>JAHZTW010000001.1:198127120-198612531 GCA_020283515.1 Alliaria petiolata | reverse complement strand
GTGTATACAGTTATCGCGAAGGAGGCTATGGTCAGCGTCAGCTGCAGCTGGATCATTTCGTTCCGTTGGTTATCCAGTTGTATGTTCACGTAGTCCTCCGTGTCGTCAATGTACTCCCTCACCGTGAGAATCCTGTTCCTCATCCCCTCCAGCTGCATGAAGTACGCCTCCAGCAACATCTCCAGATCCTCCACGTCGTCATCTTCCTTCGTACTGCTCGTCACCATACTTGAGCTTCTGTTTGATGCGACCCGGTCGAGAACTGTCCCTGCAAACACTGCTTCGGATTGCTGGTTCTGGATCCATTTCCTTGTCAAGTACAAGTCTGCCATGTCTTCGTTGTCATCTAACAAATGCTCGATTTCATCTCTCACCTGAATAAAAACGTACAAGAGCTTCTTTCGATGTTTCCCCTTCCATCACAACACACAGCAGCATTATAGTATCATGGAGGAACAAAGGTTACCTTTTGTACACGGGCTAGCAAGCGGGTGAGATTACTTTTCAAGCTTCGAACGTATTCAAGATTCTCGGTGCTGACATTCTTGGTCAGTTGATCAAGGACAGGCCAGGCTTCTGTCTCAAGGGCTGCGACACTGGTATCAACAAACGAGCAGACGACCTCGAGTGAAATCTCCAGGACCTGGAACTCGAAAGGGAGCTCACTCTGCAACCCCTCTGCAGCATCTGGATCCAGAGATGATCGTACGACATCCGCGGAAGCGTTGGCCCTCTGAGGAAACTGTTGCTTAAGCCTGTCAACGAGTGGGAGAACTTCAGGGCGGAGAGGATCCAAGAGCAGCACTTCTTCTGCGGTAACTATTAGCTTTATGACCTCTAAGTTCACAACAATGGCTTTCTCCCTCGCTGCAGAGAGAAAAAACAAGATTGGATTCATATTACTGTCAGCTTCTTCTTCATCTAACCAAAAACGCATTACACTTTTCATATCCAATTCCCAAGGCTCGTTATAATCCCGAGAATGTTTGGGCAAATCGAAATTAACAGAAGAGAGAAATCGAAACTGTACCGAGAATGTTAGAAGAGTGAGAGAAGACAGGGCCAAGGATCCTCAGATCCCTAGCGGGAACTGAGGCACGTTTGATGATGGTACTCTTGTCGCATTCCACCACCTCCATAGCACCAGTCCGATCAAACCTCATCCACAGCCTCACTCCTCCGGTTTTCTTCTTCGCCTTCCCAACAGCCGCTGCTCCGCCTGCTGAATTAATCGGAAGAGGAGGCGGTGGAGACGAAATCCGGCTAGTCTCGGATTCATCCTTCGCCGCAGCACCCTTCTTCCGGTGGCGGATGTTCGAAAGACGGCGAAACGACAAGTCGCCCTCCCCCATTTCGATTAATTATTGTTCCTGTCGCCTTCCTCGCCGCAGAGCTCGGAGATCTGTCGGCCGAGCTCTGCCGCTTCTTCTTCTTCTTCTTCTACTTCGCTTTCTACAATTTCGACGGATCCTTCCTCTACCATAAACGCAAGTGAGGACTGAGGAGTTACATGAGCTGGACACTCTTATCATGATGACCAAGTGGAAAAAACCAAATAAACACGTTTCAAAATTCCGTAGAACACGAAATGCCCGACGAATTAAAAAGAGGATTTTATTTTTAGACGGTTAATCTGGGCTTTTTAAGCAGAAGTATATGATATGGGCTGGATTTTATTTATTTCTCAAAGCCCAAAAAAGGTGACAAAAATATTACGACCTGCCGGAATCGAACCAGCGAACTAAAGATTATCTGCAACGCCTACAGTCTTCCGCTCTACCAACTGAGCTAAGGTCGGATACGTTTATTACATTCGCAATAAACATTATAATAGATTAGGTACTTGATTGAAATTGTACTAACAATCAATGTTCATCGTCTTGTTATGCTACTTTTTAAATCTCATGGACAAAAAAAGCCTCGAAATATATTTAAAGTGGACAGCTTAATTGGAATAGCCAGATCATTTGTTTGAAATTTACTTACGAGGTAAGTACATATCAATATCACATTATTGTCTAGGATTTTTCTTAAAAAAAAGAAATCGTTGCACGATTCAAATATGTAATTATAAGCAAATGAATCCACTCGGCAGATTGTGAGGATTATTTAATTTAAATTATGTTATCTAATTATATAATGCATTACTTTTTTAATTACTCCTTAATTTAGCATCGTTGAAACGGAAATACATAACCATGTTGCTGAGTTTGTGAGTGATGTGAGTGTGAAAACATTTTAATCGTGATCGTATTTCATAATTTATTTCATCATGTATTTATATGACAAACGGAGCATATATATTCATAAGGTTTAAATGACTTATGAATACTACTGAAAAGGAAAAGTGGAGCTTTATATAATTAACCTAATAAGAACTTTAATAATCTACCCATACGATGATTCGAGAAATAAAATAGCAAATATTATGGGCTGGATCATCTAAATAAATGAAAGTCAAATGGACAAGAACCTATGGGGCTTTGCCTAACTATGTTGGGACTATGTTGGGAAAGAATGATTAAGCTCATGGTGTTCTAACCTTTCTTTTTTATTAAAATACTGCGGGCTGGTCTTATCCTAAAGTATTAGAACAGAGACTCACATGAATCAACTTGATAGCGAAAATATATAATTATTCTCAAGTTCATTATATAAAATCAATTTAACAAAGCTTTTCTACGAAGAGAAACATATATCTACGAAGCGAAAAAATTAGGTATTTGTTATCCGAATTATCACTAAAAACAATTTTATAACTTACTCAACAAATGAGGTATCATGACTATAATGACTATGAATGCTCATATTCTTGAAGCGGATATGCACCCAAATATACGGACAAGTACAAAATTGAAAACAAAATGCTTGGTAATATTGGTAGAACAAGATTTATTAGATTTTCATGCTATTTGAAAAACTTTAGCGATAGAAGGGTGTGTATATATATGTCGATGTGCATAGATGTACCTTGTGCTTATACATAGATTTGTATCAAACTTAAATCCGACGAAAAGGAGACTTACATACACTCATCAAGACAGCAATTAAATATTACGTTTAATTTTCCAATGAACTACCTCTTTTTCAACAAATTGAACTAACAAATCAACCTACCATAGTAGTACCATACGTATTTTTTTTTTGAAACGAGTACCATACGTATTTAAAAGCTTTTTTTTTTGTTTTTTTGGTCGAGGTATTTAAAATCTTCAATTCCAATTTTAATATTCTACCAGATCAATTTAAAAATAACTTTAAAAAATACGACTCGTACACTGTCCATCTATGTGGTGGTTTTTTGGTTTTGGTTTGATGGGTCCGAGGCTTTTATTGGTTTTACTAAACGCAACCAATTCATGGTCTAGTAGAGTTCTTACTTGTACAATGCTTTTTTTATTTTTGTTGTTGTATGCAAATTAGTATTTTTTACTTACGTCTGTTTTTGTCGGTAGTTTTTTATATTGTAACCAATTGTGATATATATATATATATATATATATATATATATATATATTTCATCCCGCATAGTGTGAAATGAAGGATTTAAAATAGAGATATTCGACTCGAATTCGTGAACCATATTGTTGGATCTCCGAATTACAAATCCGACTATTGTAAACCAAACATTGCGTCAAACGGACTAACCGTAGATATTATCAATTTAGGTCATCGCAATGAAGTAAAGGTAAGCATATATCATTGTTGAACAAAAAAAAAAAGGTAAGCATATATCACAAATTTTGACTAATCCTCCTCTCTCGAAGTACTAACACTAAATTTTACGTTTTTCCTCTTTAAATTCTTCTACTTCAAGTTCTTCTTTTGAACCACAATTTTCATGAATATCAATTCGAACATTTTGCCGAACATCTTAGTGTACCATATGATCTAGTCGATCACATAAATTTTGATAGTGGAATGTTAGGAATCTAGTTGTTCGGTGAGAGGGATAATAGTTGGATTCACTAGCATACGTACTATAATACTAGTTAAATGAGAAAAGGATAATTTTTCCGCAGTCTGTTAAAGATCAACTTAGGTTTGGCTGGTTTTTATTTTTGTTCCTCTGTTAAAGAGCATTTGCATAATCAAAAGCATATACACGACCTGGTTGTGTACAATTAAAGTTTTGCCCAGAGGAAGAGGAGGAGAAGAGGCAGGGAGAGCCGCAGAGGCAAGGGTAGAGGCAAGAAGAATTGGAGCAACAGAGGAAATGTATGCATGGCTCTAGCAAAGCTAGCTAGCAGCTCTGAATCAGCCAAGCCTAGGCCCTTGCAGTGGCCTCGCTCTCTTGAAAGTTCAATTAAAATCTCATGTTTATTCATATGTAGAGTATTAATTTATATATACAAATTTTATTATAAAACAAATTAGATTACTTTTTAGAAAAATATTAGAAATAGAAGGGTGTGTGTGTATGTATGTCAATGTGCGCATACATATATAAATTTGTGCGAAACTTACATCCTACGATGGTGAGACTTTTTACATTTATAAATTCGTGAAGACACCAATAAATTTACATCTCCTTTTTCAACGGCTACGTTTTATTCAACAAAGTGAACCAACAAATCAACCTAACGTACGTATTACATATCTAAAATTCCAATTTTATCTTTTACACGTTTTAAAATAACCAAAAAATAATACTGCATTTTGAACCAATTCAATATAATATACAGAATAAAAAAATGATTTTAATTTTTCTTTAAAGAGAAAAATGATTATAATACAATGAAATAAAATAATATACGGTTTGTTTTCCCTTTTTCCTGAACATAGCCGCGCGAATCATCTCCCCTTTTTGTTTCTTTTTCAAACGTAATTCAAATATGTGCAGTTACAACAAAGATCGAATAAACTTTCTAAACCTTTTCATGACGTGGCAGTTTTTTATTGGACATATGATCTGCTTCTTTTTGCCGGCCATAAAAATCTTGCCTTGACCACAAAGGCAAGAATCACATAGGCCGCGGAACATTCCCTTTTTCTGTAGTCCCCATCTCCACGCGCTAAAGCGGCGCGTGGTTTCTCCTCCTCGAAACATCTCAGCCAATCCTCGGAGACACCGTCTCCGTCACGCGCCACACCTTCACCGATTTATCCAAGCTTCCGCTGTACACTATCCATCTTCCTTCGCCGTTTTCCTCCGCCTCTTCCACCGCCGTCAAACATTTGACGGGTCCCACGTGGTCCATCAACACCGAGAGACACGAGTGTGTTCCATCGCCGTTCCTCCTCCACACACATATGTTCTTATCCGCTCCGCCGCTCAACACCAGACTCCCGGCGGCGGCGAGGCAGAGCACCGCCATACGATGGCCGCGGAGAGACCCGCCGTGAGAAAGAAATTTCTGCCCTTCCCAGAAATTAACGGAGCCGTCAGAAGATCCACAGTAAACAACAGACGCCGTTAAATTAACCGCTAACGCCGTTACAGCGTTCTCTTGCTTCATCAACACATTTACCAGAAAATGTTTCGTCCCTTTCCCTTGAAGCTCTCGTTTCCACACTTTCAAAGTTCCGTCTGCGGATCCGGTGAAGAGCAGATCGTCGAATCCGGCGGCAACGGTGTTGATCGCGTCGTCGTGAGCCGAAATCGATTCTAGGCATTTCGAATCGGAGAGTCTCCAGACTTTTAGAGTCTTATCCCACGAACCGGAGTAGAGTAAACCGAGCTCTTCGTTCAAGCTAAGACACGAAACGGCGTCGTAGTGTCGAATCTTCAGAACGTTTTTCCGGCGACGAACCTCGACGTAGTTCTTCGGATTCACCGATTTCGTCAAAAACTCCTTCAGAGTCGGTAAGCTCCCGATTCGGGAATATCCTCCGGTTCTTCTCTTAGACCCTCTCCAAACCCGAATTTTACCATCTTGATGACCGGTAAAAATCCGGTTATCTCCGGTTATTACAATCGTTTTAACTAGTCCACTGGTTGATTTAAACCCGGTGAAATCCTTGAGATCTTTCCAGACCCGAATGTTCTTCGAATCGGATCCCGTGAATAGAAGGTCGCCGGAAGCAGCCAAAGAGTAGACATGACCTTCTTGCCTCACGATCGTACCGATTAAACCGTTGTCCGGATCGTCGTCGATGTTTCGGGTCTGGTAGATCCACGGAGACTTGTAGTACGGAGAGTAAGTCTGGTTCCACGGCGACGGAGACATCGTCGGCGTCGTCGTTGTTGTGTCGGTGTAGTACGGGGAGTAAGTCTGATTCCATGGAGATAAAACCTGATTAGGAGACGTATCGCCGCTCGTAGTCGAAGCATTGCTTTGACGTTGTTGGTAATAAATAACATCGTTGTTGATTTTGTTGCTAGTGCTGCTGCTACTGGGATTGTTGAAATCACCACCACCATGGCTTTGTTCTTCTTCTTCGCCGGAGGCGAGATCGGAGTTTAAGAAGGCGGCGAAAGTGAGTCTCCGGTGATGAGTACCACTGGTTTCTGCAGCTATTACCATATTTTCCAGATTATACCCGAAAGCAAAAAGATTTGAGGTTTTCTTTTTCCTTTTCAAGGATTAATGGGTTTTAATTTCTTTGTCGTGTGGAGAAATTTCGAGGGAATAAAAAATGTTCGAAATTTCAAGAAAATGTTCGAAATTGATTTGGGAGAGAAAATTTGTGGGTTTGGTGAGATATATATAATTGAAATAAAGAGTGTGAAGAGGAAGTTCGGTTTGGGTTATATATAGAGAAGCCGGAGGAGTAAAAGTTGGTGAACGGACGACGTGGGTTACTGACACGTGGCTTTTAGACTGGAGACGTGACCGTCACATACCGGGAGCGCCAGTTTTCACGTGAGACCGAATTTAGAAAATGAAAATTAAGAGTCAGTGGTTAACATAATTGTAACATTTTATTTAATTTGGAAAGTTTTTCTCTTTGTTGATGAGAAAATAAGTGGACGGTCTATAAACAATGTGCACACAATTGTGTGTATTAGATATTGGTTATGTAATAATTGGTTGAGTGGCTCTCTCTTTTTTTTTTTTTTTTTTTGCTTAACATAATTGGTTGAGTGGTTAAGTTAAAAAACCAGTACAGTTTTGGGTTTAGTTTTAATTTATCGTATATAAAGAAAAGTTTAGCTACAAATTGAATAGCATTATATTTTTCTCATATTCTCATCGAATACGGTCAGTGGCGAATCTACCCTTTAGAATAAAGTGTCAACTGAATCCATTTAAATATAAAAATTACATTCATTTTTATGGAAATTTGGTAGCATTAGTGACAAATCTGGGCTTTTTGACACCTTTAAACCCAAGTTCGATTCCCACAATATGAGAAAGCTTGTTTTCTGTTTTTTTTTCTTACAATATATGTTCATCATCTTTCAGTTTTATCTGAATTCTGTTTAGGTTCGTTAATAACATTGATTTCTATTAATCTTTTTAAAATCAGAAATGTTGAAGCAAAGCTGCAAATCGAGAGGTGTGATGATCTTTATAACATTTTTTATTTATTTAGAGGGTTCCGAGTCAAATCTCATACTAATGCCCATACCCATAGTGGCGATGAATAATAAAATTATCATTAAAATATCAACAGTAATCGGTATTACAATAACAAAACAAAACAAAAATGTATGAAGTTAAACGTAATGGATATTACATGTCACATGTGCCATGTAGTTTGAGCAATGTGAAAATAATTGTACATGAGATGCGTCCGTACAATGATTCGGGTTTTTCTAAGAAGTTGGTTGGATGATTCATAGTAATAGAAATAAGATGACGCGTGTGAGACTGTGTTGGCGGCTGATCATCTTCACACGTTGAATAACATTACGTAACGATAACACTATTGTCCAAGCGGTCTTGATTTTTTTTTTTTTTGATTTTTATTACTTGGGTTTCTATGTTTTAATTTATTTTTTGACATGCGAGGAAAAAAAAGTTTTCTTCCAGAAGTTTGACTTTTCTGACTTCCCCGTGAACGATAGAAGTTTGATTCTCTTTTTTCTTTGTTAAGAAATTGTCTACTCGTACGAATTAAGCAAGTTGTAGAACTTTTTTATATCTTTCTAGTTGCAAAAACAGTTTTTTTTTTATGTGTTTATATTTTTTTAGAATTGTTGAACACAACCGAAATCAACGACTCTCTGCCTCTCTATATTTTATTCATACTTGGTCTTTTCGTGTTGATCGATTGACTTTCGTTACGTTACAGAAGAAGACATTTTACCTGTAAAGTACATTTTTGGTTATATGGAATCAATCTTCTATAACATATGAATTCGTATAATTATTTAATTTAGAGAGGTCGAAAAGTTATAGAGATCAAACATATATGTGCCTCATTTGTTTGCATCTAACTAACGATCTTTTAAATAAAATATATAATTTCTATCATCTCGAGTCTCGACCAGATAAACTTTTTAAAATATGGGTTTTTGTTGATAATAACGTAATATTTTTTCATCAACTGTATAACGTTAAATTATGAAAAAATAAAAATCTTGATTCAATGCATACGAATCAAAAACTATATAGATCCCAATTCTAAATAATTTTATATTTCTTATATTTTGATTTCCAATCTATCTTGAATCTTGATAATCCAGTTCGATCAACATCGGTTAAAATAAATAAATAAATACTATGATACATTCCAAATAAATTTTCTCATAATAAAAGAACTGACTTGATCCTCTCTATTGTCAACCCCTAATTAATTGAAAAAAACGATTCTTGACAGCTAGCATAGTTTTGACATTTTAGGGTTTCATAAAAAATATCCTCGTTTACCTTTTCTCCATTTATTAATATTTGAAAAAATGGTACAATTGTCAATGGTCATGGGCTAAAATAATAGAACGACACCGTTTTGAAGCCCAAAGACGTTTGTCAGTATGGGACCCATCGAATCCCAAAGCCTTTCACATTCACGAGAGTACTTGTCAATGGTCCACAGATTACGAGATCTATCTATCATCTGTCCATCTCAGCAGGACGCTAATATTACGATATCAATACGACACGAAATTTATACTTAATATGATTGAATCGAATATTCAAGGTTCAAAGATATGACCGAAATTACAATAACACATTATTTTACAGCAATTTGGACTATTAAATAGCATATTACCAACAACAAAAATACATGTTGCCATAGTTAGGTCTCGAACTAAATTTTTTTTTTTTTTGGTCGAAAGGTATAGAACTAATTAAAACACTATTTTCTAAACAGATTGAACTAATCGAATTGAAATTTGATGCGGAGACACAAAAGATAGGGAGAGACACATTTTTGTTGTTTTTGTTAATTTAGTTAGATATACTGACACACATATGCAAGTTTTAATCCATCATCTCATAATATATATGTGCACATCATGCATTATGTAATATGTATACTTTTTAACATAAACCACTGAAAAAGCGAAAACTAGTAATCGGAGTTCTAGTCAAATTACCTGTTTTTTTGTTTTGTTTTTTTACAGTATTGCTTTTTTTCTTGTTGTTACTTTTTGTTGTATGTTACCGTTCTACTTGCTCTCGATCAGTCCTCAGAAACTCCTTTATTTTGCCGCTAAACTATACGATTGCTTGATCGAGCTTGAATGATTCAGAGTGCAATTGTCGCTTTCAGTAACCAGAACTAAACCACCGTTTTAATCAGACAAAATTGCTTTTTTTTTCTTCATTAGGAGTAGTTTGCACTTTGCACGCCGTTCATTTGACACGACATGCATGTATTTTTATTTGACAATTTTGATATTATGATACGATCAATCGCTGTCTAATATATAAACAACATTTCCACAAATATAAAATCGTTGTCTCAAATATGTATGGTACGTACGCATGCCGTCACAACTATGGCAAGAGCACTAGCCCCATATATACCAATTACAGAAATGCTAAAGATACTATAATTTCCCTCACCGTATATAATAATCGTAACAATTACCATTATTATAACAACGCCATTATATATTTGGAAGTTCCACACAGCCATACGAATGGACAAACAAACAAATTGTTGTTACCCAGTAAGTAAGGAGTTCTGAAATAATTATTATATATGGAGATTTTTCTTCTTCCTTTTTGAGTGGCTTAACTGATCCTAGTCGATGTGCGGTCTGAATAGAAACTGAGCTTTCTGTATTAGCCGAAAATTTAATGAATTTAAACAGCAGCAGTAGATATATAGACACATTTAAACAAAGTACTTATATATATAATGGTATCAAATCTTCTTCTTTGAAGAAACACTTACATGTAGAAAATGCTATACTATTTATCAAAAAAAAAAAATGCTATACTAATTGAAATTTCATTATATTTTCTTTTTGGTGTATCGTGATTCGTATGTGTTAGTACGAGCAACATAAAAAAAAAAAAAAAATTCCTCGCTGAACAAGTTTTACATTTTTATTTTTATTTTTGTATAAACAACGACAAACATATACAAATGGTTTTGTTGACTCTGTGACAATTTCATAAACTTAGATACTTTTTTTTCCATCAGTTAGTTGCCTGTGCGTATGTTTCTAGTTTTCTACAGATACATATAGATGAAAATATAATTAATACCAACAGCGATGGTATACCATAATGTTCAATGTATCTTTACGATATATAATTTATATATTGGCATGGTAGGTTTTGAAACGTAGAAAACGTCTACGCTGACTTTTGCAATTGTGATCCGTTTTTTTTTTTTCATTTTTTACGATAAAATAATATATCCCACATGCTAACTATTACTTTTGGTTAATCTTTTTCCAATTAGAAATACCAATAATTACCCCTAATATGCCTATAGATGAAATTAAATTTATTGCAAAAGGTTCTCCAAGACTCATCCATGGCTAATTAAAAAACCGAGTTCTTTTGTTTCCGTTAAGTATCTTTTGTAATGTCTAATTCCTAAGGGAACTTTCTTGGTCCAAAACGCTCTAAATTCTTTGCCTTTAAAAAGAAAAAATTGCAAATATTTCAACAGATAAAATGATTGTAATTTTGGTTATACTTAAGCATGACTAGTGCGCAGATTTAAATTTAAGATTGTAATTTAGGTGTTCGAATATACATGATCCAAATTCAATAGTTTATTGAATTGGGTTACCACAAACCGGTGCCCCCAAATAAGCATATGTATGGTTTACGAATATGAAAAAACCATATAAGATCAGACCTGCGGGCTGCGTAACACTATTTTATTATTTTTAGTTGTCCAATTTTGTTCGATATTTTTCATCAGACTGCAGATTCCACGAATCTGAACAAAACTCTAAAGGTTGTTGAGTCAGAAACAAAAGACACTAAAGTTCTAGCTCTAAAACTGTACACGCGTGTGTATATGAAAACTAGTATTTGTTCATAGGTGAATAATTTTATATAAGCGTCTCGAGGAAAAAAAAATATATAATCGTCTAAAATCATTAATTATTCGTATCATTGACTATTGCTATTGTTACTCATTCAACTATCATTATAAAAGGCTAATCTAAATATGTTTTCTTCTTAACATTGTGTTAAGATCATCAACACATTTGGCCTTGTTTGACGAGGCGAAACAAGACCCGATCTTTTTAAACGAAATCAAGATTTTTAGGTACACATCACACATGGAAGACTATCGCAAGGACAAGTGTGATTTACAAAACGAAAAACTTTACTAAAAAATGATTTGTTTGTTGAGATTTTGTTTGGAGTTATAAATTAGATTAATAAATAGACATATATAGGATGAAGACAATAAGAGACAGTTCATGAACAAAAGTAACAATTTTCAATTAGTAGATAAGATTTGATTTCATAATATATCATTGAATATGGACTATTTGGTCCACCACTCCTTGACGTATACCTTCAATTTTTTTTTTTAATTCTTCGTATTTACAGTAATCTTTTTTGTTTTTGTTTTTTAGGTTCCACAGTAATAAACTTTAGAGAATACATGCATAAATAAACGTGTTTCAGTCTGTTGCAATATTGGTTGATAATGATATGTCAATTATTGTAGTTACCCGATTGAGTGAATTAAATTTATTTCCAAAATCAAAACCATCACGATTTTCATGCAAACCATAGAAGCGCGATAAAAAAAAAAAAAAAAAAAATATATATATATATCATTGAATATGGACTATTTGGTCCACCACTCCTCGACGTAACTTCAATTTTTTTTTAATTCTTCGTGTCTACAATAATCTTTTGTTTTTAGGTTCCACAGTAATAAACTTTATATGCATGCATAAAATAAACGTGTTTTAGTCTGTTGCAATATTGGTTGATATGTTACCCTTTAGTTAAAAAAAATATTGGTTGATATGTCAATTATTGTAGTTACCCGATTGAGTGAATTAAAAATTTATTTCCGAAATCACGATTTTCATGCAAAACCATAGAAGCGCGATAAAGGAACAGAGTGTATGTAACCAACCGAAGAGACAGCCAGCATCATAAAGTCTTTGCATGTCATTTTAGATGAATAACTCATTCATTTGAATTATTATCTTTTATTTGTCATCATATGATATGATATGCCTTGCTTGGATAATGTATAATGATTGTCTAATCAATCACTTCATACTGAATGAAAAGGTTTACATAATTGTATATTTTTGCTAATATCATCCATGATTACACGCTTTTGGTGTTGGCTATCTTCTTTTTTTATGGGGTCAACGGCTATCTATCTATCTTTTTAGTGATCATATTCTTAACTCATTTGATTTAGAAGTTTTTTTTTCTTTTTCTTTTTAAATTTTGTAACCCATTCACGCATATTATCTAATTTGAATCTAGATTATGATATAATGATAACACTAATACAAACTACTAACTCTGCCCCATTATATAAAAATTTTAAGTTAAAAGTGCGGTTTTTAAGAAATTATTTTTTTTATTTAAAACATCATTTAATAATTAGTTAAAAACATAACTCATCCAATCATAAAAATATAGAATTTAAAAAGTTTAAAATACCAAAAAATATTAAATTTTGTATATAAACGTATAAAACATCTTATAAAAAAGAAAAGAAAAATAGACAGAGGAAGTACTTGACTACAAACTCTTATTAGCTAGGAATAATTTTTTCTTTTGTCATCTACAATTGATCTACACACATACACTATTGCGTCCAAGTTATGACAAACATACACTATAGGGTTTGAATCCAAAATAAACCGATGTAGCTACTTGATTCGATCCAACTCAAATAAATAGTAGATTGTTACAATAAGGTTAAAATGTTATTAAAGATGAAAAACCAAGTTTATAGATCAATTTTACCAAAAAAAAAAAAGAAGTTTATAGATCTGAAATCATTTATATCTAAGGTTACGTAAGATTAGACTTGCATGTATATACTGTATAGACTTCTAAGTTTTCCGTAATATTATATTTAAGAGAGATATTTGGGCCTTTTCACTTTTAAGGACTACTCTTGGCCCATAATAGTTTTTCAAAATTTTGATAAATGTATCGGCCCAAAATCAGTCCCTGGCTTGCTCTTCAAGCTCGCCCAAAGAAGAGAACTGTGCAAATTACTGAAGCAGACAGATTCTGTGAATTTGGTCTTTGAGAAACTTGCAATCCGATTTTGTAATCAGAGTGTTTTGCTTTCTCTCGGTTTCGATTCATGGAGTTTGTTGTTGAAGAAGGCAAGCGAGTGCATGAAGAATGCTCGACTTTGATTCTCGTAAGTTGTTTCGTTTCCTTTTGCTTTTCCGATTTCGATCTGTTCCCTTGTTTCCGTCTGTAGATCGTAGAAACTGCAGCTTGATTGAGAAATCAGGTTGCAGTTGATGAGAAGTAGCAGCTCTAGTGAAGTTAGAACCTCCTCAACTTTCTAGGGAACTTTTTTTGAAATCCTTGGAAAACCACATGAAAATTAATTGGGAACGAAGGGTTTAGATACACGTTCTAGAGATTTGTAAGCGAAGGAACTAAATGGTTTTGTTTGCCCACCAGCCTGCACTGTCAATTGGGAATGTAGGGCAGCTAGCTGTTGATCTTCTAGTGTCATCTACTGGTGCAGAGAGAGTTGGTTATCTCGACGATCCAAATCTGCTTCCTTGTGTTGGAAATGACGCATATGGCTCTCTTCCTTGTGGCGAAATCGCTCTTCCTCTCGAGGGTTCGTTTTCTCAAAACTATGTGCTTCATTAATGAATAGGCTTTGTTGTAATGACGGGAGGTGTTTATTTCTTCGAACATGGATTATCCTCTGGTTTATGTGATCAAGGAGACTTCTTGTGACTGATTTGACCAATGTTATTGAATTGAGAAGCTATATAGAGACACTATTTTCTGTTGAAAATAGTTTGATGCGATAGATCTATGCCATTTTACATTGTTGAATCAGCCCTTTCTCCTTGTGAAACCTCAGGGTTTTCTTTTCTCTCTGTGTGTTTTCAGTGTATGAGTCATCTTCAGTTGCTACTACTCTTGCTCAGCAAAGGTCTCCAGTTGCAAAGGTATTACATTTTTGGATTGTTCCTCGTCATTTCCATGGTCATGTTTTCTTCAGAACTGCATTCAATGCTTGTTGTGTTGGGACTATGAAATATGAACAGCCAGTTAGCTTGAGTTTTTTTCAGTTTAAAAAATTGGGAATTTAGTGAGATGTTAGAAACTTATATTGTTGATTTAAAACAGGGAATGATGATCAAATTTGCGGAGAATATAGCCGATTTTTCTGCTTCGAGTGGAAAGAAGCATGTTATTGTGCTTTCGAGCTTAGACTTCCAAAGGCTGCATAACTTGGATATGTCAAGGTAACTATAACGCCTCCTTTTCCTTTTGTGTTTGCTACACACACAACAAAAAATCATAATGCGTTCTTCAACGTAAAACTAAACATGGACTTGTGCAAACAACATCAGATATCTGTGATTCACGGAATTGATAGATAATTGAGCTTCACTTGTTGTCTTTTTCATTACTAAGAGCAAAGTCTGTACAAGTTAATTTGTGTTCTTTGTCAATTACTTTAGAGGCCCACAGGTGTATTATCTGTCAAACGCTGAATCTGATGGAAGAGATGATCACTGTGAAAAGCTCGGATTTGGAAGATTGCACGAGTATGATTCAGATGGAAGATGTTGGAAATACCTTAGCTCCGTGTTTGAAGAGAGCAGTAAAGAAGAGCTGAGTTTCCCTTCAGAAGATGAGCTGGAAGACATAGACTACTACCCAAGCTTGCCATTTGCAGCTCTTTTCTCAGCTTTTAAGGTAAATAAATGCTTTATGATGAATAATTACCCACACACCGACTCATTTATAGATGATTGAAACACTTACATGGTCTTGCGTGGTTTGTATTGATGATTTAGGCAAGAGGCTTGAAAGTGACATGCCTCCTATGTTACTGTTCTGAAGGAGACAACATTCCTGATGCATTTCTTCTAGCAGAGGCTGCATCTAAGCTTACGGGTCTGAGTCCTGACAAGTTCCACGGTAAGAAAAAAGTTGTCATTCTTTCAAGGGTAATAACATTTCGAGCAACCAATCGTCAGAGCCCATGAAACTTATTATGGATATTTCTCTTTGCAGGAGAAGAAGGTGGGAAATGGCGGATACCATATTCGTGGAAGAGTTTGTATGGAGCTCCTCCGGATATGTCCATGTTCTAAGACTGTTGTGAGCTCAGAGTCGGACAGAAAATCTTGTAGTAAAAGGGTGGTGATACAATGAGAATGAACACTTGAGATAGTTTCTGATAGACCTTTTTCTGGTTTTTCGATCATCAAATCTGCTACTATAACAAGTAAAAATTTCATTATTATACCACGTCTCTAGGGGGTTCTATCAAGAATCAATCATAGTCTGTATCATTTTGCAATTTCGTATAAAGTCAGTAACATAAATATTGGGTGAATCCCCTTGGCAAGCGCTAGCCATAAGGGGGGATACCAATTTTCTAAACCATGAGGAGAAGATACTAACCCAAAATCCGAACCGAATCCTCAACCGAACATGACCT
This sequence comes from Alliaria petiolata, assembly GCA_020283515.1. Classification (NCBI taxonomy): domain Eukaryota; kingdom Viridiplantae; phylum Streptophyta; class Magnoliopsida; order Brassicales; family Brassicaceae; genus Alliaria; species Alliaria petiolata. The sequence continues at coordinate 198,596,574 of JAHZTW010000001.1, read as the reverse complement.
AACTAAAGTCTTGAACTCAAGTTTCATATCGGAATATACATAAATGTACTATATGACCGGTGGTTATGCGTTTTTTGTGGATGCAAACAAATAATTTCAATGAACAGTAGTGTAAAAAATATCTCCGGGACTAAAAAGAAAGTAGTTGAGCAATAAATTCTGGAGTCATTGTGTTTTATTGTAAAGATAGGCCAAGCCAAGTACTTCTGACCGGTTTTTAATTGCACCTTTATTGCCATCAGAAAAGTAAATATTCATTTTTGTAGTATATATTTTTATTTTGTTCGCAAGTAGTTTTGGATCTTGAAAGAACTGGTGGGTGGGATATATTTGGACCTAACTTCTAGTGGATTACTTATTTATTTGGTATCTTGAAGACTGGTAGACACAACAATGTATATCTTTAAAAATTGCTGAGCCTTATACTTTGACTATTATATTCTTGGTTCTTGAACTCTTATCATATTAGTAAACCTAAAAAAATCTACACATGATGTAATTAAATAAGCATGTGTTTGGTCATAAACCGTAGGATTAATCTTAGATAATGTGGAAACTAGAAACAATGAGTCTACCGTCTAGAAGACAAGGGAAAGCATATTTCTACTTGGTTGGCTTATCAGGCAGTATGAACAAATGGAGAAAAAGAAAGAAAATAGAGAAAGAAAGAATTTTCAAAAAGGCTTTGGATACAACAACAATAATAGTAATATAAAAAGTCATAAAAATCCACTTAAATAAAGTTCCCACACCATTAGTATCAGAGTGGGTCACCACATCAAATCCACATTAAAATCAAACAACCCTAAAGGAGCACTATCCCCTTTTTTATACCTCAAACTCCATATTGCTAGATTTTGCTAATCTCTTATTCCTAGCTAAATGATGATATTACAGTTAGTAATTTATAGAATATTATCCCCAGTTACCCAATTTAGTAATGTACAACCTAAATCTCCTATCTAATAAGGCTCCACGATTGGATTGGTTCCAAATTTGCAATTATTTAGATGAATTATGTAACATTTTGGATCGTCATATTTGTTTGCATCAATTGAAAAACAAAACAATGACGTGGCAATTAGTCTTCCCAATACCGTTTACCTTTAGTCAACTCCTTTTTTCCTCCCCAAATACTCTCATTTACGTTAAACCTTTCACTGGAAAGCTCTCTGTTTTAGGCTCTTTCTCTGTTAGACTTTTATTTATTTTTTGTTTTTTTTAACATAAATTACCAAACCACCATGCGATTCGCGGCGCCAACGCCGCGTTCCGGCGATATATCACCGTTTCCTTCACCGGCTCCTTCACCGTTTCTTTCACCGTCTTCCGGTGTATCTGAGGAGATTCTTTCCCGTTCTTCGGATCCTCCTTTGCAGTTTAGTCCTCCGTTGATCGCTATGGTGGTGGTTTTAGCCGCCGCTTTTCTTTTCGTGACCTACTCTCGCCTCATCTCCCGCCGTTTTATTTCGCCTCTTTTCCGTCGTTTTCGACGGTGGCGATGCCGTCGGCGCCGTCTTCTTCACCTATCGTCGGCTTCCTCTGCTTCAACTTCATCCTCCGATCTCCGATCGTTTTCCCCTTTCCCTTTCGACTCTTTTCACTACTCCTCCTACTCGCCTTACGGATTAGATGATTCGGTTATCAAAACGCTGCCGCTTTTCCTGTACTCCGCCGCCGCTTGCACCGGGAAGAGCGTTTCTGCTGCTGCGGTGGGGAAGACTTCCGCCGCCGTCGGGGATTGCCGAGATTGTGCTGTTTGTTTGTTGGAATTCGAGGAAGGAGATTATGTACGGACGCTTCCGTTGTGCTTTCACGCTTTTCACCTTGAATGCATCGACGAGTGGCTGCGATCTCACCCTAACTGTCCGCTCTGTCGCACGGCGATTCTGGGGTCCGCGGCCGCCGGCGTTTTGGCTCCTATGTCGCCGTTCGTCCCACTCATGGCTCCTCGAATTCGTCCAAGCTTCGATGACGAGACTAACGCGATCATCATCCGCAGGGAAATTCCCCAGCTGAGCAATTGGAACACGATCGCGGCGGTGACGGCCGATCAGGAGATCACAGCATCAGTGGAAGAGCAATCACCGGCTATTTCTCGTTTCCGGGAGCTGAAGAGATCCTACTCCTTCGACTACGAGAGGGAAGAATCGGCATCAGAGAGAGTGACGATGGAGCCAGCGACGGTGTCTCCGTGGAGATACCGGAGATCTACGTGGAACAAGCAGCGGCAATCTCCGTTCGGGAACCTGATATCGAAATCGAGAGTGTTCTCGTTCCGGTACTACAGAGGCCCGAAATCGCCCTTCTTCCGGCGGCGATCGGGGGTGTTCTTCCCGATATCGGAGCGGATTCCAGCGACGGGAAGCTCATCGAGGCGGACTAAATCAATGACGAGCCCGATGTTCTTCAGAACAGCTCCGCACTCGTCGAGCCGGCTAAGATGCGGGGATCCAGAGGCGCTGTTATCGCCGGAGAGGTGGAGGAGAAGGGACACGTGTAGGGTAGATATGTAGATGAAATTGGACGGTGGTGATGATAGGAAGAAAATTGAAGTGGAAGGAGAGAGCATTAATGGAATGTGGGGTTTTAAGCATTTAATGGAATTAAAATGGACGAAACAGAGAAAGATAAGAGAGTTTCAGAAATGCTCAGCTGCTCACAACAACAAGGTCCGTTTATTTATTTATTTATATTTTCTAGTATATAATAGCCATAACCTTATTGTTCACCTCTCTTATTAAATGCTGTTTTTTTTTTTATTTCTCTACTAAAATACGGATTTCATTTATGAATATAAAGTCATACAAAAATAATTTTCGATTCTCCTGACTACTTATATTTTGTTTTTACAACGCTTACATAATTTTACATTTGTCTTATTTACCAATGGACTTTTCCACTAAAAATAATCGAATGTGCAGGGCTCTCTATAGATGGGAGACGCCAAGACAGTGAAGGTAATGAAGCCTATACGACGACGTGTAGCTTTTTTTTGTTTTGTTTTGTTTTTTTTTTCTTGGAGTTATCAAATGCATTAACTTCCAAAGCTGCCAAAGTTATTATAGAAACGAAGTCAACAACCCATCAAATTTCGTTTCTATAATAACTTTAAATCGTCGGTGGCTAATTAACTTTACTGTCTTCTGTTACGGAATTTTATGTTTTTCTCAGCTGTTTGTGACTTTGTTCATACTTCATACTAATAATTGATGATTAAGTATGACAAGGCCGGTCCTGAGATTTTGAAGGCTTGAAACCAATTATATAATGGGGGTCAATATTATATGTTATAAAAAAATTATTATAAAAAATTATATTTTAAAATTTTTTTTTTTTTTTAGTGGATTTTATAATTTAAGCTGATTTGTATATTTTTTGCTAGATCCATATTAAAAATACCATAAAAAATTAGTGATTATACATATACATAAAAAAAAAATTAAAATGTGCTATTAAAATTTGGGGGCCAAGTCCAATGCCTCATTTGGCTTGGCCGGGCTGACCCTGAGTATGACCAATAATAATTTATGATTTAGTAGTTCACCATGAAAATTGATGAAGATGTGGATCTATTGCGTCATTGTTGCCCTACAAAATGTACTAATCTCCCGTCTCCACAAGATTTTGTAATAATATAAAATGTTAATGACAACATTATAGATATTATCGAGAACGCTTAGCCTTCTATAATGCTTTGATCAATTGAAATAGAAATTAAAATGCTTTTGAAGTTCTACTTCTCAGAATATATAAAATTTAATAATGTAAGCGGTTAAGTAGAGTAAATTACTTTGGCATACATAAGAAAATGTTCTCAAATGAATTTTCATGGATAATGATTATGATTCTAGTTTTTTTTTTTTTCTTGTTAAAGGGTTTTCATCTATGATTCTAGTTTGAAAAAACAATTATTCAAAATTTCTGTTGTTTTTTTTTATCACAGTTTCATATAACTATTTCTGGATTCTGTTGTTTTTGTTTTAAGTGATAAATATCACAAATACAAAAGTATTTCAGTTATAACATCACTAAATATAACAAATTAGTAGATGATGATGTACTAGCTTTGATGGTATAGACTTATGTTTTAGATTGAAAAAAAGTTCAGCAATTCTGTACCGAGCATATTGTTCCCGCGAAGGAGGTTGTTTATTTGGTAAAATTCGAATAGGTCACGTGGGCTAGGTTTAATAATGATCTAACAAGGCCTAATATAAAGCCCATATTTTCGGCTTCTTTTTTTGTTGTTGTTGGGAAAGCCCATTTATTCGGTTAAATCGTAACTTTATGTAGATAGCAAGAAAAAAATAAACGGCAAAACAAAACAAAACAAGGTTTAGGGTTTTAAATCTTGGAGAAGAAGAAGACGACGGAGAGAAGACAGACATGTTTTCCGGAATGTTCATGCCAAAGGCAGACAAAGCCGTGGCTCTGAAGGAATTGAAGCACAATGCTGCTTTATTCGGCGGCGGGGTCGTCCTTATCCGTTTGGCTCCATACGTCCTGGCTTTTTTTCTCCGATTCCAAGGAAGAGCTCAAGATCGACCTCTAAGTTTCGGCTCAACTATTTCATTTTCAGGTCAGAGATTTGGATTTTAGGTTCTTCCAGTTAACTTTGCTAATCGAGTCTTTCTTTCAATTCGCATATTTGGATTTGAAAAGTCATCCTGTAACAAGTTTTTGTTCGATTTGGTGATTCTTTGTCAGTCTATGTCACACGTTTCGATTTGCTTAGTAAAGTAGTTTCCTATACAGGAAAATTAGAGATATTTTTGATAGGGCTCTCTGTTTTCTAGCATCTTAAATTGAGTGATCTCTTTTAAGTTCTTACTGTTTTTTTTTGCATACAATCCTTAAGCAACCAACTTTCCCCTGTTTTGCTGCCATGAGATCTTATAGAGCTTCGAATTTCGTGTAGTAGCTTATCAAAAATTGAATATATGTGTTGATCTGTAACATGATTTTCTGAAGCTAGTAAGTAGAAGGGATGTTTGGAAATGTAACTTTTAGCTTAAGTGTTGGAAATAATATATAACTTTTCTAGCTTCGTTTTTGTTTTTACCTTTCGGTAATTTGCTAAGCTTTGTTATTCGTCTCTGTGCAGCAAGGAAGCAAGAAAAATAGATGTAGCGGTTTCTTGAATAGATGTGTTCATTTGTGCTCAATGTTGTTTAGGATTTGGTATTGCCACACCGAGACGTGGTGATACAAATTTGATTTGTTTTTATGTAAGTTATCATATATGGATACGGAGGTTTTATAACATGATCTTCAAACAGCCAAGTTAGTTTGTTTTCTTGAAATGTGACTTCTGGATTACTGGAAAACTATGAAATTATGATCTTTGCAAACAATCCAATGATCAAATTATAGCAATCTGAGTGTATCATCATCACCATCACCATCACGCATAATCAACATTTATCAATCATTAGAAGTTATAATTAAGAGGAAGAAAACTCAACAACAAGATATCACCAGATTCTTCTTCCTCTGTAAACCCTCCTCTCAGTTTTAGTTCCATCTTTATAATCCTGTTCTCCTTAGCTTTGTATCCTCTATGTTATCTGAATTTACAACTGAGCCCCAAATTCTGTATTTTCAGCCCAAAGAGAGCTAATCTATTGATTCTGTTCTGTCCAAGATCTTAGGGTTCAATGATAAAAAGGATATGAATTTATCTCTTCAGTTTTAACCATAACATATAATCTTCATGGGCAAACATAATTGAAAAAACTGCCACAATACAAGTTTCAACTCTCAGATCGGGGGAAAAAAAAACGAGGTTCACGACTCGATGTTTTCTTCTCAGAGAAGCAACCCAAATCTGAAATCATGCGCGACCCAATCGATGGTGAATCTTCCATGCTTCTTGTTCCGACACTGCTGGATTTTTTTTTTTGCATCACAAGGCACAGAGTTCCCGATCATGTCGAGGACAGCGACATGGCACAGTTCAGTGTCCTTGGCATATAATTCCACAAGCTTCGGCAAAAGTATCTTGTTGTCTTTGGAGATTCCTACGTTTGATCTTACATACTCTTCTCTGGCACATTCTAGCTCCATCATCACGTTCTTGGGCGTATATATACGAACCTAAGAAAATCAGTGTGTTTTAAATCTGATCCTTCACATGATGATCTGAATAGCGTGTAACACAAGAAAGATGTTTGAGTCGAGAGATTATGCTTACTGATGGATCTGAGAGGTTCCCAGAGCAAAGTGCGAAGTGAAGAAGAGGCTCAGGGTGAGTGATAGCATAATCTCTACCCATGTCTCCAGCTTTACCCTTTGATCTAGACGCAAACAAGAACCTGAATACCTGCAAATAAGCAATCCTTTGAAGCCTTCTCTAATCAACTTTAAAAGTCAAAAAGTTCAGAGCCGAAATCAATCTTTGACTTGCCTGTCCTGGACGAGACACACGGCAACGAAGAATTGAAGTCTGAATGGTATCTAAGTTCAAGCTTCGACCTCCAACGTTATACGCTGCCTACATTACACAGTAGAAAAGCCCTAGACATTTTTACTTTACCGATGACTTGTTTCCTAAGTAAGACTTGCACCGTAAGTAAGATCACCCTACCTTCAGCAACCCAGATACTCTTTTCATACTGTTTTTAGGATTCCCGTAAACAAGAATCGACTGCAAAAAACACAAAAATAAACACACGACATCAAATTAATTATGTCTACAGGGATTTATCAAGCCGAAAATTTAGTTTCAGAAACATTACGTGCATAACCAAAGAGTTGTGTATGTTAATCCAGAAAGCTAGCTTCTCTTCATGATTCAACTTCCTTGGATTCACTCCTTCTAACTTATTAACAAGCGACCTAAACAATTAAATTGAAGAATAAAGATACAATTGCTTAAATAACAGAGTCTAATTTATAGAAAACCAAAAGAAGTTGCTATTGTAAGAGCCTGAGATAGAAAAAAAACCTGAAATGTTTTAAAGCAGGTTCAACTTCGTTTAATTTCTCTGAGTCTCTACATATCGATTTCACCATTAATAATTTGTCGTAAGGTCGGCCTATAATCTTCAGACGCTCTTTCCCACGAAAAGGGCTGCTAGATTCTCGATCATCATCGAGTGATTCTGGATCCGCGAGTTGACGAAGTACTTCTGTGATACACTTGACCATTTCTTCCGACAAACTGTTTGCTGATTTGGTAGCGTTTTCAGAAACATATGTCCCGACAATCGCATCGATATCGGCTTCCTGCAACCAAAAAAGTAGATCACCATTGATAAAAGAAAGAACTCATAACCAAATGTACCAAATAAAAATTTGCTTTTACCTCAAGCATTGAGAAAGGAAGAGAGTGATGGTATGATGAGTCCATTGCTTGGGGAGACATTCTAAAAGAATAGCCTGAACAATGAGACAAAGACGAGTGGCTGCGGAATATTCCAGAGTCCTCTAGAACTTTCTGTGGGCTGCAGACTGTGTTTTTTGGTGAATCAATGTGTATAGTAGACCCAAGAACTAGATCCTCAGATATCTCTTTCTCCTCTGATTCTAAGTTAGTCGTAATTTTGCTGTTGAAGAACCTTCGGTATAACAAAAGAAGATATCTTTCTAAGTACATCACTTGCAGCTCCAAACCCGTGATTTCACTCACCAGTTTCTTTGCTTCCTAAACCAAGTAACCATACAAACAATTCTTTTAAATCTCAGTAAAGATATTCAATGGCTTCCTTGTGCTCTAAGGTAGAGAAAGCTTAGTTGTTCATTATAACCTTGGGGATAGAAGGATCTTCGTTTCTACAATCTTCCAATAACAGTTTGCGTCGAAGGAATGTCTCCATTTCACGCCTCACTAGAACTTCGTCTTCTTGAAGCAGCAAATCAATCTGCAGAATAAGGAGTTGAAGATTTAAGATCTGTTTTGATAAAGAACCTAAGAAAATCTGTAGGGAAAACTTTCTTAAAACCTCATCACTCGAGATTCTTTGGGGATGTAATTTTCTGGATTTTACTAGAGATTTTAGCTGGTCTATCTCTCTCTGCAACGTTTGATCCTAAAGAAGAAAAAACTTATGTTGATTTGATGAACAAAGGATGAAGAAAAAGCTTTAAGAAAGAAAGCATGGAATACAAATTTGACCCTTTTGAAGATTCTGACCATGTGAAATCGATCGATGTTGTAAATGGCTTCCTTTGATTTGTTGTTCTTGAGAGATTTCTTAGGAACCGGATCGCTGGAAAAATGTCGGAAATAGCAGAAGCTTGTTAAGACAGGATTATTAAATCAAACATAAACTAATGAAGAAGAAGAGACAGAACCTTCTAGAACGTTTATGAATCGAGGTTGTTGTCGTCATGAGTGTCTGAAGAGTTTTCTCCTTTGGAAAAACTTGAAATCCCCCGCCTAATATTATGCCTAAACAGGTTTGTGATGTGAAAAAAAATCAGATGTAAAAACTAACAACAGCTGAAAATCACTGAAACAAAGCATTAAATGAGATTATATAAAACAATTAGATGGTGACAAAAAAAAAAAAAGTTACAGAAGAAGAAGAAAGGAAAGGTTAAAGAACAGAGGGAAATTGCAGTGAATAGCATTGTACCACGAATGGAATGAGACTACTCACTAGAAATAAGAATCATACAATTGTACAGAACTTTTTTTTTTTTCCTAAATATATATTTGATTGAAAAATGTTAAAAATATTAAGCTGTGTTTCATCTGTTCTTTTACCTACATGGCTACATTCTTTGGGTTACTGTAAATGCATATGTATATAATTTTTTTGACAACCAGTAAAATATATACACATTAACACACATACATATATGATATATCTTACTCATGTGTGTATTATGCACATATTTCTAATAGGGCTGGGCACCAAATGAATACCATAGAAAAACCAATATTTGTGATCCGTTCCATAACTAACGAATAACTAATTTTCCAATCCACTTTCACTCCTAAAATTTCAAAAAACAAAAGCATAAAAATGACAACAAGATTAGCCTAAAAAAATAAAAACTATATAATTTTTCAAAGACAATAAGAACAAACTGATTACTTTCTTCTGGGGGTTGTTTTTTGTTTTGTCTTGAGTTGTAGTTCTTTCTTGCGTCAAGGTTTGTTCTGGGTTTATTTTAGTTCACAATATGGTTTTCCTTGAATAAAATTACAAATTTTCTTTTCTTATCGTCCACATATTTCTGTTAAATTCGAGTACTAATAAATAAAACTATTTTTATCTTTATCGAATATTTGTATATAATTCGTTGTCGGATAAAAACCATTTGCATAATCATTATAGAAATAATTTGGCTATCTATCTATTTCATGATTCATATTGACCAGTCCGATCTTGGAAAGAAACACGCCTTTGATTGAAAACTTTACTATTAAAATAAAGTATCTTAAAATAAAACAAATTATGTGTCTCTTTTCGGGTAATTGCATCAGAAGAAACAAACAATAAGTAATTATTGGTTTGACATCGGGCCTGATGTTTTGTAAAGGCTACCTTTTATGCAAACAAAAATCAGAAAGGACAAATTACAAATTGGAGATTTACTGTTGTGTGTGTGTGAAGTTTATAATGTTAATTCATCTTTTGTATGATCATATTAGTTCTTAAATTGGATTATTTTACGCTAGATTCAAAATTATTTGGAGCATGACTGTATATGGACATAACAATACACACTTAGATAGAGACTCGTATAGTATTTTTGAGGGAGAGCTATTAATATTTGCAAAACTTTAGAGAAAAGTATAAGATTCTTTTTAAATGTAGTTCACGTGATTTTATATGGTTGGCCTGCCATATATACTAGTCAAGTGGATCATTTCTAAAAGCTCCCCACTAAGATTCAAATTTTGTAATGGCATTTCACGAATAATTTTTTTAAAAAAAGTTCTTTAATTTGACAAAGCATTATCCGCAAGAGTTACTAATGGTAAATGACAAAAGGGGTTTTTGGTGGGTGTTCTTTTGGTTAAAGAGATGCATGGAGTGGCAAGCACTTGATTGAAATGGTAAAGGAAAGCCTTAAAAGCGATGAAAGGTGAGAAGCTGCAATACCTTTTTCTATAAGAAATACGTAGCTTAGAGGATTAGAGATGCATATAAAATTATATATAAATCCCGTACATATTTAGAATTTATATATAGTACTCATTATTATTATTATTATTATATTTTTTTAACCTTATAGTACTCATTATTCAATATTTGTAACAGGCTGGTCTTCAATTCAATAGCCAAGGACATGTACAACACACCATTAGTAAAAAACGAAAGAAAAAAACATAACAACAATGTTGTTAGAGTTGGTTTTGTTAAATACGATTAAACGTAAATTCAAGTGATTTTCAGGGTTTAATTATCGCTCAACCCTCTATAATATAACAAAATTAACCTTTTGTGAACAAAATGAAAAAAAAAAATAAAGAGAATCCAAGAGAAGTGATTAGGTTATAGAAGATTCATATTTTGGGATTGTGTTCTTCGTTTGTGGCATCCTAAGTTTCTGCTCCGTAGTTTTCTCTCCAAGACGTAAGGGGGACAACTCTTTTTGTCTTCTGAGATTTTGTCTCGATTGCCACATTTTCAACACAAACTAAGTGTATTGACTCTTCTTACCATGCACATAGTAATTTAGTACTCCTATGAATCGTTATAAAATGTAAATATATTTCTCTTATGGACGTATACACAACACTAAACGAACTTCAGTTTTTCCCATCTTTTAATATTAATAGAGTAATAGAGAGTCTGTACACAATTTGCACAATTTATTGAAGAGCTAGAGTTAAATATGCAAAGTTGATTGAATGATAAAGAATTTACATAGAGAGATATAAGACATTCCCAAAGTTGATGAAAACCTAATGATAAATTTGGATTATATATGTGAGAGGGAAACAAATGGGCTATCAAATATGAGTATTTGAAGTTGAACAGAAGAATAATGTAGAACTTAGAAGGCAAGATGAATGTTGTATTACTCTACAAATAAGCTCACTGATTCATACCTGCAAAACTGAATTTTCCAATTTCTCTCTCATTTTTTATAAGAATATGAAGTTTAGAAGGCAAGATGAATGTTGTATTACTCCCGGTTCTTGCTGCTCCGGGTCCTCATCCACCTGAAGCTGTCGACGAACGGATATACTTAAGGATTAATACGATGATACAACAAATTCGGAATGGATTAGTTGACGCAGTTCCACGATTTGTGATGGTAATTGCTGGAGACGGAGGGTACAAGACGTACATCAGGCAACTCGGTAGAGGGGGTTAACACCCTTCTGATCCTTCCCGCCCTTATCAGCAGCGCAAGGCTTAACCGAGCAGCAAGGTATTTGTGCGACTTCCCGATGCTTCATGGCGAGAATAGGGAGTTGGTGATTTGGCGAGAAAACCCTATTTTCCCGGCTCCCTAGTTTAAGTCTGTCGGTACCGAAAATATCTATCTTGGTTTATATATTTCATCTGTAGGTGTTTTAATTGGTTTGACTTTTACATTTTAAGATTATATGTAACTTAATGATCCTAGGATGACTGTTATTAGGTCTGAGAATTATAATCGAACCGAACCGAACTTTTCGGTTCTAGTTCGGTTTCGATCGGTTCTAGTTTAAAAATTAGTTCGATTCTCGGTTACCGGTTACCCGTTTTTTTTTTTTATAACCAAACTATACCGAACCGAAGAATCGAACTATCCGAAATATCCGATTTTACCCGAATTTAACCGATTTTAACCGAATTTAAACAAAAATTTAAAAAGTTCGGTTAGTTTTGATTTTTAAAATTAAAAATCGAACTATCCGAGAACCGAACTAACCAAACCAAATTATGTTTCGGTTAGTTTCGGCTAACTTTCCAAATCTGAACTACCCGAAGAACCGAATTACCCGATTCGAACTACTCGAAGGAACCGAACTCGCAGGCCTAACCGATATCATTGGAAATCTTTATCACTTGCTTAAGCTTTTCTTTTCTTTCCTTCTCAAATTGAATCAAAGTAATGAATAACTTATATAATTTGTTTCTCTTGATTGGAACATTTTTATCTTCTGAGTTATATATGTGAAGTTGATTGAATGAGAAAGAATTTAGAGACATATAAGACATTCCCAAAGTTGATGAAAGCCTAATGATAAATTTGGATTGTATATGTAAGAGGGAAACAAACGGGCTATCAAATATGAGTATTTAAACAGAAGAATAATGTAGAACTCAGAAGCCAAGATGAATGTTGTATCTACAAATAAGCTCACTGATTCATACCTGCAAAACTGAATTTCACAATTTCTCTCTCATTTTTTATTAGAATATGAAGTTTAGAAGAAAAAGCTCCAGGGTTTAAGGCATATTAGTCTCACACGTAAGTAACTAATGATTGATGACTGGAGATGGAAGCGGTGATGTTGGAGGCTTCATGTCCTCGTACCTGCAAACATTTGAGTCTCTCAGCTCACATAAGAAGAAGTAATAACAATGAACAAACTTAGAGCCATAATGCTTCTTTCTCTCTCTCTATCTCACATTGTGTAAGGTGATAAAGGTCTTGGCTTTGGCTGATCAGCTGCATTGCCTTCTGAAGTAACGGAAGTGTCTGTCACATTGTTAACAATTGCTGCTTCTGGTACCGAAGAAGATGGAGCCGTGTTCCTGAACAAACAACAAGCAAAAAGCTGAGATTATGCAGATCGATTCCTTAAACGAGACACTTTTTAAACCTGGGTTTTTAGATACTTACACACTACCATCAACTGTTTCCAGCACATCATTGCCTCCGGGCAACTCTGAGTTTTCTACTGCAGATACTGTTTTCTCAGAGGCTGTTTCCTTGGGACCGGCTGATGCTGGAGTTGGTGAGGTTGGTGGTTTCAGGTCTGCGTAACTGCAAAACACAGTGAAGAAAAAAACGGACCACGGTGTCTGATTATATGTATAGAGAGAGAGAGAGGAAAGTAATTAGCAGAAGAGGAAAAGTTGTTACGCTGCATAGGGAGAAAGAGGTCTCGTTTTTGGTGTGGCTGGTGCTTCTGTCTCAGTGACACTTGCTGCAACTGTTGAGATTTCACTAGTATCAGAATCGGTTGGAGCAGGCGACAAAGAATCGCTCTTGCGGGTACCCGACGCTTCAGGAGAGGGAGATGAAGCTGGTTTTAGATTGTCATAGCTGCATAACAATACAGCCAAGTAAAAAAGCATCAAAATTTCGTCATTACAGCTCACATTTCTGTTACCCCAACTGCGATGATACCAATAGAAACTCGTAGCCGCACATAATCAATTTCAATCTAGTGAGTCCTGAAAATGATCCAAAAGATAAGAAGGTTGTTACCTAGCATAAGGGGAAAGAGGCCTCTCTTTCTTTTCCTCAGCTTGCTTCACTTCTTCTTCTACTGCGACATTTGAGATATTATCTGGCAGTGGAACTACATTAGTCTCAACAGGAACCTCTGTGGCATCTACCTCCTTAGATTTGGTTGCACCAGGAGATGTGGCCGAATTTGGAATAGGAGATGTTGGAGGTTTCAAGTCTTCATAGCTATACATTATCACAGAACAAAAAATAAACAATGTCATGTCAACAAGTCAGTTTAGTTACATATTCGATTTTTTGCCTTTGAGGAAAAAGTTGTCTTACGCAGCATAAGGAGACAGCGGCCTAGGTTTCACATCTTTTACTTTGACAGGTGCTTCATCCTCCTTGGCAGCTGTTGGTTCTTGAGTGACAGGCTTAGTAGGGACTGGTGTGACCACTTTGGCTGCAACTTTTTCCTGTCCGCAATCAAAAATGCAGAGAGATAAAGATAACCATTTAATCACAGGAGAGCGATGATCATGATTAGAAAAAGAGAGAAGAAGGCGGCAAATATAACCTTTGGTGGAGGCACATAAAGACGTTTCGAAGGAATCTTTTCAAGAAGCTTCTCAATTGGAGTTAATGGTGCAGTTGTTTCAGCAACCACTTCCACAATCTTAGAGAAAGAGAGCTGAGGATTCTTTGCCATACAAGCGAGCAATTCTGCAACCTGGTGATCAGTAACAAGGATGCAAAATGAAAAACAAATCAAAGCACTTCTTCATAAGGTGGTCATATCACTGTGTCACAGACAAAGGGGAAAGGAAATAATACCTGGAGATTTGAGACCTGACCACCAAACAATGTATCGTCTAGAGCAAGAGTGAGATTATGAGTTTCCTTGTATGCATCAGTGGGTCTCTCCATTCCTCCAGGCCTAACTATCTGAAGAATGAAGATGGAAAGACAGAATTCTAAGGTATGATACAATCTAAAGAGTCTGTGAAACTGTTAAGTTTGTGAATCACTCACTGCGTAATTGAGACCGCTTGCAATCAAAGCTTCTTCAGCTTTTCTCTTCCAGCAAAGAACTCCCCAGAATAGGCTTCACAAACGAGATGTATAGAAGAAGTCATATATAAACAAGAACATGCCATTAAGTTTTTATGTGCTTCTCTGTCAAAGCAGAAAACATTACAGACTTACTTGAGAATCGCAGCGGGAAACCCAAATTTATTTGTCCCCAAGGATGTCACCAAAATGAAGTTATTAACTTTTGCAGATGTTGCTGCTCATAATAAAAAAAAAACCACAAAGAGGCAACGATGAAACAAGAAAGAAAGAATGGAAAAAAAAATAAACCGTTCTCGAGTGTAGTTTTTTTTTTTTGCTTACCAGCATCAACAAGGTTTTTGGTGGCTAAGTAATCGATCCTGTAAGGTCCTGTAATATCGGAGATTTCTTTCTCGCTAGCACCGATACAGCATATAACCACGGATGCGTTTCCCAGTGCAGGCTGTATCGAATCTCTCTTCTCCAAGTCACATTCCACAATTTCAAGCTTTTCTACAGCTGGGCTAAAGACACAGACACTGCCTGTTACTTTTCTTCTACCACAAACGAAACCACATTGTAGTAAATAAAAATCAAAACGTTTTCTTCTTACGTTGAGTTCCTTCATCTGTGTTCTGGAGCTTCATTTCCTTAACACTCTGCAAAGTAATTAACATCACTTAAAACGATGAAACGATTTGACTAATAACAAATACTCACACAAGTGTTAATGATGTAAAAGTCATATACTTGCACAAGACTTGCTGCTCTCTGAGCGCTTCGAACTCCGGCTCTAACTCGAAAACCAAGCTTCAGTAGCTCTCTGAATGAAAGAGGACTCTTTAGACTTTAACCAACCAGCATTGCTGGGAAATTAGTCTTCGTCAAACTTAAAAAGAAACAAGAAACTAACCTCACAGTTCTAGAACCAACTTTACCCGTGGCACCAGCTACAAAGACAAGGTCTTCTTCCTTGGATCCTATGTTCGTAGGGTTTGCTTCTGTTACCGCAGAGCTTGCTTTTATGGGACCTTCGTTTATAATTACAAGGAAAGAAACTAGTTAATGAAATTGAAGAAGACAGCATTACAGAAGCCATTAGCAGCAACTATTTAAGAGAGGCAGACATAGAAAAATCATAATCAAGCGAGACCCATTTCGGCGAGAAGCAACCAAAAGTTGAAAAATCGACATTACCTGAAGCTCTGAGGCTAAGATCGAAAGACCTGGACTTTACAGAATCGGAGTGATTCTTGAAAGCTGAAAACCTGACAATCCGATTGTTCTTCAATCCTCGGAGAAGGAAACGTTGTCTGGGAAGAGAGGGTAATGTTGTTAGAGGCTGCCCTCGGAGAAAACTAGTTCCTTCCATTGTTACAGTTAGTGTTGTTTCTTGACTTATTCTGTTGTATACATTAACCGAAGATTTTCTAAAGAAACAAATTTTATCTTCTGGATGCAGAGAAGAGACGAGGAGTTCTTCTGCCACTGCATCCTGATATGATGGGACCCACATAACATCGTAAGAAACCAATCAATGTTTGATGGAATGCTGCTGACATGGCAAGGTTGATTCTGTTCGGTTTAGTTCCAAACCACATTTGAATTTGAATATCAAAATACGAATCAAAGCTACATCGCCACAGAGTAGCCAATAATATATTGAACCGGTTTAAAAACTAATTTTCTGGTTTATTTGCAGATATAAAATCGATCCGGGATGAAGATAAACAAGAGTGACGAAATCAATGGCTACGTCTGCTGTTAGTGTTGCTTCACTTCATCTTCAACCTCTCTCCTCATTCTCGTCGCCGTCCTCTCCTCCTCCAAATTCTAGACCTCTCTATCTCAAATTCCAGACGTCGCACCGGGAAAATCTGAGTTACCTCTCTTCCCTAGGGCTAATCCCTCAAAATCCCTGTTTTGCCCCTCCAAAGGACAACCTCCCCGTTATCCTCTCCACCGTGGACTTCCTAAAATCAAAGGGAATCTCCAACGAAGATTTCCCTCGCCTCGTCTTCCTCTGCCCCCAGCTCTTCTCTCCAACGTTCGACATCACCAAAATCGATCCCGTCTTCGATTTTCTCACCGGCGAGCTCGGAGCTTCCGCCGCGGAATCCAGAGGATTGATCGTGAATTGCCCCAACATCCTCCTCTCCGACGTCGAGTACTGCTTAAGACCGACGCTGGTTTACCTCAAGGAGCTAGGGTTACGGAATCTGAACAGAGCAAGCAAGACGAACGCGCACGTGCTCAACACGAGGGTGGAGAAGCTAAGAGCTAAGATGAGATTCCTAAAGAGCATAGGGTTCCAATACGAGGAAGCAGCTAGAGTCTGCGGGAGAATCCCCGCGATATTCGGGTACAGTGTCGAAGATAACTTGAGGCCCAAGTTCGAGTTTCTGGTTTACGACATGGAAAGAGAGCTGGAAGAGCTCAAGAAGTTTCCGCAGTACTTCGGGTTTAGCTTGGGGAAGAGGATAAAGCCAAGGCATTGGCATTTAAAGAAGAAGAACGTTAGGGTTTCCCTTAGTAGAATGCTCATGTGGGGTGATCTCAAATTCTACTCCAAATGGAAACCATAAAAAACAGAGCAGTCTCTTGTTTCACTGTTAATATTCAAATCTGTATTGAGAAATCTGAAAGCTCTGCAAGAAAATTTTGCATTGCGTTTCAAGGAAAAGAGAAGTATCTATTTGCGAAAAGATTGAATATAAACTGAAATCTAGGGCTGGCGAATTAGAAGCTCGATATCGGCACCAACTTCTGCAATCTTGGCTTCCTTAGAGGCCTTTGCTGATTTCGCAATGCTCTCTACATCAAAATCTATCGCTATCTTCTTCACGAGGCCTTCAAGCATCTGTCATTACAGAAACACATACACCGATAAAAAATTATGATTGTAACCAACAAGCATATATATATACACTCTTCTTAAAAAGAAACAACTCTAGTGGTTTGCGAACTAACCAGCGAGCCGATTGCTACCAAACTCCGGAACTTGGAATCAACATCTGCAGCTTCCTCTTCTCCAATCTGTTTTAAGTTTCATATTTTTAGCACAACGATGATAATGCAATATTTAGTTCTAAGAGAGATTCAGGAAACTTTTTGGTACATTGCTTCTCTCAGATTTTATTTTTATCTCACGAGTTTTGTGTAAGTGATAAAGGGTGACTACAACAGGTGAGATTCAATTCAATTCAATGGTGAGATATGAATGGGATATATGCACGATGGTGAAAATTACCAAATTTAGTCTTACCTGCAATGCTGCTGAAAGGACTTGGGATTGGCCTTCTTGATCCTTCTTTTCAATTAACAGCACTGCATAACTGCGGGGGAAAAAAATAGATCATGGTATTGATGTTATGTGTCTGATAAGAACTCAACAGTGAGTATTATAGATTATAGCTACGATTAGGCATGACTCCAACGAGAACAATAGTAATATAAGAGAGAGATCTTACTTGAGAAGCAATGTCGAATAAGCCAACTGCAGGTTCTTATTTGGGGATGAATAACAGTTTGAGAAGGCATCAAGAATCTGCATTGAACGACATCAAATAATAAAGGCTGAGTACCCGAGAGACCACTTCTTCAAATTACCATAATAAAACACACAAACACAAACACAAACGTATAGGCACTATAGTAAAATGTATAAACACACAAACTTCATTTCTACTCCCAGCCGCAGCTCAAACACGGATACTCGACACAGAAACCAAAAACTCCTCCTCACAGGCTGAGAGTCACGGCTAAACCAATAGTTTATTCATAGAGATTATCACAGGTTCCAGTTATCATATATAACCATGGAAACTAAATAGTACTTACTTGACTATGATGTCTCTGTAGCCAGTAATGAAATGAAGAATTCTTGAATAGATTAACCAGGACACGAACTGTTGTTAGAAGGTTTGCAGGAAGAGTAGATTCTCCTGTGACTTTCTTTATCAAATCCAAAAGCAGGTCTGATTGATTTTAAAGTTACAGAGAGTCACAAGTTAATAAAGGACATTAGCTGATACTTTAATTCACGTTGATAAATCATAGCTTCACGTGAGAGATGATTACCATTGTTGTTTTCCACATGTTTGATAAGTAGGCTTGCTCCATGAGGATGCAAAACGAGCATCCTGAATATATCAGTAGCTGCATATTCAAAAACCATAAGCATAAGAGCTTGACCCAAAAGCAAAACATAAGGCTATATATATCCAACAATTGACACAAAAATAAAGTGGCTAGCAAAAGAAAAATGCTTTATGGCCTACCAGGAAACATCATCGCCGGTGGCCATGCTCGTAGCACTTTCAAAAGCAAAGCAATATCCATGTCAGCAAAATTGGTAGAGTGGTAGTGTGATGTGTCCTTGAGTATTTTAACGATTGCCCCTACTCTGGATACTTCAGCTTCTGTCAGGGACTTGTCATTATTCACCTTCAAAAGATGGAAAAAAATAATAATTCAGAAACATAAATTACCAACACTAGTATAAGTAAAATAATCATTGAATCATTCTTGGTACAACTGTCGTCGTGTGCCAGAAGTTACTGCTGAGAACTTACTGGGTCAGATTGTAATGTATTGTTGAACTCTGTCATCTTTTTTAGAATCCCATCATATTGGGCCACATCGAAAACTAGCACACCTTTCTGGAGAACACAATGGAAGAAAAAAGAATCAGTAGCTAGAAACAACAACAGGGATAAAGAAAGAAAAAATAAATTCCTGCGTACTTTTGGAATGTGCTTGTATAAAGGTTTTGCCGGAGTTGCTGCAACAGAAAAGACTCAAAGTGCATGAGTCAAACAGAAGAATATTACGAGAAACTGAAATACTTAATGAAACTTAAGTATTATGTGAAAATAACCCAGACACTGTATTCATACCAGCTGTATGAGATGTTTGCCCAGGCACATAAGCATTTGCTGTTACACAAAGAAGGCAAAACATAAAAGTACAGTAAAATCCTAAAAACAAATTTTCATACCAAATATTTTCGAAAACATGTGATATTTACCGCCTGTGAAGGGATCACGAAAAGATGGATTAAAATTGAAGTCTTTCTGCCCAGAATTTTGTAATATAAATTCAACAATCTGCTGTCGATATGCAAAGGGAAGATTCTCTTTTAGAAGCCACTTGTCAGCTGCATCATAAGGATTGTCTGTCAAACAAAAAAACATTTGAAGTATAAATAAATTGAAGCACTTGCTTGTAGTTTCACTTGGAGTTAAGATAAGGCAAGCAACACAGTTCAGGTACCTGATCGATTGTAAGGTAGCTTCCGGATAGGTTCTCCATCACCAATGTCAACATCAAAAACTAGAAGAAAAAAAAACGGTTAAGAACGTTGTTCACTTTGATTTTTAAATGATTCTGAAGTTTCCATAATAGTTTAAAATCTAACCAAAATCATACTGAGCTCCATCGAAGATTGGACGGTCAGCCACACCATCTGGACCATCAACAACCTCACCAATCTGAAAAAAGGTGACATGAGACCACATGTTAGAGATAAATCATTCCACCACAAGTTATATGTATATTCATGTATTCAACTCGAGAGCAGAAATGGCATGCAGTCATCAGACGAAAAAGGTTAGGAGAAAAAGATAAAAGTTCACTATGTTGACTTACTTTGTCCCATCTCTGTTCGCTCATATTCCATCCATAAGCAACACCATTGTCTCCTTCCCTTACGACTTTTGTCTGGCCATCACTGGTACCTGAGAGAACGCATCAAATACTAGAAGATGTTACAAGAATGACCATAGCCAGACAGTATCAATTACAGCTGGGCAATTATCTCTGTGTTCTCTTGAGATGTCTTTTAAATTGATGATAAAAGTTAATAATACAAGATTTGGATAGTTAGTGGCACCTGGTAATGTCAGAGCATCAAGTCCCGGCAGTTCATCAAGCTTCATTCCCCCAACCTTTTTCCTGAGATAAAGAACATATACTTCTCAGTTATTTTTCGAGCATAAAAGACACAAAAACATACACGGCGAGCAGATTGTATAATAAAAAAATCATGAATCTGCCACGTGAAAAATATTATCAGATTACCTGCTCAATTTGTATTGAGAAAGTTGGGATTCATAGGCATCAATCTCCATCTGATCTGCGATCATGTCACCGCGTACTGTCCACACACGAACCACCCCATCAGAACATGCAGTCACAATGTCCCCGGTTTCCAAGAACTTGGCATCCCAGACACAGCCTGGGTGTTCCAAACTCTGGACGCATACTCCATCTGTACCAATTAATATCAACAAAGGAAGAACAACTTATCAATTTATAAGAAAAGAACATGCTTTATAACCAAGAGAGACAAAAGGAAAACCATGATCACCTTTCCATATCTTGGCATATCGATCTTCACTGCCACTAACGATAAGTCCAGATGCATGTGCATCAACTGAATACACAATGGAGGTGTGGCCAACCATCTCCAAAAGAACTTCGCCACTTAGAGCCCATAACCTTATCGAGCTGTTTAGATGAAATAAAATAGGAATTAAATAACAGAATATATAATCACTAGATCACAAAACTTATCCAGGTCATGCAAGAGACAACATATTCCGATTTAAGCACAGAAGGATGAGGTCATGGATGAGCGTCATTCACTTGGAAAATTGCATTAAGTTAGGCAAGATGTTGTTGGAAGCAAAGAACTTACCCATCATGTGATGCTGAAAGAAATCCTAAATCAGGCATCACGGCTAATCCTCTAACAGTATCTGCATTGTAAAATAAACGTAATTGTATAAGACAATAGTTTCTCCGATGAAAAAATCCCTGACAACAGGTTATTCTCTTGGAAGTTCTTAAGATAGATAGTATCAGATTTTGTCTTATTTCGCTTGCCAGTTTCTCATATTGACAAAGAAATTTGAGAGAATCTAAAATTTAGATTGGCACAAAGAAATTCACCTGCATGCCCTGCAAAAGTCCGTTTACTTGTTTTCCCCTTCCAGAGTTTGAGAGTGGTGTCACTTGAACCTGAAACGAGCTCACCAGATGGTAGTTTTATGACTGCCTGGACAGGAGACTGGTGCGCCTCCCAGGATTCAACAAGTTGACCGTTTCTCCACCGTTTCAGAGTTCTTCAGAAAAAAAAAAAATCAAAATGAGAACTTAAGTTACACTACACAACAGGATTCCAATATTTGGTGGATCTCTGTACCTCAGTATTACTAAAGCTAGTGATAAGCTACGTCAAGACAATAATGCACACAGAACAGTTTGCAAGCTTGATACTAAGAAAACTATGCGAACAGGAGGAAGACTTACTGATCAACTGAAGACGAAACTATGTCCTCGTCATCAAGAGTAACACCAGTGACTTGCATCTTATGACCCTTCAATGCCTGAACAACCTCTCCATTTATCAAGTTCCAAACGAGAACGGAAGTATCCATGCTCCCGGAGACGAGTCTGCCTTCAGGGTGTTCCTCATTCGGCGGAATCCATGCAAGCGGTCCGACGAAGCTTGTATGACCCAACAGAATCTTAGAAGATGAATACTTGCGCTTATCAGAATCCAGCGACCATATCCTTATGGTTCTGTCTCTTGATGAGCTAGCTATATTCTCATCAGTGCACACACATATTCCACGAACCTGATAACCAATTACAGTTGTTTTTTGTTCATTAGCGTTAGATCGATAGCATAAGATCAATCACAGAACCCAGCATCTAAATCTATCTGAAAATTTCATTACGACCCACATCCCGGCGAGAAATTGGCCTACTAAAAAAAAAGCTAATCAAGACAAAGCCTCGAGCTAATTATCAAATCCGTACATGAAATTGAAGCAGAACCGAATGCAATTTAAGAAAATTCCAAGGCGGAAGAAAGAAGGTGGAATCACGAGGCTGAATTATGCTAAAACCCTCCGAAGTTTGAGAATCGATCAATAAAAACGAGAGAAAACACAGTAAAGTAAGAAGTGGATTTCGCGAGGGTTCTTACATCGTCATCGTGGCCACGAAGCTCGCACCTGAGCTTGTACTCGTTGAAATCGATTTCCATCATCACTGAGAATGAGCAGCTGATGGAGACCAAACGGCAAAGAAAAAAAAAAAAAGTCGACTCAAAAGTGACTTGCGGGAGGAGGAAAACTGAGAGAGAAGGAGAGGATCTTTTTTTTTTTTTGTGCCAAAAAGAAGGGAGGATCTTAATCTCGTATAAACTTGCTAAAGAAAAATAAATCTCAAATAAATATGTTTAATATTTTTTTTTTTATAAATCTCAAATAAATATGTTAAATATGTTTAATCTCAAATAGATGACAAAAAAACCAACATGTAAAAAGGATATGTTAATGTTTTTTTTTTTTAATTTTGTTAAACTAGAAGTTGTCTTCATATGAATAAATCATAAAGATCATCTCATATAGTAATCTAAGGGGTGTATTGAAACTGAAATTTCAAGTGACTTGTATTGAAATGACAAATCATGTGTTATTCAAACATGAATTTTAAAATATTTTTTAAAATCTCATGTTATTGAATTAGTGATTTGAAAATGTAACTTCAAATCCACTATTATTTGAAATATTTTAAGTAGTGAATTTAAGTGGTTTTGGTGGAGTTTGTTGGTTAAAAATATAAAAAATCAAATTCCATAGTTTTATGTGAGATTTCATAGACTTTAATAACAAATCATAACAAATTTCCTAATTCACACAAAATCATCTAAAATTTCATTAAAACTCAAATCATTTCAAATTCTCTCAAATTTCAGTTTTAATACACCCCTAAGTGTTCTATTTGTGATGACAAATTGACAACTATAAAAAACTATTTTCATATTATTGAATAACACCATATGAACTAGCAACAATTATCCCTAATCTTATGTGGTAATTCATGTTTACAAGGCGAGCTATAATGTAACGCATAAGAAATCCTTCTAAGAACTTCACAAGGTTAACATATTTCATTAAGACATACTTATTGGATATAGAAAGTAGATGTGCCGTTAGCCAACGTATCTCTGTAATTAGTGTCGTATATTTTCTATAATTACTGCAGCATATTCTCCTTCCCTTTCCTCTGTCTCTCTCGCTGTATAAATTCAGAGCACTGTTCTTATTAATTATATATCATCGAATCACATACCTTAATATGGTATCAGAGCATTAGCGATCTTAACCAAAAAAATTTTCCTTCTTCCTCTGTTCTTCATCTCCTTATTCTAGTTCTGTTACTGTGTTTCTTATCTCATCTGTTTCTTACTTCTTTTTCTTTTTCCCTCTCGATATGGCTCCTGAAACCTCCCTTACGGCTGCTACTACAGATCACACAACGGTTTTTAACACCAGAGATCCATCCACCACGCTCATCTCCATCAACATGTCCAACATTACAAAACTCACCAATCTCAACTACATCATGTGGAGCAATCAGATCCGCGCTCTCCTTGAGGGACACGAACTACATCAATTCACTGATGAGTCTGCCATGATCCCTCCCACCAACATCACGATTGCTGGAGAATCCTCTCCTAATCCCTATTTTGCTCCTTGGCGTCGTCAAGATCTTCTCCTCTACAGCGCGCTCATTGGAGCCATCTCCTTACCGGTTCAACCGGTTGTATCCAGCGCCAAAACCACATGTGATGTGTGGACTCTCTTGGCTGCAACGTTTGGAAATCCGACCAGATGTCACATCCGACAGCTTAAATTTCAGATCAAGACATGTGTTAAAGGCACCAACACGATCTCTGAATATCTTCGGATCATCAAAGGCAAAGCCGACGAACTTGCACTTCTCGGCAAACCCCTCGATCCAGAGGATCTCACAGAACAGATTCTCGCCGGCCTCACTGACGACTACAAACCTGAGATTGATGCTGTCAACGGCAGAGATGTGCCCATCTCATACACCGAGCTACATGAACGGTTGCTCAACCGTGAGGCGATGATACTCTGCGCCGAACCAACACACTCTGGTCCCATTACCACAAATGCAACAGACACACGTCCTCGCCAGAATCAGAACTGGAGATCCAATAATTCACAGAATCACCAAGCACGCAACAACACCAACTACAACAACAACCGCACCCCTTGTTCGTATTTCGGTCGTTGCCAAGCATGTGGTATCCAAGGCCATAGCGCCAAATACTGTCCTCAATTTCACATCGTACGTGGTGGATCTACACCGTGGCAAGCCTCATCAAATCATCAACCGTGGCAACCACGAGCCAATCCTGCCTTGATGTCTGACTCCAACTCCTCTACCTGGCTTGTCGACACCGGAGCATCACACCATATGACATCAGATCTTGCAAATCTGTCTCTCCATTCACCATACCGTGGGGGCGATGATGTTCTTCTCGGTGACGGCTCAGGCTTACAGATCTCTCATACGGGTTCCTTCTCACTTCCCTCATTTACTAGTACTTTCTTTATGAATAATGTTTTCTACGTTCCCTCTCTTGACAAAAACCTCATTTCTGTCTTTCAACTATGTTGCTCTAATGGTGTATCTGTCACATTTACTCCGACATATTTCCAGGTTCGCGACCTGAACACAGGGGCGCTCCGCCTCGAAGGCAAGCCTAAAGGTGGCACCTATGAATGGCCAAAAACACATCGATCTACTCCTCCATCACTCGCCTACGCGTCTGCCATCAAAACATCAATTTCTGATTGGCATTCGCGCTTAGGACATCCAGCATTACCGATTCTTCAAAACGTTATTTCATCTTTTGATTTACCTTTGTCTTCAAACTCTTTATCAAACAAGCCTTGCAGTGCTTGCTCCATTAATAAAATGCATAAGTTACCTTTCAAAAACTCTACGCTTTCTTCTTTTCGTCCTCTTGATATTGTTTTTTCTGATGTATGGACATCACCATTAGTTTCTATCGATGGTTTTAAATACTACGTAATTTTTGTAGATCATTTCACTCGATACACATGGCTGTATCCTTTAAAACGCAAATCGCAAGTTTTTGATGTTTTTGTCAAGTTCAGAGCGTTGGTTGAAAACCAATTTCAATCAAATTCAAAACGTTTTACACGGATAATGGCGGTGAGTTTATTGCACTAGCCGACTTTCTTTCGCGTAATGGTATTTCACACTTTACCACCCCTCCCCATACGCCAGAGCATAACAGTATTGCAGAACGCAAACATCGACACATAGTCGAAACGAGTCTTTCTCTTTTGACTCACGCGTCAATACCGAAGTCCTATTGGACATATGCTCTTGCCACGGCAGTGTATCTTATCAATCGTATGCCCACACCAAATCTTTCTCTTCAATCACCTTTTCAGTGTCTTTTTGGCCAATCACCAAATTTTCAAAAATTAAAAATCTTTGGTTGCTTGTGTTTTCCATGGCTAAAACCATATGCATCACATAAATTAGACTCTCGATCAACACCCTGCGTTTTTATTGGTTACTCCACCACTCAAATTGCATATTTTTGTTTAGATAGATCAACATCTAGAATCTACACATCCCGTCATGTTGTGTTTCACGAATATGTATTTCCTTTCTCTATACATAATCCTCTAATGTTTGATCTATCTTCTAATCATGAGGTCTCAGAATTATCAACAGCTGCAACTCCTGAAATCTCTACCGTCTCAATACCATCCTCAGAGCCTCTAATCACAACGACAATACCACCAATGGTTCCCGATACTACTCATGCTGCACCACCACCACCTGCGCCAACAACATCTGCGCCAACACCATCTGCGACAGCACCAACTATGCCAACACCATCTTTACCGCCACCTGCAGCTATCTCTACTACCTGTCTCTTATACACATCTAGATGTGTATAAGAGACAGCCACCAATGGTTCCCGATACTACTCATGCTGCACCACCACCACCTGCGCCAACAACATCTGCGCCAACACCATCTGCGACAGCACCAACTATGCCAACACCATCTTTACCGCCACCTGCAGCTATCTCTACTACAGGTCCCTCGAATGCTGCACCTGCTCCTCCACCAGCTCCACCAACTCCACCAGCTCCCCCAGCTCCACCAGCTCAACCAACCAGAACAAGCAATCATGCTAGAAAACCAATCCAAAAACTCAACCTGAGTGCAGTCGTTGTTCCCATCACCGAAAAAATACCGACATCAGTAGCAGAAGCTTTAAAAGACCCTCGCTGGCGACGTGCAATGTATGATGAGTTGGACGCAATGACTCGCAACAAAACATGGTCCCTCACATCAGCCTCACACGCTGCAAACATAGTCGGATGTCGGTGGATCTTCACAATCAAAAGACACGCATATGGCTCTATAGACATATTCAAGGCACGCCTGGTCGCCAAGGGCTTTCATCAACGCCCTGGGGTGGACTTCCATGAGACTTTCAGCCCGGTCATTAAGCCAGCAACAATTCGTCTGGTTTTTAGTGTCGCAGTATCTCACAACTGGCATCTCTGTCAACTTGACGTGAACAATGCATTCCTCCAAGGGAAGCTTGACGACGAGGTCTTCATGGCCCAACCACCAGGATTCCGAGACAAACACCAACCACAGGCTGTCTGCAAACTTCACAAAGCCATTTATGGCCTCAAACAAGTTCCCCGAGCTTGGTACAATGAACTCCGCTCATTCCTGTTACAATCTGGTTTCATAAATTCAGTAGCGGATGCGAGTCTATTCATCTACAACAAGAATGGGATTCTACTTTACATGCTTGTGTATGTAGATGACCTCATTCTCATGGGCAACAACAACACCTATCTCAACAACTTCATAGCATCTCTCTCCACTCGATTTTCTCTAAAGGATTTTGGCTCTCTCTCTTACTTTCTTGGTATTGAAGCATATAGGGATTCTCATGGTATGTTACTAAATCAAAACCGTTATATTGCAGATCTCTTACATCGGACCAACATGACCACCGCCACACCGACATCAACACCAATGTGTTCCAACACGACACTCGCACTTCACTCCGGCAGTCCACTAGAAGATCCGACATAATATAGAGCTACAGTTGGGAGTCTCCAATACCTTTCACTCACCCGACCTGACATATCATATTCGGTGAACAAACTATCCCAATATATGCACCAGCCGACCTCAGATCATTGGCAGGCTGTTAAACGTATACTTCGTTACCTTGTCGGAACACCATCTCAAGGGATTTACTACTCAACAACAAATAAACCGTCGCTCCACGCCTTCACCGACGCCGATTGGGCTGGGAACAAAGACGACTACACTTCCACTGGTGCTTACATCGTTTACTTTGGCCAACACCCCATTGCATGGTCCTCCAAGAAGCAATCTGGTGTTGCTCGATCATCCACCGAAGCGGAATACCGCTCTGTTGCAGATACGACCTCTGAAGTCTGTTGGATCACGTCATTGCTCACGGAACTTGGACTCAAATCAACATCCACACCAGCCATCTATTGTGACAACAAAGGAGCCACATACCTCAGTGCGAATCCAGTGTTTCACTCGCGCATGAAACACTTGGCACTCGACTACCACTTTGTGAGAAATCATGTTCAATCTGGTCATGTTCGTGTTTCTCACATTAATTCAGCGGATCAACTTGCCGATGCCTTGACGAAACCTCTCCCTCGACCTCGCCATGAAACGTTATGTGTCAAGATCGGACTTGCTACCACCGGTCCGTCTTGAGGGGGCGTATTGGATATAGAAAGTAGATGTGCTGTTAGTCAACGTATCTCCGTAGTTAGTGCCGTATATTTTCTGTAATTACTGTAGCATATTCTCCTTCCCTTTCCTCTGTCTCTCTCGCTGTATAAATTCAGAGCACTGCTCTTGTTAATTATATATCATCGAATCGCATACCTTAATAATACTTAGGCTTCAAATATTTTTTTCTTTCGATTAAAAGTTAGTTTTAATTCCATGAAATTTATATTGTAATGAAAAAAAAAAGAATTAGGGTGGAAGTTTGTATTTTTACTTCTTACACTACTTTAGTACTTCCACATCTTATCAATCTGTTATGATTGCGGCCACCTCAAGACACTCGAGATATAAATTCTGAGGCTTCAACATCTAGTTTTTATATCTTGCCTGCAAAATTAAATAACACACATAAGATTGATCTACATTCAATAGCAAATAACAAAAGAGAAAAATGGCGTCACTTCTTTAATAAAATCAAGTGAATCAAATTCGGCTTCTAACTAAATTTTTTTTCTAATTTTATGCAAGTAACAACAAAAAAATTCTTAGATTCAAAATAAAAGATGTAAATTTCGAGATAACACTAAAATAAGTACATATGAACAATATTCCCTCAAATATGATGTAATATTATTTATAATTATATTTTTCCCCTTAATGATTTCTTTTAAAACAAAAGAAAAGAAAGAAAGAATTTTGGGATACCAAAAAAAAGAAGAACAATTTGGGCTTTTAAAACCCCGACCCAATTTAGATACCGGGTTGCTTTCTTTTCAATTTCTTAAAAAAATATAATAAAGACGAATATAACTGGTAAGAACAACAACATGACGTGTAGAATTTAATATTCACGAAAAAGGAGGGGACAGTGGTTTAAATTTCCGCACCTTCCTTGAGTACTTTCTCCGAGGATGGCATAAACCGTAATTACCAACCACCTCCGAGCCCTTTTCCTAAACCGGTGATCATCTATCTTTTCTCGGCCATTAATTCTCTGCTTCTTCTTCTTCTTCACTGTTTATAAACCCCCGAAGCCTCCTCTTTCCCATGGTAAGTAAAGCTGTCTTCTTCTTCCATCTCGTTTCCGGAGTATTTTCAGAAACCAAAAATCTCATAGTTCCTTCATTTTACATCTGCATTGCAAAATATACTTGTAAATTTGCAATGCTCTGTCTTCTGATTCTTTTTTTTTTTTCCTTACCGAGATTTGAGCTTGGATCTTGATTAGCAATGGTCGGGAGATTCTTTTAAGACAATAGGAAGTTTGATTTCTTAATCAAACGATAAGTCAGATCCTTAGATTCTTAGTTTTATTTTTTTATATCTATCATCTTTCAACCACTGGTGTTTAGTAATTATAGGAATCCTTAAGATTTTCTCAGCTTCTTCAAGTTTCTATTAAACTTTCATCAGTTTACATTTTCTGTTGATTAATATTATGTTCTGTCAACTTCTCAAGTGTCTTTGATCATATAACTGCAGGTGAAGTATGTTGTGCGCAACAACTCTATGATGATGATGTTGTAACCATATGAGCTCTGATGGTCATTCTGGTAACACCAGATTGGTGAAATCAAGAACAGACACAACCGGAGGTTAAATAGATTATCTTATAAGTTGTAAGAAAAAAGAAAAAATGGAAAAGAAAGTTACAAAGAGTGAAGAAAATATACAAAACTCTAATAACTTGTCTCTGATTAGAGCGTTAAGAGGTATACTATGTCTGATGGTATTGGTTTCAACAGCTTTTATGATGTTGATATTCTGGGGGTTCCTATCAGGTGTAGTGTTGAGGCTTTTCAGCGTGCATTATAGCCGTAAATGTGTTTCCTTCTTCTTCGGCTCGTGGCTCGCGTTGTGGCCTTTCTTATTCGAGAAGATTAACGGAACCAAAGTTATCTTCTCTGGCGATAAGGTCCCTTGTGAGGAACGAGTACTGCTCATTGCGAATCACCGGACAGAAGTTGATTGGATGTACTTCTGGGATCTTGCACTGCGTAAAGGACAGATTGGGAATATGAAATACGTGCTTAAGAGCAGTTTGATGAAGTTACCTCTCTTTGGTTGGGCGTTTCACCTCTTTGAGTTTATTCCCGTTGAGAGGAAATGGGAAGTCGATGAAGCAAACTTGAGGCAGATAGTTTCGAGTTTTAAAGATCCTCAAGATGCTTTATGGCTTGCTCTTTTCCCCGAGGGCACAGATTACACGTAAGTTCCCTTTTCTGATCGTTCTTGTTTAGAAACCCTTTTGGTTAAAGCATTTTTACCATGAGACTCTAATGCAGAGAGGCTAAATGCGAAAGGAGCAAGAAATTTGCAGCTGAAAATGGCTTTCCAATACTGAACAACGTGCTGCTTCCCAGAACAAAAGGTTTCGTCTCCTGCTTGCAAGAATTGAGTTGCTCACTTGATGCAGGTTTGTTTATACTTTTGCTGGTTTGCATTTAAGATGCTATGTCTTTCTTTTCCTCTTGAGCAAAGCAAACTCTTATGCAACTTCTT
Organism: Alliaria petiolata; assembly: GCA_020283515.1. Taxonomy (NCBI): domain Eukaryota; kingdom Viridiplantae; phylum Streptophyta; class Magnoliopsida; order Brassicales; family Brassicaceae; genus Alliaria; species Alliaria petiolata. Next base: position 198,566,037 of record JAHZTW010000001.1, on the reverse strand, counting down.
GCAGTTTATGATGTGACCATCGGTTATAAAAACCGTTGCCCGTCTTTCTTAGACAATGTCTATGGTATTGAGCCATCAGAAGTTCACATCCACATCCATCGTATCAGCCTAACCCAAATCCCAAATCAAGAAAAGGAAATCAATGCTTGGTTAATGAACACGTTCCAGCTCAAAGACCAGCTGCTCAATGACTTCTACTCTCGTGGCCATTTCCCTAACGAAGGAACAGAAAAAGAGTTCAACACGATAAAGAACCTCATAAACTGCTTGGCAGTGATTGTCTTCACGATCATCTGTACGCATCTCACCTTCTTCTCGTCGATGATTTGGTTCAAGATCTATGTCTCTTTGGCCTGTGCTTACTTGACCTCTGCTACACATTTCAATCTTCGCTCTGCTCCACTTGTCGAGACTGCAAAAAAAGCCTTCAAATTAGTAAACAAATAAACTTTCAATTTTTGGTCGATTCAAATGATGGAGCAATGTTTTTCTTTTACTATTACTATATTTTTGGGGTTTAAGACTCAATCCAATTTGTATTTATGAAATGTGAGCTCAAGCTGCAATAAATGATAAGCTCTGTTATAGAATGTCTTCATGCATTTATCTACACATGTTAGCTAATAGCTTGGCAAAGAACACAAAATGCAACCATAAGAGTATAAGACACATTTGGCTGCTACATACTCATAGAGCCACTACAGTTTTACCAAAAACAGGATAATACATCGATTATTCTCATTAATAAATTGTCAAATTGGGATAATACGTCCAAGATATATCAAAAGTAAAAGAAGTTGCATACTGTATTTATTTTGGTTGCATATGAAAGCAATTAAATTTGAGCCCCCAATAAAAATTTGAGGCCACCAACGAACGCCCGTGACAAGTTAGCACATTGGAACATAGTAATGCCAATGTCTCACGGGTCTTCTTACTTTATTGTATAATTATATTACACTAAAGTATCATAAGACAACAAAAGAATATAGATTATACTACATGTATAGTATAGACCATCTTAGACATTCGATATTCCCCTCCACATGCTCTTAAATGAATATGGATATTGAATGATATACACAGGAGATTAGTTCTCAGATTAATCACAAGATTATTGTCTTATATGATGCGAGGGACCCATGCTTTCATGCTAATTCATAATTTTATAGATCTTAAATCACACCAGTGACGTGCCTATCCTCACTATATAAACCCTACGAAGCAGGTAGTGTAGCCTATCCTAAGCTAAGAGAAGAGCAAACACATCAAATAGTTGCAGAACATTTAGTGAAAAACTCTCTCCAAGTACTCAAAGCCATGGAGCCAAACACTAAGCTTGTCGTTATTACCTTGGTTCTTGCCTTGACACTCACGGCAGCAACCGGACAGTTCTGCGGTATGACCGCTGCTGGTCTGTACTCTTGCAAGCCATATGTGCAGACTAAGAACCCGATCACCACGATTGATCACTCTGACCCTTGCTGCACTGCCCTTGGGTCCCTGTCCAAGGCCGACATCCAGTGCCTCTGCAAGGAGAGAACCAAATTCAATCCCCTTCTCAGTGGGATCGACTTTGACCTCGCTGCTAAACTCCCGGAGAAGTGTGGTCTATCTGGTGCAACTTGCTAGGACGGGTCTTCTTTTGGAAGGTTTCGCTTTGTGTTTTGATTTTCTTCATGAGTCCACGGATCTTGTACTGGTTTCTGTTGCTGCTGTTGTTTGTTTGATGTTGTTTCAGTTGTTGTTGTCTTAACTGCTTTGTATTTGTGTTGCTTGGTTTCTTCCCGGCCTACTTACAAAATAATAAAACAAAAAAATTAGTAAGAGTGATTGCAGGAAGGAAACATACGGAAAACTTAAGTTTTAAACAACTGTTTTGGATAAGGACACTAAAGTTTTTTGTTCCTGAATCTTCAACTTTTGCAATAACAGTCATATTGAAGTACAAGATAAGAACTATGGGTCTTTAGGTGATGCATCAGCTTTAGAATAGCAAACAGTGGCAAGTAAAAGAATGTCGAGTAGATTTCCAAAATCAGCAAAAAAGTTGACACTTAAAACAGTGATGACCAAACAATCACTGATGATGATAAGAACACTGAGAAAGCCAACTGTGAAATAGAATATAAGTACCCAAAAAACAGTGAAACTACATTGCTAACCGTAAATGGCAGACGAATCCCTTAAAGCACAAATACAGAGATCATCAACCTTGGGTCATGTGGCTATTCTATAATAATGTACAGATACCTCTCCCTCTTAATTCCTGATTTCAGCAATTTCAGACAAATCCTTGGTCACAAAATGTAGCATGGCATATATAGCTTCTGTTTTAAAATGGGAAATGTCAGAGGAAGTGAACATATGAACTTGATTATCGATATATGCCCAGCTGCACCCAGAAAACTTTTCCAGCTCCTTCCCTCTCATACGATTCCGTATACGTCTCATCTCATCCCATCTACCAGACGAGGCATAAGCGTTAGCTAGTTGAATATAACGAGACCCGTTAGATCCTTCAATGACTAACAATTTCTCTTCCACTTTCTTCACAAGCTCTGTATTCTTATTCCAGTTACAAGCATTTAAAAACGCTCCAAGAATAACTGCATCTTCTTCAACTTGATCAATACCTTCCATAAGTTCTATGGCTTTGTCCAAGCTATTGGCTTTTCCATACAAATCAATCATGCAGGTATAGTGACCAACCTCGGGGGATATGTTGTAAACCTCTTTCATCGACTTGAAGTATTTCTCACCCTCTAGAACTAAGCCGCGGTGACGACAAGCTGATAGGAGGGCCATAAACGTGATTTCATCCGGCTTGAATCCACCCTCAGTCATGTCTTCAAAGAGCTGGAAAGCTTTTGCTTCACGGCCGTGATGAGCATAACCAGCTATCATGGCGTTGTACATTACTGTGTCTCTCTCGAAGCTAGTGTCGAAGACCTTTTCAGCATACTCAACATTTCCGCATTTCGAATACATATCAACAAATGCAGTAACAAGTTTCTTATCCATCAAAATGCCTGTTCTCAAGCTGTGACCGTGAATCTCCTTCCCCGGTTCCACAGAAGCTTGTAAAGAGCATGCACCAAGGATGCTAACCATGACCAAAGAATCAGGAATTTTGTTCTCCTTGGCTATGAACTCATGTGCAAGTTCAAGCACGGAATCAGGTTGCCGTAGATTGAGATATCCCAAGAACAATGCAGTCCATACGACTAAGTTTTTTTCAGATAAAGAATCAAACAACCTTTTTGCTTCCACCATCTTTCCCTGAGATGAGTAACCCACGATCATTGAAGAAGTTGAATACAAGTTGCTAAAACCATATAACAAATGGACAGACTCCGCATACTTCATATTCCCACACTTACAGTAAACATCAACAATTCCACTGCTTACAAACTTATTAGAATATGATCCATCCTTCAATACCCGAGCATGTACTTCCTTTCCAATCTTCAGGCTCTTTAAACTACTCAGAACATTCAGTATAGCCGCGGTATTGTGTTCGTCCCATTTCAACCCACTTTCCTCCATACTAACAGCCATCTTCAAAGCTTCTTCTTCATATCCATTCTGTGCGTATCCTGAAATCAATGTATTCCACGAAATTGTATCGTTCAGCTCTGGATTTCTCCAGAATATACTCAGAGCTCTTTCAATTTCACCTTCTCTACAATATGCTGCAATCATTGCGTTCTTAGCAACGCCATCAACAAACTCAACACACGACCCGCTAAAGACATTACAAACCTCCTTAAACCTCCCACATTTTGAGTACATGTGAATGAGAGAACTCACGGCAAACTTAGTAGCATCATTCCCGGTTTTCACCATAACGCCGTGCAACTGTTCACCATAAAACACATTTGGTAACTTGGCAGAAAGCTTAAGCATAGTAGTGATGGTGAAATCGTCTATCCAAACCCCATCCTCCTCCTTCCTATGCATCTCGCCAAACATCTCAATGGCTTCACTCTCACACCCATCAGTTTTGGCAAACCCTGAAAGCAAAGTGTTATACGTAATCAAATCTCGCCCAGAATTGGCCGTCTTGAACAAGTCCCGCGCTTCTTTCAAATTGTTGAACTTTACGTAGGCAGAGATCACAGCGTTCCACGAGTAAATGTTTCTGTCAGGCATTTCGTCGAACACGTTCCGAGCTTCCCGCAATAAACCATTTTTTGAGTAGAGATTAACGAGTTTGTTCGAGGAGATTGCTGTCAAGGTTAAACCAGTTTTAATGGAGCGGATATGATGCGAAAACCCGTCTTTTAAGCAATTCATGTCAAGCTTCAGACCATACACTCGGGAGATTCTAAGAAAATGAGAACTCCGAAAATTTCACTGTCAGTGACATCTCTCTCTCTATATATATATATATATATATCTTTGAGCTTCTTGCCATATGAATTTGAATCGTCCCTCTTCGGCTACTCCTCTCTCTATCGAATCGGGTTCAAAATTTCAGCAAGAAGTCACCGGCACGCGCTGATGTTGAGCAAAGAGGAGACCGTGGGAGAGAGCAAAAAAACTATTTGGGCTCTATAGATTGGGCTAAAGGTCCAAGCCCGTTAATAAAAAGTAGTCCCTTGCCGAAAGACTACCTTTTGGAGTAACACAACTAATCACAAAATTGGTAGCGGGAAAGACACTACCGCAACGGTTACGATTATAAAAATTTGCGGTAGCAGAAGATTGCGGTTAACAGCGTTACTAAACGGAAAAGACATTAAAGTCTGGTTGTTTTCTGCTAAATTATTCTACTTATCTTGTTTTACGACTACAACAAACTTACATGCATCCATTACCTTCGAATAGATCAGGATACTTATCAACAAGAAATCGGATTAGTTTAGTAGACCGCCATATATTAGTAACCAAGGCGCTTTCAGATTTTCATTATTATTTCACATCTTTAGCCATTTATTGTCTTTTTGATATCACCATTTGAATTGTAACATTGATGATTTATATATGTTGCTTAATTTGATTGTTGTTTCTACCTATTTTACATATCTTTATTCTCGGTAAAACACTAGTAACGACACCTTACATCTTACATATTCCACTATTTGTTTAAATTTTAATTCTTATTCCGTAATAATTGAAAATATATTTTCGTAAGTAGTCCGCAGGCGTCTTGAAACCTATCGGCCGCAACTTGAATCGGTTACAATTACATTTACAACCAATATTCAACGTGGATCAAATCAGAAATGAACTGTAGCCACTCAGAAGACAATCATTTGTTCACAATGATGAGAGTCGAACAAACATGCATATAGATGATTCCCTGATTGGTCTTATGTCAAATCTCACCACTCCAAAAAAAAAACTATATATATTAACTCTTAAATATGGTTGTCTACATATGTATTAGTCAGAAACACAACCAACTTTAACTGGTCCACAAATCCACCCATCTCTAGTTAGTTTCGGACCTTTCCACGTGCAGCACATGCCACATGCGCCTACTTAAGTACTTATGTAATAATATTGATTTGGACCAAAGAAATCTCCCATATATATTCTCAAAATTTGTTCGTTACATTCTCGTTACCTTTAGATTTTATTTATTTATACTACATAAATTCAATATCAATGAAGACAAAATAAACATAATTTTTGTCTCAACCAGTCGCTTTTGAATCGAATGAGTTGCCTCGTGTATATTCGAGCTTTCAGCATATTCTCAAATTGTGATCAGAAAATACATTGATCCAATGATCTGTGTAGAATAAATTAAAGGATTAAATAAATAACATCATTTGTAACAAAATGCTTTCATCATTTTGTTATTTTTTATTTTGACCAAAATGTTATCATCATTAATCGTACGAATTGTTTTTTTTTTATCAAAGTTTGAAAAATGAAAATACTACAAATACTATGACCAGAACCTCAGTGTTTTTATCAGAACCGGTTAGTAAGTGTTCATGAAGTTTAATGTGTGAAACAGTGTTAACTTTAATAAGTAAGTTTTAAATGACAATACTTGATATGTTATATTTAGGATCTCTCTTCTTTTTTAAGTAGCAAGAAAGAAAAAAATGACATGAAGTTTTTTCAGTGTTTCCCTACTACTTGAAAAACATAACATTAAGCTTTTTCTAATTATTTGTTTTCTTTTTGTTCTTATGATGATTTTCATTATCTTAAAAAACAGTGCTAACCCATAATTTATTCGTTATATCAGCCAAAATGTTACTAAACCCCTATCTAGTATTCTACCACTAAAATCATTTTCATTCATTGTGCCGTAAAGGATTTTAATCACTTATGAAAACCGTAAACAAAAACCTATCAAATGATTGTAACTATGATAGGAAATAAAAAAAAAACGGTGGAAAAGAAAAGTCTCTGTGGTAATCACAATTGATTTTTTAGTCAATAGAAACCACAAAGAGTGTTCTTTATGAATTTGTGGTATGTTTCAAGTGATTGTAACATTTGCTTTGTTTCGATTTAAGTCGTGGCCCAGCAAATCCCCTATGTGTTGTGATTNTATGTTTCAAGTGATTGTAACATTTGCTTTGTTTCGATTTAAGTCGTGGCCCAGCAAATCCCCTATGTGTTGTGATTGATTGCCGACGTGACACCATTTGCTTTATTCAACGTGAACAATATCTCCTTTTATTCGTATTATTTGGTCGACGTTCAGGTTAATAGATGTATTGCATATACTATAATACAATTTACGAGGATCTAATTTCTTATTAATTTGATCACCACAACGAAACAAATTAGTTGCAAATTTGATAGTTATAATGCGTTTTTTTGGTTAATATTGTCGGACCTCTGCTCTCGACTAGTTACGCCATCCCATGATAACAGTATATTAGCAAATTCTTAAAAGTTCTTAAAATCTCTTATGATTTTTTTGTTGTTGCTAAAATAATTACTAAAATATCTTAAGTCGTCTGGAACATGGATTCACGTATATGTACGTACAGCTGTGGAATCCATATAGTTTACAGGATCTATTTATATTGTCCATATCTATTTGTATTCCTTTATCGAACAAGTATCTTTTGTTGTCTCATCATCATAAGAGATATAGCATATTCTTTTGTATTTATTTTTTTGGCAACAGATATAGCATATTCAAAACGTAATAAATGTACATGTATACTTTTCAAATAAAAAAGAAGGAGAAGCATAAAAATTCAAAAGCACGTGGTGGACTTTTGTACAGTATAGAAGATTATGTGGACACGAACCACACCGAGGCTTATCAAAGAATAAAGGCCATACCTACGTACACTCAATTATTCAGTAACCCATATTAACATAAATTGAAATGTGATCGTGATTAGCTCATATATGTACATATTGCTTGTTATACGGCCGGACATGTAATACTATCGTCCAATGTAATTGATTCTTTTGTTGACAAAACAAAAAATTGTTTTTTAGACAACTCTAGTTTTCAAACAAATAATTACTTGTCTTATTGAGTCATGGTCCAACTCAACTGGTCGATAGATATTACTCTTGGGGGTCAACTTTGAAGTCAACGAATTACGAATACCGACACTCTCTTATTATTAGTAAATGCGATGCATTAAAAGATAGATAAGATATATGATGTCTATGTGGTGTATTAATTGATACAAAAAGAAATGTTATCTTCCGTTGTTCGCCTTTCTTAAGAGATAGGATAGCTGTTTCAAAAAAAAAACAATATTTTAGCGATGTGAATCACAAATACATATAGTAACCATGTGATAGTTGATATATCAAATAATTAGTTCACATTTCACGAAGATATATGTGTGTAGTAAAATCACATTGGAAATGCGAAAGTGGGGGTCAAATCATATCATATGAGAGTCCAAATTTCCGAGCTGCACAATGTTATGGTCACCTATGATGGCTGCCTTTTCTGCTAAATCTTGGCCCACTTCACCATTTGCTGCTTCTTTAATTATTGGATTTTTTTCTTCTTCTTTCCTTCTATAGAACATGACAAGTTAAGCTTAATATTGGAAAACATTGATCCCTTTTAACAAAAAAAGACACACACTACACACACACACACTAAAACTAATTAGGTAATACTGAAAAAGTAGGTTGTTCGCAAGGGTTATATAAAATTGTTTATACCATATAAAATGATACATACAGTATATACTTTAAGTATTTAGTGAGAACCACGAAAATTCTATTTTGAGTACTGAAACAATGGGTTAAAAGCAAGCTTTTGACTAAAGATTATAGAAAAAGTCAAGAAACTGATGTCATCCAGAAGAAATCAAATGGCTTTCTTATGTATTTGGCCTCTAAAGTCTATAGAGATGCATTTATTTATTTCAGCGATCTTCTTATAAAAGGAATATCTAGATAATTCATCAGTTCATAAATTTAAGATCACCACGCACGATGTATGTCATATATTACTCCTAAAGTTTAAGAAATCAGAATTTTTATTTTTGTCGGACCTACCATATATTTTACTCCCATGTTGGGGACTGGAGTCGAATCCCATATGCCAAAGAGTCGAATCCCATATGCCAAAGAGAAAAGCTGAACGGCCTTAACCTCAAGTCAAAACGCTCCTGAAGATCTAGTTTTAGATTAGTCGACGGGTATTAATCTGACATCTCAAGAAGACAGAAATAGTTTTGTTGTGAAATAAGAACGAAAAAGTAAAGAGACAAAACGATTTGAGGTAAATATCCTTTTAGGGTTTTTTATTAACTCGTGTGATGAATTATTTACAACTTTAAGAATTTGTATTTATAATCCTCAAAAACTCGATTTCCTAAACCGCCTAGTAAAAGGGTTTCTTTTCCTAAACCCAATAGGAAATCGTACCTCGGGAGGTTTCGCCCCCCGAACCCCCAAACCCCCCAAACACTCTGCCTAACGAGTCACCAGTATGTTCGGCCTATTGCTTGTATCCTTCCGAGGACTGGTCATTTTACCGCTGTACTAAGATTAAAATCACCTGAACAGCAAGTTTTGATAATTACTTTGTTTTATTTTGTTGTAGTTGATTAAGACTAAAAGAGTCTACAAGTAGAAGCAAATTGTTTTGACAATTCATAGTCTTCACGACAGCGATTGCTTTCGTAAGCCAACGACTTATATATACTACTGTTTCTTGCAAGCATCCATAAATATCAAATATGAATATTATTATATTACAAAATTTTGCAGGAATCTTTTAATGTTGTTGTAGAGTACTGATTAATTTACCTCTTATCATCTTCAAGAATCAAGACATGTGTGGTCTTGGACTGTTGTGTGTGTTGACCCGGCTTCTCTATAAAGGAACCTTAGTTATTATATATATATACATTTCAGTAATAAACACATAAAATTTGATCAAAAGACTGAAAATTCTTCGTTAGATTAATCCAATTAATTTCACATGTGGAAAATATTAATTAATTGACTTAAGTTAGAATCCTCAAATAGTGCATAAATATATATAAGGAGTTTATCTTCTGATCTTATACGTGAAAAACATGCAAACGTACGTCATCAGTGAATTAAAGCTACGAAATGATTTGAACAAGAGAACATGCATTAGCAATCGTATTCACCTTTGTTTTAGAGAAAAACAAACTGATATTTACATGCGTTAAGCTCTGTCTCAACCTCACAGCAAGGTACGCTCAATGAAACGCACGTACGAAATTATAAGAAAAAAATAGGCAATTGGTTGTTTTTTAAACGGAAAATATGAAATTAATACAGATGCGTTGGTTAGATAAATATTATATCCGATATATGTCACTGATCCGAATCTTAGAGTAAACGATCTCGCTGAGTATTTTTTTACAGACGTGAAACAATTATAAATTGAAATAAATAACATAATTTGAGCTGTCTTTATGCGTTTAATCCTGAAAATCAAGTCGACAAACAACAGTCAACAAGCTCACATGGACAACAAGTAGCCTTTTACGATATTACCTTTAGGCCCTCCGAAATTTTAAATGTGGTCGTCATTTTTGGTAGAGTAAATCCAAATAAATTCAATATACAATTCAGAACTGTACTAAATAATTACATGTAAAAATGAAATTTTGTCCATCGCTAGTTGTCGTTCCTCGACTGATAATTTCGTTTTAGTCTCTAACGAAACATGCAAATGTAACAATGAAACGTATACTTTGGGGGCTGTTCCCATTGTCTCGGACGATTTTGCCCCTTTCCACGAGACTGCTGAATACACACGTCTATATAATAAGACACAGCTCATTACCACAAGTTGTTGTTAGTATACTCAATCCTCACATCTCTTCTCTTTCTCCACTCTTTTCTAAATGACAGGTTTGACGCCGGAAAACCAAGCAGTCCCGTCGCCGGCTCCGGCAACAAAACATGTACCAGAATTAGGTCCGCCGGCGAAACCAAAGAGGAACAAGTATGCATTCGCGTGTGCCATCTTAGCTTCCATGACTTCCATCCTCCTTGGTTATGGTTAGTTTTCTCTTTTGAGCACTAATTTATACGTCGTACACATTTATTTTACTATATGAATTAATCAAATGAGTTCTGTTTGCAAAAACAATCTGCAGATATAGGAGTGATGAGTGGAGCAATGATTTATATCAAGAGAGATTTCAAGCTTAGTGATCTTAAAATCGGGATTCTCGCCGGTATCCTCAACATTTTTTCGCTAATAGGATCTGCCGCCGCCGGAAAAACCTCCGACTGGATTGGTCGGCGTTACACAATCGTGTTGGCCGGAGCTATATTCTTCGCCGGAGCTCTCCTCATGGGATTCGCCCCTAACTACGCTTTCCTCATGTTCGGGAGGTTTGTCGCCGGAATCGGCGTCGGTTATGCCCTCATGATCGCACCTGTCTACACCGCCGAAGTCTCTCCGGCATCTTCTCGCGGCTTCCTCACCTCCTTCCCCGAGGTACATATATAATATTTATATCTTAATGAAATAAGTGGTTAAAAATGAGTTAGGCTAATTAGATGGACGTGCCCGGAATTCAAACGTGTAACCAATTATTTAGAAATTAGTCAATAGATTAATTTTCCATATTTTTTTAGCTAACAGTGGAATTTTTTTTTTTTTAAATAAGATGTTTTATTTCTTTTCTTTTTTTGACATCAATGTTTTATTTCTTAATATACATCTTTTATTTGTAGTATTGTTACTGTGTTATTGATTAAGAGACCGCTGACTTTTCCTTTCATCATCATCATCTTTAAAACGATTTGGCCAAAATATAGATATTTTGGTAAGTTTGGTGCATGATTTTTAGACAGAGAAGATGAAATTGAAAAAAGAGTGTAATATCTGACGTGGCAGAGCGGTTATGCTGACGTGTGCAGGTGTTCATCAATGCCGGGATATTGCTCGGCTATGTATCGAACCTCGCCTTCTCGAAGTTTCCTCTGAAGCTAGGATGGAGATTCATGCTCGGAATCGGGGCCGTACCTTCCGTTTTACTCGCCGTCGGCGTTCTCGCCATGCCGGAATCTCCTCGGTGGCTCGTTATGCAGGGCCGTCTCGGAGAAGCCAAACGCGTTCTCGACAGAACCTCTGATTCCCCCTCCGAAGCCGCTCTCCGACTCGAAGACATCAAAGAAGCCGCCGGAATTCCCGCCGATTGCCACGACGACGTCGTTCAGGTAAATTAAAATTTCGAATTTCGCGATTTCTCCGTCCCAGATTTTGCCCTAAAATTTCTCGATTTCGCATTTCCAGGTGTCGAGGAAGAACAGCCACGGCGAAGGAGTTTGGAGAGAGCTTCTAATCCGTCCAATTCCAGCCGTACGCCGCGTTATGATCGCCGCGATCGGGATCCATTTCTTCCAGCAAGCTTCCGGAATCGACGCGGTGGTTCTCTTCTCGCCGCGGATCTTCAAAACTGCCGGACTCAAAAGCGATCACCAGCAGCTTCAAGCGACTGTAGCCGTAGGACTCGTGAAGACATCTTTCATACTGGTCGCCACTTTCCTCCTCGACCGAGTGGGAAGACGACCATTGCTTCTGACCAGCGTCGGAGGAATGGTACTGTCTCTGGCAACATTAGGAACGTCTCTGACGATTATTGACCACCACCCGGGGGAGAAAGTGTTGTGGGCGGTGGTGTTGAGCATCGCGACGGTGATGACTTACGTGGCGACGTTTTCGATCGGAGCGGGACCGATAACATGGGTTTACAGCTCGGAGATATTCCCGCTGAGGCTGAGATCACAGGGATCGAGTATGGGGGTGGTGGTGAACAGAGTGACGAGCGGTGTGATCTCGATGACGTTTCTTTCGATGTCGAAAGCGATGACGACGGGAGGAGCGTTTTACTTGTTCGGAGGAATAGCGACGGTGGCTTGGGTTTTCTTCTACACTTTCTTGCCGGAGACGCAAGGGAGGACGCTTGAGGATATGGATGAGCTTTTTAGTGGTTTCAGGTGGAGAGACTCCAAGAGTAGGCCTAAGAACAAGAACTCGAGTTCGAATCCGGAGTGAGTTTTTTTCTCTTTTCTTTTAGAATCTGGAGGGAATGGGATACAAAAGTTGTAGAAATTTGATCAGATATATAATTTGAAGGAATAATAAGTATGAAAAATGGGAAATGACTAAATGGACTTGACTATATCTATGTATTGTTTGCTTATCGTTTGTGTTCATATGCCTTGGATTGGAATCATGTAAGATCGAAGTGAAGGTTTTGGAGAAGGAAGATCGTGGTAAAGTGAACTAGGTTCAAGTCAAATCTTAAATTTAGCAAAGAAACCAACAAATTACTGGTATTTGATTAACAACAAAGAAACAAACTTTTATTAATTAACAACAAATTTAGATGAGTAACTGATTAATTAAACAAAGAGAACAAAATTCAGCAGCAACGATATCAGCCAACAATCACATTAACATCATCTTTTTCTCCTCTCTGTATTCCCTCTTTCCTTTGCTTATATTGGGCCACATTAAAAAAGCCCACTAGATTCAAAAGACAATGATTGGCCCAGCTTCAGCTAGGGTTTTTGTGTCTTCAAATCGGCAGAAGAGAGGGTTTCTTGTCATCGACCCTTGTTGAAGATGCTGTCGGATAGGGATTTGGCGGAGGAGGTGCTCATCAGGCTTCCGGCGACATCCCTCAGAGCAGTGCGATGTGTTTGCAAAAAGTGGAACGCTTTATGCAAAGGTCGGAGCTTTACAAAGAAGCACCTTGCTCAAGCAAAAGCAGCAGCAGCAAGAGAGTCTATGGTGATCATGTTGATAACTTATCGGGTTTATTTGATGAGCCTAAACCTCCGCATCGGCGCCGAGCCATCTATAATCCCTCGAGGTAAACTTATTAGCCTAGACGATTCAGATCGATTCGTCGGAATACGTGAAGTCTATCACTGCGATGGTTTATTGTTATGCATCACGGAAGGTAAAACTAGGTTCGTTGTTTGGAATCCGCATAGNCTTGAGAATGTAGAAATTTGAGAAATCAAGCATGTCCATGTGTACTGACTAAGACTGCTCGTGTGTGTGATCATATGGATGTGAATAAGCACATATGAAACTTAAGAAGCAAGTGTGTATGCATATGCCCAAATGATTTTATATCCCACATAAATTCTTGCGTGATTATTTATTACCTTGGAAGAATTACACTCATTTTGCTTCGACGTTAAATGTTGTTCTGCATAGGATTTTCAGACGCATTTCTTGGCCTCTAATACCAAAAGAATATAGACCAAAGAGTCTCCTCCACAATACACACTAGACAAAAGGATATAAACGCATTTCTTGGCTTCTTATCCTCTAAAGGCCATATGTGCTTGGTTGGATGTTTATAAAGCTAAAGCTCGGAGCCACACACATCATTACTACAGGAGCTCTCTTATGATATTGGCATTGATAAACGACATTAGAAAAACTATTTTTGTATTACTCAGTAGTACTCACAGTATCTTTTTGTTTCCACATCAAAAATACTAAGTGTTATTCAATCCTAGATTTAAAGTTAATTCTTTAGGTTTTATAACCCAATGTTATTCAATGATTGATTTTAGTCATTTCTTAAAATCTAGTGTTATTGGTTATTGTATTTAAAATATCTTTATTAATAGATTTTGAAATCTAGTGTTATTGGTTTTTGTATTTACAATCTCTTTATTAAAAGAGTTTAAAATCTATTGTTATTCAATAAAAGAATTGAATACAACAATTCTCGATGTGATTTTTTACAATTCTCTTAATGTGAAAGAGTTTGAATGAAATTGATTTCAATTTTATGTGTAAATTGTAACAATCAAGATCTGACATTTTCTCCTCAGATTTTTATTATTATAAAATCCAACTTAACATTATCAACTATTAAGTAACCCTTTCCCATAACTATTAATATTATCATCTGTGTTGCTTCATACGTCAGACCTCACCCAGAAAAATGTACTTCTTAACCCTTCTTAACCAAATCAATTATTGTCACTTCTTTTTCTTTTTCCTCTACCTTTAATCTCCATCTCTTTTTCTCTCATTTTCATAGTAATAAAAGCATTCTATTTTCATAGTAATAAAAGCATTCTATTATTTTTCTTAACCAAATCAATTACGACACTATTCTTTTCTTAACTTTAAAAATTGAAATTATTAAATTCAGTACAAAAACACAAATTAGAAAAAAAATACAAATGTGTAATTTTTTTTCTTAAAAATAACATCTATTGAACATGTAATTAAATAAAAATCCTACAATAATGTTAAATTAGTGAACGTGTGTAATTTTGCTGTATTGATTTCAATTCTATTGTAAAATCAAATGACAGATCAAGTGACATTATATTGATTTGATAACACCCTTTCTATTGATTTCAATTCCATTGTAAAATCAAGTGACATCATGAATCACTTTAAATGAAAACAAAATTAAAATCTGGTCTATTTTAAATATAATTGAGTTGATATATCGAATCATGGTCTCAAGGAAAATCAAAGTATTTTCTAGACAATAAGTGATTCATAGTCTTAGACACAACACTTTTGAGTCAATCAAACACTGCATTTTGCTTGCTGATTCTTCACCGTCATCTCTCGAATGTTTCTTACATTGTTTTTGTAGTTTGCTTTTTATCTGGTCGAGAGTGATTTCCTCCACATCTATCACTTGTTTGATGGATGTGGGAGTTGCATCTGCAACCAGAATATAAAGAAAATATTTAGATACAAAAAACCTCTATAAATTAATAATGTTAGGATTTCAAAATTTTATTATTTTATAGAGTTATTATAATTTATTATTTTATAGGGATGTTTTTTTGTTTGAACTCTTAATGATCATCAAGAGACAATATCAAATTGTTTTCAACAGTGCAAACTTTGTTCAGAAGATGTCGTATCAATGAATATGGAAGATGAGCCAAACAATATTCATGAACATAAAATTGTGATTAATAATATCAATTATCAAAAAAAAGAGATATCAATAACATATTCGACTATTTAAGTGAAAAATGCGCTGGAAATAATGTCGGGAAGTGAGTGTAAGTAAAAGGATTAAATAATTCTAAAAAGAGTTGGTGTTGGTACTGGGCCTCAAAGGCACATTACTTTTGCCCCAGCCCAAATCCAATTTCTGCTCAAAGTCAACGAAAGTCAACGGAAGCTGGTCAAAGTCGACAAAAGTCTTCGGAAGCTGGCCCGGCCCAAGACGAAGTCTGCGAGGTCCATTTTCGACAAAAAGCCCATTAGGTTAGAGGGAAGCCACCGACTTAATCACCTATAAATAGCACAGTAACCTGATGTGACAGGACATCCTAATTTCCCATACAGACCTCGAAAATCTCGACTTCTGTGCTAATCACTCCTCCGAAACTGGCGACTCGGCGACTCCACACTCGGCGGACTAGCCACTCTGCGACTCCCCACTCTTTTCAGCAGCTCGGCGGTCTCCTACCCGCAGCTCGTCGTTTTCGTTTCGGAGGATTCCTCTCTTGTATTCACAACCTATTCTCTTCTGTACTTGTCGGTTCCCGTAAATTAATAAAAAAGTTCCCGAATTCACACCTTACCACCTCTTTAATACTTGATCGAAGAACCGTACCCACAGTTGGCAAATTTTGTGAGAGCAACATATCATCAAAATGACCTGCAAACTCGAAAAAGTACACGCAGATGAAAATATGTAAATCACTATTTTTTTACCTTATTTAAATAAATATATTGATGTAAATAGAAGTAGCAGAAATTGGATAAGGATTGTGAAAATCTGTTATTCTTCGTTGAAAAAAAGATTGGAGTAAACCAACTCTAAAACAATATGTAAACAGGACGATCATTTCTAATATGTTAAACTGATTCCTAGACCAATTCTAAACCATATACATTACGAGTAATCCTTTCAAGATGTAGCTGCAACGTTAAGCAAAAAGAAAAGAAAAAAAAGATGTAGCTGCAAAGATTTTTTTATGTACTCGCATTGCCTATCATTAAACCTGATTCAGTTCTCTAATGATTGTACATGTTTATTAACAAAACAAAATTTACATATTTGTTAAAAAGACAAAAAAAATCATAAAATTGTAGTCTTCTATATAGCGTAGGTAAAAAGGAAGCCCGTGAGATGTAAGCTCAGTCGTCGCTTGGGGGAGATAAGAGAGTTAACGAAAGAACTAGTCTTATAAGTCAATAGAGATCTTTACTGATCATAAGACTTAAAAACTGTGTTAAAGAAATTATGCAACAAGTATGCATACTTTACAGTTGTGAAAATCTGAGTTTATTGACCTAAAGAAAAACAATATGTTTGCATGAAGCTTTAATTAGTCGTCTCTTTTTCTTTTGCCTCCGATACCTTGCTGGATTTGAGCAAAGCTCTGAACATAAGTAAACAAAAAAGGCCAAGCATGTTCGACTCCAACATCCACTTTTCTGACAGTATTGTCCTCTCCAACAGTGTACACCATGTTTTTGGCTCTCCTTTATAATGGAAGTAACGATCACAACACACGATGACTTTCTTCTCCTCATCGAGCAAGAAAGTTGCATTTTTCGAAATTTGGAGATCAGGGCTCAAATCCAATGCTAATACCTTGGTCCACGACACCGCTGTGGTCTCATCAATCTTATTTGTCAGCCATATCTCTGTCTCTGACGATGTACATCTGCCTTTTAACAAAACGGCAAGTTTCTCTTCTCTAACAACCGATAAAGCTACAGTTTGATTGTTATCCCTACTTATATGAAACTGACGAGGAAGACGTTCAAATCTTTCTGTGTTATAATCAAAGCTGACCAAGAACATGCCGAGAGGTATCTCATTCTCATGTGAAGCAAACCAGTAAGTCTTTCCTTTCAAAGACGCGCCGCAAGCATTAAAAACTAAGTGGCAGTTAGGATTGGCATCAATAACCCTCCATGAACCAGAGTTCATATCATGGATTTCGAATTCTTGGTCGTGGCCATAGCTAAGTATTTTGTAGCTTTTATTGCCGGATTCGATATCTAGGTAGGATCCGAGGGCATAGAACTTTCTTGTCACGTCACCGTTTCTTGGTTGGATCCACCTGGTTTGAACAGTACACGGGTTCCAAACCACGATTACACTGTCGTCTTTGTCGGTGCATAACAATAAGCCGTCGCAGTGGAAAACTCGGGAAATATCGAGCTGACGTTGATCTTTACTAGGATCAGGGTCGATTAGGCTAAGTTCACCAGTGGAATTTACAGATGGGCTTCCACGGAGATTGACGCTCATCAAGCAAACTCTAAAGTTCGTCAACATGAGAACAAGAAACTGCTGTGCGGCTTTCTCCTTGAGCTTTCTTGTGAATCTGCTATCGCTGAATAGACGCTTCCATCGCTTGCAAGTATATTGTAAACGATTCAGAGATATGGCAGGAATGCGACAAAGTATCTCCTCTACCAAATCCTCTGAAAGCTCCGACATCGTCATTGTGATACTGATGATGTGATCTCTTCAGGAAGAAGAAAGTGTCTGTTGCTTTGATTGTTGTTTAGGGTTTTCGTTTATCAATACACGAACTCTTTCCAATTTTTGTTTTGCTTTTTCTAATTTTTCTTTTAATAAATTACTCGTACTCGTTTTCCTATTTGGTTAATGCATTGTGTTTGGGATTAGATAAATGCTGTCCAATACCTTAATTATGATTTACAAATCAACTATTAACAACTAGTGGTTGGGCCGCGCTTCGCGCGGAAGTTTTTTGTCATTAATCTTTAGTTGTATTTTTTCCATAATATAATTATTCTACTATTGTGTTGATTCATTATACATTCTATATTCTTTAGATATATCATTTAGTTCTTATAATATTCGCTCACGTCAAATCTTGATTTATGCTCTCTTACTTTCATTTTGCAGCAGGATTTTTTATATATATATTATTTATGTTTTGTGTTTTTATGTTATTTAATACTTGGTAATTCTCGAATGTTCTTATGTGTTTGATGTTATGGCCATGTTTTGATTTATTTTCTTACTCATTATGTTGTGTTACTTAACTTATATGGAAATGAATTTGCATATTTTTTCAGGTAGAGTTTGAGTTAATTTCGAAGCGGACAATTGAAGAGTGTTTGTATTAATTTTGTTTTCTCTTTATTCTAAAGGGTAATCATTGTAATGCATGAATAATTTTTAAAATTAACAACCGGTCACGTTTCTTGTTTTATGGTCACAGCCCCTTATGTAGCCCAATAGCGCAAGAAACCCAACAATTGATCATTATTTTAACCCGGTTTTGTTTGGTCTCGTAATTACTTGAAAAGAATATGAATTTTGACCCAATGAGTTTGATTCAATTTCTAGATACCGAGCGAGAAGCAAATGAAGACCACCAAGAAGGTCCTCCGCTTCACGCCGTGATGATAATCAATGGATACAACTTCTCAACCGTCAACAATCCAGACGATACTCTGGATCTAAATCAACTTTCTTATCCCCAACAAACTCTCAATTTCCCTATCCTTATATAATTGTACTTGAACTGTATTTAATCACTTGAATAAGGAACCCAGATCATGTTGTGCTATCTTATGCAATTAATTTTGTGTTCAACTACAGCTGTAGTCTAATTTTCCTTTTCTCCTGCATATTTGCAAGGCCTGAAAATTCAAAGTAATTAATAGTCTATGAATTTGAGAAAAAAAGATTTGAGATGATAATTTCTATAAATATTACATGGCGGCACCGTGATGCTATCGAGAAGGCCTTCCATGGCTGAAGAAGGAAACGGAGATTACGACGGAAGAAGAAATCAGAGTGATTTTAAATTGGACTAAGTGAGGTTGGTATTGAAATTTGTCCCAATTATGTGTTGTCAAATGTAAGAGGATGAGGTGGAAGGAGAAGTGATGAATAATAAGCATGATTTCTCAATTTTATTTTTTAAAATTATTTTGTTAAAAATTAACCAACCATACATAAATTATACTAATTTTACGTTTCATTCTATACATATTTTTATTAAACTATGAGTTTTTTTAACAGCTTAATTTTACTTATTTATACCTTAATTTTACTTATTTATCTTTTTATTAGATGTTAAGATTTATAAACTTATATTTTTCTTTATAAATTTAGTTTTACGATAACTTATATTTTAAATTGTTAGGAATTTTTTGATATCGTATTTTTTTATAATATTACCGATACAACTTAAACTAATTCCTTATAAATTTAGTTCTAGGATAACTTATATTTTTAATTGTTAGGAATTTTTTGATATCGTAGTTTTTTATAATATTAGCGATACAACTTAACCTAATTAAATATTTATAAAAGTTGAAAAATGTTAGTGTAACCATTTTTAAAAACTTTTTATTATTTATTTCAATTTCAATTATATTCATATAGATTTTTGGTTTAATTTAGAATATGAATGGTGTCTTTTGGAATTCTTTTTATGTTAAAACAAAATGTATAATTAGTATGTGTAATAAATTTGGAATTAAAAAAATTAGATTAAAAAATATGATGTGGCAATGATGTGCAGGATGAGGTGTCTTCATGAGAAGAGAGAAAATGTTATTTTATATATATAGATTACATAAAAACATTCATGGATCATACACAAACTGATTTTTTTTTCTCATACAAACAAATCGTTCCTTCACCTGTCTAAAGAAGTGAAAAAAGGAACCTGAGACATCTTTCTTGGACTCTGGCTCCATGATCTTCGAGGTGAAGGCATCGATGGCATCGTCCTCTCAGGATTTCTACTTCTTCTGCTCTTTGTTTTTCCCTGCATCAATATTTTCACAAACCTCTCTTATAAATTTATCTGCTCGAAGCTACTGGATTTGAAGCTTCACATCGAACTATATCTTACCTTTAATCTAATGTGGTGTAGTTCACTTTCAAGTAAACCGACTTTTGTCTTGAGCTGTTCAAGTGCCTCTTCAGCAACGTCAGGGTTTATGTCTGTGATATCTTCTCCTGTTACACCTGCTGCCTGAGGGAAATTTGAGTCCACACAAAGGTGTTAACAACCTTTTTAGCAGTTTCAGATCATCGGAACTGCAAAGCTTAATACAGTGAAAAAACATGATGTTCTCTTTACCTTTAAGATACTGGTGGAGAGACATAATAGCTTCTTACCCAGCTGCATTCTATCCTCTTCGGTTTCTTTCAGTTTGGTACTTAAATGATGCATCTTGTCAAAGTTTGAATGTTGGTTCTTTCCGGAAGATGCTCGGTACCAAGCAAGCTCTTCTTTGGCACGAGAAATGTTCACATCCGCTCGCCGTAACTTCAGATTGAGCTCATCAAGCTGAAGTTTTAACACATTGTTTTCTTCCTGTTGGATATGACGAGCGATAAAAAAAAGGGTAATCAGTAATAGTACAAAGATAAGTGATTAAAGAAATACACAGACAAGTATTTGAAAGTTAGAGATTTCTTCTTGCCTTGATTCTACCATGATCACGAGTTCTCCACTCGGGGTTTTGCTGGGACGATAGCTTCTTCACTTCTCCTTCAAGTTCCATTACTTTTCTTTTATGACTTACATTCTCCTTCTGTTGGAAGTCAGAAGTTAGATACTTTTTGTTACTTTGTAAAAATCAAAAGTTGGAAGGGCCAAGGTTCCTAATTTTCCAACCTTCAGGACTTCGTTTTCATTCTTGAGCAGTTGCTCATGCTGCCTATGTTCTTCGAGTTCTATCTGCGCAGTAACTAAATCAGTCTGCTTTCCTTCGATCTCCTCTATCCACCTGCATCAAGATATTGTAATAGAAACTATGATAAAACATCTGGAAGTGGCCAAAATCCATTTTCTTCTATTGAAAACTTGACAGGGTGCATCACTTGCTTACCCTTGCCTTTCCTCATTATATTCATTGAGTTGCCGCTTGAGATGAGAGACTTCAAAATCCTATACACAGAAAATTTCAGACATGAGATATTTGCTTATATAGTATGACTAACTCATTACTCATTCTTCCTGGAGTTCAACCCAAAGAATTATACCATTTGTCGTGAATCTGAACTATTCAGTTGAAGCATCTCTGCTATCTTCAATACTTGCTGACTATCCATTAATGACTGTGTGAAAAAGAAAAGAAAGCGGAAGAAGAAAAAAAAAAGGTCATTGACTTAAATATACTTCAGTTACCATTTACCACTTTTCCACAGCAGAGGAACAACAAGGAAATGACTAATATAGAACATGGGCAAAGAAAAGTTAGTTAAATAACTACTTACTGCACAATTCTGTTTGAGTCCCAGCATAACTCGATTAAGATCATGGGTCATGCTATCTACCTTGGCGAGTTTTGAATTCAATAGAAATATCTGGGAGCAGAAACACGAGATTAAAAACGAATACCATATGGCTGCCAAAACATATAGATAACATTTTCATCTAGCTACCTCTTTCTGCCGGGTTGCAACTACAGTTTCAAGCTCCTCGATTCGTAGCCTTGCAGCAGCAAGCTCCTCATCCTTCTCAGATCTCATTTGTTGTGCAATTCCCAACCCTATGCACCTGAAAGGAGAGCCAGAACCCCGAGGCTTCCCCGAACCTTTATTCAATGAAGAGTCCACAGCTTGAGAAATATGAATTTCTGGCTTTACTTGCTCAGCCATTGCCTCCAACTCCTTGAACTGTTTGGAATGGATCAGTCTAAGTGATGACAGTCTCTTTGGAAAACAATTGAAGTTAGTCAATCTATTAGGAACCATCTTTACCTTATGCATGTATTCTCTTGCCTGAGCCTCTGCATGCAAATTTAGTTCCGAGATATGCGCGCTGAGTTGAGAAATCTGTTGCAGAGTAAATTTACTACATATATCATCCAGAAATTTTGAGACTAACTGAAGAATCCATCAATGTTCAAATAACATTTACCTCGGTCTTTTGGTCAGCCGTACTTCTCTTAAGCGCTTCTATATGCTTCTGAGCTTCCTCAAGAACCATATTCTTTTCATCTAAAATTCTTTTGACCACACAAAATAAGAAATGAGTTGCTTAAACCATATACCTTTTTAGGTTGCTTTAACCATATACCTATTTAGGTTGCTTAATTTTTTCTAACCTTTTAATTTCCCCATCAGAATTTCTAGCACTTTCCATCTGCTGGCGTATGGTATGAAGCTCCATCTCCAGCTCCTCCCTTTGCAGACGCTGTCTTTCTGCTTCACCTTTGATAACGTTAACCTATTGAAATATGCCTCCATCAGAAAAGTAAACACAACGATTGAATTAAGCTGTTACATAGTAAAGAATGATTGATTCTAACCTTATTTTCAAGTACATTGATAGTATACTCAAGCTTCTCAACTGATCCCTCTAATAGCTTCACTTCTTCTTCTCTCTGATCGGCATACATCTTTCTTGATTCAGCAATCTGTGAGGATAGTGGAAACGAACATTGAGAAATGGACCTAAAATGGGGTTGGCAGTAAAGAAATGAGAGAAACAGTTTTGTCAAGTATAACTGTGTTGTTGTCTACCTCTTGAGCTTCTATGTACCTAACTTCTGTTTCTCTAGCCTCAGCTTTCATCTTCCCCACTTCTTCTTTTAGATACAAAACCTCATCTTGGAGATTATCCCTGTCATCGATGGTCTCATTTAATTTGCTCTGGGTAAACTCAACTGTATCATTCAATTGTCCGAGAGCATTTCTTAGATTAAGGAGCTCCATCTCCATACTCTCCGATACCTTCTTTGTCTGGATCAGCTCCTCCTTTAGAGAGTTTTTTTCTGCCAAGAGATCTTCAGCTTCGGCTCTAATTTCTTCATTTTCTGCTGACAGTTTTTTCTGGCACTGCCTTACCTTTTCAGTATCCGCTTCAAGGTTGCATATAATTTCTTTGCTCTCTTGCAGCCGAACTTCAACATCTTCTAGTTCAAAGGTTTTCAAAGCCAGTGTCTTTTCTAAAGCTTCAACATGAACCATGATTTCCTTTGTTTCATCTTTCTTGTCTCTGGAATTGGAAGCAGATTCTTGTAGTAGGCTGAGGTCAAAAGACAAGCCCTTTAGAACATCATCCTTTCTCAAAAGCTCATCCTGGAGCTTCAGATTCTCAGACAGCAAGTCTTGTACATCAATCTGCAAAGATTGAACAGTATCTGCAAATTCCGAAGCCTTATTGGCATTCTCACATATCAGTTCGAAAACTTTATCAGAGATAACCAGACCATCCTTGGTTAGTTGTATACAGTTGGCAATGCTTACGCTCGTGACATCTAATGCTCTAGATTGATCTTCACCAAAATGTATAAACTTGTGCTTAAGGGAGCTGTTTTCATTCTTCAACGCACTGACAGCGTTAGCATAAACTTGTATATCCCTTTCTTTGATATCCAATTCTTCTGCGGCGACTGACTGGGAATGTTCGAGACTGTAAAGTTCAGAAGCTTTCATTGCCAAATCTTGCTGTAGACCAGCAACGCAAGACTCCAAGACGAAGACTCTTTCTCCAGAAACCTTGTTTACTTCATCCACTTCGGTGATTGTTTGCACACTTTGATTAAGATCCGATGAGAGCTTCTTGATTTTTCTTTGCGCTTCAGTCAGCTTTTGTTTCATCGAAACGTTCTCCAGTTTGTTATCAACCAGACAGATGTCTTTGAGCTCACCCTCCACCTGGGAAACAAACAATTTCTCTTTAAGATCCTCAACGATGGCATGATGATCAAGAAGCTCTCTATCCACATCTGCGAGACAAGAAGAATATTCTTCTACTTTTAGCGCCAGAACAAGCGACTCCACATCCTTTGACAAGAGATCCACTAAATAAAGCTGAACTTCAGTTTCAAAGAAATCATCCTTCTGATTCAGATGCAGCTCTTGCTCCAACAGAGTTTCTGCAAGGTGCCCATTGCTCGAATCTATTTCTTTCATCAAAATATCAAGCTGAGACCTGATGCTGTCAGATCTTTGCAACATCAGCTCCTCCTGGTACTGTAACCCTGAAATTTTCTGCTCAAAATTGCTTAATTTGGTAGTAAGCAGATTACCTGCTTCTTCATTTCTTGAAATTCTCTCAAAACCATTCTTTATATCAGCTAATAGTTTACCCTTAAGAGTTGTAAACATTTCAAGCTCCCTTCTTAACCTTAGATTGTTCTCTCTTAGTCCGGCTATGGAAGAGTTTGATTCACACAGACCACTCTGGAGCAGAACATTTTCGGTATTGATCCCTGTAACAGTTTCTAACAAAATCCCCGTATGGCATAGGTGTAGAACTGAGAGAGCACAATCCTTCATGATTAGTTCTGACCAGATATCCTCAAGGAACGATCTAACTGACTTTGTTTCTGAAACCCAGGACTTTAACTCAAATAAATCATTGCCCATGCCAGTCAAGGCCTCAGATGATTCATCTTGTAGTTTTCTGACAACAGTTTCCAGCTCTTCGACAAGATTTCCTATTCCCATCAAACTTGACTCGAATAGCTTCTCAAGGTTCTCAAACTTCTCATTTTCTTTGACATTTATGGATTCCAGCTCCTGCAGCTTGTCAACTAAGGCGTTTCTCTCTCCAACCAAACTGATTTCCCGTTTCTTCTGTTTTTCCAGATCAAGTTTCATTTTTTCATTCGCTATTATTAGCCCAGTGATTGTGATATCTGCTTCTTTAATAATCCCTTGCGCCTCCTCAAATTTCTTAAGAACACACAAGTTTTCTACATATTCCTGGTCAGCCTCTATCTTCATCTTAGCTAATTCATGCTCCAAAGTCTGTAAAATAGCTTAAGAGCTTCAGTCAAAAAGAGAGAGAAAATTCAAAGCATCTGAGAGAAAATGTAAAGAGGTGAAAGTATAAGTGTACAGTCCCATACTGTATGTCTAAGAGTGAGGTAAAGAAAAACTGAAACCACGGAAGGATAAACAGTTACTTGCCTTAACTTTCTGATCTGTGACTTCCATCTTGTTCTCATATTGTTCTTCCATGTGATTCATCACAGTTTCAAGGTTGCAAAACTGTGCAGCAAGATCGTTCAAGTTGCTTAAGCTTCTTTTCTCAGACGCCTTTAGTTCTTCCTTCTCATCCTGGAGTTTGGACATCTCAAATTGAACCTCCTTTAAGCTTACAAGAGCGCATTCCATTTCTTGCTTTAGCAGTATAATCACTTCACCTCTCTCACTAGACACATTGCTGCTAACTCTGACGGGCTCCGTATGATTGTTGTTTGGAGTCTTCTCTATGCAAGAGGAGACAAATACATCCCTTCCAGGTTCCTGTATGAAATTTTTTCCAGTAAAGGGCTAAGCACACTGCTATACATGATAAGGCATGACCGTTAAGATAAGAAAAGTGCAAGCAGCTCACCTGTCCTTCACTACAGTGGGCTGGCGAGCGTAGTGAATTCTCTGCCTCAGTGTATTTGTCATACTCTTGGCACATGTTTATGCAAGATCTGAGTCCAGATACGCCACCCTTAAGCTCAGAAAGCTTCTCTTTCATGGCCGAAATGCCAGTCTCCTCAATTTCTTCAAGCTTTCGTTCCATATCAGAAACGTTCTTTTCTTCTTCTAGAAGTTTACTTTTAAATTCCTCACAGGTTGCCTTTAAATCTTGTACTTGTTGCTTCAGAGAAAGAATTGTTCCAGAAGATTCCTCAATCCGGAGATCCTTTTGCCTCAACTCAAAAGTATGGGATTCGGTTACCTCAGAATATCGGTTGACAATTACTAAAGAAGCTGTTGCACAATGTGATGCTTCATAAATCCAACTTTCAGCCATCTTCAGCTTCTCTTGAAGCCTTGATATGGCCTCTGTTTTTGAGCACAACTGTGATTTCAAGAGCTGGACTTGTGTCTCCTTTTCCTCGTACTCTCTCTGGTGCGCTTCACTCATTACTAATGCTGCCCCTCTAAGAGACTTCAACATGGATTCTATATCACATTGCTTTTTATTCGCATCCTCTAAACAGTTTTCAAGATCTTCAATCATCAATTCCCTCTCAGAAATTGTTCTTTTTAACTCTCCAACCTGTTCAGATATCCATATCCTTTTATCTGGAAAGGAACCGGAAATTAAATCAGCCTGGTAACATGCATCTGTAAGGTCTTCATTCCCATTCAGAAGAATTTCTTCAAGCTCAGATGTTAGAAGTTCCATTTCATTTGATATGATTTGTAGTTCCATTTCTTTGCCTCTGAGCTTTTCTTGCAGTTGCTCATTATCCATGGTCATATCTCGAAGGTTATCCTGCAGCTCCTCCATCCGAGTTTCCAAAAGCTTTACCTGATTTTCAGTCACCTTTTCTTTTGATTGGAAATCATTGACCTCCTTCTGAAGAACGTCGAGCTCATTCTGCAAACAGACAATCACCTCAGCAGTTGCAGCTTCAGCTTGCCTATGAACTTCACCCATTTCTTCATCTCCACATGCCTTCGAATCAATATCACTCTTGAACAACATGTTCAACCTCTTAGCTTTTTCAAGAGATGCTTGCATCTTCTTGAACTTCGTGTCAATTGCATTGTCCTCTGCAGGATTATCTTTGAACTCATCGCTCTGTTTGGACTTCATTGCTGGGATGTCAAGCTCTTGCTTTTGTAAAAGCTCAATATAATTTTCCTTTATTCTCCTCAACTCTACTGCTTCTTGGATCAATATAATGTTTTGCGATTCGAGAGCTTCAACTACAGACTTTGTCTCCCCCAGCTCACTGTTTACATTTTCTTGCTGCTTGCTCAACGTCAGTAGTTGGTCTGTCAACTCTTCAATATCACGTTTCAAGCGAACCGCCTGTGCCTCCGTATCACCACGTAGTGTTCTTTCCTCGTCGAGTATAATTTTCAGGACATCCAAATCAAGCTGTAGTTTGATCATTTCTTCTACATGGTTGACCTGCTGACCAGTTGGTATTTCATGCTGCTCAACATTTTGAGTTTCCAACAATGCCTGCAATTATTTTTTGTCAATATTCAACTGTTAAGTGAAAACGCTCAAGGGTAACGTGCGGAAACAGTATCACAGATGGTTGTGCAGATTAGTAAACCACACTGTTCTTATTGTGCAGACCTTGTTTTCGATCGCAATGCTATGATCATCCGGTGTGGTAGCTCTGATATCGCTGACCATAGCCTGTAGATCATGGATTTCTCTGCATAATATGGGCGAGAAGACTTATAACGGTTATAGATAAAATGAGAACTCCTTTGGCCATATACAAGGAAACAAACAAGAATCATCAATCAGATTGGCTAACCTACTAAGCTTTGCATTCTCTTCCAGGCAAGAACCAAGGTTACTTCTGCATTTCTCAAGCTCGTCAGAGGTCTTTTGTAACTGCGGTGGAAAAGACATTAAGAAACTGAGATTGAAAAGATAAATTAGAAATAAAACAGGAAAGTGAATCAACCTCCTCCTGTAGAGAGTAATTTTCTTTGCTAATACGTAATGCATCCTACGCCATGGAAAACCCAAAATCCTTTTAGAACAAGATAAAAATACAACAAGACTAACGACACGCAACCAATGAAGCACATTTCCTCTCGATATTAAGTGATATTTAAAAATAGGTAAGGAAAATAGATGTTACCTGTGGCTCTGTTCCCTCATCAGGATGTTTTTGCCAGTCGGAGTTCTCATCAAGAAATTGGAAGATCTGCAAAATCAATAGCTAGGGTTAAGTATGGCATTGCAAACGCAAAGAAGAATGAACCAATAATGGGATACTGTGCTAACTAGAGGCACCTGGTTTCGCAGATTCGAGACTTCACCCAGTAGAATTTCTCTCTCACCTTCCTCATAGAACTCTTGAAATCTGCAAGTACCATAAAAACAGAACTTAAAAAAACACACACATTTTCTCTTATTTCAGCTTTAGACGTTTCCTTAAGACATATCACCTTCTAAGTTGGTCCAGAAGCCTTATGTTTTCCAGGGCAAAGCGAGTCAATTCAGGATTTTTATCAATTTTAGCTTGAAGCAGCTGAATCTCTTCTGATAACACGTTATTCTCTTCCAGCAAAAAAGAATCTGCGGATATATGGTTGCCGAGAAGTGATTCTAGCCTCTGTATCTTGTCTTCTCGGAACTTGAGCATCATTTTTGTGCTCCTAGTATCTTCCTCTCTTTGTCGAACCTAGAGATAAATTGGCATAAATTTATGCAGGCTCTGAAACATGAGTGGGAATGGGAGCAGTGAAGGTGAAAAAAATATTTACCAAGCGGTTTAGTTGCTCAATCTCAGCTTCAAGCTTCTTAATTGAAGCATCAGCCATATGTTCTCTTCTCAATGAGCCAGCAAGTGTTGTCTCCAAAGATTTCAACTGATATATATATAGATTTTCAGTGGGATCAAGAGGCAGAGGCATATGAATCCTCAGTAAAGCCTGATAACCATTCACTGTTCTTAAAGTTCGTATACCTGCTTTCTAGACATCCTTACAGAGCCTCCAGATTCATACACAAGCGAGTTACCAGCCTGCTGATGTCTCGTCTCGTGCATTTCGCTTGCTGATCCAAATGACAATGCCCTCGAGATGTTCTGGCGCTTGAGGAGGGAAAGCTCTTCCTGTTCCACACACACAAACACACCCACAACAAATTGTATTAGCTTATTTACAGCTCCACATAAAGAGAGCAACTAGTGGTAGTTCAAAATGTTACACCTTTAACAGTCGGATTTGACGGCGTAATTCCAGGACATCCCCGTTGAAATCTTCGTTGACCACAGCCTAGAGAATTTGATACATAATCAAATGTTATTTCATGATTAATCTCCCTCATAAATTACAATTACAATGTGGGCAACAGTGGCAAACTTACATTATTCTGGATTAGCTTTGCTCTCTGAGCAAATTTAAGAGTGTTTAGCGTCTCTGCTGCACAACTGCAAGTGATAATACATAGAAGCGATAAGTTGAAATTCTTTACTGACTGTACGAGTTTATGTAACACTAGATCAAGTTATTGTTGAAAGAATACCTGACGGATGGACTAGCATTGGCAATGATCATTGTTTTGGAATTGCCACCCAATGAGTCCTGTAGATCAAATGAATTCCGTTATAATGCCATGAAAGAATAGGTTGCAACTTAAGCGAAGAAAGGCAATGAATTCAGATTTAACCTGAAGAAGAAATGTCAGCCTGGAATCACGATATGGGATATGCCTTGGTTTACCATTTGCAACATCCACAAGAACCATAATGACATGTCTGCAATCAATAACAACAAATAGCAAAATTTAACATAACAACTAATTGAGAAAATGAGTTATGCCAGGGATTTAACTATTCCTTGCTTACCCTAGTGTGGACAATGATTTATTGATACTAGCAGCTTCTTTTAGGCGGTCACCCTCAGCGCCAGAAGTTTTCTGCCTGTTACAGAATGTAGAATGTAAGACGAGGTTTCTAAGGCAATGCCAAGCTAATCCACCATAGTTACCTCTCTGATCCAGCGAGATCAACCAGGTTCAGTCTTGCAAAACGCATATTAGTTGTTGAGTCTTTTTCCCACCTGCTCTCGATCACGCATGTAAATACACTATGTGATCGGCTGCTCTCTCTGTTCATATTTGTGGCTCCAACTTTTCGATTCAAAGAACCCTATTGTACCACAGATAAGACTTTTAGGAACAATAAGCATTAAAACAAAATAAATGTTTGGAAGACGGCAATACTAACCTGTGTGATAAGCCCTAAGATGTCTTGAACACTCTCTACTTCAAACTCAGTGAGATTTTCCACGTAGACACCGGTCTTATTGTCCTCTCGAAGCTAAAGAAGTGAGGAACATATCAGAAAAAAATGAGCCTTGCACAAATATGCACTTTGACCAGCAAACGAATTTAGAATTACCTGCAAATTTGTTGAAGACGGTTCAAGAAGGTCTGTGATCTGCTCATTGTAAATCTCAAGGAAAGAGCATTTGCAATTGTATTTAAGTCTCTCGTCTCTTCTGCTCTCTTCCTCCTGCAACAAGAACAATGAGGGAAGATGCGCGATTAGCAAAGTTAATGATATCTGTAGTAGAAATGGAAAAAAAAGCAATATCACAAGAGAATTACAGCTTGTATTCTTGCAAACAAAAATTCAAATATCCGTGGCATCATTCCTCTGTTGGGACTTGGTTTAAATTCTAAATCACCGACTTCCCCGAGCATTGTATATGTCTTTCCACTTCCTGTCTGCACAATCCAACAAATTATTTTACAAGTTAGGGAATGAAGGAAAAAATAATAAGCAATTCCCAAAGAAGGAAACTGTCTCCACTCGGTCCTATTCTCGAAACTTAACTATCGCATCTCATTGTATAACCCTGTAAGCATTTTCAAAATGATACCTCACATAATGTCATCTCCACAATGATAGAAGAAAATATACCTGGCCATACGCAAATATACAGCTGTTGTAACCAGACAAGCAATTCTCCACCATGGGCAGACCGGCAACCCGAAAAAGGGTATCCTACAGATTTAGGATGCGAAAAAAACATGACTTCAACGAAGAAAAGGAAACCAAAGTTTTCTACTTTTCGATCTGAGCCTTACCTGGTCAATTGTCTCGCAAGCCACATGGTCGAATAGAAACCGTGTTTCTGGTGGTCCAGTCCATGCTACGCATTGCGAGCTTTCCTGCTTTAAGCACCTACTGTACCCATTTATACTCTTCTCCATGCTATTAAGCGGCCGGACACGTATAAGGATCTGCAATCACATTCAATGACCATCAATACGAATGCCTCCTAGTAAAAAAATGACTTATGTAATCCCATCAATGGACTCGATGCTTTAATTTAAGAAATCCAAAATCGAAAAAAAACAATCTAGACATTCTTGTTACAAGAAGCAACTTGGAGCAGCTAAAGAACTTAGATGTATACAGGACAGTAAAAACACTGAGAAGAGTAAACCATAGGAACAAACTGCTACCTGTACGTTGTGATCCATCCAGAACGATGGATCCTCCTTAAGGTTAAAGTGAGGGACTTCGACGGTATTGACAACACCTGAAACTTGCCCAGAAGAACTAGACAACCCTTTGTACAACGAGGCATAGCCACCAGCTCTAACAGCTCCTGCCCCATCGAGCTTCCCTCTGTAACAAGATCCCGGCGGCTTCGATACGCTCTTGATAGGCGTGTTCTGCGTCGAATTGGTCTCCGAATAGGCTCTCCCGGCAACTCTGCCGGTTTTAGGAGTCGT
Organism: Alliaria petiolata; assembly: GCA_020283515.1. NCBI lineage: Eukaryota > Viridiplantae > Streptophyta > Magnoliopsida > Brassicales > Brassicaceae > Alliaria > Alliaria petiolata. Next base: position 198,534,474 of record JAHZTW010000001.1, on the reverse strand, counting down.
CACACTCTGATTTGCGAAGAAATCACACTTATCGCCCCAGCCAAACCGATTTTTAGAGAATGCCGCCGATCGATGCTTATCGGGCGTCCGTAAAGGCAATGCTGGATCTGGGTTCTTGGCTCTAGGCTTAGACGGAGTTCGATCGATCTTACTCCGGGACTCCTTTTCGTGTTTGGGATTGTTCAACGGATCCTGGATCGTGTTTAGCGGAGCCCGTGGTAGAGAAGAGGAAGAAGATGAATCGTTGCTGGTTTGGGATAGAAACGAAGCTTGGAGGTTTTCAGGGACATTCTCGATTTCTTCGTGCTTGCCGGAATCTCTACGGGAGAACTTGACATCCCTCGACATTAAAACACCTGATTCGACACCAAAAAAAAGTAGATAAAAACCAATCGGAGATCGCGAAATCCACACCGAGAAATGACAAATTTAGAAACTTGGAATCGCAGCTCAAGCAATAAAAAAAAAGGAGATATTTTTCCACACCTGTGTAATGAATTGAGCAACAAAAATCCAAAATTTCTCGAGCTACTGAAGAGTTCTGGTATAATCTCTCTCTCTCTCTCACTCACTCACTCACACTCTCTCGTTCTCTTTCTCTCTCTCTCTAAGTTCGCATGATTTTAGCAGTAAAGCAGGACGGAGAAATGGATGTGAAAGAAGAAGAGGATGAAACGGACGGCTGAGATTGCATCCTATGTTTTGCGCTTTGAGGCGGTGTTTGAATTTGAATTTGGGTAGGGCTTTCTCGCGTAATAAATTAAGCTTATAGAGGGTAGTCTCGTGAATAAGCAACGAATTTTCTTTTTCAAAAATATATTAAGCTAGTCAAAAAGGGAGATACACAATTCGGCCTGGCCCATTTAATTCAAATATTGTGTTTGTTAATAAAAAATATATTTCTCCAACGGCTTACATATACACTATGATCAAAGTTCGAGATAATGAAAAAAGCTTACTTAAATTCAGTTCACTAGTATGCTAATTCCAATGATGATAATATTCAATTATACAGGACGCCAAAGAACATCTTTCTGCACTTGTCTTCATGTCTGCCAGATATAATTGTAACTCTTTGTAGTCTTTGTTTTAACTTTAGGTTGAAATGTGAGTTTTTAAGTGATTTTTTAATACTCGAAAAATCGTTTCACTCTTTCCTTTTTTGGAAATTGTAAGTTGTTCTTTTGATCTACACTACAAGAAATTCTGATCCAGAGCAAGAATTGTTGTCACTTTGTTTCTTGTTGCAACAGCCAATCAATTCTGAGTTGAAGCATACCATACTTTCTTTCTTTGTAAAGCTCACATCTTTTGATCTACAATACAAGAAATTCCTAGGTGAAGTTGGCGTTTTGAAAGTCTTATTAGATGAACTGAGGCAGCACAAGCTTCTCATGGGTCTAGATCAGTATAGTAGAGTTTCTAATCATTTGGATCGGGTACCTAGTTCACTTAGCCTCAAACAACACCTAGATAGTAAAAATGCCATCATTTCATCACCAAAGCTAATGGAATCTTGTTCAGGAAAATTACGTATCTTTGAAGTTGAAAGCACTATAACCAGAATGATGATATTATGGTCATCCACTCCTTTCTATACAACAAAAATAGTCATCCACCCCTTTCTTCTGGCAAATCATTTTCTAACTGTTGCACCACCAGAGTCATCGACCGCATGATCTACGATGAACTCGATCTTATAATAGAGCAACGCCAAAATGCAGTAGATCCCGCTCCCGAGTTTGTTGTGCTGATAGCGGGAGACGGATGATATAGATCTCGCCTCAGGAATCATTGTGCGATTGAGGCCATAGTCCTTCTAATCCTTCTTTGCGGTGGAGTCACCGCCAAAAAGCTTAACAGAGCAACAAGGTATTTGTGCGATTTCCCGGAGTTACAAGGCGAGGAAATTTGGCGTGCTACTCCTCCCCTCTCGTTAGTTTAAGTTGTTTTTATATCAAAAAACTTGTAATCTGATGTCGTCAGTTATTTTATTTTAAAGATTATCAAATTTTGAAGCTTTCGTTTCGACTCCTCACATATCCAACTCATCTCTGGCTCTATCGCTTCATCATTGCGAAGTCAAAATTCCCAATCATATCAAACAAAGTGAGTTAACCTAGGAACATGACCCAACCCTATATGATCCAAGTACACTAGAACCTCTATAAATTAATACTCGATAAATTAATAATCACTATAAATTAATAAATTTTGCCGATCCCGAGTCGCCAGTGTAAAAATTAGCAAAATTCGACAAGATAATAAAATAATATTTTATTGAATCTCTTATGTAAATATATGATCTCAATAAGATAGATTAATAATTATATATAGGCTTATATATAGTAAAAGATTACTATTATTGTGTTGTTTTTCTAAAAGTTGGATTCTCGCTCGAGTTCATCTCTAATCTTTTTTATTGCATCAATAATTTTTAGTGTTATTTTTTTATTTATATCCAAAAATTATGAAAAGGTTTACAAGATATAAGTGATTTTTGACGCGTAACTACTACCAAATGTTTCATATTATTATCTTCAACTTCATCATCAACAATAAGGACGTTAATCACAAATTTTTATAAACTATGAACTTCTGAGCATGTATCATTTTCACCTCACCTAGATAGTCATATATGATATTGACATCTACTATTTTTTGATAAATGAGATTATTAATCACAACTTTATGTTTATGAATGTTGTTTGGCTCATCTTCCAAATTTATTGATGCGATATCTTCAAAACAAATTTTACAATGTTGAAAACAAATTGCTATTGTATCTTGATGAGCATTAAGAGTTCAAAACGAAAAATATTTTTATAATTGGCAAACTACCTTAGTTAAGGTTTAGAATTGACTAATTCGGAAACAGCTTTAACTTTGCATTCAATGTGAGAGATGAGAAAACATCACCTTTCAGCAGGAAGGTTTCCCATTGCCACTTTTCATGAGAGCTCCAGGGTTGGGCTGGTGGCCGACTATTTGGAAATGCGCGCAAAGCAAGGTACCCAAAGCGGATAAGAGAGTGACTAAACCACGACTTAAAAGTATATGGTAGGACATATAATCAGGGAAGTCAACAACTAGATTCCATAGAAAGTAATGATCTTAAGATGACTGATATCATTGCTTATCATTTGGCAATAAAGTCTTATCATCATAAATTTCACTCACTAGAATCTCTTAATTCTTCCCATCATCAATAGTTAGAGGTTTCTCAGTTACTGTCCTTCTTCTGCTCCTGACTTTAGTTGGCAAGATAACTTGTTTCTTTGTGACCGCAGTTGATGGAGCTGACTCATCTTCTTTTACTATGTTGTTACTTTCGAATACTTGATGGAGCTGACTTCTTTTCATGTGAGTTTCTATTACTTGCGGACCGTACGTCTACCTCTCCCAACAGGCTCATTTCCCTCACCTGTTCCCTACAACATTACAATCGGTCCTAAGATAAAAGCTACAAACGAAATCCCACGAAGAAAAACAAACCTGAAATACTTAAATAATTTGCTTGTCAAAGATATGATACATTCCAAAGAGCACACAAATATATACAGCTCGCAGATATAACTACAGTTTGCAATATTGTCTATTTGGAAGAGTTGTGTTGTAAAGCAGACACGTACCTTGTTTTTAGGAGGCTCAATGACTTGTGAAATTGCAGCGAGCTCATCTTTAGGAACCTGCAGGAAGAAAACAGCTTCGACATGGTCATGAATCCTGACAACAGAACAGTAAAACCTAGTCTGTCTTTGTTAAATATATAGCTACTCTTACTTTAGTTGGTGATGCTTTCTGCCGACCCTTTCGGATTACAGAGCTACTTGGACTCTTTCTCTCCACTTCTAGCACTTTCCCATCTGCTGGCGTATGGTATGAAGCTCCATCTCCAGCTCCTCCCTTTGCAGACGCTGTCTTCCAGCTTCACCTTTTATAATGTTAACCTATTGAAATATGCCTCTCGAGTGATCTTAAATATAGTTACGAAGACTGGCTACAGTCGATCACATGAATCTCGATAGTGGGGAAATGTTATGAGAATATGGAGAGATTTTTCTTGGAAGGGTTACTATATTGTTTCTAGCTCATGCAACTGCTAAACGAAAGATTATTTTGACTACATATTTCTCATGCAACTTCTAAAATTTGTGTGGACAAATAGATGAGTTAATTTTATTTCTATCCAACATCATCTGTTTGTCCACACAATTCTTTTCTCTCTCTCTTGGTGTATGTAAGATAAACTAAACTAGTTATATAAGTTACCATATATATACGGCCATACCAAAATACTTATAAGTTAATTGGAGCTCATGCATGTATGGACTTGATTTGGGATCTCCGATCAAGATGGACATTTACGAAATTTATAACAAGTCTTGGGCTAAATTTCCAAGACTTACACATGGCTGCTAGATTCTCGAACCAATGTTTAATTGTATCTACTCGGCCTGGGATTCAAAACCGAACCGACTGAATCGAACCGAACCGAACCGTGTTTCAGTCAGTTCGGTTATCGTTTGGTTATAAGCCAATAACCGTTCGGCAGCTTTGATAATTAAGTTCGGTTATTGATTCGGTTCGGTTCGGTTCACCATAACCAAACGGTTAACCGAAAAAAAAACCTTTAAAAATCACTTTTATGCCGAAATTAACTAAAATTAACCGATATTAACCGAAAGTAACCGAACTTAACCGACATTAACCGAAATTTTACAAACTAAATCGAATTTCCAGATTATTTTTCGATTAAACCGATAATTTCGGTTCAAAATCGGCAAAATTTTTAATAACCGAATTAACCGTTAACCGAACCAACCCGACCCGATATTTTATTCGGTTAATTTAGGTAGATTTTTTAATAACCGAATTAACCGAAAAACCGAATATATCGGTCGGTTCGGTTTCGGTTAACCAAAATCGCAGACCTAGTATCTACGATGGGTTTGAAAAATATTTTTTTAATGCCAACAATTTTTTATATGGTCATATTTTAGAGAAAAAGGCCTTTGGGGGTCCTAAAATTTGACCACGACCTTTCGTTTTTTAGATTGCATTTTTTTATTGCATGTTTGTTAAAATGTATTGTATATACACACTTGAACACCTATAAATATATAGATATTGGTCAAATTGGTTTGAAGAGGAGCAAAACAAAAGCTAAAAACATACATATATGATCGTCATCAGTTTTCATGTTTTGATCGCCATTAGTTTAAAATTTTAAGAGCTCTTTTTATATATATATAGGGGAAATAAGTGGATAAGATTGATGAATAGAAGAATAATCAAAAAGGAAGATGTGGTCGTTAAAGGTCGTCATGCATCACAAGATTTTCTTACGTATATATTAGATTTTAGAGTTATTGGAATATGAAATCCAATTCCATGTTGCATGCAATATAACACGAATTCCGCATTTTCTTATATCCAAGTTGCTAAACAAACATTAATGTAAGGTCAAGGTTCTGCGTCGCTTGTGCGTGTCTTTCAATAAAACATTGCATGCACTTATTTTTGACTTAGTTGCCTAAATAACTATGAATTTTTATTAAATTATTATTAAGAATCTGGAAATGAGATCCTCTATATTGTCTATTGGTTACTTTAAAAACAAAATCTTTTGTGCGGTTTGATCTTGAAAGATAAAGTAGGAGGGACTTCAACAACAACTAAGACACGTGGCATATGTCTCATGGGCTCTTAGAACATATGGTTAGCTAATTTTGGTGCTTTGTTTAATTAAGGCTTGATCAGAAAGTTTTAAAGAAATAATAATTTAGATACTCCTTGCAGCAAGTCGCAACAATCTTTAGTTTACTAATTAATTTCTCACTTATGCATTTTTGGTTTGGTGCTACGTCCCATCGACTACTCTATTGATTTCCATTTTAATCCCACGAAGTAAGTCGAATTACATAATCACTCCAGTCTTTGATTTGTAATTTAGAGCATCTAATTCTCTTCTTTCGGGTCACTTTCCTCTCTTTTTTTTTTCTTTAATAAGTTAGGGATTGTTCTAGGCTACTAGCTAGATTTATGAAAAATTGAATAATAGTGAAATCAAACTAATTTAGATATTGTGGTAGTTTTATTCGATCTGGGTAAGTTTGATTTGGTTTGTTTTTTTTATTAGATTTGAATATGAATTAGGAAGATCATATTGTTTTAGCAATAAGCCATGTTTTATTTGCAAATACCGCAAATTTATTGACACATAGATTCGACTTTATGTAGTAAACAACTACCAATCATTCGAGAATAAATAAATAATTTATAATCATTATCTCATGCACTTTTTGATCAACACTTTTTGATTTTTAATATTGGAATCATTTGATTCCTCATAATAAAGTATCAACTTACATCATGTGATGTATATGTATGTATATTAATATCAAGAACTTAGTCAGCCTTACACTGCAATGGGGAACATATGAAATGTATTATATCCACGAAATTTAATCAACAAATTTATTAAAAACTCAATCTACACAACATCAAATTGTCTTTGATGTCCTCGTCTCCTATTGGCGCAGAATTTTCATCCTGATCCTCCTTATTCAACCACAACCCGATGTTATGAATTATGTTGTATACCGCGTATAAATCATATATATTAATAAATAATCTCATTATTAACAATTTAACATACTTTTTCACGCGGATAATATACGTGAACATGTTTCTCTAATTCTAATACATGAACAATTGAACAATGCCATTTTAAACGATCTCTTAATTTGAATCTTAAATTATACAACAGAATCATTTTTAGACATCAGGAAAATTAAGTTATAGGAAAAACCCTTTAATTTTAGATTTGGGGGGGGGGGGGGTTGATTTAGTTAATTATTGTTGATAAATATCCTGGTTTTAGCATTTTTATATATTTTCACATTTGTGGCCAAATTTGGATATATATTCCTTTTCAGTTGTACGTACACCCTTTATTTGCATGCTCGTATCTACGATAAATATATACAAACATATATAGCCCTTTTTCAAAAAAAAAAAAAATACTCATACATACATATATATGTATCTCAGTATCTGTATATATTACCCCCTATGCGTTAATAATAACGTTAGACATATATGTACACATGTGTAATGTGTAAGTAAAGAAATGCCCCCAAAGAATATTGGCTCTTCGTATAAACCAAAGTACAACAAACGCATCTTCCGAGAAAAGTTGCTGGCGAACCAGACGCCAAGTGGCATATCAATCAACCAATTGTTAATTTTATCATAATCCATACGAATAATATTATGGCTCGACGTGAGTGTGTATAAATATAACTCGGCCTTTGCAAGTAAAGACTTCACAAAGACAAGAGAACCCGAGACGCGGAAAACATAGAGAGAAGTAACACATACCTCAAAAGCGCAAAACACAACCAAAGAAGAAGAAGAAAAAAAATACCTTTTTATTTCTCTCCTTCAAATTAATCACAATATGGTGTCTCAAAAGCTGGAAATTTGCATCGAGCTGATGAAGATTGCAGTCGTTTTCGTCGCCACCGTGGCTGAAACAGTAGAGGAAGCTTTCCGTAAGCCTTTACCGGTGCTTCCGGCAGTTCACGGTGGTCGCCGAAATAGTTACGCAGCCGTTCCCATTCCTCTCGTTGGATTCATGTGATTAGCTTTCTTTTTTTGTTTGTTTAATCTTTTTTTCTCGGTTTTGGCCTCGTTAAAGTTCTCGTGCCATGTGGCGTTTTGGAAGTTGTTGATTTGTGTATATAACCAAAAGAATCAATCATGAAGAGTTTACAGATAAATCAAATCGTCGACTTTTATAAAAAAAAATTGTGTATTAATCGCTTTCACTTTCTTTAAGATCCTTTGAACATTCTAATCACAACTTCAATTTTTTTGCAATTACTCAATTACAAAACTATATATTCATTATGTATGATATGTACAATAAGCTTTCCAGTATTGTTAACCTATTATTGACAACACAACAACAAAAATTAATCTCCATCTTTTGCGGAAAAGAAATTAGAGTTTTACACAGAAACAAACATCGCTTTTTATGGAGAAAAACATTGCTGAGAATCGTGAGGTGTATGAATTAAGTTAATTGCTTTTTGAAAAAAACATGAGTCAAACTCTTAAAACTGGATTTGAATCGTGAGTATATTCTTGACACGATTCAGATCTCAGATGAAATATGTACCATGTAGCCTACCTAGGTTGGTAAAGTTAATTTGCTTTCAACATTGGTTTCATTTAGTTCTTCCGGATATAAAGCGAGTGTTTTTTTAATAAGTAATAAATTTGGATCTATTATTTTGATCTTCGTAGGATCCATAATGTCACGCTAATAAAAGTGGTCAACTTAGTTTGGTCAGTTTTATGAAATAATTTAGTTGGAGTTGCTAATGTTGAAAAGTCAAAACAATTAAAAAGAGATGATTAAATACAAAAATATAAATATACACAATGGCTCGGGCAACATAAGAATTGAATTGATCATCAACCATAGGGATCAAACACAATATGTTGAATCGAAATGTCAAATAAATTCAAGCGAACTTCTTAGCCAAAGACAAAAGACGAGCACCGAGATCTAAGGGCTTAGAAATCATGACCATATGATCAGAATCCTGGATATGCTCCACGTGGTTAGGAGGATTGTTCTTGATCATCCAGAGCTGAAACTCATTCATCAGTGTCTTGTCTTTCTCAGACACTACGAAGATCCGCTTTACCGACCCGAACCTCTCGGGCGTGAGCACAAGACTTGTGTCTATCTCTTCGTTGCTGAATAATCGTAGTGGCCGTACCAATGCTCCCGCCAATTCCACGTCCTTCAAATTATACATGGTGCGAGTCCAAAAGTAGTAATCAAAATAAGTTTTTAAAAAATGAGAATAATTAGTTTCAGTTTTGTGATAAATTTTGTGTTTGGTTTTTAGTTTTTTACCTCTTTAGGACTAAGGTCATACATAGTTAATGAAATAAAAAGTGGGCCTCCAATGGAAAGCGTAGGAGGTTTATTAGGTCCATTGCCAAATACAAACTTCATGTCCAGTTGTCGAGCTTGCCACCTCACCAACTTGCAAAAATTTAGAAATTGTTGGAGGAAAAAAATTCATAACAAGTGTCAAATGAGGATTTACATTTTTTTGAAACTAAACGATCATTATTACTCTAAAAATGAAAAAAAAAAAGAGTATGTAATTAGTAACATACCCCTTGAGAAAGCAAAGTGAAATTGAAGGTCGGTCCAGGCATTAGGGCAGTGACGAAAATAGCCATATGAACATTATCATGGAATATCTCCATGGCCTTGGAAATAGCGAGTCCACCAAAACTATGCGCCACGAGAATCACCTTCTCATCTTCACGTAGACTCTCCATCAGGCCCATCAAAGGCCCAATATACTCAGTGACCGATCGGAGAGTCTCAGCCCGACGTAGATCGATCCCGGACGCCGCTAAGTCGACCGCAGTTACGTTGTGGCCTTGGGATTTCAGTATTGGTATCAGTTTATACTAACACCAAGCCCCGTGACCGGCTCCATGAACCAGCACGAAATGGGCTCGGCCATGTTGTGGTGACACCGGTGTGGCGGGGACAGGAAGGTAGTATAAACTGATCAGTATAACAAGAATCAGGGTTAAGTATTTGTTTGTTTTGCTCTCCATTTTTTTTTTCAATTTATTAGGAGTTTGTGATGAATGAATGTTGCCTTAACAAAACAATTATATAGTAGAACTAGCTAAATAATAAGGTGTTGACAAATTGAGCAATTCTTATGCTAATGTCACGAAAATAATTTGATCATTTTTAAAAAGGATTATAAAAGCAGATATAGTGTACTAGATGGAATCATTGTCTTGATTTGAACCTTGTAAATTTTCTTTTAGTGCTATACCACCAATAAAGACTTTTTCTTAACAAAAATAAAATTTTCAGAAATTGTGTATTTATAAAACGTCTCTTTTGATGTTTTATTTTGTTACATTTTAAAAAGAAACAGTTTCTATCATGCTGACAAAATAGCCTATAATTATCAACAATTTTAGGAAACATTGTTTTTTATTTGTTTTAGCGTCTCCAAGAGTTCGAAAAGCAGACGCCAAGTAAGAACATGTTCACAACACTACTGTAAAAATATCCACCGTCAAGATTTGAATTATGGTAAAACAAACAAAACTTCTAAAGACGTTGTCAACGACCTCTAGTTCTATATTCGCTAGAAAGAGTTTGCTATTTTCGTATCCTTAAAAACGTTAGTCTATATAATTTTCGTTTTGCCAAAAATAGAAAAAAAAACCAGTGGTTCTGTTTGCCTTTCTTTCATTATAGGTTTTGTCTCCACAACATCCATCTATTAAGCAAGCCATTAAGCCATTTCCAAGGTTTTTCATCACCATGACCCGAAGAACAATGGAGAAGCCTTATGGCTGCTTCCTCCTCCTCTTTTTCTTCATTATTCCCCTTCTCATACATTCAACAGCCGCTCTCACCGATGAGGAAGCTTCAATTCTCACCAGACGTCAGCTCTTGGCGTTATCAGAAAACGGTGATCTTCCCGATGACATGGAATATGAAGTCGATTTAGATCTCAAGTTTGATAATAACCGGCTTAAAAGAGCTTACATTGCTCTTCAAGCTTGGAAAAAGGCAATGTACTCAGATCCCTTCAACACAGCGGCTAATTGGGTCGGTTCGAACGTGTGTTCTTACAAAGGCGTGTTCTGCGCACCCGCGCTTGATGACCCGAGCATAATGGTTGTGGCCGGAATCGATCTCAACCATGCTGATATAGCCGGTTATTTGCCTCCGGAGCTAGGTCTCTTGACCGATGTCGCATTGTTCCACGTTAATTCCAACAGGTTTTGCGGAGTTATCCCGAAAAGCCTTTCGAAACTGACGTTAATGTATGAGTTCGACGTGAGCAACAACCGTTTCGTCGGTCCGTTTCCCACCGTTGCTCTCTCTTGGCCATCTTTGAAGTTTCTTGACATTAGATACAACGACTTCGAAGGGAAATTGCCACCGGAGATCTTCGATAAGGATCTCGACGCTATTTTCTTGAATAACAATAGATTCGAGTCGATCATCCCCGAGGCAATCGGTAAATCGACTGCTTCTGTTGTTACCTTTGCACACAATAAATTCAGCGGCTGTATCCCAAAAACAATCGGTCAGATGAAGAACCTCAATGAGATCGTGTTTATAGGGAACAACCTAAGCGGTTGTTTCCCGAACGAGATCGGTTCGTTGAACAATGTGACTGTATTTGATGCGAGCAGCAATGGGTTCGTCGGTAGTTTACCGTCGAGCTTGTCAGGGTTATCCAACGTGGAACAAATGGATTTTTCGTACAATAATCTCACCGGATTCGTCTCAGTCAGTATCTGCAAGTTACCCAAATTGTCGAACTTCACATTTTCTTACAACTTCTTCAACGGAGAGGCTCCGAGTTGTGTTCCCGGGACAAGCCAAGAGAAACAGTTTGATGACACAAGCAATTGTTTACAGAACAGACCAAAACAGAAGTCGGCTAAAGAATGTTTGCCGGTGGTTAGTCGTCCTGTGGATTGCAGTAAGGATAAGTGTGCCGGTGGTGTTGCAGGAGGAGGTGGCGGCTCAAACCCATCACCAAACCCAACACCTAACCCACCAAAGACACCAGATCATAAACCAGAGATTAACCCACCGAAATTGGAAGAGCCATCTAAGCCAAAACCAGAGGAATCTCCCAAACCGCAACAGCCTAGTCCAAAGCCTGAGACACCAAAATCACCAGAGCCTTCTAAACCAAAGGAGCCTAAGCCAGAACCACCGAAACAAGAATCTCCTAAACAAGAATCTCCTAAACCAGAACCACCAAAGCATGAATCATCAAAACCCAAGCCCGAGTCACCTAAGCAACAACCACCAAAACAAGAAGAATCTCCTAAGCCGGAGACGCCGAAACCAGAGGAATCACCTAAAGCTGAGACACCAAAACACGAACAACCACCAAAGACGGAGACGCCGAAACCAGAGGAATCACCTAAACCTGAGACACCAAAACACGAACAACCACCAAAGACGGAGACACCAAAAATGGGGTCGCCGCCAGCTGACTCACCAGTACCAGATGATCCTTACGACGCATCTCCAGTTAAAAAGCGTCGTCCTCAACCACCGTCGACAGAAGAAACACCTTCACCACAATCTCCACCAGTACATTCTCCACCGCCGCTACCACCACCGGTTCATTCCCCACCGCCTCCTGTATTTTCACCTCCTCCACCAGTCCATTCTCCCCCACCACCAGTTTATTCGCCACCACCTCCGGTATATTCTCCTCCTCCTCCTCCACCAGTCCATTCACCACCACCACCAGTCCACTCTCCTCCTCCACCAGTCCATTCACCACCACCACCAGTCCACTCTCCTCCTCCACCAGTCCATTTGCCACCACCACCAGTCCACTCTCCGCCACCACCAGTCCATTCACCGCCGCCACCAGTCCATTCTCCACCTCCACCAGTCCACTCTCCGCCTCCTCCAGTCCATTCTCCTCCACCACCGGTCCACTCTCCGCCGCCGCCACCACCAGTTTTCTCCCCACCACCGCCCGCACCTATTTACTCTCCTCCTCCACCACCAGTCCACTCCCCACCTCCACCAGTTCATTCTCCACCACCACCAGTACATTCTCCACCGCCTCCGGTGCATTCTCCTCCGCCTCCGGTGCATTCTCCTCCGCCTCCAGTCCACTCTCCGCCACCACCATCACCTATCTACTCTCCTCCTCCTCCAGTTTTTTCACCGCCACCAAAACCTACAATGTCTCTACCACCGGCAACATCTCCGACGGTAGATGTTCCAACTCCTTCATCGGAAACGGAAGAAGACTCAGCACCGGTTCATGCTCCGACCCCAGACTCTGAAACAGTCGAAGCACCATCAGAATCGGATCAATCACCAGGGTTTGGTTTCAGTCCTGCTCCGACTCCAATTCCCCAACCAGATATATCCCCAATCCCATCAGACGAACAAGTCGAAGCACCATCACCATCAACACTAGAAATTGAAACACCAGAACAATCGGTCGTCACTCCTTCGCCATCACCGTCATCTTCGACTCTACCACCAGTTGTTGCCGCGCCACCACCAGGAAACAACGACGGCGGCGATGATTTCATCCTCCCACCAAACATTGGATTCCAATACGCATCGCCACCACCGCCCATGTTCCCAGGCTACTAAACCAACCCTTTTAAAATATTTTACATTTTGGTCCAAAATTTTTCCAGTTAACCAAGGTTGTAACAAAAAAAATTACATTTATAAATTTGACCATTGTAATCTGTAAGTAGATTATTTTTAGAAGTGAAATTTCCAAAAATGAATCGTAAAACCTAATATGTAATTCTCTGTCTATAGTGTAAATTCATTACATTTCTTTGTGTTTGTCTCTGTATTTATCTACCTTTTTTTGGATTTACGTGTGTTTTTGTCTCAAAGTTTTTATTTTTTTTTCAAATAGTATCCCATCATATTTCGCACTGTTTTCAATTTGTCAAATGTCAACTTAGAGAAACCATATTGATACGGAGAAACTAAAAGATCTTAGTTTTTTTTATTTAAAAGAATTTTATATTACGTCTTCACCACAAGTCGTTGTTCTTGCCTGAGAAACCAAAGCTATGCATCAAGTCCAAGTTTGGTTTGAGGAAGAATGTTTTGGTGGTTTTGTGCAGAGACCAGATTTGCAAATTCATATAGACTTTGTTTTGCTTTAGAGATGGAGCCAAATTCAAGGGTAAGAAAAAAAGCTAACCAAAAGAGGTTGAGGAAGCAAACAATACATTTTTTGTGAGTGTAAATGGGCCGAGGAAAGGACCGACATATGGCCCAAACCAGAAGTATAAATAACGACAAGAAGATTATAAATATTTGTTTCTCCTCAAACACAAAATACATTCTCCCCCCCCCCCCCCTCCTATAATAAAACTGAAAAACCATCGTTATTGCATTTTTCTCAAATTCACCATGGACGAGTGCTCAAGCGAGAGATTCGCCGCCAAAGGAATTAGCCACCTCCAGAATTCCGCCGCCAAAGGAATGGTTCGCCTCCGCGAGAGATACGCCGCGAAAGTAATCTTCTTCTCCCTCGGTTTTTGGATCTCAGTTTTCTCTAATAATGGTTTATTCACGAATTATAATACCTGTGTAAGAAAAATATATCTGATTAGATCTGTTCTACCTTAACCCTAGGAGAGGAAGCTTCTATTGGCTTTGGCTGCTTCTTCCGCCAAAGGAAGAACTCGCCGCCGCGAGAGATACGAGGCGAAATTAACTCGCCTCCGCGAGAGATACGCCGCGAAAGTAATCTTCTTCTCACTCGGTTTTTGGATCTTGGTTTATTCACGAATTATAATACCTGTGTAAGAAAAATATATCTGATTAGATCTGTTGTACCTTAACCCTAGGAGAAGAAACTTGAGGCTAAGGCTGCTAGGGAGATTGAGACTGAGGCTGCTGTTAAAGTGGCCTACGAGAGAGCGAGAAAGCCCCGGTAAATTAATGGATGCTTTTTCTTATTTATTTATGGAGACATGTATATGTGTTGTTAGTTGTTGTTGATAATATTTGATCTCCCTGCATGCAAATTTTAGGGTTAGGATTTCCGTTGAGGGATACGACGCTTCGCTTCCCGAGGATGATATCAAGAAGGCGTTGATTGATCACTTCAGTTCATGTGGCGACCTCTTTAGCGTAAAATTCTCTGAAAGCCGTGTCGGGTTCGTGGCTTACTAATTGTGACAACAAGTTGTGTGAAATTTTGGATTTTTAATTACCAGCTCAAGTTAGCTAAAAGCAATTTGTCTTTGTTACCAGACGCGCTTTTATAATTCTTCGCGGAGATGGCGCAGAAGAGAAGGCGTTGCAACTTAATGGAAGTGACGTGGGAGGATGGAATGCCCTTGTCCAGGTTACACCGGAAGTAGACGAGGAGACTCAACGTTATGCAACCGCTCTTACCGGAGAGACAATCTATGACGAAAGATTGTAAGTTGATATGCTTTCTTCTTTTTATTTTTATTTTTTTGTTTGTGGAGATTTGATTTGCATCTGTAAGATATGTGTTGTTGATATAACCTGCAAAATTAATTTGATTGCAGTAGGTTTGGCATTTGCGTTAGGGGATATGACGCTTCGCTTCCTGCGGATGAGCTCAAGAGCATTTTGATCAAACACTTCTCTTCTTGTTGCGGAGAGATCACACATGTTTTTATTAATACCCGCAGGGCTGAGGCTTATGCTTATTTTGTCCAACAAGACGGAGAAGATAAGGCGCTGGAACTTGATGGATGTCATGAGGTGGGAGGATGGAAATTAGCTGTTTCTTTCGTAGCAAAAACGACATTTTATTCCCCTCTCGATCGCCGCAGCATCCCTCGTTTTAGCTGTCGTACCCCAAGTACGTAAATTTGTTTCTTGATTTCAAAGTAAAACTTTGTCATATGAAATTCTTTGTACGTAAAAAAACTCTGCCGTTTTATGTATGTAGCTCATTGTATGATGATGGCTGCCGAGGTCCAGGAGAAGATCATGGCTTTTAAGAGGATGAGGGGGTTGGTGTAGCTACAACTCTCTCTCTCTCTCTCTCTCTGTCTCTCTCTCTCTCCCTCTCACGAAGACGAGACGAAGCTCTTTGGTGTTTTTAAATCGTGTGAACCTTTGTCTTTCTACATATTTGAAAAAAGGGTAATAGAAAATTTACAAATGCTATCTAAATGATTCATACGAATTACCATGTTAGAGAAACAATATTAAATAGAATGTTCATTGAAACTACATTTGCAATGCCGATAAACATAAAAATGGTGTGCAAGTGTGACATGCGTACGATACCCATAATATCACCTAGATCCTTGTTGAAGGCTGTGATAAAGCACCCGAGAAGAAGGAGGAACCCGTTATTGCGTTCAGTGGAGACTGGAGAGGGAAGGCGTTGGTCGGTACTTGGATTTGCGTTCAGTATAAACCACGCTACATCAACTCTAAATTTGGGGAAAGCCTTGAGAATATCCTGCTTACCTCGATGTTTTCTTTTTCGAGGCAAATACAGAAAGTATATGGATGCTCTGCTAGAGTATTATTTGTAATGAGATGATTCTCTGATCGTATTATTTGTAAAAAGTTGTCAACTTAGAGAGCTTTCTTAACCTCGAAAAAGTTGGAGCGCACACTGTTTGCCGCGTCAATGTCTTCAGCGGATGCCACAGCCACCGCGACACCTTTATCTCTAACCACATCTATTGCCTCTGCGAAATCCTTGAAGTCCTTCAAACTGTGGAACAACCAAAGAAAAAAAGAAGAATGATTAAAATCAAATCAACAATTTGATTGCTGAAGAAAAATCATTGAGAGAATGTTGTCAAACAATAACCTTGTTGTTAATATCTCTTCACGCTTTCTTTGCCGTTCTTCGTCGGTCACTCCAAGTAAATGCCTCATCAAACTGGGTGAAAGAGATTTGACAATGTTTTTTTAGAAACCGTTATGTTCGTTCAGATAGCTATCGAACAGAGAGAGAGAGAGAGAGAAAAAAAAAAAAAAATCATTTACCTGCTATAACCTTTGGCATCAGGTAATTGGTATGAATCAACATCACCGATGGTTCCAATAATGGCTTTAGTGAGTGTCTCTTGATCCACATCAAGTCCACGTAAGAAATCTCCAGTTCCATCATATATGTCAAGTGTCTTCAACAGGTTTGGATCCCGGTACGATAAGAAGGAAAATACTCCTGAAACCAAAGAAAGATCCCATATGTTAGGACAAGAACTCTTTCAAGGAAGACAAGTAGAAAAGCAGTTTTTTTACCTGAATGCGAATCGAAATCACAGAAACCTCCATATGCACCACCGCTTACACGAACACGGTCCCATAACCATGTGTTGCTAATATGCTTTGATATAACATATGCACTGCCATCAAGCTCATACCCTGTGCTGTATATGTTACCCGCTTTCCCAACATAGTTTACCTGCAAAGAGAGAGTATGAAACCAAGTTTACTACTATATCGAAAACGCTAAACCCAAACGCATTCTACACAAAACAGTCTTCCTTTTTTTTTACCTGGGTTGGTATCACGATGGCTTCATTTCTCAGAGGAAGTCGACCATCCCAAGTGACGAGCCCACCAGACGGGTTCTCAGGGAGTAAACTTAGGAATTTCTCAACAGATTTTTCGATGGTTGTGAGAGACTTGCCATCTGCGGTCATATTAACTATGCAACCATTCCTGGCAAGGGGAGATCTTCTGATCTCCTCAAGTGATGATGAAATCCCTTCCCAGTCTTCATCCACCTTCTTTTTAAGAGCATGCAAGAATTCAAGATAACTACAAAAGAGAGATGCTCAACTTGGTTACGTTCTCTAAAGAATCTCAGAGAACAAACTCTAAAATGTGAATAAAGCTCCTTAAGATCAATACTAAAGAGAGAAGAGGATATAAACAAAGTGGTAAATCAAAAGTCAAATCAAGAATTATAAAGTTCCAACCTGAGACCGCCATCTGTTCAGACATCCATCCAGCAACGTTCAACATTGCATCCATCCTCGCCGCAGCAACTCCATGAGCACTTCCCCTCAATCGGTTCTGATTTCAATAACCATTAACAACCTAACATGCAAAAGGCAGAAAGAAGAATCCTCTACTACTTACCTCCATCCGTGCTACGCTTTGTGAGACAAACTGTTTAAACCGCTGCTGATCTGTAAACTGAACCTCTTGCAGCAAGCAATTCATCTACAGCAAAAAAATGCGATGAATGAAGATAAAATCCAACCAGTGACTTCGACAGAAACAAAATAAAATAGGGGACATGCATTGCAAAGGAGTTGAATAATGTCTATAGTTGAACCATGTTTCTGATTCATGAAAGGCATTTATAAATTCGCAAAGTTCTTCTATGGTAGGCAATAAGGTAGGCAGCTCTATACATTCCATCACCCAACATATAGAAATCTAGAGAAATCTGCGATAAGTTAAAGGTGAACGATGTTAAAAGACAAAGTACCAGGTTGAAAAGGTCTTCAGAGCGCCCAGCCATCGATTTTCCACGTACAACAATTTTGCTGCATGGTTCATCTTTGCCCCTCACAGATGATGTAAGGGGATAAACTGATATCCCTCCTGTTTTCCTTCCAATCAACTGATTAAGTTGCACAAAAGTCAAATCTTTTGTCCCCATCTCCAGTAATGATTGACCGTCAAAAGACAATTTCTATTTAGAGTTGCAATTTCAATATATATATAGTATGAAGCAAAACAGTCGCCATTACAGCTGCCAAAGTACTCCCTACAATTAGCCTAATCAAGTTAAACAGGAATTACAAGGAATTTACGAAGAAAAATTAGCACTGGAATCTGAAGCCAAAGTTATCAGGAGTATAAGTTGTCTAAAATTGGCTTTAGCATGGTGCTCACTAAGAAATGCCAACAATCTCATGTATTGTAAGGTTCTCAAGAGAATCTGATACTTAATCGAATAAAACAGTCTTCAAGAAAGGAAACGGACCATGACCCTACAGCAAAAGACCTGGAAACTGCCAGTTGGAATAGCAAAATCAACTAAACAAAGAATATAGAGAAGAATAATAATTTGTATTATTTTTCATTAAGCGTTTGTACAATGTATTTATACAAGCATATAGCCTAAAGAAAAAGGAATATGTACAAAACAAAGATATGGAGATATTCTATTGTTGATACAATAGAATATACTTTAATACGCCCCTTCAAGATGGACCGCCGGAGAAGAGTCCAATCTTGTCAAATAGAAAACCAAAACGTGAACGTGTGAGGGGCTTAGTGAAAGCGTCAGCAAGTTGATCAGCAGAGGAGACGTGACTAACACGTAGGACACCGGATTGAACTAGACCACGGATGAAATGATAGTCTAACGCAACATGTTTCATTCGAGAATGAAAAACTGGATTGGCGCAGAGATAAGTAGCTCCAATATTGTCACAATAGATAACCGGTGTGGTGGTGGAAGGAATACAAAGCTCCTTGAGGAGAGAAACAACCCATTGTACTTCCGAAGCAGCATTGGAGACAACACGATACTCAACTTCAGTGGAGGATCGAGCAACTCCGGTTTGCTTCTTTGTAGACCATGAAACAGGATGTTTGCCGAGGAAGACAACATAAGCTCCAGTGGACGTGTAGTCATCTTTGTTCCCAGCCCAATCTGCATCAGAAAAGGCATGAAGCGAGAGAGTGTTGTTGCGATCAAGGAAGATGCCTGCAGTAGCCGTGCCAGCAAGATAACGCAAGATGCGTTTAGCTGCATTCCAATGATCAGACATGGGTTGATGCATAAACTGAGAGAGCTTAGTGACAGCAAAAGAGATGTCAGGCCGAGTGAAAGCCAGATACTGGAGACTGCCGATGAGGGCTCGATATTCAGAGGGATTGTCGAGAATTTCACCGCTATGTAGTGTAAGGGAGGTGTTTGGACAGAGCGGGGTAGCAACAGGCTTAGCACCATCCATGTGAGTGCGGCGAAGGAGATCAATAATGTACTTCCGTTGAGTAAGAAGGAGTCCCTTCTCCGAACGAACCACTTCAATGCCTAGAAAGTAGGACAGATCACCAAGGTTTTTGAGTTTAAAACGGGCTGCAATGGCGCATAAAAACTCAGAGACACGAGTGGGACACGAGCCTGTAACAACTATGTCATCAACATAGACAAGAACATAGATTGTGATGGCAGCGGTATGGTAGATGAAGAGAGACGCATTGGCCAAAGAGTGTACAAAACCAGAGGTAAGGAGAAACTGACTAAGCTCGTTGTACCAGGCACGTGGAGCTTGCTTGAGGCCATACAGTGGTTTTTTGAGCTTGCAAACGTGTGTTGGTTTGTCAGGATCGACAAATCCTGGAAGTTGCACCATGTAAATATCCTCATCTAGAGTTTCTTGAAGAAAGGCATTACTAACGTCAAGTTGGCGAAGAGGCCAATCTTTGCTTGTTGCAACACCAAGAAGAATACGTATTGTTGTTGGTTTCACCACAGGACTAAATGTCTCATGAAAAT
This sequence comes from Alliaria petiolata, assembly GCA_020283515.1. Classification (NCBI taxonomy): domain Eukaryota; kingdom Viridiplantae; phylum Streptophyta; class Magnoliopsida; order Brassicales; family Brassicaceae; genus Alliaria; species Alliaria petiolata. The sequence continues at coordinate 198,514,393 of JAHZTW010000001.1, read as the reverse complement.
CGATCCCTGGTCTTTGGTGAAAGCCTTTAGCAACCAATCGCGCTTTAAATCTGTCAACAGAACCATCAAGCAAATATTTAGTACGAAAGACCCATTTGCATCCAATGATATTAGGGGCTTCCTGTGGTGGAACAAGGTCAAAGGTGTGGTTGGCAAGAATGGCATCGAATTCATCACTAGCAGCACGACGCCACCGTGCATCCTTCATAGCTTGAGCTATTGTTGCTGGTTCAACAGTGGAGGTGAGTGATGCAAAGAGACTGTATTTGGGGTTTGGTTTGATAATGTTGTTTTTGGCCCTGGTAACCATGGGATGATCGATCATAGGAGCACACAGAGCTGCTGGCAAAGCTGCCGTTGGTGCTGCTATGATCTCTGTGTCAGTTGATGTTGCAGTTGTTGTCTCTTGTTTAGTTGTGTCTGTTGCAGTGACGGGCTCACATGTTGTTGCTGCAGTAGAATCACTTCTATGGTCAGCAGGTGGAGGAGCAGTGCGCGGGGGCAGTGATGCTAACGGTGGAGGCTGACCATGACAGGGAACCGGAGAAACAGAGGAAGACCACGCGGTTTCTCCAGCTGCAAAGGAAGCTTGAGAAGCAGAGTTGACAAGGGACAAAAAAGGGAATTGTGTTTCACAGAAGCGTACATGCCAAGAGACATAAATACGTGAAGAGATGGGATCTAAACAATAGTAAGCACTTTGAGAAAGGGAGTATCCAAGAAAGATACATGGACGGGATCTTGCGGCAAGTTTGTGAGAAGCATACGGCCGTAACCATGGATAGCATAAGCAACCGAAGATCTTCAGCTTGTTGTAATTCGGCACGTCTTGTAGCAAGCACTCGTACGAAGATTTCATAGACAGGACTGGTGTTGGCATGCGATTAATTAAGTAGACAGCAGTGGCAAAGGCATATGTCCAATACTTGTTAGGTATTGACGCATGAGAGAGCAGGGACAAGCCAGTTTCGACGATATGCCTATGACGCCGTTCGGACATTCCATTGTGTTCCGGAGTATGTGGGGGAGTGGTGAGATGCGTGATTCCATGTTGAGCAAGATAAGACGCGAGAACCATGAACTCACCACCATTGTCGGTGTAGAATGTACGAATCTTCTGCTGGTATGCATTCTCAGTTAACTCTTTGAACCGCAAGAAGGTTTCCTTAACATCAGATTTGCGACGAAGAGGAAAATACCACATATATCGTGTAAAGTGATCCACAAGAATGAGGTAATATTTAAAACCATCAACTGAGTGAATGGGAGATGTCCATAAGTCGGAGAAAATGATTTGAAGTGGATGAGAGGATGAAATAGAGGTAGAATGAAATGGAAGTTTGTGACTTTTATTGCTTAAACAAGCGTTGCAATCAAACAAAGAATTCCCAACAGAAACTGAAAGTTTGGATAAAATAGAAGAAAGAATTGGTGGAGCAGGATGGCCAAGCCTTGAGTGTCACTCCATAATCATGGTTTTGGAAGCGGTAAAAGCAGAAATTAGAGCTGTCATGGTCGGCCATTCATAGAGTCTATTGTTAACTGGACGTGTTAGCAGCCACGCCCCCGTGCTCAAATCCTTCACCTGAAATTGACACGGAATGAGTTCGACATAGACATTATTATCTTTGCAGAAGCGATTAGCGGAGATCAAATGTTTCCGTATTAATGGAACACATAGCACATCATTAAGAGTGTGAGAGGTATGGGGAAGAGATGCAGAACCAGAGTGTGTAATTGGAAGTCATGCACCATTCCCAACAACAACAGAGTCACTTCCTGTGTACGGATTGTGCATTGAGAGATTGTTTAGGTCCGAAATAACATGATGTGAAGCACCACTATCAATGAGCCACGCATCATGATTAGTGTGTGGTGAGACCTCAGTTGAATGAGCCTGTGGGCGCCATGATTGTTGATTTGATGGTGCAGGGAAGCGTGATCCAGAGATGGAAGGCGAGACAAATTGAGGGCACCATCTAGCGCTGTGTCCTTGAGTTCCACAAATCTGACACTTGCCTTGATAGCCTCGTGGTGTATTGTTGTTGCGATGATGTGTGGAGTTGTCATGGGATCCTTGTTGGTGTTGTTGAGTCACTGCAGGTGGACGCCAGTTGTTACGATTATTGTGGTTGTTGTTGTTGTTGTTGGTGCGAGTGTAAGCGGCGTTTGCTGTGACTGGAAATTGGGAGGATTCAGGTCGAGCACGGAGAAGGTCAGCTTCTCTGTTTAGAAGCTTCTCATGGAGTTCGACAAAGGTGATCGGAGTTTCTCGTCCATTCGCAGCATCAATGATGGATTTGAAGTCGTCACCGAGACCATCAAGAATGTAGTCAATGAGATCTTCATGATCGAGAGCCTTCCCGAGGAGTTCTAGTTGATCTGCTTTGGTGCGTACATCTCTCATGTATTCATCAATGGTTTTTGTTCCCTTATGGAGATGCTTCAGTTGATTTTTGATATGTTTGACATGACCTCTGGTGGGACGGCCATACGTACGTTCCAACGTGGACCAGACTTCAAATGCAGAGGTTGCACAAGAGACAAGTGGTTGTGTGCTGTTGGACAGGGCACCAAGGAGAGCAGAGTGGATGAGACGATCTTGTCTTTTCCAGTGGGTGAAAAGAGGATTCGGTTGAGTGAGACCATTCGTTGTGACAACAGATGGTGGTGGTGCATCTCCCTCGGTGATGAAAGTTTGAAGGTTGTAACCTTCAAGTAAGAACTTGATTTGCTGGCTTCATGCGATGTAGTTGAGAGCGGTAAGTTTGGTGACGTTAGACATGTTCACCGTAAGCACCGGACTTTGGGGGTTTTGCGAATCAAAGGAGGTAGCTGTTTGGACATGAGAAGATGTACCGGAGATTGGAGTTTGGTCGCCGCCGGACATGGTGGTTGTTTTTGAAAAGAAGCTTGTTGCTTAGGGTTTGAAAGAAGTTGTTTGCTTAGAAGCTTGTCGCCTAGGGTTAGGGTTTTTTTTTTTGGATCAGAGCTCTGATACTATATAGAGAAGAATAATAATTTGTATTATCTTTCATTAAGCGTTTGTACAATGTATTTATACAAGCATATAGCCTAAAGAAAAAGGAATATGTACAAAACAAAGATATGGAGATATTTTATTGTTGATACAATAGAATATACTCTAATAAAGAAACTCTAACAAAGAAACTCATAAGAGAGCCTTCATACGAAAATGCAGAACATAGAAGAGAAACGGAGACTCTTTACCAAAAACAATTTAAGCAATATCGATATGTCATCTTAAATGCTTCAAACTACGCCAAAAGCCTAAAGACAGCCGAATGAGTTAGAATTTCAATTTGGAGATGTGGTGTAAATATCCGAAGGTAACTTTGCTTTAGAGAAGGAGCCAAATTCAGGGGTAAAACAAACAAAAAAAAAAGCTAACCAAAAGAGGTTGAGTAAGTAAACAATTACATTTTTCTGTACAAAAATATTTTTTTTAAGTGAATGAAAAATGGGCCCGAGGAAAGGACCGACCTATGGCCCAAACCAGAAGTATAAATGACGAGAAGAAGATTATAAATATTGTTTCTTCTTCCTTAACACGAAATACCATCGTAACGCTTCAGCCTAGGCTCATTGCCTTTTCTAAAATTCTCCATGGACAATAACTCTAGCGAGAGATCCGCCGCCAAAGTAATCTTCACCTCCTTATGGCTTTCTTCTTACTCGGTTTTTTTCTCTATAAATGGTTTCTTCACAAATTATACCAATGTAAGAAAAATATCTGATTAGATATGTTGTACTTTAGGGGAAGAAAATTAATTTGTACCCCCCCTAGCGACAGATACGCCGCCGAAGTAACTTCTCCTCCTTATATGGCTTTCTTCTTACTCGGTTTTTGGATCTCTGTTTCTCTATAAATGGTTTATTCACAAATTAGACCTATGTAATGTAAGAAAAATATCTGATTAGATCTGTTGTACATTAGGGGAAGAAAATTAATTTGCTCGGCCTTCCTGATGATTTGGAAGCCTACTTGAAGAGATGCTCCGGTAAATTAATTATTATTTTTTCCCTGGAGGTTTGTATGTGTGTTGTTAATTGTTGTTGAAAAGATTTGATCTCCCTGCATGCAAAATTAGGGTTAGGATTTCCGTCGAGGGATACGACCCTTCGCTTCCTGAGGATGATATCAAGAAGGCGTTGATTGATCACTTCAGTTCATGTGGCGAACTCTTTAGAGTATATTTCTCTGAAAGCCGTGTCGGGTTCGTGGCTTACTATTTTTGTGACAACAAGTTGTGTGAAATTTTGGATTTTTTTTTAATTACCAAGCAGCTCAAGAAGTTAATTTAGCTAAAAACAATATTGGTCTTTGTTACAGACGTGCTTTTATTATTCTTTTCGGAGATGGCGCAAAAGAGAAGGCGTTGCAACTTAATGGAAGTGACGTGGGAGGATGGACTGCCCTTGTTCAGGTTACACCGGAAGTAGACAGGGAGACTGATCGTTACAAAACCGCTCTTTTTAAAGAGACATACTATGACAAAAGATTGTAAGAAGTTGATATTGCTTTCTTTTTCTTTTTTTCTTTTTTTTGATTTGCATCTGTAAGGTATGTGTTGTTGATGCAACATGCAAATTAATTACCGCAGTAGGTTTGGCGTTACCGTTAGGGGATATGACACTTCGCTTCCCGCGGATGAGCTCAAGAGCACTTTGATCAAACATTTCTCTTCTTCTTGCGGAGAGATCGCACATGTTTTTATTAATACTCTCGACAGGTTTGTGGCTTTCTCCAATTTGTGTTGTGAATTTTTCCCCAGCTTAACTAACTAAATTTATTTATTTATTTATTTTGGCCAGGCAAGCTCATATTTATTTTGTCCAAAAAGACGGAGAAGATAAGGCGCTGGAACTTGATGGAAGTGAAGTGGGAGGATGGAAAATAGCTGTTACTCCCGTAGCAAAAGCGAGAACTTATTACCCTCTCGATGATCGTATTGGCTCTTGTATCCCAGGTACATAAATTTGTTTCTTGATTTCAAAGTAGAACTTTCCATGAATTCGTCGTTAATTTATTGTATGTAGCTCATTGTATTGAGTTGGCTGCCGAGACCCATGAGAAGATCATGGCTTTTAAGAAGATGAGGGGGTTGGTGTAGGAGGCTCTCTCTCTCAAGAAGACGAAGCTCTTTGGTGTTTTTAAATCGTGTGAATATACAATTGCAACCTTTTTGTCTTTCTTTCTACTTTCTTATGCAACCTTTGTCTTTCTACTTTTTTATTCTGGATTTTAAAATAAAGCTCAATATGTATGAGAGCCGTTTGTGTGTGGATGATTAAGAGTAAGCTCAATAATCATTATCTTAGTATTACGAGCCGTTTACGATTTCGATTCATTAGGTAGACAAAAGCAACATCTCCACACTGCCTAATCACACATCAATTAGCAAACCAACACTGCAACCTTTGTCTTTCTATTACTTTGGGCTTTCTTATGATTTTGTGATACAATGCAACCTTTGTCTTTCTTGTGTGTGTGTGTGTGTGTGTTTTTTCTGGATGTTAAAGTAAGTAAAGCTCAATAATAGCCTGGTCTTTATTGGCAACTGTCATATTTCTTCGATCTCTCAATTAGTCAACTGTTCGCAAATAGATTCAGATTTAAAATGATTGCTCAGTTTGAAGACTGAATTATTGCTGAGCTCAAACTCTTTCCTTGTATATAACGAGAAGTAAGTCAACATATGGGAAGACAATCTTATAAGTTAGTGTTCAACTAAGAAAAAATATTTTATTTATTTAATCCAGGTTTCCAATATTAATTTAATTTTATCCTAATACAACTTATTCTGACTATGATATAGTATTTTTTTATTTGTCAATTAAAGTGTTTATTACTCCATATGATTCGATATACATATATCCTCTGACCGGCTTAATACTAGTTTTAAAAACAATTCAACGAGAAAAAGTCTCTGTAATTGAGTTCGTCAAAGAAAGAAAAGGTCGTAGTTATATCATTGATAGACATACGCATAAATAATAAAACTGATTTATATAAAATTTAAAGTTATTTTAAAAAAGTTTAAAGTGGTATATAATTTAGCTACATCCTTGTTGTGGACATCGAAACATAGCATAAAGTCTCTTGAGTTTCCCCAAAGTTTTTTTCCTTCTAACAATGGCAGATCTTGATCTTGATCCAACTTTCATCCAAGCACCGGAGCATAGATCAGATTCCAATTCCATCCCTTACCAACCCGATGAAATACCAGTGATCGATCTCTCGCGCCTCGACGACCCTCAAGATATCCAAAACGTGATCTCGGAGATCGGTGATGCATGTGAAAAATGGGGATTTTTCCAGGTGATCAATCACGGCGTGCATTGCGACACAAGGAAGCGTGTGGAGGAAACTGTGAAGACGTTTTTCGATTTGCCTATGGAAGAGAAGATAAAGGTGAAGAGAGACGAAGTGAATCCGGTGGGGTATCATGATGGAGAACACACGAAGAACGTTAGAGATTGGAAAGAAGTTTTTGATGTTTATTTCAAAGATCCAATGGTTATTCCTTCTTCCACAGATCCTGAAGATGAAGGTCTAAGAGTTGTTTACAACAAGTGGCCTCAATTTCCTTCTGATTTCAGGTATTTATTTTTTAAAAATAGATGAATATTTTTAAAAAATAGATGAACTTGTGATTATGAGAGTCAACGACCTTAATCCGGCTTTGATATTCTGAATCCGGATTTTTTTTTTCTTTCGTAATATCAGTGTGTATATCAATATTTCTAATCATTTGACCTTAAAAAAGGAACTTTTTCTCTAAACTATGAACTGAATTATAATTCATTTATCATATTATAGGGTTAATGATTTTCTATATATAGCATAATATGCAGTCATCACTTATACATTACAAATTTTCTGTAAGACAAATTACTCTATTTTCCTTCTTATTCTTGAACTTTTCTCTACTTTTTCTATTAAAACAATAAATAGAAACTTGAAACCAATATGATCAGAACCTTATCACGTTCTTCACAAATCTATTGGAGGCACGTGAACGCTATCTTCCAAATCTGCATATCAGCATATGATAGGTTACAACTTGCACATAGTATACAATAATTAGATGAAAAGATTTTATTTTTATTTTTCAACTATGTATGCTAATCTCTTCTTTATTTGTCCAATTTAATTATAGGGAGGCATGTGAAGAATATGCAAGACACGCAGAAAAACTAGCGTTCAAGCTTTTAGAACTAATCTCATTAAGCTTAGGCTTACCAAAAGAGCGTTTTCATGATTACTTCAAAGAACAAATGAGTTTTTTCAGGATAAATCGTTATCCACCATGTCCACGACCTGACCTAGCTTTAGGTGTAGGCCACCACAAAGATGCAGACGTTATAAGTCTACTGGCTCAAGACGAAGTTGGAGGATTACAAGTTAGTCGTAGATCGGACGGTGTTTGGTTTCCTATTAGACCCGTCCCTGATGCTCTGGTCATTAATATGGGCAATTGTATGGAGGTAAATCTTGGTTTTTTTTTCTCATTCTTCTAATTAAGATCTACACAACATGAAAATATTGAATTATAACGACTATGTATACTATATTGTAAATATGGTAATTAGGTATGGACGAATGATAAGTATTGGAGTGCAGAACATAGAGTGGTGGTGAACACGACAAGAGAAAGATACTCAATACCATTCTTCTTGATGCCTTCGCATGATGTGGAAGTGAAGCCATTAGAAGAGCTTTTGAGTCCTGAAAACCCTCCAAGGTACAAAGGATATAAATGGGGTAAGTTTTATGTCAGTAGGAACAGAAGCGATTTTAAAAAACTCGAAATCCAGAACATTCAAATCGATGACTTCAAAGTTGTAACTTAGTACTACTATAGTACTATGTATCAACCTTTTTTTTACCAAGCTATGATATAAATGTACGCCCTTAATGTAATAATGTGTTTGAGACTGAGTTTATGTCGGATACAATATAAGTTTCATAATGTTTAATGGAAGTGTCTGCAGGATTTTAATGAGAACGCGAATCCGTAGTGGATTGGCGTTTTAAAACTTTTATGTATTGGCAAAAAGAACAGAAAATAAGGTAGTCATATTAATGAGTTTTTACTTTTGAATTTATCTTTTACAAAACGCAATAAATTCAAAAGAAAACCCATCAAAAATTTATATTTTTCTAAGCACGTTCCTCTCGTCAAAATGGGACAGCCGGTTAGAAACAAAAAAAAATGTCAATTTGCTGCCTTGCGTATATCAATCACATTTGGCACTGTCATAAGAATCCGTCCAGATTCAGAGCTACTTTCTTGTGAACCTATGATCCTGATTCGTGACTACCCACCTCACTTTTGCAATGTTTTGTCTTCTTTACTTTCCAGTTTTAAATATTCTCAATTCCGGTTATACTGATTATGGTTTAGTTTATTTGGTTACATTCGTAGTATATAAATCCGTTGTACAGTCTTATTCTTAAATCAGTCAGCAGTAATCGAGAAAAGATTTTCTCTACTGAAAGTCTAAAACCCAACCTAATTTCAAAAAGAACAATTATTAATTTGAAGATTAATTAGTTAGATTACAAAACCGTGACAAATCATTTAAATCAAATTCATTTTTCTTGGCAAATATATATATGTAAGTACGGTTCGGAACCCCACAAAACCAGGAGGAAAAAAAAATATTGGATGATTAAGTTTTTATTATTTATACTTTATTCATATGTTGTAATTATAGTATATATTAATATGTAGTATATTTAGTATTTGATTGGTTAACTTTAAATTTTGACTGTATAATCAAGTGAGATGATTTTTGTAGATATATTAAGTCATGTTTTTAGCTTTTGTGGAGTCATTTAACTTGTGTTCCCAGATTTACATGTACCTGCTTCTAGAAAATGGTGAAAACAAACAATTAAGGGATAGTTAAAGCATGAGCCTAAATTATTTAAAAAGATTACAAATGTTGGTTTTGGGACATCTATGAGCTTCGTTTTCTCCGACGAGATCCCGACCATCGACCTCTCTCTTCTCTCCGAGATCCAGATTGTGACAAAACGGCCTGCCGTCGGATTGAAGGCGTTAAGTAGAGAAAGCGGCGGCCGAATATTTCGATCTACCAACGGAGGAGAAAAGGAGAGTGAAAAGAGATGAAGTGAATCTTATATAATCAACAAGCATTCTCAGAAACAATTTGTAAATATATACTAATTTTTATATAATTTTTTTTTTCTGAAGTGAGATTTATTAATCAATAATTACAAATTTGGGAAAGAGTTTGTTTTCATCAAACTCAACAAAGTATGAACTGGAAAGAAAAAAAACAGAGCCAAAGATCATGAAGAACAGAGTTGAGCATTGATACAAAAAAAAAAACAGACCTTGAACGTCAAGTAACACCACCATGCGGAGAGAGTGCTTAATTCTGGCCAATTAAGGTTTTCATTCAATGTTTTTTTTTTTGTTTACTCGATTATGCTTTTCGTTCGATTTTTTTGTTACATATTTTCTCCTACGTCAAATTGCAAATATGAGAATCACGATCCAACAAATCTTTCAATCATCAAGGATACGAAACAACATACGATTAATTGCAGTTCTCATCAATCACATTACTAGGTACGAGCTATTCAACAAATATATTAATTTTCAAAAGTCGCCATCTAACCTTCAAAATTAATATTTTATAGTAATAAATAAATAAAACTAATTGCTAAAGAATAAATAAAGAAAATTGACACGACATTGTTTTGGATTTAAGAATTTAAACATATTTTTTTTATGTTATCGCGCCGCTCCACCAACGTATCTTTCTGGCCAGTGATTGAATCGATGAATTACTACATGAAGATTATGTAAAGGGTTTATCCGAGAAAACACTTAACTTGGAAAATCAAAATATTATATAGAAGTAAACATAAAATTTTCTATTTCTAGAAAACAGTACCATAACAGACTCGAACCACACTACTCTTCATCCTCACATAAAAAGGTAAAAAGGTATATCAATAACAAAATCGCTAGACAAGGAGTGATCACGCCTAGCCACACAATCCGTAATGTACAATAAACATGACCGCTCGCAAAATATACTAAGCCGATCGAGGCCTCCTGGGCATGCAACATGTTCAGCTCAAACTCAAATCATTCAGCGACTAAGTCACACAATTCCTTAACATAACTCATCATCATCACTATCAATTTTTCACAACCGACATTTTTATAACATCATGTTTAAACGCTCATTTTCGAGCTACAGCTTCTCTTGACCATGCCTCACTGTAGACCGACAAGCAAAATGACTCTCGCAGGGGAAATGAAAGTATCATATATTTAAGTTTCATTATATCAATTTTATATATCATGCCTTTTTCAAAAAAAAAAAAAAAATTATATATCAATATTTCATATTTTGCTATTATACTATGTTAAAATGTGGTATATTTAATCTCGACTATTTTTGAACAAACATATACTCAAATTAATCATGACAGTTGCTAAAAAAAATGAAGAAGAAATAAATAAGTGGAAAAGACATGAACGTTTAAATATGATGAAAATAAATAGTTTAAAATTGTGAAATCCAGAATTATGATATGTAAAAACTAAAAAGACACAATTCAAAAGACGTGATCTATTTGTTTCAACTTGCAAGTGATAAATATACTAAAAAAATCCCTTCACTTTAAAATTGCACACTAATCAGAATTAAATTTTGAAAGAAGAAGAAAACAACCTGACAACCTCACTTCTTTCTTAAATTTGTTTCTGCTAAGTGCTAACACAGCCATGGACGTAGCTTTAGGTCTTGAGTAAACTGACTCTTGATGAGATTGAAAGATTACAAGTGAGCCGTAGATCAGATTGTGTTTGGTGTCCGAGTAAACCCGTCCCTAATCCTCTTGTCATCAACATTGGCAATTGTAGTATGGAGGTAAAATTCTAACATCTTAAAGCAACATTGAGTTTTTTTCTCGTAGTAATACTATATAATATAGATATGATAATATAGGTATGGACAAATGATAAGTATTGGAGTGCAGAACATAGAGTGGTGGTGAACACAGAGAAAGATACTCAATAGTCAATACCATTCTTCTTGATGCCTTGACATGGCTTAAACTTTAAATCTTTAAAAAGGGCCTATTTAACGAGACCTTTATCGAGATCTCGTCTACTTGGCGTCTTTTTGGTCATCTTCCTCCAAGTCCTAATCCTGCTTGTAATTCCTAATTAACCTACTGTGATTTGTTTATGGTTTTTGAAGTGCTTTTTGGTTTTAGTTTTTTCCAAAAATCTATTTCATAGCCATTCAAGATTCTGAAAAAAAAGTTTTTCCACAAAATAGGGAAACTAGTTTTTGAGTGTTTTAACTAATTTTCAAAGGAAAACCAAAATCCACATTTTTTGGGGTTTTCCATAAAAATCTTCAACTGTTTTTTTCTTTTCATTTTATAATTTGTTAGTTTTTTTCAAAATAACAATATAATTCACCAACATTTACCTAAATCTCGTTTTTATATTTAGTTAAACATGTATACCTTTTATAACGTAAATATATATATATATATATATATATCCCTTTTTTATGAGTAATTTTCTGTATTATTTATAATTATTCTTAATGAGTTTTTATTTTTCAATAAAATGTAATACTTATTTGTCAAAAATAGAATAATTTTAATATAATAAATTTAGATATCCTTTTTTCTTTTCTTTTGAAAATAGCAAAAAAAAATAACTAAAATTTAATACACTTTTTATCCATACTTTTATTGGTAATTTTGTTCTACTACCTATAAATACTTTGTGAGTTTTGTTTTCTTATACGATTAATATTTTTTAATATTTGTTTGTTAATCAAGTTTTAAATAGATATTTTTAGCATTTTGTTTAGAAACAGTAATATTTTGTATTACTAATTACTTTTATAAGAAATATTATGCTCTTACTAATAAATTTTATGTATTTATTTTAGTAATTTTAGACACTTAAAACAAAAGTATAAATACATACTCTGTAAGTCAAAAATTGTAATATATATATATATATATAGACAAAAAACTAAAAACTAAATAAATCCCTATTCAATTTTTTTTAAACTAAAATTACTGCAAAATCAGAAAAAAAAAAACTAAAAGTCAAAAACCACTCAAACATTGATGGCATAATAATTGTTTACAGAAATGAGTCTAGATTCATTTTGTTTCGTGGAAACAAAAACTATTAATCTATCAATAAAATGTTTTTTGTTTTCGATTTCCACAAAGTCTACGTGGCGTTTGTCCTATAAACCAACCCCAACCGTTACACCACATAAATCACCGATATCTCCAAAGCCCAAAGCTCGCAACAACAAAAAACCGCCATGGGAGGACTCGATGAAGCTTTTATCCAAGCTCCAGAACACAGGCCCAACAACACTCATCTCACAAACTCCGTTGATTTCGTTTTCTCCGACGAGATCCCGACCATCGACCTCTCTTCTCTCCGAGATCCAGATTGCGACAAGACGGCGATCGCGGCAGAGATCGCACAGGCATGCGAGAGGTGGGGATTTTTCCAGGTGATCAACCACGGCTTGCCGTCGGATTTAAGGCGTCAGTTAGAGAAAACGGCGGCGGAATTTTTCGATCTACCAACGGAGGAGAAGAGGAGAGTGAAAAGAGACGAAGTGAATCCTATGGGATATCACGACGAGGAACACACTAAGAACGTTAGAGACTGGAAAGAAGTTTTCGATTTCTTCTTGCAGGATCCGACGATCGCTCCGGCGACTCCGGAGCCGGAAGATACAGAGCTCATAAAGCTCAAGAACCAGTGGCCACAAAGCCCTCCTGATCTCAGGTGATCATTTTCATTTGATGCTCTCACTCAAATCGATGGATAATATTTTTACTAATCACGCTTTTAAACAAGGGTTTTAGGCCCAATGGGCCTGATTTGAAAATCCATTTACACATAATCAAATTTCATACTAATCATGATGTGTGGTATAGAGAGATATGCCAAGAATATGCAAGAGAAGCTGAGAAGTTAGCTTTCAAGCTCTTGGAACTTATCTCCATTAGCTTAGGTCTACCAGGTGATCGGTTAACGGGCTACTTCAAGGAGCAGACGAGCTTTCTGCGGTTCAACCATTACCCTCCTTGCCCGAACCCTGATCTAACATTAGGCGTTGGACGTCACAAAGACGGAGGAGCTCTAACTGTCTTGTACCAAGATAGTGTGGGTGGATTACAAGTGGGCCGTAGATCGGATGGAGAATGGATCTCAGTGAAACCGAACCCCGACGCTTTGATCATTAACATTGGCAATTGCATGCAGGTAATATAACATGGACTTTCATCTCAAAAATCAATTAGCATTAATCACCGGACTAGCGAGATTCGATCAAATGTTAATTTGGTCATATAACGTATATATGTTGTGGAGTAGGTGTGGACAAATGATAAATATTGGAGTGCGGAACATAGAGTGGTGGTGAACACAAGCAAAGAGAGATTCTCGCTACCGTTCTTCTTTTTCCCATCGCATGAAGTCAACATTGAGCCATTGGAGGAGCTTATAAGTGAAGAAAACCCGCCTTGTTACAAAAAGTACAACTGGGGCAAGTTCTTTGTTTCAAGAAACAGAAGTGATTTCAAGAAGCTCCATGTTGAGAACATCCAGATTGATCACTTCAAGGCTTAATTTAATCACATTATATGTTGTAGCTGGATCTATACAAAGATGCTTAAATTTATGTATGTAGTAGCCAGGACTTGGGAGCATACATGTTGTAGTCGGATCCATATACCTATGTTGTGGTCGGGTTATAATAAATGTTGTAATGATGATGTGATGTGATGTGATATATGTATTGTGTGACTGAATATATAATATTGCATGTTGTGAGTTGTGACCGGGTTTATAAATGTTATAGCTAGGTTTATACATGCTGTAGATAGGCTTATTATTATTATACATGCATAGCTTAACCTTACATGTTCTTACAGTAAACACTGAAGGTTTTTTTTTTCACACACTGAAGGTTATGTATTAAAATCAAAAGTCATTTGGGAACCTCATTGATATTACTCAAACAAGCATGAAAAATCAAGAGAAAAATAGATATAGGTGGTGAATGTTTGTATGGTTTTTAGATTTTAGTTTTTGATTTTTTTTTTTTTGATTTTTGTTTTTAGATTTTGGTTTTTCGATTTTGGTTTTTGATTTTTGTTGTAGATTTTGGTTTTTCTAAAAACTTAAATGGTAATTTATTTAGTTTTTAGTTTTTAAGTATTTTTGTGTTTTTTTTTTGTTTTTAACTAGATTTATTTTTTTTGTTTTGAGATTAAAACTGATAAAATAAATATTTATTTTATTAATACAAAATATTATTTTATAGCAATAATAAATAATAGTAAAAATTATGAGTGAAATGCACTTAAATTTATTTCATTAAAAAAATTCATAATTTTTTTTATGCATAAAATTTGTGTTTTATATAGAAAAAGTTGATACCTAATACTACTAAATTTTTGCAAAAATAAAAATAAAATTACATGTGGAAAAAATATCTATTGTACCTAGTATTTGGGAAAACCTAAAAAAAAAATAGAGATTTTGGTTTTATGAATTGATTATTAATAATATTAATTGATTATGTTTAGAAACCCATAAATTGTGGTTTTTGGTTTTTGTTTACAAAATCAAAAATTTTTTAAAAACTAGTTTCCCTACATTTTAGGAAATATATTTCTTCAAAAACTTGAATGGCAAAAAAAATAGTTTTTGAAAAACAAAAACTAAAAACCATTTCAAAAACTGCAAACATTCAACTCCATAGTCATTCTTAAGTCAAGACCAGTGCCGTGCCCAGAGATTCAGAGGTTTAAAGCAAAGTGAAAAATGTGGCATTTTAAATTAATTAATAAATAGTTAAATAAATTATTTATAATTTTGATATAAAATTATTTAAGTATCCTAGATAATAATAAGAAATCTTTCTGTTGTGAACATATAAAAATGATAAATTTTAAATATTCTAAATATATATTTTAAAATAACATAGAAGAGTTAACATCTTAAATAACAACCAAAATTGAAAAACAAAAGCTTAAAAAGAATATACAAAAGAAACAAGTCAGAGACTAATTGTCCCAGATCGAACCTTGCATGATGTTTACAAAAAGAACAGTTTGACCAACTGAACTTATGAAGATTTTCTGTAATTGTGGCCTATAAAATTTATATATCAATTGTGGTCTTAGACTAATGCCTTTTTTCTATAAAAGTAAGCACGACTCTGGTCAAGACAATGTTAATATTTTTTTCATTAACAAGTTTATATAGTTGCATGAGTTGTAAATAACTTAAGATTTTTTTTCTTTTTGAAAACCATATATTTTTTAATCTCTCGACGTGTTTGTATCATTTGCTTTACTGTTGACAGTGCCTTTTGTTTTTAATGAGATTTTCTAGAACAATATCTAATGGGTATAATAGATTTTTTTGTTCTTTTTTTGTCAACTAATATATATTTTTTGTTCATAAGGCAATAACATATCATCTGTGATATTCATAAAGGTGAAAGAAAACCTATATTTGTGCTACAATAAAGAAACAAATATTTAAATCAAAAGAAAAAAAGAAACAAATATTATATTCGTCAAAAAAACAAAACAAAAAGGGAGGAAAAAAAAAAGATGGTCGAAAAAGGGGAGTAGGTGGGGGCGGTCGGCTTTTTGATTAGTTAAAAAATCAGTAATAAAGCCACACGAGTGATCAACTGATTCGACTCACCGAGTCAAAGAAGAAACACAGATTCAACTCGCTCGAGCTGTACAAGTTGGTTTTTCTTTTTAATACCATTTTTTTTCTTTTCCAAAATACTTTTTTTTTTTTTGTTGGTTTGGTTGGGTCACTCAGGTCAGGTGTAAAAGAAAAGAGAGTGTTGTAACACCCCTTTGACCATAATCAAAGCTTTTCACAAACTTCTTCAGATCTGAAAGGGGTTCTCAGTCTCTGTCCCGTATTCTCCGGCGTCGTTTCATGATCTTCTGACTTTGGTCTCTTCTCCCTTTTTTTTTTTTCTTCTCTTCACTTCATCACTGTTTCTCTGAACATGCCACGCCCTTTCTTCCACAAGTTGATTTTCTCATCCACTATCCAAGAAAAACGTCTGGTAACTCCCTCTCCTCCTCCTCTATCCCAGAATTTCTTCTTTTCTCTTGGTTTCAAAGTTTTGATTTTTTGATTTTGTGCGAAATTGAGGGTTTCCAAGGTTGGAATCTGGTCTTGAGTTTGCAAGATTATGCGTTTTGACACTTGTTTGATTTCCTGGATTAAATTGTCTTGATTCTTGGTAGAAATCAGGTCAAAGTTGTGATTTTTATATTTCAGTTTTGGGAGCTGAGAATTTGAGTTAGGAAGATTGAAAAGTTTCATTTTGTAAGCTTCTGTTGTATAATTCGTCTAATGGGAACTTGTAGATTTCGAATCAGAAGTCTGCTATTCTGTATCTTAGGGTCATTGTTTGATAGAAAATTGGGGTTGGAGAAATCTACATCTGGTCTCGGATTTTGATGGGAATATCTGTTATCTAACAGCAAATAGAGTGTAGTTTGGGAATGTGTTTCGAGTGAGTTGACTTCGGACGATGATAAGATGTATGATTCGGTCAGATTGATGCAACTTCTGAGGGGAACACGTTGAGATCTGTTTTGTTTACTCTATTTTGACTGTCTTCTATCAGTTTGACTCAATAGGTCTGAGCTTTTAGATTCCTTATTGATAACAGAGTATTGTCTAACTTGTGAGTGAAACTCTAAAACTGAGTAGTATTTGTCTTTTTTTTATAAGATCTCTCTCTATGTCTGTGTGTTAAAGTCTCTCCTTGTTTCCTTAAGATAAAGTGTTTTGTGTAGAAAAAAAACAAAACAAAAAGAGTGTATATTTACCCTTTATTATCTGCTTTATCATCATCACAGTAGATGATACAGTGATTAGTCATCATCACTCGTGCAGATTTCCCCATGAAAGTTTGTGGATTGTTATGAACAAACCCAAATACTTTGGTTCTCAGTGTAGCATATAAGTAAAAAGATTTTCCCAGGAATAAAGCTTTTCGATTAAGATAGGCTTGAATGTTCACCTGAAGTTCACAAGCATATGACTTATGTGATAAGATCGTAGGACTCACATAAGCAGTCTATTCAAATATAAATGTACATTGTTACATGTATAGCAGTGAGACTGTGTCTCCTTCTTGATACCTTCAAAACTGAAACATGACCATTTGGATTGTGATTTTCAATTAGGCAAAGCCGTCTTTTCTCCAGCAGTTTCATGTCATTTCTTATATATCTTGTGGATCTTTATATACGCTTCTTGTTTTTTTGCATTCCGGTATGCTTGTGCAGAGGGTCCCAGATAAGTTTGTGAGTAAATTCAAGGATGAGCTTTCGGTTGCGGTTGCACTCACAGTACCTGATGGTCATGTTTGGCGTGTAGGTCTAAGGAAAGCTGAGAACAAAATTTGGTTTCAAGATGGTTGGCAAGAGTTTGTTGACCGTTACTCCATTCGCATTGGCTACCTTTTGATTTTTAGATACGAAGGAAACTCTGCCTTCAGCGTCTACATTTTCAATTTATCCCACTCCGAGATCAATTACCATTCTACCGGTCTCATGGATTCCGCACACAACCACTTCAAACGCGCCCGTTTGTTTGAAGACCTTGAAGATGAAGATGCTGCTGAGGTCATCTATCCTTTATCCGTGTACCCATCACCGCTTCCTGATTCTACCGTACCCGCCAATAAAGGGTATAATACTGGTTCGGCCATCCAAACCTTGTTCACTGGACCTGTCGTCAAAGGTGATTTCATTTATCTTTCTTGAATTCAAGGATTACTCGTTATCCTCTTTGATGTTTGATGGTTGATATTTCCTTTTTTTTTTCCCCCCAGCTGAAGAGCCAACGCCAACACCAAAAGTTCCGAAAAAGAGAGGGAGGAAGAAGAAAAACGCTGACCCTGGTAAGCATTTTCCACTTTCAAAATTCTTCAGACTCTTTGTTCATAGTTTTATCCCCAGATTGATCCTCATTAGATATCCTTTTGCTATGGTCCATCCAGAGGAAATAAACTCATCATCTGCTCCGCGAGATGATGACCCAGAGAACCGTTCAAAGTTCTACGAGAGTGCTTCTGCGAGAAAGAGAACCGTGACTGCAGAAGAGAGAGAGAGGGCCATCAACGCTGCCAAAACGTTCGAGCCAACAAACCCTTTCTTCAGAGTTGTTCTGCGACCATCCTATCTATACAGAGGTTGCATCATGGTAATTAAAAGAGATCTCAGAATTCACAGCACTCTACAAAATGGTCACTAAAAAAGCTCTCCTTTTTTTTTGTTGTTGTGTGTGTGTGTGTCTTTCAACAGTATCTGCCTTCTGGGTTTGCTGAGAAGTACCTAAGTGGGATCTCTGGATTCATCAAGGTCCAGCTGGCGGAGAAACAATGGCCCGTGCGATGCCTCTACAAAGCCGGGAGAGCCAAATTCAGCCAAGGATGGTACGAGTTCACTCTTGAGAACAACCTAGGAGAAGGTGACGTCTGCGTGTTCGAGCTGCTCAGAACCAGAGATTTCGTTCTGAAAGTGACGGCCTTTCGAGTCAACGAGTACGTCTGAAACAAGAATCAATCACCCACTGTAGGTATTATGGGTGTGATCGATCTGCAGTGGGGGGACAATTTCGTGTAGGGTATCTTAATTTAAAAAACAACTAAAACTCTTGTCTCTCTCTCTCTCTTGTGTCATTGCGTCAGTGTCGTTTTTATTTTATTTTTATCTCAGTGTTTTCCCATGTGGATAAGTGTTACCATTATATATAACCTCGGAGTGGAACTCAAATTGTTTTGAGTAGAAGTTAGGTTTTAAGAATTTTCAAAAGTTTGTAAATACCTAATCTCCATCAATTTGGTATCGACACTTGTGACCAAGAAAATATGATATGATGAAGATGGGTTTGTGTTGTTGAATCTTCGCTTTTTCTCTTATCTCTTCGCTTCTGTTTTTGTTTTCTCCTTCTCTTTGGCTTAATTCGAGCATTAGAGAATTTTACAGAATCAGTGTTGGCGCGTATGAGCAAATCTTTGGTTTTTCCTGGACCAAGATTTTTGTCCTTATTGCACCAGTATTCGAGAACAGTGATTCAGGCTAAGCAAATCCATGCTCAGTTGGTCATTAATGGCTGCCGAGACAATTCTCTTATCGGCAAACTCATAGGCCATTACTGTTCGAAGCCGCCGTCTCCAGAAAGTTCAAAGCTTGCTCATTTGCTGGTCTTCCCTCGATTCGGTCATCTCGACAAGTTTCTCTTCAACACATTGCTTAAATGCAGCAAACCAGATGACTCGATTCGGATTTTCGCCAACTGGGCATCAAAAAGCCCGTTGCTTCATCTCAATGAGCGCACGTTCGTCTTCCTGCTCGGCGCTTGCGCCAGATCAGCTTCGTCGGCTTCGGCGTCGCGGGTTGGGAGGGTTGTTCATGGGATGGTGATGAAGCTTGGGTTTCTCTCCGGATCTGAACTGATTGGAACCACGTTACTCAACTTCTACGCTAAGAACGGGGATTTACGTTACGCGAGGAAGGTGTTTGATGAAATGCCTGAGAGAACCTCTGTTACGTGGAACGCAATGATCGGAGGGTATTGTTCGCATAAGGACAAAGGGAATCATAACGCGAGAAAGGCTATGATTCTGTTTCGGAGATTCTCCTGCTGCGGTAATGGAGGAAGTAGACCCACTGATACAACCATGGTCTGTGTTCTCTCAGCCATTTCTCAGACGGGTTTGCTCGAGATCGGTTCTCTTGTTCATGGTTACATAGAAAAACTCGGTTTCACACCCGAAATCGATGTCTTTGTTGGTACCGGACTCGTCGACATGTACTCGAAATGCGGCTGCTTAAACAGCGCTTTCTCCGTGTTCGAGCTAATGAAAGTGAAGAACGTCTTGACATGGACTTCAATGGCAACGGGGATAGCTCTCAACGGAAGAGGGAACGAAACACCGAATCTTCTAAACCGGATGGCTGAATCTGGGATTAAACCAAACGAAATAACTTTCACTAGCTTGCTTTCGGCTTACCGTCACATAGGCCTTGTTCAAGAAGGACTCGAGTTGTTTCAGAGCATGAGGACAAGATTTGGTGTCACTCCAGTTATACAACACTACGGATGCGTAGTAGATCTCCTCGGTAAAGCAGGGCGGTTACGAGAAGCGTACGAGTTTGTATTAGCTATGCCTATCAAACCCGACGCCATCTTGTTGAGAAGCCTCTGCAATTCCTGCAGCATATATGGAGAGACTGTGATGGGTGAAGAGATCGGAAAGGCTCTTCTCGAGATGGAACGAGAGGAGAAGAAACTGTCAGGTTCTGAGTGCGAAGATTATGTCGCTTTATCGAATGTGTTAGCTTCTAAAGGGAAATGGGTAGAGGTAGAGAAGCTGAGGGATGAGATGAAAGAAAGAAGAATTAAAACAAGACCTGGTTACAGTTTTGTTTAAAAATATCATGTTACAGGTCGGAATCAAAGACTAATTTCTTGTGCAATTCAAGTTTTTGGGTTTCATCAAGTCAATAATTAATAACATTACACAATAGAAGAAACACTTGCAGGTCTTGGTTCTGTTAAAAGAACTGCTGCTTTCCCCTGAAGTGTCTATTGTCTTCTTCTTCTTCAAACACTTTGAATGAATCGATCCCATCAACATCTACACGAAGATAAAGAAATTCAGATCCTAATCTTCAAACTCATAACGTTGTTATCAAGGACAAAGTATGTTCTTTTCTTTTTTTTGGGTTCTTACCATTTAGAATCTTCTCAAACTCGTCGTCTCTTGGTCTCTTCTTCGGTTTATCCCCTGAGTCATTTCCCCTTGTGCCTTGAGTTCCAAGAAACCCTTCGTCTGTAACGTCGTTTACATCTTCGTCGCTGTCACTGATATGAACTTCATCCAGTGGATATTCGATCTCGCAAGCCGAAACATTGAAGATCATTACACGGAAACTTGAGTTTCCTTTGAATTCAAATACGAGAAAGTGGCCTTCACTGATGGAATGAGCTTCTGCAAACTCACTCCAACCCTCTTGGAACCAAATCTCTTCACCGATCCGCTTAAGCTTTATCGAACGCTTGAATCCCGCAGGTGTCTCCAATGTAACAACATCGGAGAGTTTAGATCCTTGTAGCCTCACAAATCTTGTGGGAATCCTCTGTTAGAAACACAGAGATTTCCAGAAAACAAGTAACAAAATGTCAGATCTTGGATTTTCTGCATGTCTTAAGAACAATTTGGCAATTTTAAGACCACTTTTAGATCTCTAATCCAAGATATACCACAAAAATGGAGACTACCAAGTGAATCTAGTGACTATAATCCCAAGAAATTGCAACAGAAGTTTAAAGCCACAAAGAATCGAACCACACCATATGCAAACTGTTTTTTAGAGTTATATTTTTGTTCTGAAAGTGTTGTTTTTTACCATCATGTTTCCCTTCATTGTTGAGGGTAAAACCACCTTGAAGAACTTCTTCACCGGAGATTCACGCTCCGCCGGTGGCCGGCGGTGAGAGGCTGTGGTGACTCTGGCATTGGTTCTCCGGGTGGTAACCATATTTCCTTTTTTTTTTCCTTTTTACTTTCTCAAAGAGAGAGAGATTGGGAATGTGGAGAGGTATAATAAAGCCAATAAAAGAGAAACCAAGAAGAAAAATAAGTCATTTGTCGTGATGTTGTGACATACTAGTATAAATCTGACAAGTGACATTTAAATCAGACAAATGACAAGCTACTTTAATTTTTCTAGTTTCCCAACACTCTTTCAAAAAAGTTTTCACCGCTCACATTATTGAATTTTATTTTTATTAAAGGTAAAAATTATTATTAAAGTTACCAAAAAAATAGCTTGCTTTAAATTATTATTAAAGTTATACAGTACCACTCTCTCATAACCCGAGGAGACAGTGAAGCTTCAATATTATTCTTTTGAAACGTTAAGTTGTTTCACAATCTCTTCATTGCTGTGATTATTAGCTTGTTACACCATGTTACACCATCTGCGTCAATAAAATCTCTAAATAACAATAAAATAGAAAAATAATAGAAAATAATATATATTTCTCAAAATTGAGAGACTTTTATATTATTTTATTATTAATAATTCTCTTTATTTAAAATAATATTATTATTTAGGGTGATTTTAATAAATATACATAAATAACTTCATAATTAAGTAAAAGGTAATGAATGTTTGAAAATAAGTTATTTAGCAGAGAGAAATAAATTTTCATCCAAAAATATCCTTTTTATTTTACTTAATTACATAAATGCCATTTGACAGAAAATTTTGTTTGTGATATAAAATTTGATAACGTTGTTTACCTTCAGTCCGATAACACTGTTTACAGCCTTATGACAACACTGTTCATCCAATTAACGTGTTAAATTAGTTAGCATATTGTAAAAATATCGAGTTAATCTAGTTATACTATAATAAAAATTACTAAATTGTTATGTTACACTAGTTATCATATCATAAATTATCATATTAATAGAGTTATCAAATAAATAAAAAATACAAAATTTTAAAATTAAAAATTACAGTGTTAATACAATTATTGTATAATAGAAAATATTTGTAATTAGTTAACTAACTTTGCTAACATAACAAAATTATGTAAAATTATATTGATAATCACTAAAACAACTTCGTTATTAACTAACTTACCTTGTTAATACCGTTATCGTCAATAGCATAGTCGTTATCATGGTCGTTATCGTCATTATTGTTACTAATATTTTCGTCATTATCGTTTAACACTGTTATTGTAAGAGAGAAAAGGAAAATTGTAATTAGATTGAAAATATAAGGGCAAAAGAGGTTTTTAATAGTAAACTTACCATGATGAATAGTACCCGATGTGAGAGAACTAATTTTGGCATTATTTGTTACCATCTATTGGTATTTCCCTATTATTTATTATTTAATAGTTGTTAAGAAATTTTTTTAAACAGTCTGTATTGGTGGTTTTTAGAGGAGTTTTTTAAAAAATAATAAATTATAAAAAATAATATAATAAAATATGAGTCTTTCAAACTCATACAAGAGACTTTACGGAGATATGAAAGATTTTACAAAGAGTTTTTCAATTTTTGAGAGATTTGTATAATAATTAAAAGTTAGCTCTATTAACTATAATAAAAATATTTATTATTTAATTGTTGTTGATTCTCTTATAAACTACCGATACTGATGCTCTGAGAATTCATAGATGCAGATGCTCTTAAGTTTTGTTTTAAAATCAGAATATCATTCTCTCACAAAAATCATACATCATTCTCCCACAACAAAACTCTCTGATACTACACAATCCTCAATGAGCTTCACAAAACTCAAAATCGACCCATCTAGAAGTAGAAGTGCCAATCATTTGAAAATACCCGAGACCTAATACTCATATCTGAAATATCTGAAAATCAAACGAGTATATGAAGGTATGTTTGGTTTTTAGCGGTATAAGAATGGAACCGAACGCATCAGCACTGACTTAATTAATATATATAAGAGCAAAGTAATTAGGAGGGCCGAGATCTAATAAACTCGTTCTATAAATAGAGCTGCATGGGGGAAGACACTTTATCACATCAAAAAGCCAATAGCAACACACACACATTAAAAAAAATATAAAAAATAGTAATCATAAAAACATAGCAATGCTCAAGTACAAACACATAACCTTCTCATTGATCTTGGTGTGTCTCATTGTGGTGTCTCCAATGGCCAAAGCTCAGTTTGGTCCTGATTATAGTCTCGTCAATATCGAAGGGCGTCTCGTTTGCACCGTCAGTGGCGACGTCTCTCCGACGCCTTCCACTTCTCCTTTACCTTGCAAGTTTTCCGTTCTTCTACGTAGAAAATTTGCATCCATTTTTTATACTACCTCTTTGGATCAATCATCTCATACATATCATTGGTATGAATCATATGATCCCTTGGTACATATAACTAAGTTTAAATGCTGCAAACGAACAAACGAGGACGTTGAGCTCGTGTGCTTAGGGAATACTGTTGCAAATTTGACTACGAACGCTGATGATATATACTCGATGACTTCTCGCCTGATTGTATTGTGGTCGTCGACATTCTCCTCAGCTGCGACCCCGAAGACCCTACCGACGGCCGCCGCTTCATGTCACCGCTAACTGTCTCCGGAACAATCAGATTGTCCGGCGGCCTCACCATCACCGAACTCACCCATTCCGGCTTTCGCCTCACTTCTAACTAATCCCAAACTATGAATAAATACTTTATGCTCGATTACGTACAGCTGTGTTGATTTCCCCTTCATCAGTTATATGTGTTGTGTGCATGACCAATTACGTTATGCATGAATAAAGGTCTAAGATAAGGTTAATGTATCTCTCAATCTTCAAAGTATTGATGTTGTTGTCTGTTGTAACTTCTTTTTTCCTGTCGTGCATGCATGTATTAATTAATAGTATTATGTGTGAGTCTATCCAACAAATATATATATATATATTTTATTAGGGACATCAAATGGATATATCGGAATCTCAAAGCATATTAAACCTTATGTGGAAAAATATAAAACATTTTTGCGTATTTTGAAAAAAGATTTTAAGAATTCCAAGGAAGACAAACATCAAACATTTTAGTAATTTTGTTAAGTTTGCAAGGTCCATTCTTGCGTATTTTCCACTCGCATTGTGTGCATCCAAACTGCTCGAATTCTCTGTCTCTCTTTTGTTTGTAGATATCAAAATAATGCGACTCGCTCCCCCAACTAAAGCTGCAGAAAAACAAAGTGCGGCCGAAGATATCAGGTTTGAAGCCAAACGACCATGATCCACCTGGTGCCAAGCTCCGGTCTCCGAGATCATCATCCCCTGATTTACAATGGAATCGTAGCGGTAAACCACCTCCAAGATCATTATAAATCACCACTGTTGTCCTTTCCTCGGCTCGAGATATAGTTGCACTTATGACCATAGTCATTAGGAAAATAACTATGAGTTGTTTTAGAGAACTCATTTTTGCTTTTGTTTGTGATATAGATGATTAAGAGCAAAAGTACAATTTACTTATTTATACAAATTATTAATTTGTCTAAAATATACATTTTCTATATTTTTGATGAAACATTGGTATGGTCAAAACATTTGTATGGTCAAAGATAATGTTTGACCATACTAATACGATTTGTTACTAATCGAAGGCATGCTAATTATGATTATCATTTATCAATGTTATGGTTCAAGTTCAAACTTTTAACTTCAAAATCCAAATCAACCTTCCACTAGATCAATCCGATACTCTGACTTGACTAGTAGTCTAGTACCATCCAAACACATTTAATGTGTATTCCAGGCTTTAACTAGCCCGTAGACTAATTAGAGTAAAAAAAACAAATTATTATGACTTAAGTTTAATCCTAGATTCCATTTTGGCTGTAACAGGAATGTTTTTTTTTATGAATGGATTGAATAACATGACTAAGAATTAATGAGAGAAAATGAAGAACTTCTCGATGATGACAAGTACGTTTGCTTGCTTATATTCATGAATAAGGTCTAAGATAAGGTTTAAGCATCTCTCAAAGCACGTATTGATATTGAAAAAAAAAAAAAAAAAAAAGCACGTATTGATATGTTGTAGCCTGTTGTAAAAAACTTATTTTCCCATGTCTTGCATGTATAATTAATTAATCGTCCTTAATTGTATAGAAATGAAATTCCCCAATTAAGTAACGGGTTTTTTTGATACAAGTCTCTGAGATGGTTTTGAAAGAGAGAGAGAGAGAGAGAGAGTGATTATTATGAGCCAAGCAGCTTCTTCCACCTGGCGTAACCAAGGGTGAGCATGAAAATCACAAGGCAAATCGCACAAACACTCCACACAAAGTAACCGAAGACGTCATGATTCTTATACAACGGTATCGGCATGTTCATCCCGAACATGCTTACCAACAACGTGTATACAGTTATCGCGAAGGAGGCTATGGTCAGCGTCAGCTGCAGCTGGATCATTTCGTTCCGTTGGTTATCCAGTTGTATGTTCACGTAGTCCTCTGTGTCGTCAATGTACTCCCTCACCGTGAGTATCCTGTTCCTCATCCCCTCCAGCTGCATGAAGTACGCCTCCAGCAACATCTCCAGATCCTCCACGTCGTCATCTTCCTTCGTACTGCTCGTCACCATACTTGAGCTTCTGTTTGATGCGACCCGGTCGAGAACTGTCCCTGCTAATACTGCTTCGGATTGCTGGTTCTGGATCCATTTCCTTGTCAAGTACAAGTCTGCCATGTCTTCGTTGTCATCTAACAAATGCTCGATTTCATCTCTCACCTGAATAAAAACGTACAAGAGCTTCTTTCGATGTTTCCCCTTCCATCACAACACACAGCAGCATTATAGTATCATGGAGGAACAAAGGTTACCTTTTGTACACGGGCTAGCAAGCGGGTGAGATTTCTTTTCAAGCTTCGAACGTATTCAAGATTCTCGGTGCTGACATTCTTGGTCAGTTGATCAAGGACAGGCCAGGCTTCTGTCTCAAGGGCTGCGACACTGGTATCAACAAACGAGCAGACGACCTCGAGTGAAATCTCCAGGACCTGGAACTCGAAAGGGAGCTCACTCTGCAACCCCTCTGCAGCATCTGGATCAAGAGATGATCGTACGACATTCGCGGAAGCGTTAGCCCTCTGAGGAAACTGTTGCTTAAGCCGGTCAACGAGTGGGAGAACTTCAGGGCGGAGAGGATCCAAGAGCAGCACTTCTTCTGCGGTAACTATTAGCTTTATGACCTCTAAGTTCACAACAATGGCTTTCTCCCTCGCTGCAGAGAGAAAAAACAAGATTGGATTCATATTACTGTCAGCTTCTTCTTCATCTAACCAAAAACGCATTACACTTTTCATATCCAATTCCCAAGGCTCGTTATAATCCCGAGAATGTTTGGGCAAATCGAAATTAACAGAAGAGAGAAATCGAAACTGTACCGAGAATGTTAGAAGAGTGAGAGAAGACAGGGCCAAGGATCCTCAGATCCCTAGCGGGAACGGAGGCACGTTTGATGATGGTACTCTTGTCGCATTCCACCACCTCCATAGCACCAGTCCGATCAAACCTCATCCACAGCCTCTCTCCTCCGGTTTTCTTCTTCGCCTTCCCAACAGCCGCTGCTCCGCCTGCTGAATTAATCGGAAGAGGAGGCGGTGGAGACGAAATCCGGCTAGTCTCGGATTCATCCTTCGCCGCAGCACCCTTCTTCCGGTGGCGGATGTTCGAAAGACGGCGAAACGACAAGTCGCCCTCCCCCATTTCGATTAATTATTGTTCCTGTCGCCTTCCTCGCCGCAGAGCTCGGAGATCTGTCGGCCGAGCTCTGCCGCTTCTTCTTCTTCTTCTTCTACTTCGCTTTCTACAATTTCGACGGATCCTTCCTCTACCATAAACGCAAGTGAGGACTGAGGAGTTACATGAGCTGGACACTCTTATCATGATGACCAAGTGGAAAAAACCAAATAAACACGTTTCAAAATTCCGTAGAACACGAAATGCCCGACGAATTAAAAAGAGGATTTTATTTTTAGACGGTTAATCTGGGCTTTTTAAGCAGAAGTATATGATATGGGCTGGATTTTATTTATTTCTCAAAGCCCAAAAAAGGTGACAAAAATATTACGACCTGCCGGAATCGAACCAGCGAACTAAAGATTATCTGCAACGCCTACAGTCTTCCGCTCTACCAACTGAGCTAAGGTCGGATACGTTTATTACATTCGCAATAAACATTATAATAGATTAGGTACTTGATTGAAATTGTACTAACAATCAATGTTCATCGTCTTGTTATGCTACTTTTTAAATCTCATGGACAAAAAAAGCCTCGAAATATATTTAAAGTGGACAGCTTAATTGGAATAGCCAGATCATTTGTTTGAAATTTACTTACGAGGTAAGTACATATCAATATCACATTATTGTCTAGGATTTTTCTTAAAAAAAAGAAATCGTTGCACGATTCAAATATGTAATTATAAGCAAATGAATCCACTCGGCAGATTGTGAGGATTATTTAATTTAAATTATGTTATCTAATTATATAATGCATTACTTTTTTAATTACTCCTTAATTTAGCATCGTTGAAACGGAAATACATAACCATGTTGCTGAGTTTGTGAGTGATGTGAGTGTGAAAACATTTTAATCGTGATCGTATTTCATAATTTATTTCATCATGTATTTATATGACAAACGGAGCATATATATTCATAAGGTTTAAATGACTTATGAATACTACTGAAAAGGAAAAGTGGAGCTTTATATAATTAACCTAATAAGAACTTTAATAATCTACCCATACGATGATTCGAGAAATAAAATAGCAAATATTATGGGCTGGATCATCTAAATAAATGAAAGTCAAATGGACAAGAACCTATGGGGCTTTGCCTAACTATGTTGGGACTATGTTGGGAAAGAATGATTAAGCTCATGGTGTTCTAACCTTTCTTTTTTATTAAAATACTGCAGACTGGTCTTATCCTAAAGTATTAGAACAGAGACTCACATGAATCAACTTGATAGCGAAAATATATAATTATTCTCAAGTTCATTATATAAAATCAATTTAACAAAGCTTTTCTACGAAGAGAAACATATATCTACGAAGCGAAAAAATTAGGTATTTGTTATCCGAATTATCACTAAAAACAATTTTATAACTTACTCAACAAATGAGTATCATGACTAATGACTATGATTATGCACCCAAATATATACGGACAAGTACAAAATTGACAAAAACAAAATGCTTGGTAATGTTCGTGACCCATTACAAGACACAGGCCCAGTTGCAAAGCCC
Organism: Alliaria petiolata; assembly: GCA_020283515.1. Classification (NCBI taxonomy): domain Eukaryota; kingdom Viridiplantae; phylum Streptophyta; class Magnoliopsida; order Brassicales; family Brassicaceae; genus Alliaria; species Alliaria petiolata. Next base: position 198,485,438 of record JAHZTW010000001.1, on the reverse strand, counting down.
AGCACACCTCAAATCTTCCCAGCTGTAAACTGTATCTTGAATTCTTTGTACCTGCAGAAAATGTTAAGGAGAGACTCCTCCTTAAAAACTGATTCCACTTTCTTCAATTAGTGAGTGGTGACTAATCCTTTTTACACCTGAATTATTCTGGATGTTTCCATGAACTCTATAAAATCAATTGTACGTTCATTTGTAAAATCATTGAGAAAATTAAGTAAGAAAGCAAGAGATTATTGTTTCCTCTCTTTCTCATAGTATCAGAGCCATTATAAACTTTAACAGGTGCTTTAATGGCTAATCCTCTAAATCATTATCCTTTTCCCAGCAATATTCATGTTCTGAGCTCTGTCACGTTGAAGCTCAACGATAGCAACTACTTGTTATGGAAGACCCAGTTTGAGTCTCTCTTGTCCAGCCAGAAGCTTATCGGCTTCGTCAATGGAGGTGTCACGCCTCCGGCAACACGGACCGTCGTCACCAACAACGGTAATACTGAAGAAAGTAACCCGCTGCATGAATACTGGTTCTGCACAGATCAGCTCGTTCGCTCATGGCTATTTAGAACCCTGTCTGAGGAAGTCCTTGGCTCCGTGCACAATCTCCCCACCTCTCGCGACGTCTGGGTTTCTCTCGCAGAAAACTTCAACAAAAGCTCAATTGCTAGGGAGTTTGCTCTTCGTCGGAATCTTCAGCTTCTCAACAAAAAAGACAAGACACTTGCGGTTTACTGTCGAGATTTCAAAGCCATATGTGACTCTCTCAGCTCCATAGGTAAACCCATTGATGAATCCATGAAGATCTTCGGCTTTCTTAATGGTCTTGGCAGGGAATATGATTCCATTACCACTGTCATACAAAGCTCCCTCACCAAGCTCCCAACGCCGACATTCAATGACGTCATCTCTGAGGTCCAAGGTTTCGACTCCAGACTCCAATCATATGAGGACACCACCGTCAATCCTCATGTGGCTTTCCAGACTCAACAATCTGGACCACACAACTATGTTTCAAATCAGAGAGGACAATGGCGTTTTGGATAGAATCGTGGAAGAGGTGGCTACTCATCAAAAGGGAGAGGCTTTTCCCAACATCAGACAACCAAGGGTTACACAGGAGAACGTCCCACATGTCAGATTTGTGGACGGCTCAGTCATACTGCTCTGAAATGTTACAACAAGTTTGACAACAACTACCAAAGTTCAGACACAGCTCAAGCCTTCAACTCTCTGCGTGTGTCAGATGAAAAAGGGAAGGAATGGTATCCCGATTCTGGTGCTTCCGCTCATGTAACTGGATCCACTAACTCGCTCCAATCTACAACTCCTTATGAAGGCAAGGACACCATTCTGGTTGCAGATGGAACATATTTACCCATTACACATGTCGGATCCACTACCCTTGCATCACCTTTAGGTACACTCCCATTAAATGAGGTCTTGGTTTGTCCTGATATACAGAAATCCCTGTTGTTTGTATCCAAATTATGCGATGACTATCCGTGCGGTGTGTTTTTTGATGCTAACAAGGTCTGCGTTATTGATTTAAACACTTAGAAAGTGGTGTCAAAGGGACCCCATCATAATGGACTCTATGTGTTGGAGAATCAAGAGTTTGTTGCCTTCTACTCTAATCGTCATTGTGCAGCTACTGAGGCAATATGGCACCACAGACTGGGCCATTCAAACTCAAAAATTCTTCAACAACTCAAGAACAGCAAGAAAATAGAAGTCAATAAGAGCAACATCTCCCCTGTGTGTGAGCCTTGCCAGATGGGGAAAAGTTCAAGATTACAATTTCTCTCTTCAGATTCACGCGTCTTACACCCCCTAGATCGAATTCATTGTGATCTTTGGGGGCCTGCACCAGTTGTATCAAACCAATGATTTAAATTCTATGCAGTCTTTGTGGATGATTTCTCTCGGTTTTCATGGCTCTATCCTCTACAAGCCAAATCTGAATTCTACTCTGTGTTTATTGCCTTCCAAAAGCTGGTAGAAAATCAGTTCAATACAAAAATCAAAGTATTTCAGAGCGATGGAGGAGGAGAATTTACAAATAATCTACTGAAACAGCATTTTGTCAACAGTGGAATCAAACATCTCATTTCATGTCCCTACACACCACAACAAAATGGAATAGCAGAGCGCAAGCATCACCATCTTGTTGAACTTGGTCTTTCAATGTTGTTTCACAGCCACACTCCACTCAAATATTGGGTAGAAGCCTTCTATACAGTAAGCTTCATTGGCAATATGCTTCCGTCATCAGTTTTAGATAACCGCAGCCCTTCTGAGATGTTGCTCAATCAGAAACCAAATTATTCGATGCTTAGAGTCTTCGGAGCTGCTTGTTATCCATATCTCAGGCCAATGGCAAAGCACAAATTCGATCCAAGATCTCTTCAATGTGTCTATCTCGGTTACAGTCCACAATATAAAGGATATCGTTGTCTCGAAGTACTAACACTAAATTTTACGTTTTTTCCTCTTTAAATTCTTCTACTTCAGGTTCTTTCTACTTCAAGTTCTTCTTTTGAATCACAATTTTCATGAATATTAATATGTAATTAATTCGAACATTTTGCCGAACATCTTAGTGTACCATATGATCTAGTCGATGACATAAATTTTGATAGTGGAATGTTAGGAATCTAGTTGTTAGGTGAGAGGGAAAATAGTTGTTAGGTGAGAGGGAAAATAGTTAAATGAGAGAAGGATAATTTTTCCGAAGTCTGTTAAAGATCAACTTAGGTTTGGCTGGTTTTTAGTTTTGTTCCTCTGTTAAAGAGCATTTGCATAATTAAAAGCATAAACACGACCAGGTTGTGTACAATTAACGTTTTGCCCAGAGGAGGAGGAGGAGGAGAAGGGGGCAGGGAGAGCCGTAGAGGAAATGGCATGGAAAGCAGCAGTGGCAAGGAGAGCCGCAAGGGTAGAGGCAAGAAGAATTGGAGCAACAGAGGAAATGTATCATGCATGGCTCTAGAAATTAGCAAAGCTAGCTAGCAGCTCTGGATTAGCCAAGCCTAGGCCCTTGCAGTGGCCTAGCTCTCTTGAGACTAAAGCTTTAATCTTGCAGACATGTATAAATTCGTGAAGACACCAATAAATTTACATCTCCTTTTTCAACGGCTACGTTTTATTCAACAAAGTGAACTAACAAATCAACCTAACGTACGTATTACAAATCTAAAAGTCCAATTTTATCTTTTACACGTTGTAAAATAACCAGAAAATAAAACTGCATTTTGAACCAATTCAATATAATACACAGAATAAACAAATGATTTTAAAATTTCTTTAAAAATGATTTTAATACAATGAAATAAAATAATATACGGTTTGTTGTCCCTTTTCCTGAACATAGCCGCGCGAATCATCTCCCCTTTTTGTTTCTTTTTCAAACGTAAATTCAAATATGTGCAGTTACAACAAAGATCGAATAACTTTAATAAACCTTTTAGATACTTTCATTACGTGGCAGTTTTTTATTGGACATATGATCTGCTTCTTTTTGCCGGCCATAAAAATCTTGCCTTGACCACAAAGGCACGAATCACATAGGCCGCGGAACATTCCCTTTTTCTGTAGTCCCCATCCCCACGCGCTAAAGCGGCGCGTGGTCTCTCCTCCTCGAAACATCTCAGCCAATCCTCGGAGACACCGTCTCCGTCACGCGCCACACCTTCACCGACTTATCCAAGCTTCCGCTGTACACTATCCATCTTCCTTCGCCGTTTTCCTCCGCCTCTTCCACCGCCGTCAAACATTTGACGGGTCCCACGTGGTCCATCAACACCGAGAGACACGAGTGTGTCCCGTCGCCGTTCCTCCTCCACACACATATGTTCTTATCCGCTCCGCCACTCAATACCAGACTTCCGGCGGCGGCGAGGCAGAGCACCGCCATACGATGGCCGCGGAGAGTCCCGCTGTGAGAAAGAAATTTCTGCCCTTCCCAGAAATTAACGGAGCCGTCGGAAGATCCACAGTAAACAACAGACGCCGTTAAATTAACCGCTAGCGCCGTTACGGCGTTCTCTTGCTTCATCAACACATTTACCAGAAAATGTTTCGTCCCTTTCCCTTGAAGCTCTCGTTTCCACACTTTCAAAGTTCCGTCCGCGGATCCGGTGAAGAGCAGATCGTCGAATCCGGTGGCAACGGTGTTGATCGCGTCGTCGTGAGCCGAAATCGATTCTAGGCATTTCGAATCGGAGAGTCTCCAGACTTTGAGAGTCTTATCCCACGAACCGGAGTAGAGTAAACCGAGCTCTTCGTTCAAGCTAAGACACGAAACGGCGTCGTAGTGTCGAATCTTCAGAACGTTTTTCCGGCGACGAACCTCGACGTAGTTCTTCGGATTCACCGATTTCGTCAAAAACTCCTTCAGAGTCGGTAAGCTCCCGATTCGGGAATATCCTCCGGTTCTTCTCTTAGACCCTCTCCAAACCCGAATTTTACCATCTTGATGACCGGTAAAAATCCGGTTATCTCCGGTTATTACAATCGTTTTAACTAATCCACTGGTTGATTTAAACCCGGTGAAATCCTTGAGATCTTTCCAGACCCGAATGTTCTTCGAATCGGATCCCGTGAATAGAAGATCTCCGGAGGCAGCCAAAGAGTAGACATGACCTTCTTGCCTCACGATCGTACCGATTAAACCGTTGTCCGGATCATCGTCGATGTTTCGGGTCTGGTAGATCCACGGAGACTTGTAGTACGGAGAGTAAGTCTGGTTCCACGGCGACGGAGACATCGTCGGCGTCGTTGTTGTGTCGGTGTAGTACGGGGAGTAAGTCTGATTCCATGGAGATAAAACCTGATTAGGAGACGTATCGCCGCTCGTAGTCGAAGCATTGCTTTGACGTTGTTGATAATAAATAACATCGTTGCTGATTTTGTTGCTAGTGCTGCTGCTACTGGGATTGTTGAAATCACCGCCATGGCTTTGTTCTTCTTCTTCGCCGGCGGCGAGATCGGAGTTTAAGAAGGCGGCGAAAGTGAGTCTCCGGTGATGAGTACCACTGGTTTCTGCAGCTATTACCATATTTTCCAGATTATACCCGAAAAAAAACAGATTTGAGGTTTCCTTTTTCCTTTTCAAGGATTAATGGGTTTTAGTTTCTTTGTCGTGTGAAGAAATTTCGAGAGAATAAAAAATGTTCGAAATTGATTTGGGAGAGAAAATTTGTGGGTTTGGTGAGATATATTGAAATAAAGAGTGCGAAGAGGAAGTTGGGTTTGGGTTATATATAGAGAAGCCGAAGGAGTAAAAGTACGACGTGGGTTACTGACACGTGGCTTTAGACTGGAGACGTGACCGTCACATACCGGGAGCGCCAGTTTTCACTTTTCACGTGAGACCGTAATAAGAAAATGAAAATTAAGAGTGAGTGGTTAACATAATTGTAACATTTTATTTAATTTGGAAAGTTTTTCTCTTTGTTGATAGAAAATAAGTGGACGGTCTATAAACAATGTGCACACAATTGTGTGTATTAGATATTGGTTATGTAATAATTGGTTGAGTGGGTTCTTTTTTTTTCTTCTGCTTAACATAAAAGGTTGAGTGGTTAAGTTAAATAACCAGTACAGTCTTGGGTTTAGTTTTAATTTATCGAATATAAAGAAAAGTTTAGCTACAAATTGAATAGCCGCATTATATTTTTCACATTTTCTCATCCGATACTGTATCGGAGGAGAAAACTCGTTTTCTGGTTTTTCTTACAATTTGTTCATCATCTTTCATTTTTATCTTTATTCTCTTAGGTTCATTACTGCATTAATAACATTGATTTCTATTAATCTTTTTTTTAATCAGAAATGTTGAAGCGAAGCTGCAAATCGAGAGGTGTGACGATCTTTAATTATAACATTTTTTTTATATTTAGAGGGTTCCGAGTCAAATCTCATACTAATGCCCATAGTGGCGATGAATGATAATATTATCATTTAAATATCAACAGTAACCAATTATAAATGGTATTGCAATAACAAAACAAAACAAAAATGTATGAAGTTAAACGTAATGGATATTACATGTCACATGTCCCATGTGGTTTGAGCAATGTGAAAATAATTGTACATGAGATGCGTCCGTACAAAGATTCGGGTTTTTCTAAGAAGTTGGTTGGATGATTCATAGTAATAGAAATAAGATGACGCGTGTGTGACTGTGTTGGCGGTTGATCACCTTCACACGTTGCATAACATTACGTAACGATAACACTATTGTCCAAGCGGTCTTGATTTTTATTACTTTGGGTTTCTATGTTTAAATTTATTTTTTGACATGTGAGGAAAAAAATGTTTTCTTCCAGATGATTGACTTTTCTGACTCCCCCATGAACGATAGAAGTTTGTTTCTCTTTTTTTCTTTGTTAAGAAATTGTCTACTCGTACGAATTAAGCAAGTTGCAGAACTTTTTTTTTTTTATCTTTCTAGTTGCAAAAACAGTTTTTTTTTATGTGTTTATATTTTTTTTAGAATTGTTGAACACAACCGAAATCAACGACTCTCTGCCTCTCTATATTTTATTCATACTTGGTATTTTCGTGTTGATTGACTTTCGTTACGTTACAGAAGAAGACATTTTATCGGTAAAGTACATTTTTGGATACATGGAAATCTTCTATAACACATATGAATTCGTATAATTATTTAATTTAGAGAGGTCGAAAAGTTATAGAGATCAAACAATGTATATGTGCCTCATTTGTTTGCATCTAATTAACGATCTTTTAAATAAAATATATAATTTATATCATCTCGAGTCTCGCTCGACCAGATAAACTTTTTTAAATATGGGTTTATGTTGATAATAACGTAATATTTTTTCATCAACTGTATAACGTTAAATTATGAAAAAATAAATCTTGATTCAATGCATACGAATCAAAAACTATATAGATCCCAATTTTAAATAATTATATATTTCTTATATTTTGATATCCAATCTATCTTGAATCTTGATAATCCAGTTCGATTAACATATCGGTTTTTGTTTTTTAAACACCGGTTAAAAAAAAAAAAAAACTATGATACATTCCAAATAAAATTTCTCGTAATAAAAGAACTGACTTGATTCTCTATTGTCAACCCCTAATTAATTGAAAAAACGATTCTTGACAGCTAGCATAGTTTTGACATTTTTAGGGTTTCATAAAAAAATATCCTCGTTTACCTTTTCTCCATTTATTAATATTTGAAAAAACGGTACAATTGTCAATGGTCATGGGCTAAAATAATAGAACGACATCGTTTTGAAGCCCAAAGACGTTTGTCAGTATGGGACCCATCGAATCCCAAAGCCTTTCACATTCACGAGAGTATTTGTCAATGGTCCACAAATTTCGAGATCTATCATCTATCCATCTCAGCCGCAGGACGCTAATATTACAATATCAATACGACACGAAATTTATACTTTATGATTGAAATCGAATATTCAAGGTTCAAAGATATGACCGAAATTACAATAACACACTATTTTACGTCAATTAGGACTATCAAATAGCATATTACCAACAACAAAAATACATGTTGCCATATATAGTTAGGTATATAACAAATTAAAACACTCTTTTCTAAACAAATTGAACTAATCGAATTGAAATTTGATGCGGAGACACAAAAGATAGGGAGAGACACATTTTTGTTGTTTTTGTTAATTTAGTTAGATACACTGAAGAAAACAGAGAGCAAGATATTTAGGAATGAATTTATGTGTATTGAAAGCTAATGATTACATCCTTTTATACAAAGAAAGCACAGAGCGTATATATGACTTTAAATGCTAAAGATTACAAAGCTGTACATTACGGAACTTAAGGAAGATGATTGATTAAAGAATCCCTAAACGTGTGCGATATGATTGTATCATATCTCAATACCTCTCCTCAAACTGGAGCATGCAGGTTGTGAATGCCCAGTTTGTTCCGAAAATCATCAAATGCTTGCCGACCAAGAGGTTTTGTGAAAATATCTGCTAACTGAGAGGCACTATCAACATGTATTAGCGTAAGAATACCTGATTGGATTTCATCTCGGACAAAATGACAGTCATTTTCGATGTGTTTCGTATGTTCGTGAAAAACGGGATTTGTTGCAATGTGAATGGCCGACTTGCTATCGCAATAGAGATGCATGGGTTGATCATGTTTGATTCCCAGAGATTGAAGTAGACGTTTCAGCCACATCAACTCTTTTGTAGTAAACGCCATTGCCTGATATTCTGCTTCTGCAGAGGATTGGCTTACAGTGTCCTGTTTCTTTATTTTCCAAGACACCGGTGAGTCCCCTAATTGAACAATATAGCCAGAAACTGAGCGTCGAGTGATCGGACAAGTAGCCCAATCAAAGTCGCACCATCCCGTAATCTGAAAATCTTTCTTTGCCTTTAAAAGAATGCCTTGCCCTGCACTTCCTTTAAGGTACCGTACAACCCGTAATCCAGCTTCCCAGTGATCCTCTCTCGGCGTTTGCATAAACTGTGCTAAAACATGAACACAGTAGGCTTAATCAGGTCTTGTTACCACCAAATATATCATCCTGCCAATCAATCGTCGATACTGTTCTGGGTTTGGAAGTAGAGGCGAAGTGGAGAGAGCTAGTTTGTTGTTCTGTTCGAGAGGAAACGCAACCGGCTTTGCTCCCAACAATCCTGTTTCTGAGATGATATCTAAGGCGTATTTTCGTTGACTTAGATAAAATCCCTGTGAACTCCTAGAAACTTCTATGCCCAGAAAGTATTTCAAAGAGCCGAGATCTTTCATCTTGAAGCATGAAGACAAATAATCCTTAAATATTCCAAGTGCTTCATGCGAGTTGCTGGAAACAATCATATCATCAACATAGATGAGGATATTGATGTGAATCCCACCTTTGTCGAATGTAAACAATGAGTACTCGTAGAGTGATTGCTGAAATCCGTATTCTCGTAAAGCCGTTGTCAACTTGGCAAACCAGCAGCGAGGTGCCTGCTTGAGTCCATATAACGATTTCTTCAATCTACACACTTTCTTTTCATCATGTGAGTAAAAACCAGGTGGAGGTTTCATATATACCTCTTCATCAAGATCTCCATGTAAAAAATCGTTGTGTACATCCATCTGATGTACAGGCCAATTATTCCCGGCAGCCACTTGCAAAAATAAACGTACTGTTTCCATCTTTGCTATTGGTGCGAATGTATCTCTATAATCCACACCTTCGATTTGTTTATTGCCGAGAGCTACGAGACGTGCCTTGTAGCGTTCAATGGAGCCATCAGATTTGTGTTTGATTTTGTAAACCCATTTAGACTCAATAGCACGTTTCCTTGGTGGCAAATCCACAAGCGTCCATGTCTGATTTTCCTCAAGAGCATGAATTTCATTGCCCATGGCATCTCTCCATACACGTTTCTGAAATGCTTGATTATACGTTCGGGGTTCAACAGCAGCAGAAATTTGAGCTAGATAAGCTCGATGTGGAGTGTTGAATCTGTCATAAGTAACATAATTAGCGATTGGATACGCAGATTTTCCTGTGCTATTTCCCAGAAATCGACTCTGAACCGTATTGGTGACGAAGTTTTTAAGTGTTACCGGTGGTAAACGTTTACGATGTCCTCTCCCCAGCTGAGTTTCCTCTGGTTGTGGATTCAGAGGTTCTTCTGTGGCATCGAAGGAAGGGTTTTCTGGGTTTCTCTCAAAACAGATGAGATCGGAGTTGGTGTCGAAGGAACCGCTGGTGAGATGGATCGAGAGACAGATGAAGGTGAAAGAGGCGTCGTGGCTGTTGAAGAAGATGGATTTTCAGTGATTGGGTTTGTACCTTCTAATGGGCCACTGGTACCTTCTAATGGGCCACTTGTGATCTGTGGGCCTATAAAAGGAACAACAGAGGCCCATTCATCAGTTTCAACTGGGCCACTAGAAATAGGAGCCCATAGCACATTTTCTTCTTCGTCTAAATTATTTCCAGAGTTTAGAGCTTCGGTGTTTGCAAACGGAAAATCGTCTTCATAAAAGACGACATCGCGTGAGACAAAAAACTCTTGTTTTTCAAGATCATACAACCGCCATGCCTTTTTTCCAAAAGGATATCCAACGAAGATACACTTACGGCTTCGAGCAGCAAATTTATTTCCTTTATGTGCTTGATTATGAGCATAACAGAGACTCCCAAAAACATTCAAATGTTGATAATTAGGAGTTGTCTTGTGTAGTTTCTCATATGGTGTCAGTCCGTTCATAATCGAACTTGGAGTGCGATTAATCAAATACCCAGCCGTCAATATACATTCGCCCCAAAACTCGATTGGCAAGTTTGCTTGAAACTGTAATGCTCTAGCGACATTCAAAATATGTCGATGCTTTCTTTCCACCCGTCCGTTTTGCTGTGGCGTACCCACAAAAGAAGTTTCATGAATGATCCCTTGACTACGAAAATATTCTGTTAAACTTGTAAACTCCGTTCCATTATTACTTCGTACACGTTTGACTTGTGTTTGAAATTGCCGATCCGCCATAGAGATGAGATTTTTCAGATGTGTGGCAGTTTCTGTTTTGTCTTGTAGAAGATAAAGCCATACACTGCGTGAAAAATCGTCTACAATCGTAAGAAAGTAACGAGCACCAGAAGAAGATGGTGTTCTATATGGTCCCCACAAATCGCAATGAATAAGCTCAAAAATAGCTGAAGTTTTATTGCTGCTTATTGGAAAAGACGATCGTGTTTGCTTGGCACAGAGACAAACATCACATGCCTTATTGGAAATTTCAGAAACAAAAGAAACATCATCAAACAGAAGTGAACCAACTACTTTAGCAGACGGATGACCCATCCTATTGTGCCAAAGCTCGTATGATTGCTCGTCGCGAGTTCTCACCGATGCCGCCAATTCCGTTCTGCAAAAGCGGAAGGTCCCGAATTCACGTTTACCCGCTCCAATCATCATCCTCGAAACGCGGTCCTGAACAACAAGGAACTTGTCAGCCAACTGTACCACACAACGATTTTCATCCATAAACTGACCCACGAAAATCAGATCGGATGGCAATTCCTCAACATAAAACACAGATTTCAAAACCAGATTCGATCCCAACACAACTGTTCCTTCTGTAACTGAAATTCTTTCTCGACCGTCTGCCATAATGATTAACGCAGGTTCCATGTTTCTCACATCCGTGAGAATATGAAACTTTCCTGTCAAATGATGTGAAGCACCTGTGTCCATTATCCAAGAAGGATTAGAATACTTACCCGAGAGTTTTTCGGTGCTGGTGCTTGCTCCACCATTCAAGAGTTTGACAAGATTCTGCCACTGATTTTCGCTCAAACCGTTGACACCATCGCGATCTCTGTCTGTCAACACATAGTTAACATATTCCTGATTTGAGATGTTAGGAACATGAACGGCATTAGCATAGGATATTCCTCCTCTACCACGACCTGCAGCTCCTACACATCCTCCACGACCTCTTGTTGGTGTTGTCCTGCTTCGAGGCCTCTCTCCCCACCATTCTGGATAACCGATCACCGCGAAGCAACTGTCAGAAGAATGGCCACTGCGATTACAGTGTTTGCACAATGTGGTTCCTTCAGAGTCTTTTCTGATTTGTGTATTTCCTCGTGCCCTTTGCTGTACTGCAAAAGCCGTAACTTCACCAACTTCTTCACTCTTTTTCATGTTGTTCTTCAAATCCTCCTCTTGACGAACAACGTTGTACACTTCCTCCATTGGTTGAATTGGTATGCGAGATACCAAACTCGACCGCACTGTTCTGAAGGCGTCATCAAGACCAAACAGAAACTCATGAACCTTGTCTTCCTCTCGATCTTGCTCTTGCAACACCGTCAGATTGCATTCGCACTTTCCGCATTTACAGACACGCAATGGCCGATAATTGGCCATGCTATCCCAAATTCGGTTCAGCTTTCCATAGTATGCTTCAATCGCCAGCCCTCTCTGCTTGCAGCAAGCTAACTCCGCCTTGATTTGTTGGATGCGTGGGCCGTTGGTGACAGAGAACCGTTTCTTCAGATGATCCCACAAATCTTTGGCAACATCTCGATGAGAGATATTAGAGCGCAGAGCCGGATCGATTGTCATTCTGATCCACGACACAAGCAAAGCCTGAATCGTCCACCAATTTTCCAAATTCGATGATCCCTCTGCTGGTCTCGCGATTGAACCATCGAGGAAACCGAATTTCTTCCTTGAGCACAACGCCGTTTTCATACCACACGCCCATTCGTCATAGTTCATCCCCTTCAACAACGGATGAGAGATCACCGCACCGGGATTATCGGCTGCGGTCAAGTCGTATGGAGATATTGTGCGTCGCACTTCCACTGTCGTCTGATTCAGATTCGCGTTCGTGTCGGTCGGATTCGCGTTCGTATCGATCAGATTCATTCCATTGTTTGCCATTGTCGAGCAGAAACAAATGAAAAATAAAAGATTTAAGAATTTTGATTTTCAATCTCTGATACCATGAAGAAAAGAGAGAGCAAGATATTTAGGAATGAATTTCTGTGTATTGAAAGCTAATGATTACATCTTTTTATACAAAGAGAGCACAGAGCGTATATATGACTTTAAATGCTAAAGATTACAAAGTTGTACATTACGGAACTTAAGGAAGATGATTGATTAAAGAATCCCTAAACGTGTGCGATATGATTGTGCGATATGATTGTATCATATCTCAATATACACTGACACACATTTGCGAGTTTTAATCCATCATCTCATAATATATATGTCACATCATGCATTATGTAATATTTATACTGTATACGAAGTCTCAAACGAAACTTTTTTTTTAACATAAACCACTAATCGGAGTTCTAGTCAAATTACCTGTTTTTTGTTTGTTTTGTTTTTTACAGTATTTCTTTTTTTTTCTTGTTGTTACTTTTTGTTGTATGTTACTGTTCTACTTGCTCTCAATCCTAAGAAAATCCTTTATTTTGCCGCTAAACTGTACGATTGCTTGATCGAGCTTGAATGATTCAGAGTGCAATTGTCGCTTTCAGTAACCAGAACTAAACTACCGTTTTAATCAGACAAAATTGCTTTTTTTTCTTCATTAGAAGGATTTTGCAGTTTGCACGCCGTTCATTTGACACGACATGCATGTATTTTTATTTGACAAGTTTGATATTATGGTACGATCAATCGCTGTCTAATATATAAACAACATTTCCGCAAATATAAAATCGTTGTCTTAAATATGTATGGTACGTACGCATGCCGTCACAACTATGGCAGAAGTACTAGCCCCATATATACCAATTACAGAAATGCTGAAGGTACTATAATTTCCCTCACCGTATATAATGATCATAACAATTATCATTATTATAACAACGCCATTATATCTTTGGAAGTTCCACACAGCACAGCCATACCAATGGACAAAGAAACAAATTGTTGTTACCTAGTAAGTAAGGAGTTCTGAAATAATTATTATATATCGAGATTTTTCTTCTTCCTTTTTGAGTGGCTTAACTGATCCTAGTCGATGTGCGGTCTGAATAGAAACTGAGCTTTCTGTATAAGCAGAAAATGTAATGAATTTAAACAGCAGTAGATCAGTAGATAGACTCATAGACACATTTAAAATAATGGTATCAAATCTTGTTCTTTCGGAGAAACACTTATATGTAGAAAATGCTATACTAATTGAGATTTCATTATAATTTTCTTTTTGGAGTTAACGATCGTGATTCGTACGTGTTACAATACGAGCAACATAAAAATAAATAAAAAAAATTCTCGCAGAACAAGTTTACATTTTTATTTTTATTTTTGTATAAACAACGACAAACATATACAAATGGTTTTGTTGACTTTGTGACAATTTCATAAGCTTAGATACTTTTTTCGCATCAGTTATCAATATCTGAGTTGCCTTATGTTCTATTTTTCTACAGATATAGATGAAAATATAATTAATACCAACAGCGATGGTATACCATAATGTTCAATGTATCTTTACGAATATAATTTATATATTAGCATGGTAGGTTTTGAAACGTAGAATACATCTCCGATGACTTTTGCAATTGTGATCCGTTTTTTTTTTTTCATTTTTTACGATAAAAATATATATCCCACATGCTAACTATTACTTTGGTTAATCTTTTTTCCAATTAGAAATACCAATAATTCATCCTAATATGCCTATAGATGAAATTAAATTTATTGGAAAAGGTTCTCCAAGACTCATCCATGGCTAATTAAAAAACCGAGTTCTTTTGTTTCCGTTAAGTAGCTTTTGTAATGTCTAACTCCTAAGGGAACTTTCTTGGTCCAAAACGCTCTAAATTCTTTCCCTTTAGAAAGAAAAAATTGCAAATATTTCAACAGAAAAAATGATTTACCGCAGCACTAAATTTTGGTTATACTTAAGCATGACTAGTGCAGATTTAAAAATTAAGATTGTAATTTCGGTGTTCGAATATACATGATCCAAATTCAATAGTTTATTGAATTGGGTTACCACAAACCGGTGCCCCCAGGCCCCAACTAAGCATATGTATGGTTTACGAATATGAAAAAAAAACCATATAAGATCAGACCTGCGTAACACTATTTTATTATTTTTAGTTGTCCAATTTTGTTCGATATTTTTCATCAGACTGCATATTCCACGAATCTGAACAAAACTCTAAAGGTTGTTGAGTCAGAAACAAATGATGTGGGAACCGCAAAACCGGAAAAGATTTTTTAGGGTAATAAAATCAGTTAGAAAACAAGTTAGGAAGAGGGAGAAGATGAGAAAAAGAAAATCAGATCTTCGTAAAGAAATCTAAATATCGGAGGCGAGAATATCTCTTTCCGTAACTCAATAAATCGCCCGTTAGTGATACGGTTATATGCGATTTTTGAATCCCAAGATACAACCGATACGAGATCGTTTTGCAACACTCAAAACGAAATCCGCGAACTATAAGTTCTACGAAAAACACTCGAGACTTACGATTTCAAGAAGAGGAATTGATGAATGATTTTGAGAGCGATTTTTTCAGAGTAAGAAAGTCCGTCAAAATGAGAGAGACGAACTCTCTATTTATAGTCGGAGAGGAGGAAAAGAATTTCTGTAAAATCCGGAATTGCGCGCTGCCGACAGTTTTCGGTGCGGATAAAAATATTCGGGATCGAAGACTTTTGACTTTGCGTGCGAAGAATTTTTGTGGAAACCACAAATTATTTTGAAGTTTTGAATGGGCTCAAAAAAATTCAAAATAAGAACTTGGCCCAAAAAGAATTGATGTCTTGGCCCATTCCGCACAACCGCACAACCGCACAACCGCACAACCGCGAACCGCGCCTGCGCCCGGCCTGGTTAGGCGGCGGCGGTGTGCGAGGCCTGTCCGGTCTCTCTCATGCACACCATTGTAAACATGACTCACTTTCAACTCTATATATACAAGAGAAATTTTTCTCACATTTCCAATATGGGACAAAACCAATTTTTGCCTCTTCAAATTCCTCCCATTTCTCTTCACAATTTTTCCCAAATTTTTCGAGGCCCATTAGCCCATAAATTTGGATCCAACAAATGACACTAAAGTTCTAGCTCTAAAACTGGACACGTATATATTAGGATATGAGTTATGTATACATTTATACATGTAAGTTGTAAGTGACATCACCATGTGTATATGAAAACTAGTATTTTTTCATAGGTGAATGGCTTTATATAAGCGTCTCGAGGAAAAGAAATTATATAATCGTCTAAAATCATTAATTATTCGTATCATTGACTATTGCTATTGTTACTCATTCAACTATCATTATAAAATGCTAATCTAAATATGTTTGCGTCTTAACATTGTGTTAAAATCATGCAACACATTTGGCCTTGTTTGACGAGGCGAAACAAGACCCGATATTTTTAAACGAAATCAAGATTTTTAGGGACACATCACACATGGAAGACTATCGCGAGGACAAGTGTGATATACAAAACGAAAAACGTTACTAAAAAATGATTTGTTTGTTGAGATTTTGTTTGAGTTATAAATTAGATTAATAAATGGACATATATAGTAAGATCGAGACAGTTCATGAACAAAAGTAAGAATTTTCAATTAGTAGATAAGATTTGATTTCATAATATATCATTGAATACAGACTATTTGGTCCACCACTCCTTGACGTACCTTCAATTTTTTTTTAATTTTTCGTGTCTACAATAATGTTTTTTATTTTTGTTTTTTTAGTTTCCACAGTAATAAACTTTAGAGAATACATGCATAAACAAACGTGTTTCAGTCTGTTGCAATATTGGTTGATTATGATATGTCAATTATTGTAGTAACTTGATTGAGTGAATTAAATTTATTTCCAAAATCAAAACCATCACGATTTTCATGCAAACCATAGAAGCGCGATAAAATATATATATATCATTGATTGTGGACTATTTGGTCACCACTCCTTGACGTACCTTCAAATTTTTTTAATTCTTCGTGTCTACAATAATCATTTTTTTTTAGGTTCCACAGTAATAAGCTTTATATGCATGCATAAATAAACGTGTTTTAGTCTGTTGCAATATTGGTTGATATGTTACCCTTTAGTAAATAAAAAAAATTGGTTGATATGTCAATTATTGTAGTTACCCGATTGAGTGGATCAAAAATTTATTTCCTAAGTCACGATTTTCATGCAAACCATAGAAGCGAGATAATGGAACAGAGTGTAGGTAAGAGCTGTAATAGAGTTTTTAGGGCATCCTTAACGGTGAGTCGATTCTTTCCGTTTATATATTATTAAAATTTTTTTTTTTTCTTTTTCAATAAACCGGATTTCCAAAAAAAGAAAAAAAAAGTTCACCAATCACTATTCGACACGTGTCGAAAACTGGGAAGAAACGTTTTTAATCTCTTTGAGAAGAAACGATTCTCCTCCCTCTCTCTGCCACATTATTTTTTAAATTTTTTTTTTCCTTTTTCAAGAGACCAGCGTCGATGTTCTAATATAGGGTTTTTATAGAAAGACTAAGTAAATAATTAAAAACTAAATAAAATATTAAAACCTAAAAAAAAATTTAGAATTGTTAAGAACTCTAAATATATCGGTTTGTGATTGGTTGGTTTATTTTAACAATAAAAATAAATTTTCACAAAATTTTAAAGCTTCACAAAACTTCACAAAAATTAAAACTTTACAAAACTTCACAAAAATTAAAACTTCACAAAACTAAAACTTCATAAAATTTATGAAATTTAGTCATTTTTAAATTTTATAAAACATAAATTTTTTAATAATTTAAACAAAATAAAATTTATTTAAAATATTATAATTTTCAAAATAATATGTTTTTTTCTTAAGAACCTCAAATGGAATCTTACAAATTTAATTACTCTTAAAAAAGTTTTTAATTTAAATATTTTCAAAATTTATAATTAATTTATAGGAAGATAATACTAGAAAATCATGAAGAATTCTTAGCATGGTGGTCTAACCAACCGAAGAGACAGCCGGCTCATAAAGTCTTTGCGTGTCATTTTAGATGAATAACTCATTCATTTGAATTATTCTTTCATTTGTCATCGTATGATATGATATGCCTTGCTTGGATAATGTATAATGATTGTCATATCAATCACTTCATACTGAATAAAAAGGTTTACATAATTGTATATTTTTGCTAATATCATCCATGATTACACGCTCTTGGTGTTGGCTATTTTTTTTTTTTTGGGTCAACGGCTATCTACCTATCTTTTTAGTGATCATATTCTCAACTCATTTGATTTAGAAGTGTTTTGTTTTGTTTTTTTTTAAAAAATTTTGTAACCCATTCACGCATATTATCTAATTTGAATATAGAGTATGATATAATGATAACACTAATACAAACTACTAACTCTGCCCCATTATATAAAAAAATTAAGTTAAAAGCGCGGTTTTTAAGAAACTATTTTTTTAATTAAAACATCATTTAATAATTAGTTAAAAACATAAATCATCCAATCATAAAATATAGAATTTTAAAAAGTATAAAATACCAAATAATATTAAATTTTGCATATAAACTTGTAAAACATCTTATAAAAAGGAAAAAAAATTTACTTGACTACAGACTCTTATTAGTTAGGAATAACTTTTCTTTTGTCATCTACAATTGATCTACACACATACACTATTGCGTTTGGATCCAAGTTATAACAAACATACACTATAGGGTTTGAATCCAAAATAAACCGATGTAGCTACTTGAATCGATCCAAATCAAATAAATAGTAGATTGTTACAATAAGGTTAAAATGTTATTGTAAAAAGTAAAGATGAAAAACCAAGTTTATAGATCTGAAATCAGTTATATCTAAGGTTACGTAAGATTAGACTTGCATGTATATTTTGTATACACTTCTAATTTCTCCGTAATATTATATTTAAGAAAGATATCTGGGCCTTTTCACTTTTAAGGACTACTCTTGTTGGCCCATAGTAGTTTTTCAAAATTTTGATAACTTTATCGGCCCAAAATCATTCCCCTGGCTTGCTCTTCAAGCTCGCCCAAAGAACTGTGCAAATTACTGAAGCAGACAGATTCCGTGAATTTGGTCTTCGAGAAATTTGCTATACGATTCTGTAATCAGAGTGTTGTGCTTCGTTTCGGTTTTGATTCATGGAGTTTGTTGTTGAAGAAGGAAAGCTAGTGCATGAAGAATGCTCGACTTTGATTCTCGTAAGTTGTTTCGTTTCCTTTTGCTTTTCCGATTTCGATCTGTTCCCTTGTTTCCGTCTGTAGATCGTAGAAACTGCAGCTTGATTGAGAAATCAGGTTGCAGTTGATGAGAAGTAGCAGCTCTAGTGAAGTTAGAACCTCCTCAACTTTCTAGGGAACTTTTTTTGAAATCCTTGGAAAACCACATGAAAATTAATTGGGAACGAAGGGTTTAGATACACGTTCTAGAGATTTGTAAGCGAAGGAACTAAATGGTTTTGTTTGCCCACCAGCCTGCACTGTCAATTGGGAATGTAGGGCAGCTAGCTGTTGATCTTCTAGTGTCATCTACTGGTGCAGAGAGAGTTGGTTATCTCGACGATCCAGTTCTGCTTCCTTGTGTTGGAAATGACGCTTACGGCTCTCTTCCTTGTGGCGAAATCGCTCTTCCTCTCGAGGGTTCGTTTTCGCAAACTATGTGCTTCATTAAAAATTAGGCTTTGTTGTAGCGAGGAGGTGTTAATTTCTTCGAACATGGGTTATCCTCTGGTTTATATGATCAAGGAGATTTCTTGCGACTGATTTGACCAATGTTATTGAATTGAGAAGCTATATAGAGACACTAATTTCTGTTGAAAATAGTTTGATGCGATAGATCTATGCCATTTTACATTGCTGAATCAGCCCTTTCTCCTTGTGAAACCTCAAGGTTTTCTTTTCTCTCTGTGTGTTTTCAGTGTATGAGTCATCTTCAACTGCTACTACTCTTGCTCAGCAAAGGTCTCCAGTTGCAAAGGTATTACATTTTTGGATTGTTCCTCGTCATTTCCATGGTCATGCTTTCATCAGAATTGCATTCAATGCTTGCTGTGTTGGGACTATGAAAAACCCATTTAGCTTGAGTTTTTTCATTTAAAAAAATTGGGAATTTAGTGAGATGTTAGAAACTTATAATGTTGATTTAAAACAGGGAATGATGATTAAATTTGCGGAAGATATAGCCGATTTTGCTGCTTCCAGTGGAAAGAAGCATGTTATTGTGCTTTCGAGTTTAGACTTCCAAAGGCTGCATAACTTGGATATGTCAAGGTAACTATAACGCCTCCTTTTCCTTTTGTGTTTGCTTTATATATAAAAAAAATCATACGCCTTCAACTTAAAACTAAATATAGACATGTGAAAATAACATCAGAGATCTGTGAATCACAGAATTGATTGATGAGCTTCACTTGCACCTTTCATTACTAAGATCAAAGTCTTTACAAGTTAATTTGTGTTCTTGGTCAATTGCTTTAGAGGCCCACAGGTGTATTATCTGTCTAATGCCGAATCTGATGGAAGAGATGATCACTGTGAAAGGCTCGGATTTGGAAGATTGCACGAGTATGATTCAGAAGGAAGATGTTGGAAATACCTTAGCTCCGTCTTTGAAGAGAGCAGTAAAGAAGAGCTGAGTTTCCCTTCAGAAGATGAGCTGGAAGACATAGACTACTACCCAAGCTTGCCATTTGCAGCTCTTTACTCAGCTTTTAAGGTAAATAAAATGCCTTATGAATTATGATGAGTAATTTACCCACGCACCGACTCATTAACACTCACATGGCCTGCGTGATTTATGTTGATGATTTAGGCAAGAGGCTTGAAAGTGACATGCCTCCTATGTTACTGTTCTGAAGGAGACAACATTCCTGATGCATTTCTTCTAGCAGAGGCTGCATCTAAGCTTACGGGTCTGAGTCCTGACAAGTTCCACGGTAAAAAAAAAAAAGTTATCATTCTTTCAAGGGCAATAAGATCTCGAGCAATCAATCGTGAGAGCCCATGAAACTTATTATGGGCATTTCTCTTCTGCAGGAGAAGACGGTGGGAAATGGCGGATACCATATTCGTGGAAGAGTATGTATGGAGCTCCTCCGGATATGTCCATGTTTTAAGCTGTTCTTGGAGCTCACGGAGTCAGACAGAAAATCTTGTAGTAAAAGTGTGATACAATGAGAAGTTTATGAACACTTGAGATAGTTTTGATAATCCGATAGAGACCCTTTTCTGGTTTTTTGAATCATCAAATCTGCTACTATAGAACAATTTTAACAAGTAAATGTTTCATTATTATAATACCATGTCTCAATCAAGAATCATAGTCTGTATCAATTTGTGCTCTATAGATAGAGATAGTTGTGCAATTTTCGTATGAAGTCTGTAACATAAATGTTGGGTGTTTTTGATACTGGAAGTCCCTTGGGCAGCGCTAGCCGCTATAGCCATATATATGGGATACCAATTTTATAAACCACGAGGATAAGACACTAACAAAAATCCGAACCGAATCCTCTCAACCTAACATGACCTTCCTAAAGTCTTGCACTTCAAGTCTAAAAGTCTTGAACTTGAGGTCTAAAAGTCTTGAACTTCAAATCTAAATAAAGTCTTGATCTCAAGTCCCATACCGGAAATATACATAAATGTATTATATGACCGGTTATGCGTTTTTTGTGGATGCAAACAAATAATTTCCATGAACAAAATATTCTAAGAAATATCTCCGGGACTAAAAAGAAAGTAGTTGAGCAATAAATTCTGGAGTCATTGTGTTTTATTGTATAGATAGGCCAAAGCCAAGTACTTCTGACCGGTTTTTAATTGCACCTTTATTGCCATTAGAAAAGTAAATATTCATTTTTGTTGTCTATTTTATTTTGTTGCGCAAGTAGTTTTGGATCTTGACAGAACTGATGGGTGGGATATTTGGACCTAACTTCTAGTGGATCACTTATTTATTTGGTATCTTGAAGACTAGTACACACAACAATGTATATCTTTAAAAATTGCCGAGCCTACCATCTCCATTGGTAGAAACTCATATGGGGTATTTAAACATTTATTAATATTTCTTTTTTTTCTTTTTTGTTTTAAGAACCTTAGATTTGATTATGATTTTTTACTCCTTCATTGGTAAAACTCTAATGGGGTTCTTAACCAAAAAAACAAATTATATTATAACATTATCATTCACTAGAATGCCTCAGCCTTCAATGTAGTTGGAAAAAAACATTAAACAGAAACTAGTATCGGGAGTGTGATGATGTACCGTTAATTGGTCCAAATTCAAATCACAGTCAAGGTTCGGGAACACTGGAATTCTTTCGAGTATAGGAGAAACGAACGATGGAAGCTCGCCGAGACGCTTCTTGGTATCAACGTTTCTCGTCCCATAACAAAACTCATACCCGTAGTGTTGAACACGCAGTTTGGCTAGACCAATCCAAGGCTGTGTATCAACAGCTGCAAGCAATTGCTGATAAAGACCAAGAAGTACAATAAGCAAAAAACAGAGTTAGAGAAGGAATCAATCAAGTGCGTACTACACCTTAAGCACACATTACAAATGCTATATATATATATATATTACCTGCTCTTCTTCGGCAGTGACGAAATCCGGTAAGAGGAATAGCCCTGGGATATTCAAATCCAAATCAGCCAAAGACACTTGGACACAATCATTCACCTGCGTCTAAACAGAAAGTGTTGAAGAGAATGGTCAATCACATATCAAATACAAAGTTTCTGTCTTTGGTAAACGCTGTTACCAATTTGCCAACATTTTGTTCAACACATCAAGATTAAAACTTTGAAACCACAGGTTATAGCAAGCTAAGAATTAGCTCATTTCGCAATTGAGAGACACCAACTGATCGATCAATCGAGAGTTTCAAAGCTTATCAAGACTATCTCTGTTAATGTACCTGGGAAGGTAGTTGAAGAACCGAGTATCAAATATGCAAAGTCCGTCCATCGAGCTCCGGACATGGCCGACCACCCAAGGAGCGGCTTTCGCCGGGAAAGGATCAGCGAAGGAAACGGTGGCACGAACGCCGCTCTCGTCCGCCGCGTAGACGCCCTTCACTTCCCCGAAAGCAGAGAAAACCGCCGCGATTGCGTCGACTGACAGTCCAACCACAGAGAAATTGAGAAAACCCAACATTGAATTGTAAAACTAGCAGGAGTTTCAAGCTATAAACTTTCAAAATCTAAGCCAACAACGGAAGAGAAAGGAATCGATCCAGTTTACGGATTCAAATTCATTGTACATGCAAGAGCAAGCAATGAATTTGGAAAATTAAAAGGAATCTCATGCAGGATAGAGAATCCTTACTTGATTCCTCCGAAGGCGATGTACTCTGAGATCGAAAATCAAAGAAGGAAGGCGAAAGGAGGTTTGGTATTGGAGGAGAATCGAAGAAGCTTCAATTAGGAGGAAACGGAGGAGCCAAAGAAAATCCCCTTTCTTTCACCGTCGATGGTTTTTGCGTCTCAGGAAACGAAGAACAAAAAAAAAACCAAACAACCTTCTAATTGTTTTTTATTTTTTTATCTGAAAAATGATTGACCAATCAGAAATAGACACAATAGGGTTTTTTAACACTTCTGAAATTCCTTATTCGAGATACGTTTCTTAGATGGTTTCCATTTAATTGATTTGTTTTATTTATTTTAACTTAAAAACCTTCCTTAAGATACCCTTAATATACCCACATGGAGATGCTCTTATACTTTGACTATTATATTCTTGGTTCTTGAACTCTTGTCATATTAGTAAACCTAATTTTTTACATATGATGTAATTAGATAATGTAGAAACTAGAAACAATGAGCCTACCGTCTAGAAGACAAAGGGAAAACATATTTATACTTGGTTGGCTTATCAGGCAGTATGAATAAATGGAGAAAAAGAAAGAAAATGGAGAAAAAGAAAGAAGAATTTTCAAAAAGGCTTTGGATACAACAACAATAATAGCAATAAAAAAAAGTCATAAAATGACAAAAAAAAAAAGTTCCCACACCATTAGTATCAGAGTGGGTCACCACATCAAATCCACATTAAAATCAAACAACCCTAAAGGAGCACTATCCTTTTTTTTTATACCTCAAATCTCCATATTGCTAGATTTTGCTAATCTCTTATTCCTAGCTAAATGATGATATTACAGTTAGTAATTTATAGAATATTACCCAATTTGTACCTGAGTAATGTACAACCAATATCTCCTAACTAATAAGGCTCCACGATTGGAATGCTTTCAAATTTGCAATTATTGTATTTTAGATTAATTATGTAACATTTTGGATCGTCATATTTGTTTTTGCATCAATTGAAAAACAAAACAATGACGTGGCAATTAGTCTTCCCAATACCGTTTACCTTTAGTCAACTCCTCTTCTTTTTTTCCTCCCCAAATTCTCATTTACGTTAAACCTTTCACTGGAAGCTCTCTGTTTTAGGCTCTTTCTCTGTTAAGACTTTTATTTTTTTACATAAATTACCAAACCACCATGCGATTCGAGGCGCCAACGCCGCGTTCCGGCGATTTATCACCGTTTCCTTCACCGGCTCCTTCACCGTTTCTTTCACCGTCTTCCGGTGTATCTGAGGAGATTCTTTCCCGTTCTTCGGATCCTCCTTTGCAGTTTAGTCCTTCCTTGATCGCTATGGTGGTGGTTTTAGCCGCCGCTTTTCTTTTCGTGACCTACTCTCGCCTCATCTCCCGCCGTTTTATTTCGCCTCTTTTCCGTCGTTTTTCGACGATGGCGATGCCGTCGGCGCCGTCTACTTCACCTATCGTCGGCTTCCTCTGCTTCAACTTCATCATCCGATCTCCGATCGTTTTCCCCTTTCCCTTTCGACTCTTTTCACTACTCCTCCTACTCGCCTTACGGATTAGATGATTCGGTAATCAAAACGCTGCCGCTGTTCCTGTACTCCGCCGCCGCTTGCACCGGGAAGAGCGTTTCTGCTGCTGCGGTGGGGAAGACTTCCGCCGCCGTCGGGGATTGCCGAGATTGTGCTGTTTGTTTGTTGGAATTCGAGGAAGGAGATTATGTACGGACGCTTCCGTTGTGCTTTCACGCTTTTCACCTTGAATGCATCGACGAGTGGCTGCGATCTCACCCTAACTGTCCGCTCTGTCGCACGGCGATTCTGGGGTCCGCGGACGCCGGCGTTTTGGCTCCTATGTCGCCGTTCGTCCCACTCACGGCTCCTCGAATTCGAATTCGTCCAGGCTTCGATGATGAGACTAACGCGATCATCATCCGCAGGGAAATTCCCCAGCTGAGCAATTGGAACACAATCGCGGCGGTGACGGTCGATCAGGAGATCACAGCATCAGTGGAAGAGCAATCACCGGCTCTATCTCGTTTCCGGGACCTGAAGAGATCGTACTCCTTCGACTACGAGAGGGAAGAATCGGCATCAGAGAGAGTAACGACGGAGCCAGCGACGGCGTCTCCGTGGAGATACCGGAGATCTACGTGGAACAAGCAGCGGCAATCACCGTTCGGGAACCTGATATCGAAATCGAGAGTGTTCTCGTTCCGGTACTACAGAGGCCCGAAATCGCCCTTCTTCCGGCGGCGATCGGGGGTGTTCTTCCCGATATCGGAGCGGATTCCAGCGACGGGAAGCTCATCGAGGCGGACGAAATCAATGACGAGCCCGATGTTCTTCAGAACAGCACCGCACTCGTCGAGCCGGCTAAGATGCGGGGATCCAGAGGCGCTGTTATCGCCGGAGAGGTGGAGGAGAAGGGACACGTGTGTAGGGTAGATATGTAGGTGAAAATTGGACGGTGGTGATGATAGGAAGAAAAATTGGAGTGGAAGGAGAGAGCATTAATGGAATGTGGGGTTTTAAGCATCTTTAATGGAATTAAAATGGACGAAACAGAGAAAGATAGAGAGTTTCAGAAATGCTCAGCTGCTCACAACAACAACAAGGTCCGTCTATTTATTTATTTATTTATTTTGTATAATGGCCATACTAACCTTATATTTCCACCTCTCTTATTAAATGCTGTTTTTTTTTTTGTTTCTCTACTAAAATACGGATTTCATTTATGAATATAAAGTCATACAAAAATAATTTTCGATTCTCCTGACTACTACTTCTATTTTGTTTTTACAACGCTTACATAATTTTACATTTGTCTTATTTACCACTAAAAATAATCGAATGTGCAGGGCTCTCTATAGACGGGAGACGCCAAGACAGTGAAGGTAATGAAAGCCTATACGACGACGTGTAGCTTTTTTTTGTTTTTGTTTTGTTTTGCTTTTTTTTTTTTTCTTGGAGTTATCAAATGCATTAACTTCCAAAGCTGCCAAAGTTATTATAGAAACGAAGTCAACAACCCATCAAATTTCGTTTCTATAATAACTTTAGATCGTCGGTGGCTAATTTAACTCTCCTGTTTTTTTTTTTCATTACGGAATTTTATGTTTTCTCAGTTGTTTGTGACTTTGTTCATACTTCAAACTAATAATTGATGGTTATGTTTGACCAAAAATAATTGCTGATGGTATAGACTTATGTTTTAGATTGAAAAAAAATTACGAGTTTTAAAATTTGATACTCTTAGTTCAGCAATTCTGTACCGGAGCATTGTTCCCGCGAAGGCTGTTGTTTATTTGGTAAAATTCGTACCGGAGCATTGTTCCCGCGAAGGCTGTTGTTTATTTGGTAAAATTCGAAGTCACGTGGACTTAGGTTTAATAATGATCTAACAAGGCCTAATATAAAGCCCATATTTTCGGTTTCTTTTGTTTGTTGTCGGCAAAGCCCATTTATTAGGCTAAATCGTAAATTTATGTATGTCAGTCTATGTCACACGTTTCGATTGCTTAGTAAAGTAGTTTCCTGTATTAGAGATATTTTTTTATAGGGTTCACTGTTTTCTAGCATCTTAAATTGAGTGATCTCTTTTAAGTTCTTACTGGTTTAGTCTGCTCATGAATGTTTTTTACTTGATGATAAAAACATGATAAAATGAATGATATAAGGCTTCAGATATATAATATGTGATCAGAATTAGTTTGAGCATCTCTTACTTGTATGCCTAAAAAAATCATTTCATACGCCGTACAGATTTTTTTATCTTCAGTGTTTTTGGCAGCTTCAAGTTGCCATTTTTTATTTTATTTTTGCATATTATCCTTAGGCAACCAACTTTCCCTTGTTTTGTTGCCATGAGATCTTATCGAGCATCTAATTTCTTGTAGAAGCTTACAAAAAATTGAATATATGAGTTAATCTGTAACATGATTTTCTGAAGCTAGTAAGTAGAAGGGATGTTTGGAAATGTTACTTTTAGCTCAAGTGTTGGAAAGAATCTATAACTTTTCTAGCTTCGTTTTTGTTTTTATCATTTGGTAATTTGCTAAGCTTTGTTATCCTTCTCTGTGCAGCAATGAAGCAAGAAAAATAGATGTATCGGTTTCTTGAATAGATGTGTTCATTTGCGCTTAATGTTGTTTAGGATTTGGTATTGCCACACCGAGACATGGTGATACAAATTTGATTTGTTTTTATGTAAGTTATCATATGGATACGGAGGTTTTAAAAACATGATCTCCTCACAGCTAAGTTAGTTTGTTTTCTTCTGGATTACTGGAAAACTATGAAATTCTGATCTTTACTAAATTTGCAAACAATCCAATGATCAAATTATAGCAAATCATCACCATCACGCATAATCAACATTATATTTTATCAATCATTAGAAGTTATGAGAGGAAGAAAACTCAACAACATGATCATCAGCTTCTTCTTCCTTTGTAAACCCTCCTCTCAATTTTAGTTCCATATTTAAAATTCTGTTCTCCTTAGCTTTGTATCCTCTATGTTATCTGAATTAACAACTAAGCCCCAAACTCTGTATTTTCAGCCCAAAGAGAGAGATCTAATCTATTGATTCTGTTCTGTCCAAGTACTTAGCCTCCTAGTAGACATAATCTTCATGGGCAAACATAATTGAAAAAATTGCCACAATACAAGTTTCAACTCTCAGATCGGAAATTATATTAAAAAAAAAAAAAAAACGAGGTTCACGACTCGATGTTTTCTTCTCAGAGAAGCAACCCAAATCTGAAATCATGTGCGACCCAATCGATGGTGAATCTTCCATGCTTCTTGTTCCGACACTGCTGGATTTTATTTTTTGCATCACAGGGCAACGGAGTTCCCGATCATGTCCAGGACAGCCACATGGCACAGCTCAGTGTCCTTAGCATATAATTCCACGAGCTTGGGCAAAAGTATCTTGTTGTCTTTGGAGATTCCTACGTTTGATCTTACATACTCTTCTCTGCCACATTCTAGCTCCATCATCACGTTCTTGGGCGTATATATACGAACCTAAAAAAATCGTGTGTATGAAATCTGATCCTTCACAGGATGATATGATTAGCGTGTAAGTAACACAAGAAAGATGTTTGAGTCCAGAGATTATTATGCTTACTGATGGATCTGAGAGGTTCCCAGAGCAAAGTGCGAAGTGAAGAAGAGGCTCAGGGTGAGTGATAGCATAATCTCTACCCATTTCTCCAGCTTTACCCTTCGATCTAGACGCAAACAAGAACCTGAATACCTGCAAATTAAATAAGCAATCCTTTGAAGCCTTCTCTAATCAACTTAAAAAGTCAAAAAAGTTTAGTCTTAGACTTGCCTGTCCTGGACGAGAGACGCGGCAACGAAGAATTGAAGTCTGAATGGTATCTAAGTTCAAGCTTCGACCTCCAACGTTATACGCAGCCTACATTACACAGTAGAAAAGCCCTAGACATTATTACTTTACCGATGACTTGTTTCCTAAGTAAGACAGACCTGCACCATAAGTAAGATCACGCTACCTTCAGCAACCCAGATACTCTTTTCACACTATTTTTTGGGTTCCCGTAGACAAGAATCGACTGCAAAAAAAAAAAACACAAAAATAAACCCAACACAACAAATTAATGCCTCTACAGGGATTTATCAAGTCGAAAATTTAGTTTCAGAAACATTACGTGCATAACCAAAGAGTTGTGTATGTTAATCCAGAAAGCTAGCTTCTCTTCATGATTCAACTTCCTTGGATTCACTCCTTCTAACTTATTAACAAGCGACCTAAACATTTAAATTGAAGAATAAAAGATACAACTGCTTAAATAACAGAGTCTAATTTATAAAAAAAAAACCAAAAGAAGTTGATATTGTAAGAGCCTGAGATTGGAAAAGACCTGAAATATTTTAAAGCAGGTTCAACTTCATTTAATTTATCCGCGTCTCTACATATTGATTTCACCATTAATAATTTGTCGTAAGGCCGGCTAATAATCTTCACACGCTCCTTCCCACGAAACGGGCTGCTCGATTCTCGATCATCATCGAGTGATTCTGGATCCGCGAGTTGACGAAGTACTTCTGTGATACACTTGATCATCTCTTCGGACAAACTGTTTGGTGATTTGGTAACGTTTTCAGAAACATATGTCCCGACAATGGCATCGATATCGGCTTGCTGCATGTAACCAAAAACGTAGAACACCACTGATAAAAGAAAGAACTCAAAACTAAATCACCTAACAGCTTATATAACAAAAAAAAAAATTGCTTTTACCTCAAGCATTGAGAAAGGAAGAGAATGATGGTATGATGAGTCCATTGCTTGGGGAGACATTCTAAAGGAATAGCCTGAACAATGAGACAAAGACGAGTGGCTGCGGAATATTCCAGAGTCTTCTAGAACTTTCTGTGGGCTGCAGACTGTGGTTTTGGGTGAATCAATGAGTATAGTAGACCCAAGAACTAGATCCTCAGATATCTCCTTCTCCTCTGATTCTAAGTTAGTAGTAATCTTGTTGTTGAAGAACCTTCGGTATAACAAAAGAAGATATCTTTCTAAGTACATCACTTGCAGCTCCAAACCCGTGATTTCACTCACCAGTTTCTTTGCTTCCTAAACCAAGTAACCATACAAAAATTTCTTTTAAATCTCAGTAAAGAT
This sequence comes from Alliaria petiolata, assembly GCA_020283515.1. Lineage (NCBI taxonomy): Eukaryota > Viridiplantae > Streptophyta > Magnoliopsida > Brassicales > Brassicaceae > Alliaria > Alliaria petiolata. The sequence goes on along the minus strand of JAHZTW010000001.1, from coordinate 198,455,935 downwards.
ATTCAATGGCTTACTTGTGCTCTAAGGTAGAGAAAGCTTAGTTGTTCTTTATAACCTTGGGGATAGAAGGATCTTCGTTTCTACAATCTTCCAATAACAGTTTGCGTCGAAGGAATGTCTCCATTTCACGCCTCACTAGAACTTCGTCTTCTTGAAGCAGAAAATCAATCTGCAGAATTAGCAGTTGAAGATTTTTAGATCTGTTTTGATAAAGAACCTAAGAAAATCTGTAGGGAAAACTTTCTTAAAACCTCATCACTTGAGATTCTTTGGGGATGTAGTTTTCTGGATTTTGCAAGAGATTTTAGCTGGTCTATCTCTCTCTGCAACGTTTGATCCTAGAGAAGAAAAAACTTATGTTGATTTGATGAACAGAGGATGAAGAAAAAGCTTTAAGAAAGAAAGCATGGAATACAAATTTGACCCTTTTGAAGATCCTGACCATGTGAAATCGGTCAATGTTGTAAATGGCTTCCTTTGATTTGTTGTTCTTGAGAGATTTCTTAGGAACCGGATCGCTGGAAAGATGTCGGAAATAACAGAAGCTTGTTAAGACAGGATTATTAAATCAAACATAAAGTAATGAAGAAGAAGAGACAGAACCTTCTAGAACGTTTATGAATCGAGGTTGTTGTCGTCATGAGTGTCTGAAGAGTTTTCTCCTTTGAAAAACTTGAAATCCCCCGCCTAATATTATTTCCAAAGAGGCTTGTGATGTGAAAAAAAACCAGATGTAAAAACTACCAACAGCTGGAAGTTACTGAAACAAAGCATTATATAAAACAATTAGATGGTGACAACAAAAAAAGTTGCAGAAGAAGAAGAAGAAAGCAAAGGTTAAAAGAACAGATGGAATAGCATTGTACCACGAATGGAATGAGACTACTCACTAGAAATAAGAATCATACAATTGTACAGAACTTTTTTTCCCCTAATAATAGAATATATATATATTTGATTGGAAAATGTAAAAATATTAAACGGTTTCATCTGTTCTTTTACCTACCTACTTTGGGTTACTGTAAATGCATATGCATACAATTATTTTGACAACAAGTTAATTAATATATACACACATTGACACATACATATATGATAAATATATTCGTGATCCGTTCCATAACTAACGAATAACTAATCTTCCAATCCACTTTCACTCATAAAATCTCAAAAAACAAAATCCTAAAAATGACAACAAGATTAGCCTAAAAAAAAGTTATATAAATTTTCTCAAAGACAATAAGAACAAAGTGATTACTTTCTTTGTCAACATTTAGTCTTAATACTGTATGAGGTTTTTTTTGTTTTGTTTTGAGTTGTAGTTCTTTCTTGCGTCAAGATTTTGTTTTGGGTTTAGTTTAGTTCACAATATGGTTTATCCTTGGATAAAATTACAAATTTTCTTTTCTTATCGTCAACATATTTCTGTTAAATACGAGTATTTTGTGACTGATAAAAAACTATTATAATATTTACCGCATGGTCAAAATCCCATTTGTAAATAATTCGTTGTCGGATAAAAACCATTTGCATAATCATTATAGAAATAAGTTGGCTATCCATCTATTTCATGATTTCTATTGACCAGTCCGATCTTGGAAAGAAACATGCCTTTGATTGAAACACTTTACTAGTAAATATAAAGCTTATTAAAATAAAACAAATTTTGCGTCTCTTTTTGGGTAATTGCATCAAAAGAAACAAACAATAAGTAATTATTGGTTTGACATCGGGCCTGATGTTCTGTAAAGGCTACCTTTCATGCAACAAAAATCAGAAAGGACAAATGACAAATTGGAAATCTACTGTTGTGTGTGTGTGTAGTTTATAATGTTAATTCACCTTTTATATGATCATATTAGGTTGACCAAAAAAATGATCATATTAGTTCTTAAATTGGATCGTTTATACGCTAGATTCCAAATTATTTGGAGCATGACTGTGTATATGGACATAACAATACACACTTAGAAAGACTCGAATCGACTCGACTCGACTCGTATAGTATTTTTGAGGGAGAGCTATTAATATTTGCAAAACTTTAGAGAAAAGTATAAGATTCTTTAAACCAAAAAAAAAAAAGTATAAGATTCTTTTTAAATTTAGTTCACGTGATTTTATATAGTTGGCCATATATACTAGTCAAGTGGATCATTTCTAGAAGCTCAACTAAGATTCAAAATTTGTAATGGCATTTCACGAATAATTAAAAAAAAAAGTTCTTTAATTTGACAAAGCATTATCCACAAGAGTTACTAATGGTAAATGACAAAAGGGGTTTTTGGTGGGTGTCTTTTGGTTAAAGAGATGCATGGAGTGGCAAGCACTTGATTGAAATGGTAAAGGAAAGCCTTAAAAGCAATGAAAGGTGAGAAGCTGCAATACCTTTTTCTTTAAGAAATACGTAGCTTAGAGGATTAGAGATGCATATAAAATTATATATAAATCCCGTACATATTTAGAATTTATATATAGTACTCATTATTATTATTAATAATTTTTAACCTTATAGTACTCATTATTCAATATCTGTAACAGGCTGGTCTTCAATTCAATAGCCAAGGACATGTACAACACACCATTAGTAAAAAAGGAAAGAAAAACACATAACAAAAATGTTGTTAGAGTTGGTTTTGTTAAATGCGATTAAACGTAAATTCAAGTGTTTTCAGTGTTTAATTATCGCTCAACCCTCTGTAATATAACAAAATTAACCTTTGTGAACAAAATGAAAAAAATAAATAAAAAGAATCCAAGAGAAGTGATTAGGTTATAGAAGTTTCATATTTTGGTATTGTGGTATCCTAAGTTTCTGCTCCGTAGTTTTCTCTCCAAGACGTAAGGCGACAACTCTTTTTGTCTTCTGAGTTTTGTCTCGATTGCCACATTTTCAACACAAACTAACTCCTAATAAGTGTATTGACTCTTCTTACTATGCACATAGTAATTTAGTAACGTAAATATATTTCTCTTATGACGTATACACAACACTAAACGAACTTCAATTTTTCCGAATCTTTTAATACTAACAGAGTAATAGAGAGTCTGTACACAATTTGCACCAAAAAAAAGAGAGAAGAATAATGTAGAACTTAGAAGGCAAGATGAATGTTGTATTATTCTTAAGCTCACTGATTCATACATGCAAAACTGAATTTCCAAATTTCTCTCTCATTTTTATAAGAATATGAAGTTTAGAAGGCAAGATGAATGTTGTATTGCTCCCGGTTCTTGTTGCTCCAGGTTGTCATCCATCTGAAGCTGGTTAACACCCTTTTGATACTTCCCGTCCTTATCAGCAGCGCAAGGGTTAACCGAGCAGCGAGGTATTTGTTCGACTTCCCAATGCTTCATGGCGAGAATAGGCAGGTGGTGATATGGAGAGAAAATCCAATTTTTTCTAGATTAAGCCCGTCGGTACCGAAAATATCTATCTTTGGTTTATATATCTGATCTGTAGCTGTTGTAATTGGTTTGACTTTTGCCTTTTAAGATTATATGTAACTTAATGATCCTAAAAGCATCTTTATTGCAGAGCCCGCAAGTGGTTCTTCAATTTAAAAAAAAATAAATTGGGGGAGAAAGAGAGAAGAGAACCGTCTCTCCCTAAAGAGCCCAAAGAGTCTCGACTCTTCTCACTCTTCCGACACGTATCGCAACGTGATTGATTAATTTTTTTTTTGAAAAATCGTTTTTCAAAAAAAAAATGGGAAGAGCTGACTTTCCTTAATGATGCTCTAAGATGACTGATATCATTGGGAATTTTGTCACTTGCTTAAGCTTTTCTTTTCTTTCCTTCTCAAATTGAATCAAAGTAATGATGAACTTATATAATTTGTTTCTCTTGATTGGAACATTTTTGTCTTCTGAGTTATATATGTGAAGTTGATTGAATGAGAAAGAATTTACATAGAGAGATATAAGACATTCCCAAAGTTGATGAAAGCCTAATGATAAATTTGGATTGTATATGTGAGAGGGAAACAAATGGGCTATCAAATATGAGTATTTAAACAGAAAAATAATGTAGAAATCAGAAGCCAAGATGAATGTTGTATTAATCTACAAATAAGCTCACTGATTCATACATGCAAAACTGAATTTCCCAATTTCTCTCTTATTTTTTATAAGAATATGAAGTTTAGAAGGCAAGATGAATGTTGTATTACTCCCGGTTCTTGCTGCTCCAGGTCCTCATCCACCTGAAGCTGTCGACGAACGAATATACTCAAGGATTAATACGATGATACAGCAAATCCGGAATGGATTAGTTGACGAAGTTCTGCGATTTGTGATGGTAATTGCTGGAGACGGAGGGTACATGTCGTACATCAGGCGACTCAGTAGAGAGGGGGGGTTAACACCCTTCTGATCCTTCCCGCCCTTATCAGCAGCACAAGGCTTAACCGAGCAGCAAGGTATTTGTGCGGCTTCCCGATGCTCATGGCGAGAATAGGCAGGTGGTGATATGGCGAGAAAACCCTATTTTTTCGGCTCTCTAGTTTAAGCTCGTCGGTACCAGCAATATCTATCTTGGTTTATATATCTGATCTGTAGCTGTTTTAATTGGTTTGACTTTTTCCTTTTAAGATTATATGTAACTTAATGATCCTAAGATGACTCATATCATTGGGAATCTTTATCATTTGCTTAAGCTTTTCTTTTATTTCCTTCTCAAATTGAATCAAAGTAATGATGAACCTTATATAATTTGTTTCTCTTGATTGGAACATTTTTGTCTTCTGAGTTATATATGTGAAGTTGATTGAATGAGAAAGAATTTACATAGAGAGATATAAGACATTCCCAAAGTTGATGAAAGCCTAATGATAAATTTGGATTGTATATGTGAGAGGGAAACAAACGGGCTATCAAATATGAGTATTTAAACAGAAGAATAAGGTAGAACTCAGAAGCCAAGATGAATGTTGTATTACTCTGCAAATAAGCTCACTGATTTCAAAACTGAATTTTCGAATTTCTCTCATTTTTTATAAGAATATGAAGTTTAGAAGAATAAGCTCAAGGGTTTAAAGGCTAATTCGTCTCACACATAAGTAACTAATGATTGATGACTGGAGATGGAAGCGGTGATGTTGGAGGCTTCATGTCCTCGTACCTGCAAACATTTGAGTCTCTCAGCTCAGATAAGAAGAAGTAATAACAATGAACAAACTTAGAGCCAGAATGCTTGTTTCTCTCTCTCTCTATCTCACATTGTGTAAGGTGATAAAGGTCTTGGCTTTGGCTGATTAGCTGCATTGTCTTCTGAAGTAACTGAAGTGTCTGTCACATTGTTAACAATTGCTGCTTCTGGTACAGAAGAAGATGGAGTCGTGTTCCTGAACAAACAACAAGCAAAAAACTGAGATTGTGCACATCGATTCCTTAAACTAGACACACTTTTTAAACCTGGGTTTTTAGATACTTACACACTACCATCAACTGTTTCCAGCACATCATTGCCTCCGGGCAACTCTGAGTTTTCTACTGCAGATACTGTTTTCTCAGAGGCTGTTTCCTTGGGACCGGCTGATGCAGGAGTTGGCGAGGTTGGTGGTTTCAGGTCTGCGTAACTGCAAAACACAGTGAAGAAAAAAACGGACCACGGTGACTGATTATATGTATAGAGAGAGAGGAAAGTAATTAGCAGAAGAGGAAAAGTTGTTACGCTGCATAGGGAGAAAGAGGTCTCGTTTTTGGTGTGGCTGGTGCTTCTGTCTCAGTGACACTTGCTGCAACTGTTGAGATTTCACTAGTATCAGAATCGGTTGGAGCAGGCGACAAAGAATCGCTCTTGCGGGTACCCGACGCTTCAGGAGAGGGAGATGAAGCTGGTTTTAGATTGTCATAGCTGCATAACAATACAGCCAAGTAAAAAAGCATCAAAATTTCGTCATTACAGCTCACATTTCTGTTACCCCAACTGCGATGATACCAATAGAAACTCGTAGCCGCACATAATCAATTTCAATCTAGTGAGTCCTGAAAATGATCCAAAAGATAAGAAGGTTGTTACCTAGCATAAGGGGAAAGAGGCCTCTCTTTCTTTTCCTCAGCTTGCTTCACTTCTTCTTCTACTGCGACATTTGAGATATTATCTGGCAGTGGAACTACATTAGTCTCAACAGGAACCTCTGTGGCATCTACCTCCTTAGATTTGGTTGCACCAGGAGATGTGGCCGAATTTGGAATAGGAGATGTTGGAGGTTTCAAGTCTTCATAGCTATACATTATCACAGAACAAAAAATAAACAATGTCATGTCAACAAGTCAGTTTAGTTACATATTCGATTTTTTGCCTTTGAGGAAAAAGTTGTCTTACGCAGCATAAGGAGACAGCGGCCTAGGTTTCACATCTTTTACTTTGACAGGTGCTTCATCCTCCTTGGCAGCTGTTGGTTCTTGAGTGACAGGCTTAGTAGGGACTGGTGTGACCACTTTGGCTGCAACTTTTTCCTGTCCGCAATCAAAAATGCAGAGAGATAAAGATAACCATTTAATCACAGGAGAGCGATGATCATGATTAGAAAAAGAGAGAAGAAGGCGGCAAATATAACCTTTGGTGGAGGCACATAAAGACGTTTCGAAGGAATCTTTTCAAGAAGCTTCTCAATTGGAGTTAATGGTGCAGTTGTTTCAGCAACCACTTCCACAATCTTAGAGAAAGAGAGCTGAGGATTCTTTGCCATACAAGCGAGCAATTCTGCAACCTGGAGATCAGTAACAAGGAAGCAAAATGAAAAACAAATCAAAGCACTTCTTCATAAGGTGGTCATATCACTGTGTCACAGACAAAGGGGAAAGGAAATAATACCTGGAGATTTGAGACCTGACCACCAAACAATGTATCGTCTAGAGCAAGAGTGAGATTATGAGTTTCCTTGTATGCATCAGTGGGTCTCTCCATTCCTCCAGGCCTAACTATCTGAAGAATGAAGATGGAAAGACAGAATTCTAAGGTATGATACAATCTAAAGAGTCTGTGAAACTGTTAAGTTTGTGAATCACTCACTGCGTAATTGAGACCGCTTGCAATCAATGCTTCTTCTGCTTTTCTCTTCCAGCAAAGAACTCCCCAGAAGAGGCTTCATAATATATAAGAAAACAAGAAAATGCCATTAAGTTTTATGTGCTTCTCTGTCAAAAGAGAAACATTACAGACTTACTTGAGAATCGCAGCGGGAAATCCAAATTTATTTGTCCCCAAGGATGTCACCAAAATGAAGTTATTAACTTTTGCAGATGTTGCTGCTCATAAAAAAAAACCACAAAGAGGCAATGATGAAACAAGAAAGAAAGAATGGGAAAAATAAACCGTTCTTGAGTGTAGATTTTTTTGCTTACCAGCATCAACAAGGTTTTTGGTGGCTAAGTAATCGATCCTGTAAGGTCCTGTAATATCGGAGATTTCTTTCTCGCTAGCACCGATACAGCATATAACCACGGATGCGTTTCCCAATGCAGGCTGTATCGAATCTCCCTTCTCCAAGTCACATTCCACAATTTCAAGCTTTTCTACAGCTGGGCTAAAGACACAGACACCGCCTTTTACTTTTCTTCTACCACAAACGAAACCACATTTGTAGTAGTAAATAAAAAAATCAAAACGTTTTCTTCTTACGTTGAGCTCCTTCGTCTGTGTTCTGGAGCTTCATTTCCTTAACACTCTGCAAAGTAATTAACATCACTTAAAAACGATGAAACGATTTGACTAATAACAAATACTCACAAGTGTTAACAATGTAAAGTGATATATACTTGCACAAGACTCGCTGCTCTCTGAGCGCTTCGAACTCCAGCTCTAACTCGAAAACCAAGCTTCAGTAGCTCTCTGAATGAAAGAGGATTCTTTAGTCTTTAACCAACCAGCATTGCCGGGAAATTAGTCTTCTTCAAACATAAAAAAGAAACAAGAAACTAACCTCACAGTTCTAGAACCAACTTTACCCGTGGCACCAGCTACAAAGACAAGGTCTTCTTCCTTGGATCCTATGTTCGTTGGGTTTGCTTCTGTTACTCCAGAGCTTGCTTTTATGGGACCTTTGTTTAAATTACAAGGAAATAAACTAGTTAATGAAATTGAAGAAGACAGCATTCCAGAAGCCATTAGCAGCAACTGTTTTAGAGAGACAGACATAGAAAAATCATAATCAAGGGACACCCATTTCAGCGAGAAGCAATCACAAATTGAAAATTCGACACTACCTGAAGCTCTGAGGCTAAGATCGAAAGACCTGAACTTTACAGAATCGGAGTGATTCTTCAAAGCTGAAAATCTGACAATCCGATTGTTCTTCAACCCTCGGAGAAGGAAACGTTGTCTGGGAAGAGAGGGTAATGTTGTTAAAGGCTGCCCTCGGAGAAAACTAGTTCCTTCCATTGTTACAGTTAGTGTTGTTTCTTGACTTTAGTCTCTGTATACATTAACCGAAGATTTTCTAAAGAAACAAATTTTATCTTCTGGATGCAGAGAGAGAGACGAGGAGTTCTTCTGCCACTGCATCCTGATATGATGGGACCCACATAACATCTTAAGAAACCAATCAATGTTTGATGGAATGCTGCTGACATGGCAAGGTTGATTCTGTTCGGTTTAGTTTCCAAACCACATTTGAATTTGAATATCAAAATGCGAATCAAAGCTACATCGCCACAGAACAGAGTAGCCAATTGAACCGGCTTCGTACTGAACCGGTTTAAAAACTAATTTCTGGTTTATTTGCAGATATAAAATCGAACCGGGATGAGGATAAACAAGAGTGACGAAATCAATGGCTACGTCTGCTGTTACTGTTGCTTCACTTCATCTTCAACCTCTCTCCTCGTTCTCGCCGTCTTCCTCTCCTCTTCCAAATTCTAGACCTCTCTATCTCAAATTCCAGACCTCGCACCGGGAAAATCTAAGATACCTCTCTTCCCTCGGGGTAATCCCTCAAAATCCCCGTTTTGCCCCTCCAAAGGACAACCTTCCCGTTATCCTCTCCGCCGTGGACTTCCTAAAATCGAAGGGAATCTCCGACGAAGATTTCCCTCGCCTCGTATTCCTCTGTCCCCAGCTCTTCTCCCCGACTTTCGACATCTCCAAAACCGATCCCGTCTTCGATTTTCTCACCGGCGAGCTCGGAGCTTCCGCCGCAGAATCCAGAGGATTGATCGTGAATTGCCCCAACATCCTCCTCTCCGACGTCGAGTACTGCTTGAGACCGACGCTGGTTTACCTCAAGGAGCTAGGATTACGGAATCTGAACAGAGCAAGCAAGACGAACGCGCACGTGCTCAACACGAGGGTGGAGAAGCTAAGAGCTAAGATGAGATTCCTAAAGAGCATAGGGTTCCAATACGAGGAAGCAGCTAGAGTCTGCGGGAGAATCCCCGCGATATTCGGGTACAGTGTCGAAGATAACTTGAGGCCCAAGTTCGAGTTTCTGGTTTACGACATGGAAAGAGAGCTGGAAGAGCTCAAGAAGTTTCCGCAGTACTTCGGGTTTAGCTTGGGGAAGAGGATAAAGCCAAGGCATTGGCATTTAAAGAAGAAGAACGTTAGGGTTTCCCTTAGTAGAATGCTCATGTGGGGTGATCTCAAATTCTACTCCAAATGGAAACCATAAAAAACAGAGCAGTCTCTTGTTTCACTGTTAATATTCAAATCTGTATTGAGAAATCTGAAAGCTCTGCAAGAAAATTTTGCATTGCGTTTCAAGGAAAAGAGAAGTATCTATTTGCGAAAAGATTGAATATAAACTGAAATCTAGGGCTGGCGAATTAGAAGCTCGATATCGGCACCAACTTCTGCAATCTTGGCTTCCTTAGAGGCCTTTGCTGATTTCGCAATGCTCTCTACATCAAAATCTATCGCTATCTTCTTCACGAGGCCTTCAAGCATCTGTCATTACAGAAACACATACACCGATAAAAAATTATGATTGTAACCAACAAGCATATATATATACACTCTTCTTAAAAAGAAACAACTCTAGTGGTTTGCGAACTAACCAGCGAGCCGATTGCTACCAAACTCCGGAACTTGGAATCAACATCTGCAGCTTCCTCTTCTCCAATCTGTTTTAAGTTTCATATTTTTAGCACAACGATGATAATGCAATATTTAGTTCTAAGATAGATTCAGAAAACTTTTTGGTACATTGCTTCTCTCAGATTTTACTTTTATCTCAAGAGTTTCGTGCAAGTGATAAAGAGTGACTACAACACATGAGATTCAATTCAATGGTGAGATATGAATGGGATATATGCACGATGGTGAAAAATACCAAATTTAGTCTTACCTGCAATGCAGCTGAAAGAACTTGGGATTGGCCTTCTTGATCCTTCTTTTCAATTAACAGCACTGCGTAACTGCGGGGGAAAAAAAATGGATCATGGTATTGATGTTATGTGTCTGATAAGAACTCAACAGTGAGTATTATAGATTATAGCTACGATTTGGCATGACTCCAACGAGAACAATAGTAATATAAGAGAGAGAGATCTTACTTGAGAAGCAATGTCGAATAAGCCAACTGCAGGTTCTTATTTGGGGATGAATAACAGTTTGAGAAGGCATCAAGAATCTGCATTGAACGACATCAAATAATAAAGGCTGAGTACCCGAGAGACCACTTCTTCAAATTACCATAATAAAACACACAAACACAAACACAAACGTATAGGCACTATAGTAGAAATGTAATTTTAAACTTCATTTCTACTCCCAGACGCAGCTCAAACACGGATACTCGACACAGAAACCAAAAACTCCTCCTCACAGGCTGAGAGTCACGGCTAAACCAATAGTTTATTCATAGAGATTATCACAGGTTCCAGTTATCATATATAACCATGGAAACAAAATAGTACTTACTTGACTATGATGCCTCTGTAGCCAGTAATGAAATGAAGAATTCTTGAATAGATTAACCAGGACACGAACTGTTGTTAGAAGGTTTGCAGGAAGAGCAGAGTCTCCTGTGACTTTCTTTATCAAATCCAAAAGCAGGTCTGATTGATTTTAAAGTTACAGAGCGACACAAGTTAATAAAGGACATTAGCTGATACTTTAATTCACGTTGAAAAATCATAGCTTCACGTGAGAGATGATTACCATTGTTGTTTTCCACATGTTTGATAAGTAGGCTTGCTCCATGAGGATGCAAAACGAGCATCCTGAATATATCAGTAGCTGCATATTCAAAAACCATAAGCATAAGAGCTTGACCCAAAAGCAAAACATAAGGCTATATATCCAACAATTGACACAAAAATAAAGTGGCTAGCAAAAGGAAAAATGCTTTATGGCCTACCAGGAAACATCATCGCTGGTGGCCATGCTTGTAGCACTTTCAAAAGCAAAGCAATATCCATGTCAGCAAAATTGGTAGAGTGGTAGTGTGATGTGTCCTTGAGTATTTTAACGATTGCCCCTACTCTGGATACTTCAGCTTCTGTCAGGGACTTGTCATTATTCACCTTCAAAAGATGGAAAAAAAAAAAAATTCAGAAACATAAATTACCAACACTAGTATAAGTAAAATAATCATTGAATCATTCTTGGTGCAACTGTCGTCGTGTGCCAGAAGTTACTGCTGAGAACTTACTGGGTCAGATTGTAATGTATTGTTGAACTCTGTCATCTTTTTTAGAATCCCATCATATTGGGCAACATCGAAAACTAGCACACCTTTCTGGAGAACACAATGGAAGAAAAAAGAATCAGTAGCTAGAAACAACAACAGGGATAAAGAAAGAAAAAATAAATTCCTGCGTACTTTTGGAATGTGCTTGTATAAAGGTTTTGCCGGAGTTGCTGCAACAGAAAAGACTCAAAGTGCATGAGTCAAACAGAAGAATATTACGAGAAACTGAAATACTTAAATGAAACTTAAGTATTATGTGAAATAACCCAGACACTGTATTCATACCAGCTGTATGAGATGTTTGCCCAGGCACATAAGCATTTGCTGTTACACAAAGAAGGCAAAACATAAAATTACATTAAAATCCTAAAAACAAATTTTCATACCAAATATTTTCGAAAACATGTGATATTTACCGCCTGTGAAGGGATCACGAAAAGATGGATTAAAATTGAAGTCTTTCTGCCCAGAATTTTGTAATATAAATTCAACAATCTGCTGTCGATATGCAAAGGGAAGATTCTCTTTTAGAAGCCACTTGTCAGCTGCATCATAAGGATTGTCTGCCAAACAAAAAAACATTTGAAGTATAAATAAATTGAAGCACTTGCTTGTAATTTCACTTGGAGTTAAGGCAAGCAACACAGTTCAGGTACCTGATCGATTGTAAGGTAGCTTCCGGATAGGTTCCCCATCACCAATGTCAACATCAAAAACTAGAAGGAAAAAAAAACGGTTAAGAACGTTGTTCACTTTGATTTTTAAATGATTCTGAAGTTTCCATAATAGTTTAAAATCTAACCAAAATCATACTGAGCTCCATCGAAGATTGGACGGTCAGCCACACCATCTGGACCATCAACAACCTCACCAATCTGAAAAAAGGTGACATGAGACCACATGTTAGAGATAAATCATTCCACCACAAGTTATATGTATATTCATGTATTCAACTCGAGAGCAGAAATGGCATGCAGTCATCAGACGAAAAAGGTTAGGAGAAAAAGATAAAAGTTCACTATGTTGACTTACTTTGTCCCATCTCTGTTCGCTCATATTCCATCCATAAGCAACACCATTGTCTCCTTCCCTAACGACTTTTGTCTGGCCATCACTGGTACCTGAGAGAACGCATCAAATACTAGAAGATGTTACAAGAATGACCATAGCCAGACAGTATCAATTACAGCTGGGCAATTATCTATGTGTTCTCTTGAGATTTCTTTTAAATTGATGATAAAAGTTAATAATACAAAATTTGGATAGTTAGTGGCACCTGGTAATGTCAGAGCATCAAGTCCCGGCAGTTCATCAAGTTTCATTCCCCCAACCTTTTTCCTGAGATAAAGAACATATACTTTCTCAGTTATTTTTCGAGCATAAAAGACACAAAAACATACACGTCGAGCAGGTTGTATAATAAAAAAAATTCATGAATCTGCCACGTGAAAAATATTATCAGATTACCTGCTCAATTTGTATTGAGAAAGTTGGGATTCATAGGCATCAATCTCCATCTGATCTGCGATCATGTCACCGCGTACTGTCCACACACGAACCACCCCATCAGAACATGCAGTCACAATGTCCCCGGTCTCCAAGAACTTGGCATCCCAGACACAGCCTGGGTGTTCCAAACTCTGGACGCATACTCCATCTGTACCAATCAATACCAACAAAGGAAGAACAACATATCAATTTATAAGAAAAGAACATGCTTTATAACCAAGAGAGACAAAAGGAAAACCATGATCACCTTTCCATATCTTGGCATATCGATCTTCACTGCCACTAACGATAAGTCCAGATGCATGTGCATCAACTGAATACACAATGGAGGTGTGGCCAACCATCTCCAAAAGAACTTCGCCACTTAGAGCCCATAACCTTATCGAGCTGTTTATATGAAATAACATAGGAATTAAATAACAGAATATATAATCACTAGATCACAAAACTTATCCAGGTCATGCAAGACACAACAAATTCACTTGGAAAATTGCATTAAGTTAGGCAAGAGGTTGTTGGAAGCAAAGAACTTACCCATCATGTGATGCTGAAAGAAATCCTAAATCAGGCATCACGGCTAAACCTCTAACAGTATCTGCATTGTAAAATAAACGTAATTGTATAAGACAATAGTTTCTCCGATGAAAAAATCCCTGACAACAGGTTAGTCTCTTGGAAGTTCACAAGATAGATAGTATCAGATTCTGTCTTATTTCGCTTGCCAGTTTCTCATATTGACAAAGAAATTTGAGAGAAACGAAAAATTAGAGAGGTACAAAGAAATTCACCTGCATGCCCTGCAAAAGTTCGTAGACTTGTTTTCCCTTTCCAGAGTTTGACAGTGGTGTCACTTGAACCTGAAACGAGCTCACCAGATGGCAGCTTTATGACTGCCTGGACAGGAGACTGGTGTGCCTCCCAAGATTCTACAAGTTGACCCTTTCTCCACCGTTTCAGAGTTCTTCAGAAAAAATAAAATCAAAATGAGAACTTGAGTTACACTACACAACAGCATTCCATTATTTGATGGATCTCTTGACCTCAGTATTACTAAAGCTAGTAAGCTACGTCAAGACAGTAATGCACACAGAACAGTTTGCAAGCTTGATACTAAAAAAAGACAATAATGCACACAGAACAGCTCGCAAGCTTGATACTAAAAAAACTATGTGAACAGGAGGAAGACTTACTGATCAACTGAAGACGAAACTATGTCCTCATCATCAAGAGTAACACCAGTGACTTGCATCTTATGACCCTTCAACGCCTGAACAACCTCTCCATTTATCAGGTTCCAAACGAGAACGGAAGTATCTATGCTCCCGGAGACGAGTCTGCCTTCAGGGTAATCCTCATTCGGCGGAATCCATGCAAGCGGTCCGACGAAGCTTGTATGACCCAACAGAATCTTAGAAGATGAATACTTGCGCTTATCAGAATCCAGCGACCATATCCTTATGGTTCTGTCTCTTGATGAGCTAGCTATATTCTCATCAGTGCACACGCATATTCCACGAACCTGATAAACCAATTACAGTTGTTTTTATTCATTAGCGTTAGATCGATAGCATAAGGTCAATCACAGAACCCAGCATCTAAATCTATCTGAAATTTTCATTACGACCCACATCCCGGCGAGAAATTGGCCGACTAAAAAAAAAAGCTAATCAAAACAAAGCCTCGAGCTAATTATCAAATCCGTACATGAAATTGAAGCAGAACCGAATGCAATTTAAGAAAATTCCAAGGCAGAAGAAAGAAGGTGGAATCACGAGGCTGAATTATGCTAAAACCCTCCAAAGTTTGAGAATCGACCAATAAAACGAGAAAACAAAGTAAAGTAAGAAGTGGATTTCGCGAGGGGTCTTACATCGTCGTCGTGGCCACCAAGCTCGCACCTGAGCTTGTACTCGTTGAAATCGATTTCCATCATCACTGAGAATGAGCAGCTGATGGAGACCAAACGGCGAAAAAAAGAAAAAAAAGTCGACTCAAAAGTGACTTGCGGGAGGAGGAAAACTCTGAGAGACGGAGAGGATCTTAATCTCGTTCCTAAAGAAAAATAAATCTCAAATAAATATGTTTAATATCTTCCTTCTATATATATATATAAAATCTCAAATAAATATGTTTAATCTCAAATAGATGACAAAAAAACCAAAATGTAAAAAGGATATGTTAATGTTTATTCTTTAATTTTGTTAAACTAGAAAACTTACTATTGTAACTAGGAATAGAACCTCGGAGGTATTTGTCGTATATTAAATTTAACAAAAAATTATTTTAAATTATTATAACTGAAAATACATAAAACAAAAAATGATGATAAAAATATGTAAATATTCAGAAAATTTTAATTTTTTAAAAAAGAAATAAAAAAAGATACGATCTTTCAGAAAACAAAAAATTATTGGATTATTTTTAACAATATAAATGGAAAGGTACAAAATAATTCAAATATAAAAATTTGTAAAATATTTTCAAAGATTGTTATTACTAAGAGAAAATATAAGAAAACAAAACATTATAATACAACTCGGTAAAGTATTTCTTTGTAGTGTTAAAAAAAGTTATATATAAAAATATGTAATACAAAAAATATGATATCCAATCTTCAAACTATTTGTATGATTATTAAGGGAAAATGAAACAAACATACCATATCAGGAGCATCAGGTTAGTATATCCCCATCTCAATATGTAAGAATATGAATGGAAGACGTTGACTATTATTTAGTTAATTTAAAAGTTTTAAAAACCATGCACAGAGCAGTATTTTAGTAATAGAACAAACCATTAACCATAAAAAAAGTATTACATAGTTAACTTAAGAAAAGAAAAGAAAACTAGAGTGATATTTTGCTAGTAGACTAAATGCCTTAGAGAAGAACACGGGCCGCACGCACACTCTTCTTCTTCGTCTTGTTCACCCCATCTTCGTCTTCTTCTCCTGCTTGACAAGCTAACGCACATCCAAAAAAAAAAAAGCAACGTGGGGTCAGATTTTGATACCGAGATGTTTTTTGTTACAATGACAAATATACAAGCGGAGGGGGCGGCAAGGATGCTTACGTTCTGTGCATGTTGTTCACTGTTAAAGTGGAGGGTCATATTCGCGAGCTTGTAGCCAGGATAGTTGCAAAGTTGGCAAAACAAGATAGGTTTGTCGTCCTTTAGTGGCACGATATCCCACAGCTGCTTTACAAACCAAGCAAAACGCACATCCATGGGGTTAAATAATGATACTACAATTTACAAAAAATGTAATGACACAAAGAGGCAAGGATGCTTACCTCCTCTTCGTGTTCTTTACTCTTAAGATGATTGATGAAACCGTCAAAGCTTGGGCTAGGTATTTCGCATAGCCTGCAAAACCAGGCATGTTCACCCGTTTCAGTGCACTTGCCCTCAAGTATCTGGCTGTTTGTCTCCTTCTCAGGAGACGAATTCTCTGTGGACAAAAAAAAAACCTAATTAGTTCAGAAACAGCTTGGCTTTGCCGGTTTATTTCAATGTCAATGAGAGAGAGAGAAATTACCTTCCAGTAAATTTTCCCAGAGCCACTCTTTATAAGAGCCGTAGGTTTCGGCTGGCTTACCCTTTGAAAATGCGCGCAGAATGGTGTGTCCATAGCGGAGAAGTAAGTGACTACACCACGACGCATTACCCGAAATGAGCATTGCGTTGTAACCCCGAGATGGATTACGCTTTCCCCGAGATGGATTACGCTTTCCCCAAGATGGATTACGCGTTCTCCAATCGCACAAAACATCAGCGACTTCTGCGGCACCATCATCTGGAAAATAAGGCCAGTTGAGTCTTAACTCTAACTAAAAAAATTCCATTACTGGTAGAAAGAGGTAAGAAGACTAACCAAAGGGGCTGTGTGTAAGAAGGATTCCAGAGGAAGAGATCTCTTTTAAGACTTGAGGAGAGGTGAACTCTAGGTTGCCAATGGCAAAGACCGTGACTGGAAGATTACCAAAGAGCTTCTTCAACGCGGATTCGATGCTCGGACGGACACAACCAATGTCATAACCAGGGGGAACCGGGCAGGTGTCGAGGTCCCACAACACCACAGTGGTTTTAGGCAGCGGGTAAAGCCTCTTGTTAAAAGCTAATAGAAAACAAATAGCAGTTAGTTAGTCTTATTACCCCAATCGAACATCAGATAAGCATTCAAGAGTAACTGAAACTTGCCTGGGCATGGTCTACAAGCAGATATTTGTGCATGTTCTCCACTGTTGAAGTGGATGATCATGTTATGACGGTCGAAGCTCTTATAGTTGCAAACTCGGCAAAACAAGAGCGGTTCATCGAACTCGTTTACTGTAAACGAGTCCCAGTGCATCCGGAGCAAGTGACGCTGGAACATTTTGAAACCGGTTAGACACCGGTTAGACGTTAACAAAATGTAAACAAAGGCTGAGACATGATGCTTACCTCCAGTGAAGGTGCACGTGCGTGTTCTCTACTCTTGAGATGCTCGATGAAAGCATCACAGCTTTGGCTAGGAATTCCGCATAGTCTGCAAAAGCAGGCAGGTTCAACCGTTTCCTCAAGTATCTGGCTGCTTGTCTCCACCACAGATTGCGGTCCTGTGGGCAAAAAAACTTGACTAGTTTAGAAATAGCTTTAAACTTGCATTCCATATGAGAGAGAGAGAGAGAGAGAGGATCAAACATACCTTTCAGCAGAAAGGTCTCCCAGTGCAATTTTTCACAAGAGTTCCAGGGTTGGGCCGGTGGCTGGCTCTTTGGAAATGCACGCACAGCCTGGTGCCCAAAACGCATCAAGGAGTGGCTATACCACGACTTAGCGCCGGATATGAGAACTATATATCCATATGGAGTACCATCTTGCCACTCGCACAAAACATCAAAGAGTACTGGCGCAGTACCTGGAAAATAAAATTGAGTCTACTGGTCAATTGACTCTAAACTCTTTAAAAAAAAAAAGATCCATCAGAAGACTAACCGAATGGGGTTGGGGCGTGGCTAAGAAGGATTCCAGCGGATGAGATCTCTTTTAAGAGATTAGGAGAGATGATTTCTAGGTTGCCAATGGCAAATATGGTGACTGGACGAGGAGGACCAAAGTGCTTCCTCGCCATAGATTCGATACACAGTCGGACACGACGAACGTCATAACCATCGGGAACGGGACAGGTGTTGAGGTCCCACCACACCCCCGTGTGAGACCGCCGATTCTTATTGTTAAAACCTACAAGAAAACAAATCGCACTTGTTTAATCAGATAAGAAACTTAAGTATTATGTGAAAACAACTCAGACACTGTATTCATACCAGCTGTATGAGATGTTTGCCCAGGCACATAAGCATTTGCTGTTACACAAAGAAGGCAAAACATAAAATTACATTAAAATCCGAAAAACAAATTTTCTTACCAAATATTTTCGAAAACATGTGATATTTACCGCCTGTGAAGGGATCACGAAAAGATGGATTAAAATTGAAGTCTTTCTGCCCAGAATTTTGTAATATAAATTCAACAATCTGCTGTCGATATGCAAAGGGAAGATTCTCTTTTAGAAGCCACTTGTCAGCTGCATCATAAGGATTGTCTGCCAAACAAAAAAACATTTGAAGTATAAATAAATTGAAGCACTTGCTTGTAGTTTCACTTGGAGTTAAGATAAGGCAAGCAACACAGTTCAGGTACCTGATCGATTGTAAGGTAGCTTCCGGATAGGTTCCCCATCACCAATGTCAACATCAAAAACTAGAAGAAAAAAAATCGGTTAAGAAGGCTGTTCCCTTTGATTTTTAAATGATTCTGAAGTTTCCATATCAGTTTAAAATCTACCAAAATCATACTGAGCTCCATCGAAGATTGGACGGTCAGCCACACCATCTGGACCATCAACAACCTCACCAATCTGAAAAAAGGTGACATGCGACCACATGTTAGAGATAAATCATTCCACCACAAGTTCTATGTATATTCATGTATTCAACTCGAGAGCAGAAGTGGCATGCAGTCAACAGACGAAAAGGGTTAAGAAAAAAAGATAGAAGTTCACGATGTTGACTTACTTTGTCCCATCTCTGTTCGCTCATATTCCATCCATAAGCAACACCATTGTCTCCTTCCCTAACGACTTTTGTCTGGCCATCACTGGTACCTGAGAGAACGCATCAAACACTAGAAGATGTTACAAGAATGACCATAGCCAGACAGTATCAATTACAGCTGGGGAATTATCTATGTGTTCTCTTGAGATTTCTTTTAAATTGATGATAAAAGTTAATAATACAAAATTTGGATAGTTAGTGGCACCTGGTAATGTCAGAGCATCAAGTCCCGGCAGTTCATCAAGTTTCATTCCCCCAACCTTTTTCCTGAGATAAAGAACATATACTTTCTCAGTTATTTTTCGAGCATAAAAGACACAAAAACATACACGTCGAGCAGGTTGTATAATAAAAAAAATTCATGAATCTGCCACGTGAAAAATATTATCAGATTACCTGCTCAATTTGTATTGAGAAAGTTGGGATTCATAGGCATCAATCTCCATCTGATCTGCGATCATGTCACCGCGTACTGTCCACACACGAACCACCCCATCAGAACATGCAGTCACAATGTCCCCGGTCTCCAAGAACTTGGCATCCCAGACACAGCCAGGGTGTTCCAAACTCTGGACGCATACTCCATCTGTACCAGAAAATATCAACAAAGGAAGAACAACAGATCAATTTATAAGAAGAACATGCTTTATAACCAAGAGAGACAAAGGGAAAACCATGATCACCTTTCCATATCTTGGCATATCGATCTTCACTGCCACTAACGATAAGTCCAGATGCATGTGCATCAACTGAATACACAATGGAGGTGTGGCCAACCATCTCCAAAAGAACTTCGCCACTTAGAGCCCATAACCTTATCGAGCTGTTTATATGAAATAACATAGGAATTAAATAACAGAATATATAATCACTAGATCACAAAACTTATCCAGGTCATGCAAGACACAACAAATTCACTTGGAAAATTGCATTAAGTTAGGCAAGAGGTTGTTGGAAGCAAAGAACTTACCCATCATGTGATGCTGAAAGAAATCCTAAATCAGGCATCACGGCTAAACCTCTAACAGTATCTGCATTGTAAAATAAACGTAATTGTATAAGACAATAGTTTCTCCGATGAAAAAATCCCTGACAACAGGTTAGTCTCTTGGAAGTTCACAAGACAGATAGTATCAGATTCTGTCTTATTTCGCTTGCCAGTTTCTCATATTGACAAAGAAATTTGAGAGAAACGAAAAATTAGAGAGGTACAAAGAAATTCACCTGCATGCCCTGCAAAAGTTCGTAGACTTGTTTTCCCTTTCCAGAGTTTGACAGTGGTGTCACTTGAACCTGAAACGAGCTCACCAGATGGCAGCTTTATGACTGCCTGGACAGGAGACTGGTGTGCCTCCCAAGATTCTACAAGTTGACCCTTTCTCCACCGTTTCAGAGTTCTTCAGAAAAAATAAAATCAAAATGAGAACTTGAGTTACACTACACAACAGCATTCCATTATTTGATGGATCTCTTGACCTCAGTATTACTAAAGCTAGTAAGCTACGTCAAGACAGTAATGCACACAGAACAGTTTGCAAGCTTGATACTAAAAAAAGACAATAATGCACACAGAACAGCTCGCAAGCTTGATACTAAAAAAACTATGTGAACAGGAGGAAGACTTACTGATCAACTGAAGACGAAACTATGTCCTCATCATCAAGAGTAACACCAGTGACTTGCATCTTATGACCCTTCAACGCCTGAACAACCTCTCCATTTATCAGGTTCCAAACGAGAACGGAAGTATCTATGCTCCCGGAGACGAGTCTGCCTTCAGGGTAATCCTCATTCGGCGGAATCCATGCAAGCGGTCCGACGAAGCTTGTATGACCCAACAGAATCTTAGAAGATGAATACTTGCGCTTATCAGAATCCAGCGACCATATCCGTATGGTTCTGTCTCTTGATGAGCTAGCTATATTCTCATCAGTGCACACGCATAGTCCACGAACCTGATAAACCAATTACAGTTGTTTTTATTAATTAGCGTTGCGTTAGGTCAATCGCATAAGGTCAATCATCACAGTACCCAGCATCTAAATATTAATGACATTGGCACGCAAGGTTAAACATCCCCCAACCATAAGAAACCACTCTAAAATTCAGTACCCAGTTTCAAAATCCAGATAAAGAATCGATCAATAAAACGAGAAAACACGCAGAAAAGTAAGAAAGTGAATTTCGCGAGAGATCTTAGACCATCTCCATTGGTAGAGACCCATATGGGTATCTAAAACATTTTTTAATATAAATTATACTTATTTCTTGTTCTAAGAACTCTTAATTTGATTTTCATTTTTGGATGGTCCATTGGTAGAACCCATTAGGGGTTTCTTAAAAAAAATTTTTATAAAATTATATTTTATTTTAAACAAAATACAATTAATAGTTCTCATAGTTCTCTCTGCTTACTTGTCCGGCTAATGCCTCAGCTATACATATTACACATACAACAAAAACAAAGCTTAAGATGAGCTTTTACTAGTTCTATCTCTCTTTAAGATTTTCAGACAATTCAAACGGGCTTCCACTTGCGAAAATTGCACGACCCTTCATTTCAACAATAAGATCAGAGAACTTCAATTGTTTTTTCATATTGAAACAATGGTGGTGCAGTGCGGAGAGACTTACCTTGCTCCAAGTATAAGCTTCCTCAGCTGTACATTCTGATTGCGTTGTCGGGTTAGAGAGAGCCATTATCAAAGGTCTCTGCAAGAAACATTTTTGTTGCTTTCTCTTCATTCTTCCTTGATATGATCACTTAAACAGATAAATAACAAATACCTCATAAACAACAAACATTTCACAAATTTCAGCAAGATTCATTACCTGTTTCGATATATAGAGAGCTATAAGTTCTGCTATCCCTGTACCAGCCTGCAACAACAAAACAATAAGACATTTTTGACCAAAAACTTGCAAGCATGAGACTGTTATGCCAAAAAACTAAATACTTACTTCACCAGCACCAAGAAAGAGGAAGGTGTGATCTGCAAGTGGACTGTTGGTTAACTTCTGCGCGGAAACTAATCCCGCTAGAACCACAGCCTCTGTTTTCAAAACAAACCATAGTATCTCTCTCCACTGGCTCAAGAGTCCAAATGCAAACGTAGCTGAAACCACAATTTACAGATTACTCCAAATCAATAATGTGAAAGAGCTATGTTTTCAAACACATTTCGATAAAAGCTCACAAGTAAAGGTTCCTCGGAAGCAAATCAGAAGCTGAGTAACCCAACAAACACTAAACGCTAAAATCTCTCATTTTCATGATCTCACTAAGACATTTGCCATCATTCTTGTTTATGGCCAAACTATCAAACATAAATTAAGCAAAAATGATTTCTAGTTATCACGATTTTGATCCTAAATCCAAATTTGTGAAATTAGATTTGTACCTAACCGACTTGCATCATAAACGTCTTTCCGGCGGAATCCAAGGAACTAATTCACAGAACATCTACATTATTCAAGTTTTCTTGAAGATTCATATCAAACAAGTGTGTTCATCAGGGAAGTTATATTACCTTTTCGCCATCTACACCATGAACCATTGCCAATTTTGGGACTCCAGCTGCAAACATTGGATGAAAAGACTTTCACTTTCAATTGAATCAATTCACATCCAGAAAAAAGCGTAGATAATTCGTGAATTGGGATATGGAGAGAGAGGAACCTCTGGAGCTTTCTCGATGAATTCTTGAACGTAATTCTCGCCGAAGCAACGGTGGCTAACGTCGTAGATTTGGCGGATAAGTGAACCGGCCCAGACGATCTACATCTCGTCGACATCGAACTCCGTTTGTTCCTCTCATCGGCGAGAGATTGAGATTGCTTTGATGACTGCGATTCGGTAGTTTCCAATTTCTGGGTTTCATTCGGAACAGTCAATAGCCTCCTCGATCCGTACACTACGTTCTCAAATGCGGTTCGCTGGAAGCGCAGGAACATTCCGCCGGAGCGATTTTCAGTCTAGCTCTAGCAGACGAGAACAAGACGGCGATCGGAGTTCTCGGAGCGTTAGGGCCGCTGCTTCATCTGATCCGAGTCGGTACTCGGCATGACTCGGCCATTGAAGAAGGTGATTCGATCGTAATCGGCCTTTCCAAGTTTTTCAATTCTTCTTCGTTTCCATCGAAACAGAAAAACAAAGCAAGAAATTTTTTTTCTTTTTTATTCTTTTCCCCCGATCCAGTAAATCATTGACACGTTAGGGTTTTTTATAGTTTCTAAAAACTCTTCCCTAAAATACTTTTGTTAACTTAAGAACCCATTAATCATTTTTTTTTAATTGTTTTTTGCTTTAGAAACTCTTTAAGAAACCCATTAAATACTCTGATGGAGATGCTCTTACATCGTCATCGTGGCCACGAAGCTCGGACCTTAGCTTGTACTCGTTGAATTCGATATCCATCATGACGAGCAGCTGAGGGAGACCAGACGGCAAAGACTTGCGGGAGGAGGAAAACTGTGATATATATATATAAACTTCCGGAACAAAAATAAATCTCAAATAGATTATAAATCTCAAAAAAATAATAATAAATAATTAAATCTCAAATAACCAGCATATAAGAAAAAATTAAAAAGGATATGTTCATGTTTTTTTTAATTTTTTTATTAAGCTAGAAACTTACTAATTTTAACTTTCATGTTCCGAAGTCTCACCCTAATCTCTTTTCTTCATATTTTTATTTATGCCATAATTTTTAGATTTATTTGGTTGACCAAAAAAATTATAATCTAAATTGTAAAGGAAATGAGATTTGTGCAAGTGAAAAAGACAAATAAATAGATGAGATTTCAACTTGCTGATAGGATTTGAGATTGAACAGACTATATAATGTCCTGCATAGTGCATATAAATTGTTTTATACTAATCCCGATTTGAATTCACCCTTTTGTTTTATGATGCGAATTCTGTGTGTTGGCAAAAGATATGAAACAATTTCTGTTAATCAATATATGAAGAAATCATAAAAATCATCGTGTAAAAGAAGTGTAAAAGAAGTGAACAGTCGTAAAATATGTTAATATTTGTAAAATAAGTAAACAGTTGTAAAATAAGTTAACATGTGTAAAATAAGTTAAAAATTGTAAAATAAATCAAAAGTTATAAAATAAGTTAATATATGTAAAATAAGTTAAACATGTGTAAAATAAGTCAACAGTTACTTAAAATAAGTCAACGGTTGTGTAAAATAAATCAACATTTGTAAAATAAGTCAATAATTGTAAAATAAGTCAACAGTTATGTATAATAAATCAACAGTTGTGTAAAATAAGCATACAATACATAAAATTGGTTTTCCGCCAAAATAGCCAAATCACATTTTTCCATAAAATCATAAAATTACGTTTTCCCGGCAAAATTGCAAAATCAAGATTTTTCACCAAAACCGCAAAATAGCTTTTTCCGACAAAATCGCAAAATCATATTTTCTCGCAAAACCATAAAATTGTGTTTTTCGACAAAATTGCAAAATCATGTTTTCTCTCAAAGCCATAAAATTATGTTTTCCGCCAAACTCGCATAATCACAATTTTCCGCAAAACTATAAAATTTCGTTTTATCGCCAAAACTAAAAAATCTTGTTTTTTCACCAAAACCGCAAAATAGTGTTTTCTCGACAAAACCGCAAAATCACGTTTTTCGCAATTACCGAAAATCATATCTTCCCGCAAAACCATAAAAATGCGTTTTCCGCCGAAATCGCAAAATCACGTTTTTCCGCAAAACCATATAACTACATTTCCGCCAAAACTGTAAAATCATGTTTTCCCGCAAAATCATAAAATTAAGTTTTTCGCCAAAATCGCTAAATCACGTTTTCCCGCAAAACCATAAAATCACGTTTTCACGCAAAATCATAAAATTGTGTTTTCTGCCAAAATCGTAAAATTACGTTTTCACGCAAAACCATAAAATTGCGTTTTCCGCCAAAATAGCAAAAATCACGTTTTCCGCTAAACCATAAAATTAAGTTTTCCAGCCAAAACAAAAAATCATGTTTTTCACCAAAACCGCAAAATAGCATTTTCCCGACAAAACCGCAAAATAACGTCTTCCCGCAAAACCATAAAATTACGTTTTCCGCCTAAATCGCAAAATCATGTTTTGCCGCAAAATCATAAAATTGCGTTTTCTGTCATAATCGCAAAATCACGTTTAAGTGAAAAGTTGTAAAATAAGTTAACATGTGTAAAATAAGTCAACGGTTGTGTAAAATAAGTCAACGATTATAAAATAAGTCAACATGTGTAAAATAAGTTGAAAATTGTAAAATAATTCGGTAGTTATAAAATAAGTCGATAGTTATAAAATAAGTGAACATGTGTAAAACAAGTCAACTTGTGTAAGATATTAAATATGTCAAAAGTTATGTAGAATAAGTCAAAGGTTGTGTAAAATAAGTCAACAGTTGTAAAATAAATCGAGAGTTGTAAAATAAGTAAACAAGTGTAAAATAAGTAAACACTTGTGTAAAATACGTCAATAGTTGTGAAATAAATCAACGGATGTAAAATAAATCAACATTTGTGTAAAATAAGTAAACATGTGTAAAATAAGTCAACAATTGTATAATAAGTAAACACTTGTAAAATAAGTTAACACTTGTAAAATAAGTCAACATTTCTAAAATAAGTTAACATGTTTAAAAAAAGTCAATAGTTGTAAAATAAGTTAACACTTGTAAAATAAGTCATTAGTTGTAAAATAAGTCAACATTTTTAAAATAAGTCAAAAATTGTAAAATAAGTCAATAGTTGTAAAATAAGTCAACATTTGTAAAATAAGTCAACGGTTATGTAGAATAAGTCAACGGTTGTGTAAAATAAATCAACAATTGTAAAATAAATCAACAGTTGTAAAATAAGTCAATAGATTTAAAGTAAGTTAAAAAGTGTAAAATAAGTCAACATTTCTAAAGAATAAGTCAACGTTTGTTTAAAATAAATCAACAGTTGTAAAATAAGTGAAGAGTTGTAAAATAAATCGACCATTGTAAAATCGCTTTTTTTGCAAAAAGCTTAAAATATCGTTTTCCCGCCAAAAAAGCAAAATCGCGTTTTTCGGGCAAAATAGCAAAATCACGTTTTCACGCAAAACCATAAATTTGCGTTTTCTGTCAAAATCGCAAAATCACGTTTTCTGTAAAACCATAAAACAACATTTCCCACCAAAACTGCAATCTTACGTTTTTCCTCCAAAATTACAAAATCACGTATTTCCTCCAAAACTGCAAAATCACGTTTTTTCGCCAAAACTGCAAAATCACGTTTTGCGCAAAATCATAAAACTGCGTTTTCAGCCAAAATCGCCAAATCACGTTTTTAAGCAAAAGCATAAAATTACATTTTTCCGCTAAAACTGCATAATCCCGGTTTTTCACCAAAATAACAAAATAGCGTTTTCCCGACAAAACCGCAAAATCATGTTTCCACACAAAACCATAAAATTGTGTTTTCCGCCAAAATCGTAAATCATGTTTTCTCGCAAAACCATAAATTTGCGTTTTCCGGCAAAAATTGCAAAATCACGTTTTTCCGCTATACCATAAAATTACGTTTTACCGCAAAAACTGCAAAATATGTTTTTCACCAAAACCGCATAATAGCGTTTTCCTGGAAAAACCGCAAAATCACGTCTTACCGCAAAACCATAAATCGGTTGTGTAAAAGAAGTCAACAGTTGTAAAATAAATCGATAGTTGTAAAATAAGTAAACAAGTGTAAAATAAATCAACGGCTGTGTAAAATAGGTCAATAGTTGTGAAATAAATCAACGGATGTAAAATAAGTCAACAGTTGTTTAAAATAAATAAACATGTGTAAAATAAGTCAAGAATTGTATAATAAGTGAACAGTTGTAAAATAAGTTGACACTTATAAAATAATTCAACAGTTGTAAAATAAGTCAACATGTGTAAAATAAGTTGATAGTTGTAAAATAAGTCAACATGTGTAAAACAAGTTACCATGTTTAAAATAAGTCAACGGTTCTGTAAAAAAAATCAACGAATGTGTAAAATAAGTAAAGAGTTGTAAAATAAGTTAACATCGTTAAAATAAGTCAACATTTATGTAGAATAAATCAACGATTGTGTAAAATAAGTCGACAATTGTGTAAAATAAGTCAACAGTTATAAAAAACGACTATAGTTGTAAAAAAATCGACTGTTGTAAAATAGCGTTTTTTTGCAAAACCGTAAAATCGCGTTTTCCCGCCAAAATCGTAGATTTACGTTTTCCCGCCAAAACTGCTAAATTACATTTTTCGCCAAAA
The DNA here is from genome assembly GCA_020283515.1 of Alliaria petiolata. Lineage (NCBI taxonomy): Eukaryota > Viridiplantae > Streptophyta > Magnoliopsida > Brassicales > Brassicaceae > Alliaria > Alliaria petiolata. The sequence goes on along the minus strand of JAHZTW010000001.1, from coordinate 198,428,408 downwards.
CCGCAAATTCGCGTTTTTCTAGAAAACCGCAAAATTATATTTTTCCGCAAAACAATAAAATTGTGTTTTCTGCCAAAATCGCAAAATAACGTTTTCCCGCAAAACCATAAAACTACCTTTCCCGCAAATATGCAAAACTACGTTTTTTCTCTAAAACTACAATATCACTTTTTCGTCAAAACCACAAAATCATGTTTTACCGAAAAATCATAAAATTGCGTTTTCCGCCAAAATCCCAAATCACGTTTTTCCGCAAAAACCATAAAATTACTTTTTCTCGCCAAAACAGACAAAAATCACGTTTTCTCGTCAAAACAAAATCACGTTTTTCACCCAAACCGCAAAATAGCGTTTTCGCGATAAAACCGCAAAATCACGTTATCCCGAAAACCATATAATTGTTATTTCCGGAAATATCGCAAAATCATGTTTTCCCGCAAAACCATAAAATTTTGTTTTCCGCCAATATTGCAAAATAACATTTTTCCGCTGAACCATAAAATTGAGTTTTCGTGCCAAAACTGCAAAATCATGTGTTTCACCAAAACTGCAAAATAGCGTTTTCCCGACAAAACCGCAAAACCACTTCTTCCCGTAAAACCATAAAATCACGTTTTCCACCAAGATCGCAAAATCATGTTTTCCCGCAAAATCATAAAATTGCATTTTATGGCAAACTCGTTATATCACGTTTAAGTGAACAGTTGTAAAATAAGTTAACATGTGTAAAATAAATCAATATCAGTAAAATAAGTCGAAAATTGTAAAATAAGTCGATAGTTATGTAGATAGTTATGTAGAATAAGTTAAAGGTTGTGTATGTTAACAGTTGTAAAATAAATCGAAATTTGTAAAATAAGTCAACATTTGTGTAAAATAACCCAATAGTTCTGAAATAAATCAACGGATGTAAAATAACTTAATATTTGTGTAAAATAAGTAAGCATGTGTAAAATAGGCAATAATTGTGTAATAAGTAAACACTTGTAAAATAAGTTAACATTTGTAAAATAAGTCAACATGTGTAAAATAAGTAGAAAAATGTAAAATAAGTAGAAATTTGTAAAATATGTTAACAAGTGTAAAATAAGTCAACATGTGTAAAATAAGTAAACAGTTATATAGAATAAGTTAATGGTTGTGTAAAGTAAGTCAATATTTGTAAAATAAGTGCAAAAACTGCAAAATCACGTTTTTAACCAAAACCGCAAAATATCGTTTTCCCGACAAAACCGCAAAATATCGTTTATACGCAAAACCATAAAATTGTGTTTTCCGCCAAAATCGTAAAATCATGTTTTCTCGCAAAATCATATAATTGCATTTTCCGCCAAAATAGCAAAATCATGTTTTCCGCTAAACCATAAAATTACGTTTTCATGCAAAAACTGCAAAATCATTTTTTCAGCAAAACCACCGAATAGTGTTTTCTCGACAATACCGCAAAATCAGATCTTCCTGCAAAACCATAAAATTACGTTTTCCGCCAAAATCGCAAAATCATGTTTTTCCTGCAAAATCATAAAATCGCGTTTTCTGGCAAAATCGCAAAATCACGTTTAAGTGAACAATTGTAAAATAAGTTAACATGTGTAAAATAAGTCAACGGTTGTGTAAAATAAGTTAACAGTTGTAAACTAAGTCAACATGTGTAAAATAAGTCGAAAATTTTGAAATAAGTCAACACGTATAAAATAAGTCAACATGTATAAAATAAGTCAACAGTTATGTAGAATAAGTCAAAGGTTGTCTAAAATAAGTTAACAGTTGTATAATAAATCTAGAGTTGTAAAATAAATCGAGAGTTATAAAAATAAGTAAACAAGTGTAAAATAAGTCAACGGTTGTGTAAAATAAGTCAATAGTTGTGAAGTAAATCAACGGATGTAAAATAACTCAACAGTTGTGTAAAATAAGTAAATATGTGTAAAATAATAATAAACGAACAATTGTAAAATAAGTCAACAGTTTTAAAATAAGTCAACATAAATAAAATAAGTCAACAGTTATGTAGAATAAGTCAACGGTGTATAAAATAAGTCAACAACTGTAAAAAAACCAACCGTTGTAAAATGGCCTTTTTTTTGCCAGAACCGTAAAATAGAGTTTCCCCGACAAAATCATAAATTTACCTTTTCTCGCCAAAACTGCAAAATTACATTCTTCTCCAAGACCGCAAATTTGTGTTTTCTAGAAACACCGCAAAATCATGTTTTTCGCAAAACCATAAAATTGCGTTTTCCAGAAAAATCGCAAAATCACGTTTTTCCGGAAAAACTATAAAACTACTTTTCCCGCAAATGCTGCAAAACTACGTTTTTCGCCAAAACTGAAAATCACGTTTTCGCCAAAATCGCAAAATCATGTTTTCCCGCAAAATCTTAAAATTGCGTTTTCCGCCAAAATCGCCAAATCATGTTTTTCCGTAAACCCATAAAATTATGGTTTGCGCCAAAATCGCAAAATCATGTACTCGCACAAAACCATAAAATTGCGTTTTATGATAAAAACGCAAAATCACGTTTAAGTGAACAGTTGTAAAATAAGTTAACACTTGTAAAATAAGTCAACAGTTGTAAAATAAGTAAATATGTGTAAAATAGGTCACGTTTTTTCACCAAAACCGGAAAATATCGTTTTCGCAACAAAACCGCGAAATCATTTTTCCACAAAACTATATAATTATGTTTTACGACAAAATCGCAAAACCATAAAATTGCGTTTTACGCCAAAATCTCAAAATTACGTTTTTCCGCAAAACCTTAAAATCACATTTTTCCGCATCAAATGCAAAATCATGTTTTTCCTCGAAACAGCAAAATAGGGGTTTTTCGAAAAAAACCGCAAAATCACGTCTTCTCGCAAAACCGTAAAATTACGTTTTTCGGCGAAATTGCAAAATCATGTATTCACTCAAAACCATAAAATTGAGTTTTCTGCCAAAATCTCAAAATCATGTGTAAGTGAACAGTTGTAAAATAAGTTAACACTTGTAAAATAAGTCAATAGTTGTAAAATAAGTTAACATGTGTAAAATAAGTATAAAGTTGTAAAATAACTCGATATTTGTAAAATAAGTCAACAAGTGTAAAATATGTCAAAATGTGTAAAATAAGTCAACAGTTATATAGAATAAGCCAACGGTTGTGTAAAGTAAGTCAACAGTTGTAAAATAAATCAAAAGTTGTAAAATAAATCGACCGTTGTAAAATCGGATTTTTTGCCAAAACAGTAAAATCGTGATTTCCCTCCCAAATCGTAAATATACGTTTTCGCCAAAACCAGAAAATCACGTTTTTCCGCAAAATCATAAAATTGCTTTTTCCGCCAAAATCGCCAAATTAAGTTTTTACGCAAAACCAAAATATTACGTTTTCCCGCCAAAACATCATAATCACGTTTTTAACCAAAACCGCAAAATAGTGTTTTCCTGACAAAATAGCAAAATTACGTTTCACGCAAAACCATAAAATTGTGTTACGCCAAAATCGTAAAATCAAGTTTTCCCGCAAAATCATAAAATTGTGTTTTCCGCCAAAATAGCAAAATCACGTTTTCCGCTAAACCATAAAATTACGTTTTCGTGCAAAAACTACAAAATCATGTTTTTCAGCAAAACCGCAAAATTGTGTTTTTCCTGCAATACCTGCAAAATCACATCTTCACGCAAAACCGTACAATTATGTTTTCCGCCAAAATCGCAAAATTATGTTTTCTTGCAAAACCATAAAATCGCGTTTTCTAGCAAAATCGCAAAATCACGTTTAAGTGAACAGTTGTAAAATAAATTAACATGTGTAAAATAAGTCAACAGCTTTGTAAAATAAGTTAACAGTTGTAAAATAAGTCGAAAATTGTAAAATAAGTCCATAGTTATAAAATAAGTCAACAAGTGTAAAATAAGTCAACATGTGTAAAATAAGTCAATAGTTATGTAGAATAAGTAAACGGTTGTGTAAAATAATAGTTGTAAAATAAATAGAGAGTTGTAAAATAAATCGAGAGTTGTAAAATAAGTAAACAAGTGTGATCAACGGTTGTGTAAAATAAGTCAATAGTTGTGAAATAAATCAACGGATGTAAAATAAGTAAACATTTGTGTAAAATAAGTAAACATGTGTATAATAAGTCAACAATTGTATAATAAATGAAATGTTGTAAAATAAATTGACACTTGTAAAATAAGTCTACAGTTGTAAAATAAGTCAACATGTGTAAAATAAGTCAACATGTGTAAAATATGTCAAAAGTTATGTAGAATAAGTCAAAGATTGTGTAAAATAATTCAACAATTGTAAAATAAGTCAACAATTGTAAAATAAGTCAACAATTGTAAAATAAGTTAAAAGTTGTAAATAAATCAACCGTTGTAAAATCGCACCGTAAAATAGTATTTTGCCGCCAAAATCGTAAATTTTCGTTTTCCCGCAAAATCATAATATTACATTTTCCGCCTAAATCGACAAATCATGTTTTCGCGCAAAACCATAAAACTACATTTCCTGCCAAAACTGCAAAATTACGTTTTTCTCCAAAATTGCAAAATCACATTTTTTGCCAAAATCTACGAATCATATTTTTCCGCAAAACCATAAAATTAGATTTTCCCGACAAAACTGACAAAAATCACGTTTTCACCCAAAACCGCAAAATAGCGTTTTCGCGACAAAACCGCAATATCACATTTTCCCGCAAAACCATATAATTGTGTTTTCCGAAAAAATCGCAAATTCATGTTTTCCGAAAAACCATAAAATTGCGTTTTGCGCTAAAATCGAAAAATCACGTTTTTCCGCAAAACCATAAAATTACGTTTTCTTGCCAAAACTGCAAAAGCATGTTTTTCATCAAAACCGCAAAATAACTGTTTCTCGACAAAACAATAAAATTACGTTTTCGCCAAAAACGCAAAATCATGTATTCCCGCAAAAAATTAAAATTTTGTTTTCTGCCAAAATTATATAATCACGTTTAGGTGAACAGTTGTAAAATAAGTTAACACTTGTAAAATAAATCAACGGTTGTGTGAAATAAGTTAACGTGATTTTTTGCCAAACCACGTTTTTTCACAAAAAATTAAAATTATGTTTTCCGTCAAAACCATAAAATTGCGTTTTCTGCCAAAACCGCAAAATCATGTTTTTTCGCAAAACCATAAAATTGTGTTTTCCGCCAAAATCGCAAAATTGTGTTTTCCGCTAAACCATAAAATTACGTCGTCGCGCCAAAATCATGTTTTTCACCAAAACCGCAAAATAGCGTTTTTCTGACAAAACCGCAAAACCATAAAATTGCGATTTACGCCAAAATCGCAAAATCATGTTTTTCCGCAAAACCATAAAATTACGTTTTCTGTCAAAATCGCAAAATCGCGTTTTAGTGAACAATTGTAAAATAAGTTAACATGTGTAAAATAAGTCAACGGTTGTGTGAAATAAATCAACAGTTGTGTGAAATAAGTCAACAGTTGTAAAATAAGTCAACATGTGTAAAATAAATCAAAAATTGTAAAATAAGTCAACGTGTGTAAAATAAGTCAACAATTATGTAGAATATGTCAACGGTTGTGTAAAATAAATCAACAGTTGTAAAATAAATCGAGAGTTGTAAAATAAGTCAACGGTTGTGTAAAATAAATCAACATGTGTAAAATAAGTCAACAGTTGTGAAATAAATCAACGGTTGTTGAAAAAAAAAATCAACGGTTGTAAAATAAGTCAACAGTTGTGTAAAATAAGTAAATATGTGTAAAATAAGTTAAGATGTGTAAAATAAGTCAACAATTGTATAATAAGTGAATAATTGTAAAATAAGTTGACACTTGTAAATAAGTCAACATATATAAAGTAAGTCGAGAATTGGAAAATAAGTCAACATGTGTAAAATAAATCAACAGTTATGTTGAATAAAAGTGTTATATTTGTGAAAAAAACTATAATGTATATAGGCCGAACGCCCCATAAGATAACAATGAACCAGCAACAATTATCATTAAATCTTATGTGGTAATTCATGTTTACAAGGTTGCAACATTTTTCGCTAAGACTTACTTACTTAGGTTTTTTTTTTTTTAAACGGGCTTTCTTACTTAAAAGTTAGTCTTAGTTCTATGAATAATGATTTAAAACAAGAAAGAAAGTGGAAGCTTCCTTAGTCTAGTGGTTTACTTAAAGGTTTTTTAATGCTTCAACACCAGAAGGTTTAAAGAAATGACGTACAGCAGAAGATATTCATGGTGGGCCCACATATCTATTATGGATTTTTGGAGAATAATTAATTTGTTCCTTAAAAATATACTTGTAATTGTTTCCATAATTTGCAGTCTGATTAAAAAAAAAATAAAAAAGAAAGAGAGAGTTTTGGGATTAAAAGAAAAAAAGAAAAAGGAACAATTATGGGCTTTTAAAACCCCAACCCAATTTAGATACTTGGTTAATTTCTTTTCAAATTCTTAAAAATATAATAAGATGAATATAATTGGTATGGTGACGTGTAGAATTTAATATTCACGAAAAAGGAGGGGACAGTGGTTTAAATTTCCGCACCTTCCTTGAGTAGCGACTACTTTCTCCGAGAATGGCATAAACCGTAATTACCAACCACCTCCGAGCCCTTTTACTAAACCGGTGATCATCTATCTTTTCTCGGCCATTAATTCTCTTCTTCTTCTGCACTGTTTATAAACCCCCGAAGCCTCCTCTTTCCCATGGTAAGTAAGCTGTCTTCTTCTTCTTCCATCTCGTTTCCGGAGTATTTTCAGAAAACAAAAATCCCATAGTTCGTTCATTTCACATCTGCATTGCAAAACATACTTGTAAATTTGCAATGCTCTGTGTTCTGATTCTTTTTTTTTTTTCCTTACCGAGATTTGATCTTGGATCTTGATTAGCAATGGTCGGAAGATTCTTTTTAAGACAATATGAAGTTTGATTTCTTAATCAAACGATAAGTCAGATCCTTAGATTCTTAGTTTGATTTTTTTTATATCTATCATCTTTCAACCTCTAGTGTTTAGTAATTATAGGAATCCTTAAAAAATTTCTCAGCTTCTTCAAGTTTCTATTAAACTTTCATCAGTTTACATTTTCTGTTGATTAATATTATGTTCTCTCAAGTTCTCAAGTGTCTGTGATCATATAACTGCAGGTGAAGTATGTTGTGTGCTACAAATCTATGATGATGATGTTGTAACCATGTGAGCTCTGATGGTCATTCTGGTAACACCAGATTCGTGAAATCAAGAACAGACACAACAGGAGGTTAAATAGATTGTTTTTAAGTTGTAAGCAAAAAAAATGGAAAAGAAAGTTACAAAGAGTGAAGAAAATATACAAAACTCTAATAACTTGTCTCTGATTAGAGCGTTAAGAGGTATAATATGTCTGATGGTATTGGTTTCGACAGCTTTTATGATGTTGATATTCTGGGGGTTCCTATCAGGTGTAGTGTTGAGGCTTTTCAGCGTGCATTATAGCCGTAGATGTGTTTCCTTCTTCTTCGGCTCGTGGCTCGCGCTGTGGCCTTTCTTATTCGAGAAGATAAACGGAACCAAAGTTATCTTCTCTGGCGATAAGGTCCCTTGTGAGGAACGAGTATTGCTCATTGCGAATCACAGGACAGAAGTTGATTGGATGTACTTCTGGGATCTTGCACTGCGTAAAGGCCAGATTGGGAATATGAAATACGTGCTTAAGAGCAGTTTGATGAAGCTGCCTCTCTTTGGTTGGGCGTTTCACCTCTTTGAGTTTATTCCCGTCGAGCGGAAATGGGAAGTCGATGAAGCAAACTTGAGGCAGATAGTTTCGAGTTTTAAAGATCCTCAAGATGCTTTATGGCTTGCTCTTTTCCCCGAGGGCACAGATTACACGTAAGTTCCCTTTTCTGATCATTCTTGTTTAGAAACCCTTTTGGTTAAAGCATTTTTACCATGAGACTCTAATGCAGAGAGGCTAAATGCGAAAGGAGCAAGAAATTTGCAGCTGAAAATGGCTTTCCAATACTGAACAACGTGCTGCTTCCCAGAACAAAAGGTTTCGTCTCCTGCTTGCAAGAATTGAGTTGCTCACTTGATGCAGGTTTGTTTATACTTTTGCTGGTTTGCATTTAAGATGCTTTGCCTTTCCTTTCCTCTTGAGCGAAGCAAACTCTTATGCAACTTCTTGCAGTTTATGATGTGACCATCGGTTATAAAAACCGTTGCCCGTCTTTCTTGGACAATGTCTATGGTATTGAGCCATCAGAAGTTCACATCCACATCCGTCGTATCAGCCTAACCCAAATCCCAAATCAAGAAAAGGAAATCAATGCTTGGTTAATGAACACATTCCAGCTCAAAGACCAGCTGCTCAATGACTTCTACTCTCGTGGTCATTTCCCTAACGAAGGAACAGAAAAAGAGTTCAACACAATAAAGTACCTCATAAACAGCTTGGCAGTGATTGTCTTCACGATCATCTGTACGCATCTCACCTTCTTCTCGTCGATGATTTGGTTTAAGATCTATGTCTCTTTGGCCTGTGCTTACTTGACCTCTGCTACACATTTCAATCTTCGTTCTGTTCCACTTGTCGAGACTGCAAAAAAAGCCTTCAAATTAGTAAACAAATAAACTTTCAATTTTTGTTCGATTCAAATGATGGAGTAATGTTTTTCTTTTACAATTACTATATTTTTGGGGTTTAAGACTCAAATCCAATTTGTATTTATGAAATGTGAGCTCAAGGTGCAATAAATGATGAGCTCTGTTATAGAATGTCTTCATACATTTATCTACACATGTTAGCTAATAGCTTGGCAGATAAAGAACACAAAATGCAACCATAAGAGTATAAGACACATTTGGCTGCTACATACTCATAGAGCCACTACAGTTTTACCAAAAACAGGATAATACATCGATTATTCTCATTAATAAATTGTCAAATTGGGATAATACGTCCAAGATATATCAAAAGTAAAAGAAGTTGCATACTGTATTTATTTTGGTTGCATATGAAAGCAATTAAATTTGAGCCCCCAATAAAAATTTGAGGCCACCAACGAACGCCCGTGACAAGTTAGCACATTGGAACATAGTAATGCCAATGTCTCACGGGTCTTCTTACTTTAGTGTATAATTATATTACACTAAAGTATCATAAGACAACAAAAGAATATAGATTATACTACATGTTTAGTATAGACCATCTTAGACATTCGATATTCCCCTCCACATGCTCTTAAATGAATATGGATATTGAATAATATACACAGGAGATTAGTTCTCAGATTAATCACAAGATTATTGTCTTATATGATGCGAGGGACCCATGCTTTCATGTTAAATCACAATTTTATAGATCTTAATCACACCAGTAACGTGCATATCCTCACTATATAAACCCTACGAAGCAGGTAGTGTAGCCTATCCTAAGCTAAGAGAAGAGCAAACTCATCAAATAGTGCAGAAAATTTAGTGAAAAACTCTCCAAGTATTCAAAGCCATGGAGCCAAACACTAAGCTTGTCGTTCTTACCTTGGTTCTTGCCTTCACACTCACGGCAGCAACCGGACAGTTCTGCGGTATGACCGCTGCTGGTCTGTACTCTTGCAAGCCATATGTGCAGACTAAGAACCCGATCACCACGATTGATCACTCGGACCCTTGCTGCACTGCCCTTGGGTCCTTGTCCAAGGCCGACATCCAGTGTCTCTGCAAGGAGAGAACCAAATTCAATCCCCTTCTCAGTGGGATCGACTTTGACCTCGCTGCTAAACTCCCGGAGAAGTGTGGTCTATCTGGTGCAACTTGCTAGGACGGGTTTTCTTTTGGAAGGTTTCGCTTTGAGTTTTGATTTTCTTCATGAGTCCACGGATCTTGTACTGGTTTATGTTGCTACTGTTATTGGTTTGATGTTGTTTCAGTTGTTGTTGTCTTAACTGCTTTGTATTGGTGTTGCTTGGTTTCTTCCCGGCCTACTTCAAAATAATAATAAAGAAAATAAAAAAAGTTAGTAAGAGTGATTGCAGAAAGGAAACATACAGTAAACTTAAGTTTTAAACAACCTTTTTGGATAAGGAAACTAAAGTTTTTGGTTCCTGAATCTTCAACTTTTGCAATAACAGTCATATTGAAGTACAAGATAAGAACAATGGGTCTTTAGGTGATGCATCAGCTTTAGAATAGCCAACAGAGGCAAGTAAAAGAATGTCGAGTAGATTTCCAAAATCAGCAAAAAGTTGACACTCAAAACAGTGATGACCAAACAATCACTGATGATAAGAACACTGAGAAAGCTAACTGTGAAATAGAAAATAAATACCCCAAAAAACAGTGAAACTACATTGCTAACCGTAAATGGCAGACGAATCCCTTAAAGCACAAATACAGAGATCATCAACCTTGGGTCATGTGGCTATTCTATAATAATGTACAGATACCTCTCCCTCTTAATTCCTGATTTCAGCAATTTCAGACAAATCCTTGGTCACAAAATGTAGCATGGCATATATAGCTTCTGTTTTAAAATGGGAAATATCAGAGGAAGTGAACATATGAACTTGATTATCGATATATGCCCAGCTGCACCCAGAAAACTTTTCCAGCTCCTTCCCTCTCATACGATTCCGTATACGTCTCATCTCATCCCATCTACCAGACGAGGCATAAGCGTTAGCTAGTTGAATATAACGAGACCCGTTAGATCCTTCAATGACTAACAATTTCTCTTCCACTTTCTTCACAAGCTCTGTATTCTTATTCCAGTTACAAGCATTTAAAAACGCTCCAAGAATAACTGCGTCTTCTTCAACTTGATCAATACCTTCCATAAGTTCTATGGCTTTGTCCAACATATTGGCCTTTCCATACAAATCAATCATGCATGTATAGTGACCAACCTCGGGGGATATGTTGTACACCTCTATCATCGACTTGAAGTATTGCTCACCCTCTAGAACTAAGCCACGGTGACGACAAGCTGATACGAGGGCCATAAACGTGATTTCATCCGGCTTGAATCCATCCTCAGTCATGTCTTCAAAGAGCTGGAAAGCTTTTGCTTCACGGCCGTGATGAGCATAACCAGCTATCATGGCGTTGTACATAACTGTGTCTCTCTCGAAGCTAGTGTCGAAGACCTTTTCAGCATACTCAACATTTCCGCATTTCGAATACATATCAACAAATGCAGTAACAAGTTTCTTATCCATCAAAATGCCTGTTCTCAAGCTGTGACCGTGAATCTCCTTCCCCGGTTCCACAGAAGCTTGTAAAGAGCATGCACCAAGGATGCTAACCATGACCAAAGAATCAGGAATTTTGTTCTCCTTGGCTATAAACTCACGTGCAAGTTCAAGCACGGAATCAGGTTGCCGTAAATTAAGATATCCCAAGAACATTGCAGTCCAGACCACTAGATTCTTTTCAGATAAAGAATCAAACAACCTTTTTGCTTCCACCATCTTTCCCTGAGAAGAGTAACCAACGATCATCGAAGAAGTTGAATACAAGTTGCCAAAACCATATAACAAATGGACAGACTCCGCATACTTCATATTCCCACACTTACAGTAAACATCAACAATTCCACTGCTCACAAACTTATTAGAATATGATCCATTCTTCAATACCCGAGCATGTACTTCCTTTCCAATCTTCAGGCTCTTCAAACTACTCAGAACATTCAGTACAGCCGCGGTAGTGTGTTCGTCCCATTTCAACCCACTTTCCTCCATACTAACAGCCATCTTCAAAGCTTCTTCTTCATATCCATTCTGCGCGTATCCTGAAATCAAAGTATTCCACGAAATTGTATCGTTCAGCTCTGGATTTCTCCAGAATATACTCAGAGCTCTTTCAATGTCACCTTCTCTACAATATGCTGCAATCATCGCGTTCTTAGCAACACCATCAACAAACTCAACACACGACCCGCTAAAGACACTACAAACCTCCTTAAACCTCCCACATTTTGAGTACATGTGAATGAGAGAACTCACGGCAAACTTAGTAGCATCATTCCCGGTTTTCACCATAACTCCGTGCAACTGCTCACCATAAAACACATTGGGTAACTTGGCAGAAAGCTTAAGCATAGTAGTGAGGGTGAAATCGTCTATCCAAATCCCATCCTCCTCCTTCCTATGCATCTCACCAAACATCTCAATGGCTTCACTCTCACACCCATCAGTTTTGGCAAACCCTGAAAGCAAAGTGTTATACGTAATCAAATCTCGCCCGGAATTGGCCGTCTTGAACAATTCCCGCGCTTCTTTCAAATTGTTGAACTTTACGTAGGCAGAGATCACAGCGTTCCACGAGTAAACGTTTCTGTCGGGCATTTCGTCGAACACGTTCCGAGCTTCCCGCAATAAACCATTTTTTGAGTAGAGACTAACGAGTTTGTTCGAGGAGATTGCTGTCAAGGTTAAACCAGTTTTAATGGAGCGGATATGATGCGAAAACCCGTCTTTTAAGCAATTCATGTCAAGCTTCAGACATACACTCGGGAGATTCTAAGGAAATGAGAACTCCGAATAATTCACTGTCAGTGACATCTCTCTCTCTCTATATATATACATCTTTGAGCTTCTTGCCATATGAATTTGAATCGTCCCTCTTCCGCTCTTCCTCTCTCTATCGAATCGGGTTCAAAATTTCAGCAAGAAGTCACCGGCACGCGCTGATGTTGGGCAAAGAGGAGACTGGGAGAGAGCGAAAAGAAATCTATTTGGGCTCTACAGTTGGGGCTAAAGGTCTAAGCCCGTTAATAAAAAGTAGTCTCTTCGCGAAAGACTACCTTTTGGAGTAACAACACAAAATTGGTAGCGGGAAAGACACTAGCCGTTTAAACACAGCTGTTGCGGTTACGTGAGTTTGCGGAAAAAATACTAGCGCAACTACAACAAACTTACATGCATCCATTACCTTCGAATAGATCATGAGACTCATCAACAAGCAGTGCCAGTTCAACCAAATTGGTGGCGCAAAGTAAAAAAAATAATTATAATTTTTTATATTTATTATTAAAAAATATTAAATAATTTCAGTTCAGAAAAAAAATTAAATAACTATATATATATTGCTACATAAAACCTAAATTTTCTTGTAATTATTTTTTATTTATGTTTGTGACTTTATAAATATATTATTTTAAAATAAAAAATGTGGCTCAATAGTTAATAAAAAAATTTAATGATCTTAAGACATGGTTTAATCCGCTTGTTCTCTGAACCGGGTCTGTCAACAAGAAATTGGAGTAGTTTAATAGAGCTGAGACTGATATATATAAAATTGACCGCCATATATTAGTAACCAAGAAGCTTTCAGATTATCATTATCATTTCACATCTTTAGCCATTCATTGTCTTTTTTTATATCGCCATTTGAATTGTAACATTGTTGATTTATATATGTTGCTTAATTTGATTGTTGTTTCTACCTATTTTACATATCTTTATTTTCGGTAAAACACTAGTAATGACACTTTAGGGCATCATTAATAGAGAGTCTCACAAGAGGTTTTTTATAATATTAAAAAAATAATTTTCTTCAAAAAATAAAATAAAAATAAATAAATAAATTTGACGAATCAAATCTTGCCACGTGTCAAAAAAGCAGGGGAAGAGTAGATTCTAGCGACTCTTTGCGAGTTGATTCTGCTGCCACCTCATTTTGTATTTTTTTTTTTTAAAAATTTAAGAAACTTTAAAGGTCTCTGCATTAAAATGCTCTTACATCTTACATATTCCACTATTTGTTTAATTCTTATATTCCGTAACAATTGAAAATATATTTTCGTAAGCAGTCCGCAAGCGTCTTCAAACCTATCGGCCGCTACTTGAATCTTTTATACAATTACAACCAATATTCAAACATGGATCAAATTAGAAATGAACTGTAGCCACTCAGAATACAAGCATTTGTTCACAATGATGAGAGTCGAACAAACATGCATATAGATGATTCCCTGATTGGTCTTATGTCAAATCTCACCACTCAAAAAAAAACTATATATATTAACTCTTAAATATGTTTGTCTACATATGTATTAGTCAAAACCACAACTAACTTTAACTAGTCCACAAACACCCATCTCTAGTTTCGGACCTTTCCACGTGAAGCACATGCCACATGCGCCTACTTAAGTACTTATGTAATAATATTGATTTGGACCAAAGAAATCTCCCATATATATTCTCAAAATATGTTCGTTATATTCTCGTTACCTTTAGATTTTATTTATTTATACTACATAAATTCAATATCAATGAAGACACTCAACCAATCGCTTTTGAATCGAAAGAGTTGCCTCGTGTATATTCGAGTTTTCAGCATATTCTCAAATTATGATCAGAAAATACATTGATCCAATGATCTCTGTAGAATAAATTAAAGGATTAAATAAATCAAATCATTTGTAACAAAAAGTTATCATCATTTTTTTAATCAAAATGTTATCATCATTAATCGTACGAATTATTTTTTATCAAAGTTTGAAAAATAAATTTATGAAAATACTCAAGTACTATGAACAGAATCTCAGTGTTTTTATCAGAACCGGTTAGTTAGTGTTCATGAAGTTTCATGTGTGAAACAGTGTTAACTTTAATAAGTAAGTTTTACTTGATTATATTTAGATCTCTCTTCTTTTTTTAAGTAGCAAGAAAAAAAATGACATGAAGTTTTTTCAGTGGTTACCTACTACTTGAAAAACATAACATTAAGCTTTTTCTAATTATTTGTTTTCTTTTTGTTCTTATGATTTTCATTATCTTAAAAATAGTAATGTATTCGTTATATCGGCCAAAAGGTACTAAACCCCCTATCTAGTATTTTGTCTGTCTGACCATAATACATTCTGTTCAACCACTAAAATCATTTTCATTGTGCCGTAAAGATTTTTAATCACTTACGAAAACCGTAAACAAGAACCTATCAAATGATTGTAACTATGATAGGAAATAAAGAAACGGTGGAAAAGAAAAGTCTTTGTGGTAATCTTTTAGACTATTGATTTTTTAGTCAATAGAAACCACAAAGAGTATTCTTTATGAATTTGTGTTTGTGGTATGTTTCAACTTTCAAGTGATTATAAAATTTGTTTTGTTTCGATTTAAGTCGTGGCCCAGCGAATCCCATATATGTTGTGATTGATTGCCGATCGACGTGATACCATTTGCTTTATTCAACGTGAAAAATATCTCCTTTTATTCGTATTTATTTGGTCGGCATTCAGGTTGCATATACTATAATACAATTTACGAGGATCTAATTTCTTATAAATTTGATCACCACAACGAAACAAATTACTTGTAATTTTGATAGATATAATGCGTTTGTTTAAACATTTTTTTGGTTAATATTGTCGGACCTCTGCTCTCGATTAGTTACACCAGCCCATGATAATTTAGCCAAATTTTTTTTTTGTTAAAGAAGAGTATATTAGCCAATTCTTAAAATCTCTTATGAATTTTGTTTTTGCTAAAACAATTACTGGTTTTTAGAGCATCTTAAGTCGTATGGGACTTGGATTCACGTATATCAAAACACAAAAAATAAGATATGTAATGTCATTTATTTTATTTGTTAATTTTTTTTTATAGATTCAAATTCAGTTGCATCATTTATTTAAGTGATTTTGAAAGTTGTGATTTTAATCATTTATATCAATATTATCGATTGATACAACTATTTTCATTTTTTCTATTAATTAATGTTAATATATATCACTTGTAATAAATGATATTAACATTTGCATCAGTTAATATAATGGAAGTAAACATTTGCATCAATTAATATAGACGATGTTAATATTTATCTCGATTTATAACAATTGATGTTATATATTTATATATTTTAGTTGATTATTATTATATAAACTAGGAATATAATCACCGTTTCGCGGGGTATTTATCGTATATTAAATTTTAAATAAAAAACAATATTTTAAATTATTATATTTACTACAATCTAAATAAATAAGTGATATTAAAATTTATGTAAATTTTAAATTTTGTGTTAGTTTTCATATTATTATCAATTTAAAATTTGTTAGAAAATATGCTGTATTATTTTCCTTTGTCTAACTAGTATTTATTTTTATTATTTAGTTGTTCTTCTCTTTCTTTCAACAAGTATCTGTATTTTTCTTTTTGGTTATGGTTAATCTACATATGTACTTGTATTCCTTTATCTAACAAGTATATCTTTTGTTGTCTCATCATCATAAGAGATATAGCATATCCAAGACGTAATAAATGTACATATATACTTTTCAAAAAAGAAGGAGAAGCATACAAATTCAAAAGCACGTGGTGGACTTTTGTGCAGTATAGAAGATTATGTGGACTCTCCACACCGAGGCTTATCAAAGAATAAAGGCCATACCCATGGAAGTCTACGTACACTCAATTATTCAGTAACCCAAATTAACATAAATTGAAATGTGATCGTGATTAGCTCATTTTTAATTTCTTCTTTCATATATGTACATATTGCTTGTTATACGGCCGGACATGTAATACTATCGTCCAATGTAATTGATTCTTTTGCTGACAAAAAAAAAATTGTTTTTTAGACAACTCTAGTTTTCAAACAAATAGTTACTTGTCTTATTGAGTCATGGTCCAACTCAACTGGTCGATAGATTACTCTTGGGGGGTCAATTTTGAAGTCAACGAATTTTGAATACCGACACTCTTATTAAATGATAGATAAGATATATGATGTCTATGTGGTGTATTAATTGATACAAAAAGAAATGTTATCTTCCGATTGTTCGCCTTTCTAAGAGATAGGATAGCTGTTTAGCGATGTGAGTCACAAATATAACCATGTGATATATATCAAATAAGTTCCCATTTCACGAAGATGTATGTGTGTAGTAAAAATCACATTGGAAATGCGAAAGCGGGGGTCAAATCATAACCATATGAGAGTCCAAATTTCCGAGCTGCACAATGTTATGGTCACATATGATGGCTGCCTTTTCTGCTAAATCTTGGCCCACTTCACCATTTGCTGCTCCTTTAATTATTGGATTTTTTTCTTCTATATAACATGACAAGTTAAGCTAATATTGGAAAACAATTATCCCTTTTAACAAAAAAAGACACAGGTCGTTTTACACTTTATGAAGACCTTGTTCGAAAATTAAAATTATATTTTTATAAAAATAAAATTTTATTTATAATTATAATAACATTTATTTTAACTATAAATTTGTTAAACAGATTTTTTTATGTCGCCACTGAAAAAAAAGTTTACAATTTTAAATATTTTGTGTATGATTTTCATTCATGAAATGTTTTTTTTTATTATAAAATCACTAAGTATACACATTAATTAAAAACTACAATATGACATTAAAAGACTCCAACTAAAGATTGAGAACCAGTTTTTTTCTCTTCGTGTTTATAATGATTTTTTAGAAAACTGGTGAAGAAAACGTTTCGTTCTTTTAATATTTGTAACAAGACTAAATAATAACAATTCACTAAATGTAATCAAGTTAGAAATAGAATATCAATCTTTCCCAAATTATATTAAATATTAAAGTTTCTAAAGTCCACTTTCCAAAAATTAAAATTAATATCAAGCTAATTATCATTTAATTTATTTCATTCTTATCCAGTTATGTATACAAAATCAAAAATTATTTTTAAAATTATATTGTATCATAATTTATTATATTTTTAATCATAAATTTTTTACTGAAAAGATATTTAATGGATTCTTCAAAATTTTAGACCCTGTTCAGTTGCTCCACTTGCACATGCAAATAGACGCCTTGCACCCCACACACACTAAAAACTAATTAGGTAATACTGAAAAACGTACGTTGTTCGCAAGGGTTATATAAAATTGTTTATACCATAACTTGATACATATATACTTTTAAGTATTTAGTGAGAACCACGAAAACTCTATTTTGAGTACCGAAGCAAAGTAAGAGTAAATGGGTTAAAAGCAAGCTTTTGACTAAAGATTATAGAAAAAGTCAAGAATCTGATGTCATCCAGAAGTGGCCTCTAAAGTCTATAGAGATACATTTATTTATTTCAGCGATCTTCTTATAAAAGGAATATCTAGAAAATTCATCAGTTCATAAATTTAAGATCACCACGCACGATGTATGGCATATTTTACTCCTAAAGTTTAAGAAATCGGAATTTTTATTTTTGTCGGACCTACCATATATATATTTTAGTCCCATGTTGGGGACTGGAGTCGAATCCTATATGCCAAAGAGAAAATTAAGCTGAACGGCCTTAACCGCAAGTCAAAACGCTCCTGAAGATCGATATTTAGATTAGTCGACGGGTATTAGCTGACATCTCAAGAAGACGAAATAGTTTTGATAATTACTTTGTTTTTATTTTGTTGTAGTTGATTAAGACTAAAAGAGTCTACAAGTAGAAGCAAGTTGTTTTGACAATTCGTAGTCTTCACAACAGCGATTGCTTTCGTAAGCCAACGACTTCTCTATACTACTGTTTCTTGCAAGCATCCATAAATACCATATATGAATATTATTATATTACAAAATTTTGCAGGAATCTTTTAATGTTGTTGTAGAGTACTGATTAATTTACCTCTTATCATCTTCACGAATCAAGACAAGTCGTCTTGGACTGTTGTGTGTGTTGACCCGGCTTCTCTATAAGGAACCTTAGTTATATATATATACATTTCAGTAATAAACACATAAAATTTGATCAGAAGACTGAAAATTCTTCGTTAGATTAATCCTCAAATAGTGCATACGTAGTTTATCTTCTGATCGTATATACGTGAAAAACATGCAATCGTACGTGAGCAGTCATTAGTGAATTAAAGCTACGAATGATTTGAACAAGAGAACATGCATTAGCATTCGTATTCACCTTTGTTTTAGAGTAAAAACAAACTGATATTTACATGCGGTAAGCTCTGTCTCAACCTCACAGCAAGGTACGCTCAATGAAACGCACGTACGAAATTATAAGAAAAAAATAGGCAATTGGTTGTTTTTTAAACGGAAAATATGAAATTAATACAGATGCGTTGGTTAGATAAATATTATTATATCCAATCTCACTGATCCGAATCTTAAGAGTAAACGATCTCGCTGGGTGTTTTTTTAATAAAAATCTAGACCAGTAGGTTACAGACGTGAAACAATTTTAAATTGAAATAAATAACATAATTTGAGCTGTCTTTATACGTATAATCCTGAAGATCAAAAGTCGACAACAAAGAGGAATTAGGTCCGCCGGCGAAACCAAAGAGGAACAAGTATGCATTCGCGTGTGCCATCTTAGCCTCCATGACTTCCATCCTCCTTGGTTATGGTTAGTTTTCTCTTTTGGTCAACCCAAAAAACAAAAAAAGCCAAAAAAACCACCACTAATTTATACGTACACATTTATTTTACTATATGAATTAATTAATCAAATGAGTTGTGTTTACAAAAACAATTTGCAGATATAGGAGTGATGAGTGGAGCAATGATTTATATCAAGAGAGATTTCAAGATTACTGATACTCAAATCGGGATTCTCGCCGGTATCCTCAACATTTTTTCGCTAATAGGATCTGCCGCCGCCGGAAAAACCTCCGACTGGATTGGTCGGCGTTACACAATCGTGTTGGCCGGAGCTATATTCTTCGCCGGAGCTCTCCTCATGGGATTTGCCCCTAACTACGCTTTCCTCATGTTCGGGAGGTTTGTCGCCGGAATCGGCGTCGGTTATGCCCTCATGATCGCACCTGTCTACACCGCCGAAGTCTCTCCGGCATCTTCTCGCGGCTTCCTCACCTCCTTCCCCGAGGTACATATATATAATATTTATATCTTAATGAAATAAGTGGTTAAAAATGAGTTAGGCTAATTAGATGGACGTGCCCGGAATTCAAACGTGTAACCAATTATTTAGAAATTAGTCAATAGATTAATTTTCCACATTTTTTTTAGCTAACAGTGGAATTTTTTTTATTTTTTTTTAAATAAGATGTTTTATTTCTTAATATACATCTTTTATTTATTTGTAGTATTCTAAGTGAAAAAAAATAGAAATTGTATTGTTACTGTGTTATTGATTAAGAGACCGCTGACTTTTCCTTTCATCACCATCTTTAAAACGATTTGGCCAAAATATAGGTATTTTGGTAAGTTTGGTGCATGATTTTTATTTTTTTAGACGACAGAGAAGATGAAATTGGAAAAAGAGTGTAATATCTGACGTGGCAGAGCGGTTATGCTGACGTGTACAGGTGTTCATCAATGCCGGGATATTGCTCGGCTATGTATCGAACCTCGCCTTCTCGAAGTTTCCTCTGAAGCTGGGATGGAGATTCATGCTCGGAATCGGGGCCGTACCTTCCGTTTTACTCGCCGTCGGCGTTCTCGCCATGCCGGAATCTCCACGGTGGCTCGTTATGCAGGGCCGTCTCGGAGAAGCCAAACGCGTTCTCGACAGAACCTCTGATTCCCCCTCCGAAGCCGCTCTCCGACTCGAAGAAATCAAAGAAGCCGCCGGAATTCCCGCCGATTGCCACGACGACGTCGTTCAGGTAAACACACCAATCTCAAACAAGTTGAATTTCGAATTTCAGCGATTTCTCCGTCCCAGATTTTGCCCTAAAATTTCTCGATTTCGCATTTCCAGGTGTCGAAGAAGAACAGCCACGGCGAAGGAGTTTGGAGAGAGCTTCTAATCCGTCCGATTCCAGCCGTACGGCGCGTTATGATCGCCGCGATCGGGATCCATTTCTTCCAGCAAGCTTCCGGAATCGACGCGGTGGTTCTCTTCTCGCCGCGGATCTTCAAAACCGCCGGACTCGAAAGCGATCGCCAGCAGCTTCAAGCGACTGTAGCCGTAGGACTCGTGAAGACATCGTTCATACTGGTCGCCACTTTCCTCCTCGACCGAGTGGGAAGGCGGCCTTTGCTTCTGACCAGCGTCGGAGGAATGGTGCTGTCTCTGGCGACATTAGGAACGTCCCTGACGATTATTGACCACCACCCGGGGGAGAAGGTGTTGTGGGCGGTGGTGTTGAGCATCGCGACGGTGATGACTTACGTGGCGACGTTTTCGATCGGA
This sequence comes from Alliaria petiolata, assembly GCA_020283515.1. Taxonomy (NCBI): domain Eukaryota; kingdom Viridiplantae; phylum Streptophyta; class Magnoliopsida; order Brassicales; family Brassicaceae; genus Alliaria; species Alliaria petiolata. The sequence goes on along the minus strand of JAHZTW010000001.1, from coordinate 198,407,342 downwards.
GCGGGGCCGATAACATGGGTTTACAGCTCGGAGATATTCCCGCTGAGGCTGAGATCACAGGGATCGAGTATGGGGGTGGTGGTGAACAGAGTGACGAGCGGTGTGATCTCGATGGCGTTTCTTCCGATGTCGAAAGGGATGACGACGGGAGGAGCGTTTTACTTGTTCGGAGGGATAGCGACGGTGGCTTGGGTTTTCTTCTACACTTTCTTGCCGGAGACGCAAGGGAGGATGCTTGAGGATATGGATGAGCTTTTTAGTGGTTTCAGGTGGAGAGACTCCAAGAGTAAGCCTAAGAATATGAACTCGATTTCGAATCCGGAGGTTGAGTTTGGACCAAACAAACAGTGAGCTTTTTTCTTTCTTTTTCTAAGAATTTGGAGGGGAATGGGATACAAAAGTTGTAGAAATTTGATCAGATATATAATTTGAAGGAATAATAAGTATGAAAAATGGGAAATGACTAAATGGACTTGACTATATCTATGTATTGTTTGCTTATCGTTTGTGTTCATATGCCTTGGATTGGAATCATGTAAGATCGAAGTGAAGGTTCAAGTCAATTTTTAAATTTAGCAAAGAAACCAACAAATTACTGGTATTTGATTAACAACAAAGAAGCAACCTTTTCTTAAATCACACCTAAATCCAGATCAATGATGAGTAGTAACTGATTAATCAAACAAAGAGAACAAAATTCAGCAGCAACGATATCAGCCAACAACAAATCACATTAGTATTTAACATCATCTTTTTCTCCTCTCACTTCTTCTGCGAAACCTTAGGCCACTGTTTTCCCTCTTTCATTTGCTTATACTGGGCCACATTAAAAAAGCCCACAAGATTCAAAAGAAAATGATTGGCCCAGCTTCAGCTAGGGGTTTTGTGTCTTCAAATCGGCAGAAGAGAGAGTTTCTTGTCATCGATCCTTGTTGAAGATGCTGTCGGATCTTCCAAGGGATTTGGCAGAGGATGTGCTCATCAGGCTTCCGGCGACATCCCTCAGAGCAATGCGATGTGTTTGCAAAAAGTGGAACGCTTTATGCAAAGGTCGGAGCTTTACAAAGAAGCACCTTGCTCAAGCAAAAGAAGCAGCAGCAAGAGAGTCTATGGTGATCATGTTGATAGCTTATCGGGTTTATCTGATGAGCCTAAACCTCCGCAACGGCGTCGAGCCATCGATAATCCCTCTAGGTAAACTTATTAGCCGAGACGATTCAGATCGAGTCGTCGAAATACGTGAAGTCTATCACTGCGATGGTTTATTGTTATGCATCCCGGAACCTAAAACTAGGTTCGTTGTTTGGAATCCGCATAGTGGCCAAACCCTGTGGTTCAACTTCAGACCAAGAAATTGTCGCCGTGGAATAATGCGCATGAGGTATGCTATAGGATACGAGAATAGCAGCAAATCGTGCCGCAGCTACAAAGTTTTGAGGTTTGTTGAATATAGCGATGAATACGTTAGGTATGAAGTCTACTACATCAACTCCAGGGATATTGNCTGAGTTTGACTAGATCGTGATCCTTGTTGCTTCTGGTTCTGCAATTAGGCATACACATGAAACACACAAGAGTAAGAGATAGAGCGCATACGTAACAAAAATAAAAATAAAAACTTGGACGAAATTCTACTACTGAAAATCAATTGGCAACAATTAAGTCCCCGGAAAATGCGCCAAAAACTTGATAGGTGTAGTTTTACCCTAAAAAAAAAAATCTGCAAGTGCACATAATCGCAGTTATAGTACAAAGGATTATCATATCCCTAGAGACTTAATGTTTCACAGCAAATTCTCAGGATCGAATCAAGCTAAGCAGTGAATAGATTGCAAAAAAAATAAAATACTAAAAGAATCAGTTGGAAAGCTCTGTTCTCGAACTCGAAGCACAACAGTATAATCAACCAACTTCCGCTGCGAAGAGTATATATGTCTAAACCCTAAAATCCCAAATTTCTTTGCAAATTCTAACAATTGGGACAAGCATTAAAGGTTCAGGTTCAATTGTTCACAAAATCCATAAACCAAATTCCTTTGCGAATATGTATTTTTCTCATCTAAGATTAGTTCAGGCAATTAATCACACTTTCGTGTCTACCATTTAACCGAATATCAGATTCTAGGTCACGAAGCTAGAATAAGCATTAATCACAAATCCAGATGAAGAACTCTAATCATTTCACCTTAACAATTCAATTTAACTTAACAATTTATCAATCACCTTTGAAAAACTCTAAACCTAACAAACAAACTACTCAGAAATGGTGATTGAAACAAACATCATGAAAAGAAGAGATTGCATAAGAGAAATAAGTAAAATATATAAAGGGGGTTCCAATTCTTCTCTCAAACAACAGAGTCTCATAATTGTCTCCCCAAAAGTTCTAGAACAAATCTCTCTCAAAGTCTCAATAGAATAAAAACTGAATGCCTAACAATGGGTTTAAAAAACCTAAATATAGTCTAAAACAAGAATTGGGCTAATCTGCAACTTCTGGAAACTTCAAGGATTAAAAATGCAATTTCTGGAAACTTGAGGCAGATTCGCATGGAGTGTCGATCGATACCAGTGGCAAAACGTGAGCAATCCGTCCTTCGTTTCCTCTTCGTTCGGTTTGATTTCATTAGACCATCTCCATCCATGGGTTTCTTAAAATTTAAGAAAGTTTCTACAAATATATTAAAAAATAAGTAATAATATAATATGATATGGGGTTCTTAAAATTAAGAAACTAAGAGCATCTCCATCGCAAGACTCTCTAAACAGAGTATCTAACATATATTATAATAATATAATTTATTAGCATAATTAATTTTAATTGTAAAAAGCATTAAACCAATCAATATGAGAACACATGTTTTAGAGTTTCTCCCATTTTCTCCTTGCGTCTCTCAAGCAAGAGACTTTTGTGTGTCTCTTACCTCTTTTTGTGTGCCTTTCTTAGCTTTTTTATTTTTTTCATTTTTTTATTATAAGACCATATTCAACGCACAGACTTTTGAAAAAGGTTTTTTAAGTAAAAAATATTAATATAATATAAAAACATAAATAAATTTTAAATATATAAAAAGGAAATCCACTTAGAGCAAAATCATTGGTGATACTCTTGTGGGTGTCTTAAAAGTTAATTAAAAATAAAAAAGAAAATACCACTTAAGGAAATGAAGAAAAAAGAAAAGAAAAAAAATTACATTCCAATTAGAAGATGGCACATAAGGTGTCTCTTAGTGTCATGATAAATGGTTTCTCCGAGTAAGAAGAAGCAGAGGAAGTGCTTCAATTGGCAGAAGCATGTGGTGTTTCTTAAGGATTGGGAAACGTTTCTGCTTCATTTTGGGGATCCGTTTGGAGCATTCACTAGTGATGGATTCAGGAGATTGGAGATAAAACCTTTGATTGAGCATTAATAAGATGGACAAAATTCAAGCTAAAATTGATGAGAATGTCAAAGCTATATTGGAGAATTGGCCAGAGAAATGTCACTTGACACAACTGTTGTGTAAAGTGATGCTGCAGCATGATTTAAAGAGGAATGCAACAGTTCTACATGAAGCACAAATGGAGATCTCCGATAATACAATCTGAAGCAAATGGCTGCAAATTTTGCGTATCATGCTGTGTTTGAGCAGATTAAAGACGGGTCAAAATCCAGTTGGATATACAGTGATTCAGTGGAAAGATATGCATGTTGGAAGAAGCTCTTGTGTTGCATTGTGTTGGTCCCAGATTTTAGAGCTTTAAACGTAAGAACACAAGAGTACTTTTGTTGGCAATTAAGATTGCCTATTTTTGGGTTTTTTCATTACTTAAATAGACTCGTACAGAAACAGATCAAGGAGTCGTAGCTCCTAAACATAAGGGAAATGGGAAATGGAAGAAGTGGGTTCCTAAACAACAGGAAGACCATTTCTTCTTATTGACTCAGCAACAACTCAAAGACGTAAACAACTTAAGAAAAGAAATTGAAAGAAAACCAATTACTGAACGTATCTCCGGTTCGGTATCCTTGTCCGGTTTGACACTCTTCTCTCCTGTTCTGTCATTGTAACTCCATCACATTGGCAGCTGCAAAGCTCTTTGTGGCGAAGTCATCAATAGCAGATGTTGTCACAATAGTAGGGCTTACACCTCCAGCAATTGGTCACAGTTTTGCTCAAGTTTCAGAAACAAATGCAATTGGCAACCACTATCTTTACCCATTATACGCAAGGCCACACAGCTCAGGCCACGTTGAAGGAGAAGTTACTATTCAAAAGCAGTTGGATATTACAGCCACGAAAGCAAACTCGTATTGGGCTATTAGCTAACAGTGGAATAGAAAACCCTAGTTTCCTCAATCACCTGAGGTTTAGTGGCGTGATGGTGGCACACAGAATCCGCCTCTGCAACTCGTCGATGAAGGGTGACGCCGAAGGCCTAGCATTAGATTATCTATTCAACGGTTTGAAGCTAAGCCACGAAGTTGTGGCGTTTAAGAAGCGCCTTACAACGAAATTCTCTTGTCTCAACGACAAGAAGCTTCACCTCGTCCTTGACTTGGACCACACGCTCATACACGCCGTTAGGGTTCCAAGTCTCTCCAGAGCAGAGAAGTATATCTAACTCCAAGGAGATTAGTAAGAATTCTTTACCGCAGAAACAAATGGTGTAATAATTGACTCAGTTTTGTTTTCATTATTGTGTGGTTTGAACGTTCAGTCTCTTCACTTTTTAGTTGATTTTTTAAGTTGATGTTGTAATGAACCCTATTAACACTATAACAAAAACACAAAATTGCGAAGGAAGGCTAGCTGTAATGAACCATTAATAAAGTTATTAGTTATCAAAACCAAACTAAATTTTAAACATCGCCGCCATCCGCACAGAGTTATTAGTTATCAAAACCAAAACTAAATTTTAAAGATAAAGAGAGTAGTACGTTCATTAAAGCTTAACGCTTTTTGTTTTTTTGTTTTTGGGGTCCAAAATCAAAGCTTAACGCTTTCTTTCACTCATCATCAAAGACGATCTTGTCTTGGTCTAGCCTCGCTCACCGTTATTTTTAACCCTCTAATTTTACTTCCGTTTAGCTTCAATGCATTGTTGAAGCCATCCTTCAATTCTATGAAAGCAAACCTGAAAGAATAATTAAGAGAACACGTCTTATATGAGTAACATCCTCATTAGATCACCATTAACCAATGGTGGAGAGAAGAGTTACAAACCTCCTGCTAGCACCAGTCTCAAGATATGTTGGAACAGAGATCCTTGTGATATCTCCACAAGCACTGAAATGATCTTTTAAGTCATTCCAGACCTGGAGATGTTCACAACAGATTTTTCAGAGTTTATACAAATAGTTGTTATAAAGCAAGTTCGAATTGGTTTAAAAGAGAGTTGAAAAAAATGAAGATTTTACCTCATTTGCACCGAGAAACCTGTTGAATCCTCTAACAAAAACCGTTTTTTGTCCTTTGCTGTCACTACCCTGGTAGTTGCTGCTTCGTGGAGTTTCCCTCTCTTTTGCAAGTTCAAGCTTAACATTTAGGCCTAGTAGTGGTTTGCCGTTCAATTCCAATGCCTACATCCAGTGATAGATCCAGTCATTGTCTCAATTCCAATAATACCACTTTAATAAATTCCTAAATAACCAATAGATATAGCTTACCTTCGCAGCTGCTTCTGCAGAAGCAAATTCAACATGCCCCCATCCTTTACTTCTGCCATCGTCATATGAACCAAGTCGAACATCGACAACTTCACCAGCTTCTTTGAAGAATTTCTCTCTGTACACAGTGTCGTGCTTAGGTTCACAGATGGTTAAAGCAAAATAAAAATTGGGGCTTTTTAAATATATTTTTTTTTAAAATTATTCTAAACTAAAAATAAATATATAAAAAACCTTGGTAGAAATTCACAACTGCATCATCTTTATCTTTCTTTTGATTTTATGTCTGAGGTATCAAAACATGACACTCGAACTATGATTCATAATAATAACCAGTAACCCTAATGCCACTCTGATACATCAACTTTTAAAAGTTGGGGGCACTAAATGTTTTATATAATTCACGTATCTGAGGCAAATGCCTTTTTGAATGTACACTAGGCACGGCTCTGTCTGTACATGAGTTATATGTATCAGGCAACCAACATTTTTATCGTAAGGACCAGAAGAAAATAAAAAACAATATATGTACTTACATGTCAGATCTCGCAATTCCATAGAAAAGATTTCTAGCAAATAGTGTCTTGATTCCTCCCTGAGCCTGCTGAGTGGTTGTTGTCTTCGGCTGTAATATTAAAAAAGGAAAAAAGAAAAACATGACATAAAACATTATCACAACTAAGGAATCAAATTCATAACCAAAATTTGTTGGATGGAGTTTTTACTTGTTTTGCATTTGATCTATCTTCTGCCTCCGCCATTTCACTATCAGAATCCTGGTTTTGATTAAAAGAAGAGTAAAGTTAGAATAAATTTTTGAATTCTTCATACGGAATACATAAAACAAGTAACATTATTGGCACCTTTTTCTTTGGAGTTACTTTCTCATCTTCACTCTCCTCCTCACTAGATTCATCACTACTGCTTTCTTGTTTAGAAGTTTTTGCTGATGAACTGCTCTCTGCCTTGGCTTTGGCATCTTGCTTCTTCGCAGGGGCTGCTTCCTAATTTTGTTTTACAAAAGAAATTTCAGATTAAGAAGATGTCCTAAGGCAGAGAGCAGCTCATCTAACATTGAGGAAAACAAAATAGTGATGCAATTCATACCTCGTCTGATGAAGAATCATCCTCAGATGAGCTGCTCTCTGCCTTAGCTGCTGGTTGCTTCTGAGGGGCAGATTCCTAATTATACTTTATCAAAAAGACAAATTGCATATTAATATGACATTCCTCAAACATTAACATTATGCTAATTATCCTGTATTATAAGTCTACGAAGAATTAGAAACCGTTTCAATACTAACCTCATCATCTGAATCTGCCTCAGCTTCATTTAGGGTTGCTTTTTCTTTAAAGTTGCTTTCTCATCTTCACTCTCCTCCTCGCTAGATTCATCACTACTGCTTTCTTGCTGAGAAGCTTTTTTTGATGAAATTTTAGCCTGTATAATTAGGCAAAACAGTTTGCTTCTATTGACTGACACTTATGCAACAGAAAATAATAAAAAAGTAACTTCAGATGAGCTGCTCTCTGCCTCGGCTTTCTTTTGGGTTGCTTCTTCGCATCCAGAGGTTTCTTGGCAAGGACTTTCTTAGTCTGAAATCGAATGTTCAATAGTAATAAACTTAACGTGAATATAGACACAACACTGTCCATAATTTAAACTCAACTTAACTCTAAACATTTCAACCAAAAACTCAACTTAACAAAAGCTCTAAACATGAACACTAAGAGATTGAGGTAATAACTTCTGTTCTTCCTCAGAATCAGAAGAATATGATGAGTCGGAAATGCTGGTATCTTGTTGATCTTCAGATGAAGCGGGCAACTCTTCAACTCCAATTTCATCTTCGTCAAGTCCGATTTCATCTTCTTCGACTCCAATTTCATCATCTTCAAGTCCGATTTCTTCCTGCTCTTCTTCAAGTTCGATTTCTTGTTCCTGAACATCCGGAACTACCCGAAGGTAGTGGATGCATGTAAGCTTATCGTACCTGTAAAACAAGATTATTAAGACAATCCCAAAAAAAAAAAAAAACAGCAAGTGCAGAACTTTATTGACTTTATTCAAAAACAATCCTAAAAAAAAAAGTAAGGAACTTATACCATCCCCGTGGAGACGAAATATTTACGCCTACAGTCACTTTTTGGAACTCATATTAGTGAGAAAGTAACTTTTGACAATTGAGTAACTTTTGTTTTCTCCCCAGGACGATGGCCATCTGAATTTACTGAATTGTCCCTAACCTTTCATCTTTCATCTTTCATCTACTTGACCACAGTTTACACCTTCAGTTAAAAATATAAGATTTTACTGTTTTTTTTTTAGGAAGAAGCAGCCCATCTTCCGACTGCGCCGTCGCCACAGTCCAAACCCTAAGTATCACACACCACTCAATTCTTCCCGGCGTTCTCTCTGTAATCAAGTTTCAGATTTTCCTCACCGCCATCAACGTCCACATATTTCAGATTTTCCTCACCGCCAGATCCGTTGAACTCTCTCATGGAAGGTAAATCGTTGGTTTATTTACATGGAAGGTATCCATGATGAGTAATCGTGAATGATTTTCGCAAACCTAATCTCACAATATTCGCGTTTTTAACACCTAATTATAACTTATTTGAGAAATTAGTGCATAGTATCCATGAATATTCATCCATGAGTCTTTAAGATGAATAGTCATCTACTTTTACGACTCACATACTACCGTCATCATGTATCCATTTTTTCTTGTCCACAACACACACACCAGAGCCGTATTTGCTGAAAACAAAATTTTCTTCTGTGTAGGATCAGATCTACAACACCAACGGGACGACAAACTTCCACGCCGGTTGTTCGCTACAGACCGATACCCAAATGCGCGTTTAAACGTATACTCAAAACCAGACATTCTCGCCTTCATCCACGCCACATTGAAAGACACTCCGGAGTGGACAATCATTAGGAACTCCTGCTTTGGCCAACTATTCGACATTCCATTACCCAGATGCCCAATTTCGGGCAAACTCATTCACGCTCTTCTGTCGCGTCAATTGCTTACAAACAAGAAATATGAGCTATGGTCAGTTTTTGGTGGTCATCCCTTTCGATTTTCACTGCCCGAGTTTGGCACTCTCACTGGATTGCCCTGTGGAGAGTTTCCAGAAGGGTATTACCCAGATTTTCCGGCGTTTGACAAGGACTGGAAACCGGATCAAGCTTGGAAAGAGATAATATCAGATAATCCTCGCACTACATGTACTGACTTGATGCTTATGATGAAAACAAACCCGGATATGCCAAGTTCGAGAAAACTTCAACTTGCACTCAACTGTATTGTCGATGGGGTTCTTATAACCAATACGCAGGTGCACCGTCCCACTCCCAGATACGTAAGGCTGGTCACTGATGTTGATGCATTCCTCAACTTTCCATGGGGCCGTGAATCCTTCCTCCGCACCATTGGAACCATGTGCCCGAAAATTACTAGTCCAGCCAAACGCGAGCAGGCGGTAGAAACATTCAGAACCCAACTCCGTTCTGGCTCTATGCGAGTGTGCGGCTTCGCACTCGCGCTACAGCTACTCACTTTTAAGCTTATCCCTAGCCTCCTTGCCAAGCTTAAAAACAGTTCTGAAATACCACCTCTTCTCGATCATCCTGGTGAGGCCATTAATAAGCACGGATCTCTGCAACTAGAAGCTGTCCACCTCACAGAGGCCGAACCAAATGTAAGTCTTCATACATAGAAACATTAATCCGCACTTTCTGAGCGTTTATTCCACTAATTTCGTTTCCCTCTTCCACAGCTTAAAGTTTATCCCTTTCTCACCATAGAACACGGGGAAGAGACAGGCTGGGGAGAATGGGACGATGAAAGCAAAGACAAGAGAGTGAAGTACATGGTCCGTAGGATCAAGAATGCAGATGTTTTCAACAAATATGAATGGCCAGGTGGTGATGCGTCTTTGCCTCTCCTACAAATCACCCAACCCTCGGAAAAAACCCATCACAAGAGACACATTTACAACCGCAATCAAGGACAACAAAGCAAGCTACAAGTTAAGAAGAGTCCGTCATCTTCAACGAAAGCCACATCCCGCAGAGCAAACATACAGCGGCCTCAAGTCCAGTTCGCAGACACAACAACCACAACGATGCAAAATGATTGCCTGCTTGCACAGATTCGCCAATTAACTCAGCAGGTCAACCTCATTTCCGAAAAACAGAACCACCTTCACAACCAGCTGAACATACGACAACGGGGAGGACAAGCTAAAATATCAAACCACCAACGTCGTATTGGCTCTATACTACAATCTTACAAGAAAAAACGCATGCTCATCCATTGTTCACTATCCACCTCAAAGGCATTTGAAAACATTGTCAGCTTCCAAGCCAACACTATTAGTCCTCGGAAAGGGGACTCGGCCGAGGCTTCTAAGTCTGGCAGCAACAAGGTAAAACACTTACCTAAGCCCTTCAAGTACACCACACCACCATTCACATTTACTCCACCAACTTTCAGGAAACAGAAAAACCTCTCACTCGACACCATGGAATAGAAAAAAGCGATTGTACCACCTCAATCAAAACTGACAAGCAGGAGGTCAATAAATATACCTCTCGCTCTTCCTTTATTTTCTAATGTTTTGGTACTTCTCATTTACCCAGTTGTAAACAACAGGACACTAATACGGTTGCCGCTGCCGACGACATGGACACTTCGGACTTCGTTAATAACCCTCTTCCTTACACTTACATAGTTTCAAATCAACATCGCCGCCGGTTTTAACCTCCTTTTTCCTTTTGCAGTTCGCAGAGTCACCTATTCTCACGCGGATAGACTCATCTAAGGTATGTTCTCTGATGAATCTTCCTGTTTTATGACAACACTACTAACATACTTCATTTCCATTCAGACACTACCTCCACAATCACCTGATGAAATCATCCAACAGGTACTAACCCAAATAGGCCACCCTAAGAACTACACGGTTCACCAACAGGTACACACAATATAGGAGTTCACTGTTCTTATTATGTTTTTCCAACATCACTTCTTCTATAAATAACAATTATTCCACTTCCACAGGATCTACACGATGACTACGCAAACACTACGGTTGTCGGCCCTTCTTCTGAATCTACAAAAACTCCACCACCTTCAAATGCATTACCACAGCTTGCTGCTGGACAATCAAAGATGGACGAGGTGAGTCTTCCTCAGCAAACAATATCATTTTTACCCTCAAATTTATATATTTTTAACCACCTATACAAATATCTGGCCAGGAACAATCTTCCCCTACCTCAAAAACGTTGAACTACTCTTTAGCAGAAAACAGCTTATTTACCCTTCCAGATGGACACGCCCACATGGAAACGGAACTGGTACGTCCTCCCCCACAGTCCTTGCGCTGTCTGACTCATTGAATCGCCTCATAACATCCCTAAAACTACTTCATCAGCTTAAAGACGCCCTCAACGACACACATGAGGACACTACTCATGAAACACACCTTCTAGATGGACATTCTGTCATGGACACAAAAGAGGTATTATCTATTTCTCATCTACTTCCCTTGTGTGTTTCATCATATACTACTCCTTACTCCCACATCATACGGACTACTTCTTTAAATTCGCAACTACTTTCATTACACAGCCTCCTCCTAATAGCGCAACACAACAATGTATAAGAGGACGCACCTCCGGAATACCACATTCAGATGAACCTCAAGATGTCAGTGATTCCTCAAGCCCCCCAACACCACCCACAAGACACATCCCCTCCCAGATGGAAACCCACCTAGCTTTTACTATAGGGCAAAAGAAACAGTCAACCAATTTCCAGTTAATTCATGAACTCGACGAGGAGTTATACCAGCTACTACAACAAACTCTCTCTGCAGCGCCTACCATGTAAGTTTTTTCACCTCCTCATCCTTTCATGTACACTTCACAGCCAAACCTCCTCTAATTATCGTTACGCTGTGGCTCAGCTCCCACAACACAAACTTAGGCCATGCCTTCGACAACAACTTCCTATTAACGCTTGCTACCCCAAAGGAATGGACTACCACTTCGGTAATTCCCAACATTTTCCCGACGAATGTGTAATACTCTTTACTACTGAATTGCCCACTAATAGTTCTCACTCTCACGCAACACATGGACGTGTTAATGTCATGGCTATCAATTAAACACCCAACCAATGAAGTTGCTGCCTTCTGCTCCCCCTATTTCATCGGTGCTTTGACGTCCAAGTCCAAAACACGTCGCTTCTACGCAGCTCGGAACAGACAACAGTTTAGATGGGATGATCTCATCCCCTACGTTAACAAGCCTGGTCGTACCTGGGTACAAGACACAGACACTGTCTACATCCCGATGTGCTGGGCAAATAAACACTGGGTCGGGCTAGCCATCAACCTCAGCCTTGGCCACATCGAAATACTAGACCCTTACCCACCCCTCAAATGCGACAGGCAGGTTGAAACATGGATGCGCCCAATCTGCGATATACTCCCTTACGTCGTCAACAGTCTGTGCCCAAACGCATCCCAGCAAAACGGCTTTTCACCATACACATGGAACCGGGTACCTGATCTTTACCACAACGAACGCACAGGCGACTGTGGACCGATAACTGTAAAGTTCATGGAAATGCATGCTGCGGGAGACCCTTATCCTCACATGTTCGGCCTAACCGACCAGCTGGTAGACAACTTCAGGAAACAGTATGCGATCGACCTTTACACGGACCTCATAATCCCACTCTATTTCGGCCCCCAGGCATAAGTTGTGAGTCTCAGATCATGCATGTATAATACTCTACTCGTTTTAGGACTTCTTTTGTACTCATAGGCCTTTCAGACACTAAATAGGCCTCTTCTATCTGTCCACGTGACCCTGTCCACTTTCGGTTTCTATTCCACCTGCATCTAATATAATATGCTCCTACTGTCCACTACTGATTCATCCATTCGCAATTATGTTTTCTAAACATGCCAACCGTTTCCTTCTCTTTTCACGCTACAATATTACTATACTTCGGCGAAAATGCATAATCTGTCCACACCTGTTTTTTCATGTTGTTTTCCAATTACGTTAATCTGTTCACAAATAACACCACAAATTCTTGTTTCTCACCAGCGTATCACCCAATTCAGACATACTGTCCATTAATATTTATCCATTTCCAATTCGAATTTGTACACTTCCTACTAATAGTAAAAACGCCATCGTCCGCCCAACACGTCATTTTTCAAAGTCATAAATACCCCCCCACACCAAACTTGTTTTTAACATAGAAACTACCTTCCAACATAAATACTAACTTCCACGTTTATTATCCCCCACCAGCGGCTACTCTCTATATTCAATCGCACAAAAAAATAATAATTACCGGCAATGGAACGGAGCTACAGCACCGCCTCAAATGCAAATTCGTTAAGCATCAACTACCAAGAATTAGAGGGCCCTCTCTGCTTCTGCAATCGTATCACCCTCCAGACCAAGTCTTGGTCAAACGACAACCCGGGCCGTAGGTACTACCGGTGCGACAAACATGGTTTCTTCTGCTGGGCGGACGCTGAAAAACAAAATCTCTGGCAAAAACAAAGCCTACTCGAAGCAAGAGACCAGATCCGCCTCCAAGGACAAGAAATACAGAAGCTCAAAAACACACTCAAGAACCTCAACAACCAGCTACAAGCCGAGCAACCTACTAATGGAATTCCACCAGTATCCTCCCACGACCAAACAACGACCGCCTACAAGGAGAAAGAGCGGATGTTTCGTCAAATTCTAATACTCTCTTGGGCTGGATTCGTTGTTACAACAGCCATCATCCTCGCCTTCAGCAGCCATTAGTTCAGTCCACCTTAGTTTTTGTTCTTATGTAACCCAACGGCTGTGATTTGCAAATTACTACCTCCTTCTCTATGTTTAACCTCCAACATGTTCTTACTTCCTGTAATCCTCTTCATAACTACTTTTAACCTAAGCAATTGTTTTGATTTAGTCGTCAGTGTCATTCAACAATTGGAAAAGAATTTACTACTGTCCACAGCATCTGTATCCATTCATTTTACTCACCTCCACCGTACAGTATCTGTACACTCACGTATGGACTACAAAACCGTCTTCACGTGGACATAACCAATTTGTAGCATATATTCCCTCAACCGGGTCTAGAAGGATGTCGGTTAATTCCAATTCACTAAACACTATTCAAAATGACTTCCAACAAACATAATCCAACAAGAATAAAATACCTGATTAACTCAAAATGGATAGCATCTCGTGGACAACTACCACCTTCGCTCTTGCATATGTCCAAATTCCTCCATTTACTATTCAACATTTACCATCCTGCAAAGATAATAATTATAATACTCAAAATGGACATCAACGCGTGGACAACTACCACCTTCCCTCTTCCATATGTCCAAACTACAATAAGGAAACAGGTGATTTGTAGCATATATTCCCTCAAACGGGTCGAGAAGGATGTCGGTTACTTCCAATTGACTAACCACTATTCAAACCGACTCCAAACCAAAATAATACAACAAGAATAAAATACCTAATTAACTAAAAATGGACAGCAAATCGTGGACAGCAACTCTTGCATATGACCAAATTCCTCCATTTACTTTTTAACATTTACCATCCAACAAAGAACAAATTCTAATACTCAAAATGGACATCAACTAGTGGACAACTACCACCTTCCCTCTTCCATAAGTCCAAATTATTACCAATTAAAAATCCACACAATCCATTTACTAATTAACATTTACCATCCATTTACTATTTAACAGTTACCATCAAACAAAAAACAAATTATCCACCAATGTTAAACAATCCAATAATTGTTCCAAAAAAAACATTCATTGAATAATTATGTCCCAAAACATCCAAATACCAAGTCAAAGCTCTTCGATACACCCTCACCAAAAAACAACCTCCACCAAAATCCATATCCACCAAAATAAAAGGTATTTGGGTACAACTAACAATAATCGATACAAATAAGGTTTGCTTGATATCGACAATAAGAAAACATCATCAATATCGTTGACATCGTCCTCATATTCATATCTTGCAACTGCTACGATTGTGACCCGATTGCAAACACTTCGAGCACTTGTTAGGAACCAGCTTCTTAACTCGAGTTACCTATACGCAAATCAAAACTCTTCTCTCAAACAATAATTAATCATTACTAATATTAAACAAACTATATTGCTATTACCGGTATCTCTCCTGCTGATGGATAACGAATCTCCTTACGCCTCCCTGAGGCTTTTCGGCTCCTTGGCGGAAATAGAACGACCTTTCTAAGTTCTTCGGGAATCTCCTCATCAGCCGCATCTTCTACTGGGTTAATCACCCCGACATAAGACTCTTGCCACGTAGAGACTCTGTGTTCAACGCCAACCAATGAACTATACACCAGTCCCAAACTATCAGCAGCTAACAAAGCATGTCCGCAGGGTATTTTCAACATATTGTACTTCTTGCAAGAACAAGTTTTATCGGCCAAACTTACCTGGTTCTTCTCCCCAAACATCCCAACAACCTGGCAGCTCCAGTCAGTTATATCATTAATCTTGCTGCCTTTCACCTCTTTCATATGTGTTGTCATCAACTTATCTACCTCGGGAGGAAGGTTACCGAGATTTTTAAGCAATTTTTTGCGCCGAGCATTAAACCACCTCGTCATCATCTCTTGTATAAATCGCAGTAACTCAACTATCGGAGATCCTCGGCCCTTCTTCAAAGCATTATTTAACTGCTCACAAGCATTGTTAGTCATGATGTTGAACCTTTGCCCTCTACAATACACCCTCGTCCAATGAGCCATTCCTATATCCTCCAAATACTTAGCCACCGAACCATTACTAGCCCTAATTTTATCAAACACTAGCTTAAAAGCAGAAACACGGTATGCTTTAGAGGCAGCAATAACCAACTTCCCCAGCCCCTTATTGTGAAACTTCGAAGCCACATTCCTAGCCAAATGGACAACGCAACAACCATGTCTTGCCTTTGGATAGGCAACCTTCAATGCTTTGTAAATAGCTCTATGCCTATCTGATACTATTGTCAATATTGGACTATATGCCAGAATTCCCTCTAGTTTCAGCAAAAACCATGTCCAAGAAGCCTCATTCTCACCATCCACCACAGCAAACGCAAGAGGATATACCTGAAAATTTGCATCCTGCCCGCACGCCGTCATTAAAACGCCCTTATACTTCCCCCACAAATGTGTCCCATCTAAAACAATCATCGGTATAAGTTTCCGGAATCCTGTAATCGACGCACCAAATGCAAGAAAAACATACAAAAACCTATGTATCCCATCGCCATCTGTGTCAATTTCCAAATCAGCCACTGTTCCAGGATTAGCCTTCTTCAGCAGATGCAAATGCATAGGCAGATTTGCGTATGAATCAAAGTCGGAACCTCTTAATTCTCCCACAGACTTCCCAATCGCGCGGTAACATTGCATATATGACGCTTTTACTCTCAGATCCTCCAGCACCAACTGCTGTAACTGCGCCGCTCTTGGCCCATTATCTGGATCACCGTACTTTGCTTTAAATACAGCTGCAATTACTCTTGACGATGCTTTTTTCTTATACGCATTACGTGTGTCGATGCAGCATGTATGTTCCAATTCTGCCCTCTTAATCTCGTAATAACCACAACCACCAACCTCCCGGGCCATAACTCTCCAATGATATCGATCATCAGTACAACTCATCACAAAGTAGTGTCGACGGGTCCTACTCTGCCTAAACGTAAAAAGCCCCTTTATAGCATAAATCGCTAAAGCTATACGACACTCCTCTTTGCTATTAAACAGCTTACCCACATGTATACCTTCGTCGACACCATCAATATCCAAATCAGGGATGTCATCCGTCACAAAAAGGGTATCATCAAATAGAGGAGGAATATCGAACTCCTCATCGTCTATTACATCCAAACATAAACCATCCATGGTTGCTTGTCCACTTACAGCTGAACTTCCAGGTAACGCTCTACACTTATTTTCCAAAGATTGTGGTTTCGGTTTGCACTGTCCATCGCCACTTATTGTCCACCGTTCATTAGACAGTTGCCTCGAAATGCTTTGTCCATCGCAACCAGAAACCGAGTCATTTACAGAGCCGTCCACGGAACTCCGTCCATCAGCATCGTCCCTGCCCTCTCTGCTTGCAGTTACTCCACATCCCTTGTCCCTCAAGTTGCCGACGGTCACTGTAACACTATCGCTAGCTGCACTACTCAAACACCTATACTCCTTACGCATCCCCATGGCCGCTGCTTTCCCATCAAAACCCTCTGCTGCTGGGAACATTATGTCAACAGCATCAGAGCCTGCCAAAGAATCCTCAATTAGTGGCTCCCAAAACTCTGTGTCATAACCAACGGGTCTAACGTCACACCCATCCGCCAAAACACCACAGTAATCCTCGTAGTCTACCTCCTCCATCACTTGCGACGATACAACTAATTTCGTCAAACATCTACCATCAGCGAACTTCCCCTCGGCCTCTACTACCTCCCTCAGTATCTCTTCCTCATCAAGATCAGAGGGTGTTCCAGATTCATCATCATAACACAAACCCTTGCCCAGTGACTTCCCGCCACCCCAATGTTCCCATTTCCTCTTCTGACTAGGGGCCGGGGTTGTAGAAACAACCACAGGACCAGATATTGCACCAACCTCCAATGACGCGTCCGAACCGGCCCCCTCTTCGTATAATGGGACGATCTTCCTCGTACACAATGGAGTTGCCAATCCATTACCTTCAACGTCGGTAGCACCAACCTTTGCTAACACAAACAACCCGTCACTTTCTTTGTACAGTGACACGCTCTTCTTCATACACAATGGAGTGGCAAATCCATTACCTCCCCCGTCGGTTAGAGCATCCACACTACAACCAGCCTCAACGCCGAACGATGCAAACAGATTCATCGTCCTCTCGACCCGAAAATGCTTCAGAAAAAATAAAACACCACCGCCATTAGTGACTAAAACTGGTGGAGTCGTTAATCCCGTCGCTAGCTCCCCCGAGTTTGGTGGCCAGTAACTCAGGGAGGCAGAAATACCAACACAACCACCTCCAAAAAACTCCCTCAACACAGCCGCCTGGAGATCAACAATACTCATTCCCTCCCGAATCGCTACAACCCTTGACATCCGGGTGTTGTCAACGGAAAATTTCCATCTACTACCCTCGCACCGCCTCCACTCTCCACAAATAACAAGACATTGCTCATCCATGCTACCACTTATCATCAGAATTTCCTCGTCCACAAACGATTATCATCCAACAACACTCCAGAGCTTAAATAAAACCGAATATCATCCACATATAACCTAATACTCGAAAAGTACTTCCAACCACCACGCCCTGAGTGGCTTTCATAGACCGCACGATCAGGTCATCATTAAATGCCCACCTCATCGTGTGGCTCTAAACCACACTTTGCTAAACGCATCGATTAAAGATACTAATTTATCCCGCTAAAAACCTCGGTATCTGTTCCATACTACTACCTGTCCACTAAAAGACATCCACACACGGGCATCCATATCTATTCTACGATTTCTGGAAAAAAAACAATAATCAGACTTCAATGAAAATACAAAGACATCCACACAAGGGCATCACTCAAACAATTCTGAAAATTGCACGTTTAGAATTCCGGCTAACTAAAGAGTGCCACGGAACTTAAAACGGAAGCATACACATTTCAACGGGTTTTTATGTCCGCGCTTTTAAAATTGGAAAATAATAAACAAATTTTACCGAGGTTATGGGTGAGGACTAGTTGGTCAATTCAACAACTCAAAAATTAAGAAAGTTACCAAAAAGCAAAGAGTGACTAATATGTAACCGAATGTACGAAAAGTGACTACACACGTAAATAACTCTTAAGACACTTAACTTAGTGTCTTAAAATTTTATAATAATATAAAAAATGATTTTTGAGAAAAAAGAAAAAATACGATTTAAAATAATATATATATATATGCGATAAATCGCGTCGTGACACGTGTCATAAGACATCCTAAAAATGATCTTAAATAAGACACATTTCTTCTCTTTAAGACACCTAAGTGCTGCCATGTCATTATTCCTTTTTTTTATTTTTATTTTAGATTTAAACACCGAAGTGTTTCCATTGGAGTTGCTCTAAAATCAAACCTGTGTAACACTATTTTATTATTTTTAACTGTCCAATTTTGTTGTTTGATATTTTTCATCACACAGTTTCCACGAATCTAAACAAAACGCAAAAGGTTGAGTCAGAAAAGAAAAGACACTGAAGTTCTAGCTCTAAGAAACTCATTAAATTACATTATAATTTGCTAAAAAAAAAAACTCATTACATTATAAAGTTCAAAAAAAAACTCATTACGTATTAGGAAGAAACTCACTCATTAGATCGTGGCCTACCAACCGCGTCTTTGATAGAATCAGTGGCGACTCCAAGTCGCAAGACACGAGAATGCAACGCAATACAAAAATGTTATTAGTAACGCTAATTAATAATGTAATATGAGCCCAATGATAAAGCCCAACGAGCAAATCTCCCACGAGTCTCTCTCTTTGCTTCGGTAGCAAAAACCCTAATCCCTCATCGTTCTCCCTTCGTCTCGTTGTCTCGCTTCTCTTCGATTTTCTCTCCGACGAACCAGATCGTTGCTGCTCGAATTACACAGGCGAGCTTCTACTCTCTCCTTTCTTTGTATGAACAACTTAGCTCTTAGCATCATTATTAGTGATATCCTTAGGGGTTCTTAGAATAAAAAAAATTAATAATAATAATATAGCAGATAGAGAGAAGAGAGTCGGGTCTTCTCAAAGAGTTCAAAGAGCCGGTTCTTCCCACTCTTCCGACACGTATCATCACGTGATTGATCAACTTTTTTTTTTTCAACTGATCAACTTTTTTTTTTTTGAAAATCGATTTATTAAAAAAAATAATAATAATAAAGAGAAGAACCGACTGACCATTAATGATGCTCTTAGAGCATATCCCATTAAAAAAAAATAGGTGGCGAAGAAACGGTTCTTTCCCTCTTTCTGTCACGTGTCGTATCATCATTGGTCAAATTTTTTTAAAAAAAAATATTTCTTAAGAAACCCTTAAGAGCATCTTTAATGGCCAGGTTATTCTTTTTTTTTATTATTAATTTTTTTTTTAATAAACCGATTTTAAAAAAAAAAAAGTATACCAATCACGTGATGCCACGTGTCGGAAAAGTGGGAAGAGCCGGCTCTCTTCTCTCTCTCTGCCACGTCATTTTTTTAAAAAAATTCTTAGACCCCTTAAGAGTATCACCAATAATGATGCTCTAAGAGCCGTCGAGGAGATACTCTTAGCTCTTAGAATATCCTTTGGATTTATGTGTTTAGAGTATTCTCACGGAATGGCTTTTTTCTACCAACGACTTCTGCATTTGTTGTGCCTTTTTTACGGCCTCTTATGCATGTGGTTAAGTTTAGATATGGAAAGTCATAACTCTCGAACATGTGTTCAAGTTTAGGCCACGATCAGCTCTAGTTTTTTTATCATCTTCAGATTTTCTAATGTTTCTGATAAAACTTGTGTTCTTTGTGGTTGTTGTCTTCTCAGTCTGCACTGTTCCAGGTACAAATTCTCACCACTGAAATTCATATATAAGAGATAGACAGCAGAAACCCTAATCCTTCTCCTCATTCAGAGTCGCTTAAACCATGGTGCACCTGATACCGTTAGGCATGCGTCAGGTTGATGGTACCCAATGGACGGTTGTTCTAATCATACAAGACAACCATGTGAACCTGCAGAACGCCGTGCATCAAAATCCAGCTGTTCGAAATCTTCTCCAACTATCCCGCGGGAGATTTCTTAGTGGACCAGAGCTTCTGCCGCTATTCGAAGAAGCTGCATATAACAGACTACAAATTTCTCCAGCCACACATATCAACCATGAAGGGCTCTATTTTGTGGTTTCCGACTCCTACAGAGATGGTACCAGGTATAAACCTGTGAACGGTGGTCGCAACTCACAATCGAATCCAAGGGTGGGATCGGATTTCACATGCACGTAGGCTATACTCGAGACAAATGATCAACCACCTGTAATCGCTTTCATCAGAAGAAACCTAAGAAGACGTGGATTGTAAAACCACCTCCATCGCACAGCTTTCTAGGTGTCTTTAGATTAAAAAATATTAAAAAAGAAAAAATAGTAGAGATCCGTGTGTGTGCAAAGACACAAAAGACACTTGAAAACACCTTACGTGTTATCTTCTTATTGGAAAGGTAAAATATTTGTTTTTTTTTTATTTGCTAAAAAAGCAACACATGCCTCACATATTCTATTTTATTTATATTAATTAACTTTTAAGACACTAATAAAAATATCACCGATGAGGTTGCTCTTATCGGTCATCCTATTACGGGTGTCTTTAGATTTAACTAATATTAAATTTAATAATATTTTGTGGGATTTAACATGGGAACGAAGAGGACGAAGCACGCTGCTTAAAAAAGAAAACTAGAAATACATTTTTTCTAAATGACATTATTATGAAACGGAGAGAGTATATATCTGTAGAAAACTAGAAACATACGCACAAACAACTAAGATATTGATAATTAATGGCTAAAGAGTATCTAAGTTTACGAAGTCAACAAAACCATTTGTATATGTTTGTCGTTGTTTATACAAAAATAAAAATAAAATTGTAATAAATGTACATTTTTTGTGTGTAAAATTGAATTATATATACTTTTCAAATATAAAAGAAGGAGCAGGCATAGAAATTCAAAAGCACGCGTGGTGGAATTTTGTACAGTATAGAAGATTATGTGACTCCACACCGAGGCTTATCAAAGAAAGAATAAAGGTCCATACCCATGGAAGTCTACACTCAATTAATCAGTAATCCAAGTTATCATAAATATAAATGCGATCCGGATAAGGTCATATTAATTTCTTTTTATGCATATATGTACATATTGTTTGTTATACGCTGGACATGTAATGTAATACTATCGTCCAATCTAACTGAATGTTTTTTAGACGACTCTAATTTTTAAACAAATGATTACTTGTCTTATTGAGTAATGTAATGTAATACTATCGTCCAACTCAACCGATGGGGGTCAACTTTGAAGTAAACGAATTTTGAATACCGACACTCTCTTATTATTCGTTTATAGGAGATATAAGATATATGTGATGTCTATGTGGTGTATTAATTGATACAAAAAGAAATCTTATCTTCCGCCGTTTTAATTAAAAAATACTAGATTTTGTATTTTGTATCGGCACACTTGCACAGGTTTTATATTTAAACAACGTTTGCCCCATTTAATTAACAATGATTTCTTATGAGTAATAGTATGGGTATAAATAAGTTCAAAATTAGTTCTCTCTCATGTCTACTATTCCCATGGTTCTATTCACACCAAAAATTCTTTTATACTCCTTACTTTATAATTTAATTACATCTTTATTTCTCTCTCTTCTCAAACATTACTAATAGCAAGAAAAAGACGACGACGACACTATTGGCAACGGTAATAATGTTAACGGTGCCATTGATAACAAAACCAATGACAATAGTAATGACGGTAGCTACAGTAATGAAGGTATCGATAGTGATGATAATAACGGTAACACTGGTAAACGATAGTAACGCAAATGAGAATAACAATAATATTGGCGACGACGACGATAACGACGACGTTAATAAAAATAACATTGTAATCTAAGCAATAAAAAGTTATCGTAGTAGTTATCAATACAATGAAAAGTAATAAATCAATAATATTTATATATGATAACTGGTTTAACATGACAATTTCATATTTTAATGATATGATAACTAGTATAACACGCTATTTCCCACGATATGATAACTGGTTTAACACGTTAATTGCATAATAGTAGTGGCGGCTGACTGTTTAACGTTAAATGAACAGTGTTTCCGAATAACCGGTGAACAGTGTTTACCGTGATTTCATGTCAATAATAGTGTTTTCTGATCAATGGCATTTTGTGTAATTTAAGAAAACAAAAAGGATATTGTAGGTTTAAAAATCATTTCTCTCTGCTAACTTTCTAATTTTAAGTTATTGATTACCATTTTCTTAATTATTCAGTTATTTATGTATATTCATTAAAATCACCCATTTCTTATTGAATATTTTGAGTCATGCCGAAATATTAGTTTAGTTTAAAACCCCAGTTGCAATTTTGTGTCTAATAAATTATTTATCGAATGTGTGGATCGGGCTCTGATACCATGTCAAGTTTCCTGAGCTTCCAACCCAAAACCAATTGGCAATGAGTGGATTGGCTCAAGTCCCTTATATATTAGTCAAGGTCCCTCCCAACTTCCAATGTGGGATAATCTTACACACACTCTCTAGAGATTAAGGCCTTATGGCCTATTAACCTCTACTAATCCCAACATTTTTTGTCTAAATATTGGAAAGTATCGTCCATATTTTTCTTACCCTAGCAATTCTCGATTGATCTTGTATTGTTTTTTAATCTTCAAATCTTTTCAAAAGAAATCGGTGAATCTCGACCATCTCGATTCAAAAATCTTTCGTAAAAGTTCATAGTTTACAAATGATGAACTGAGATGAAGAAATTCGATCGCCGATGATCCTGTGATTAGGATAAGGAATTTGTATTTCTATTTTTCTATTTATCAGATTATCTCACAATTCCTTATAAATCCAACAAATCAATCGTATTCTTTTGGTAAATAGATAAATTAAATTCTCCAGTTTAAGATCAACAAAATCGAGTCGATATTTGACCCGATAACTTGTGAATTTGGTTGGGTTGCATGTGTAAAACCGATCAATTTGTATCTCGTAAAGTTAATTTCTGCGACTTGACCTCGAAAATTCTTATTTCCTGCATAGTATCTACACTTATCCTCGAGATTATAATCTCGAAATTATCTCGAGATCTGGAAATATAAACAGAAACAAAGAACCACGATCTCCATATCAGAAATATAAATTTCAGAAGATAAAAATCATTACTTCCTCAATTAATCAACAACTTTTTCAAAGTTCCAAGGAAATAAAAACCATTTAAAATCTAAAAAGAAGAAAAACATTATTGATGATGAACTTTTACCTGTATGGAGATGAATCCAATTAGGGATTCACCTGTTTTTGTCTCATCTTTTTCGCATGCTTCATGTTGATGGTGAACTTTTTGTCTACTTGAGATCATGAAATCGAACAGGCGAAAGAATATATTAAGAGATATAAAAACATAGAGCATTTTAAAAAAAAAAAAATTGGATAGAGACAGGAATAATTACCATCTTCGGTGACAATAGTGACGATTTAGAAAGACACTACGGTGGATCTATCGTGAAATACGACGCGATAGTGTTTATTGAGAAAACCGTTTACAAAGTTCTAATAATCAAACATCAGAATACATACATACATACATAATGTATAGTAAAGAGACGATATATAAAGATTGAGCCTTACCAAGAAATTTCCATTCATATTCAATAGATTCAACTTGAACCATCATGTGATGAAATACCAAAAAAAAAAAAATCACATTAGAATTTATGAAAAGCCGAGATATGAAAATGATGGTGGCCTAGTACAGACATAAATGTAATAGACATCATGGCTTTTGCCAATTGCCGATTCCACTGATGTTCCTCAGCATCTAGAGCAGTGGGTTTTGTGACTTCCCATTTTGGCGTTTCTAGTGGTTGTTTGGATAAACTTCTGTCTGCAGAGAAAAAAACACCACAGCGAGTCTTAGTATAGCACAAACAAGGAACTTGTAATCCACAAATATTACAAGAGGCATATTCCCAGATACGAATCAAAAGACCTATCACATGCAGTTTGGTTGTCCACAAGAATTCTTTATACAACTTAAGACGGTAATTTGGAGCTCTATGTGTAAAACTGCATAAAGTCAATGTGCAAACAAACAGAAACACATAATCATAAAACCCGAATGCATGATCTCTAGATTTGAAAACTTTATAACAAAACGATAAAGACTTTCTTTATGTGAGAAATCAGAATCTATAGAGAATGCATAAGTAAAGAGAAATTAGATCTCGCTCACCGAAACGGAGTCTAAGGTTCCTGAATACACACACACACACACCAAAAGAGAACAGTCGAAACAAAGCAATGGCTATAATATAAAAGAAGAAACAGAAAAATGATCTGTTGAATGCTTGGCAGTCAACGAAGAAAGATCCACGTTAGGGCATTTTATCACAAAAAAAAACAGTCAAGGATTTCCCAAAAGAAAACCCTTTCACAAGTAACAATCAGAGAACATTTTTCTTGTTACGTTGAGTTCCTTCATCTGTCCCTAATATATAGGATGACATCTTCGAAAGCATTCTGTATTAATGTCACTCCTACTTGCACAAGGCTTGCTGCTCTCTGAGCGCCTTAAAATCCAAATCTTGCTTGATGAAAAAGCCAGAGATCGGACGTTTACAACGCAACGAAAACGAATAACAATCTTCTTTTTTTTTTTTTTTTTCTGGCCGAGTTTCCGATAACACGATCGAACAGGTAAAGATCCCAAAATATGCAAAATAACGAAAAATCCCACAAATACTTACTTAAACAATTCATTTTGTTTTTAGGGTTCTTCTACCCACAAAAGAACAAATTTACAACATGTAATTTAAATATCTTGAGAGATAACATGGCGAAGAGAGGTAATGTGAGGTGAGACCAAAACCCATTGTTGAACTCAAAAGCATTCTTCTTCTGGGAGATAATTTCTCTAGCATTCACACCCTGAAGATCTCTGTTGACTGCTTGTCCCGACATCGATTGTGTCTGGCAAGTACCTACCGACACAAAGAAAAGACAAGAGAGAACCTTGAGACCAAAAACTCGTGACCTAAAAGATGTATGGAGCAACAACAACTGCTTAGAAACTTACAGCTCTTCCTCTTCTCCGCTCTTCAGCGCGTTCTTTGCAATGCACTGGAAAGCTTCCTCCACATTGGTGCCTTCCTTGGCAGAGGTTTCAAAGTAAGGAATGTTTCCCTTTGAAGCACACCAAGCTTTAGCCTTTTTCTCTGAAACCTGTGAAGTTTGTATTTGGACGTTAATGTTACATCTCAGAGGAATTCATCAACAATGAAAGTAAAGCACATACCACTCTGCTGTTTCCGCCATCCACGTCGACCTTATTTCCGATAAGAACAAATGGGAAGTTCTCTGTATCCGACGGACTCGCCTGTAAGAGAGATATTTACACTCGCGTTACTGTGAGATTCTATTTCTATCTACAGGAGGGTGAGAAAGAAGCTTGAATATGTTACCTGGATCAGAAATTCTTCTCTCCAGTTGTTCAGATTGTCAAATGATTTCATGGAGTTGACATCATATACAAGAACACAGCAATCAGCGCCTCGGTAGAAAGCTACACCAAGGCTCTGAAACCTTTCCTGTCCAGCTGTATCCCAGATCTGTAATAAACAACACATTGACAAAACAAACACGTAAGAAGTTATCTGACACTAGCAGAAAACCAAGTCAATATAAGATAGCATGATTCACCAACAAGGTAAATTAGCTAATACCTTGCTCTCAGAGCCAAGAACCAGCACCATTGGGCCAAGCACATGCAACTAACTTATAAAAATAAAGTAATTCACAGATAAGAAGAACCTGTAAAGTGAAAAGTCGGTCTTCAAACTGTACTTCCTTGGTCAAGAAATCCGCTCCAATGGTTGCCTTGTACTGGTTGCTGAACTTTTTATTAACATATCTGAAAGTTGTCGTGTTAAACCAAAACAAAAGCGCGACCTCATTCAACTCTAAAAAGATCCAGCCAAATCATAGAACACGACAAAAAAAATCTGTTTTTCCAAATCTAGAAATCTGCTATATTATACTTCTTACACCAGTCAAACAAAAGAAGGATACTGGTTCATCAACGAGGTTTTCCCCACCCTGCAAAAATCGAAATTTAGAATTAGTTTCACTCAAATAGACATAACATCTGTCGCTCTGCAAGACTTCGATACAGTAACTTAAGTCTAAAAAGAGTTGATAGAGCTTGAATGTGAAGCACAAATTCAGTATTTCATTATTTCCCCCACAAATAATATACAGGCAAGAAGAAGCAAAATTGTAAAGGAAAGCAAATCTTAGATCATTAATGTGTTTGGTGGAGAACCAACAAGACACAACAAACATAGATTAAGCTGAAAACAATCTATGTTCAAGTAAACTCAAGTTACAATCGCGTAGGATTGTCACTAGGACAGCTTTTCAATGTAGCAAAGAAACCAACAGCCTCGGAAAATTACTGATATTTCATCAACAACACAAAAGTAAACCTTAATTAAGTCACACCAAACGCCAGATCAATTATGAGTGACTGATTAATCAAACAAAGAGAACACGATTCAGCAGCAACGAAATCAGCAAAAACTAAGAGATCAACAGTATCTGAACCACAAGAAACGAATTGGACAAAATCCTGCCTAAATCTCAAAACCCAGACAAATCAAAAAAACCAACACAATTACTCGGAAAACCTCAAATCACCAGTAAGATCGCATACATAAACATAGACAACAAAATACAAACATAAGAAAATTAGAATCTAGCAGAAACCTAACCCGCTA
Organism: Alliaria petiolata; assembly: GCA_020283515.1. Lineage (NCBI taxonomy): Eukaryota > Viridiplantae > Streptophyta > Magnoliopsida > Brassicales > Brassicaceae > Alliaria > Alliaria petiolata. The sequence continues at coordinate 198,379,999 of JAHZTW010000001.1, read as the reverse complement.
TCGCCGAGGATGATGACTTTGAGGAGAGTACGTCTACGGGAAGGCATCGAATCGGAAAGAGATGAAACGGTAAACGGATCTGAAAGAGAGAAGATTCTACGATCTCTGGTAAATTTGTGGAACAAGGTATTTTACTTTGTTTTCTCTCTGTGCCCTGAACCTGAAGAGTCTAAGCTGTTCCTGATCTGTCTTGTAATTTCTTAGGCGACTAGTGTTTTGTCTTTATATTAAAAAAAAAAAGAACAATTCTGTTTTCCTTTTAATAATCTGATTCAATTAAATCTAAATAAATTCATTGTCAACAAGCAGCTCTCGTAGCTCAGTTGGTTAGAGCACCCGTTTAGTAAGCGGGAGGTCTTGAGTTCGACTCTCAACGAGAGCAGTTTCACTTATTGGGCCATTATCTTTTTAAATCAGCTATTATTGGGTTATGTTTTTTCTCTTTATTTATGTGTTCTTTGTTTGGCAAACCAATCATTTTATTTTTATCAAACACATTGAGTTCTTGTCTTCAATTGATTGTAATTTTTCTTTTTTCAAATTTAGTTGAAGGTACATAATTTGCATGGCTGTATTAATACCCAAATATAGACCCTACAAAAAGAAGAAATTAGTAATTCAGAAAAGAAATTACTCAAATTTGAAAGCACTCTTAAAAATAGAATTTGGAACACACAAAGATCTTTTGTGTTTCTCTTCGTTCATCTCTCTCTCTCTCTCTTAAGAAAATCTTAAGGAGAGAGCTTTCGGATAAAATAAAAGAAGAAAAGAAACACCCAAAGAGATTATGGCGGAGGGGCAATCCCAGAAGAATTCACCGCCGTCACCTACACCTCCATCTCCTTCTTCCTCCGATAACAACAACAGCAACAACAATAATCAACAACAATCTCCTCCGCCTTCTTCATCTTCATCACCACCAGCTCCTCCTTCGCCGGACAATTCCTCCGGTGGTTCCTCCTCCTCTCCTCCACCGCCTTCTTCAGGCTCTCAATCTCCACCATCGCCGCAACAAGGAAACAATAACAACAACAATGGTGGAAACAATGACAACAACAACAATGGTAATAATAACAACAATGATGGAAGCAATGGTAATAATAACAACAATGATGGAAGCAATGGTAACAACAACAATGGGAATAACAAAAACAATGGCAACAATGGTAATAACAACAATGGGAATAACAATGACTACAACAACAACAACAACGGGAATGATAATAACAAAAGCAATGGCGGAGGAAGCAACAATCGTTCGCCTCCGCCTCCTTCTAGAAACTCCGACCGTAACTCTCCTCCCCCACCTAGGTCGCTGGCTCCGCCTAGATCGAGCGGTGGTGGCTCTAACTCGTCAACAACAATGGGAATAACAATGACAACAACAACAACAACAACGGGAATGATAATAACAAAAGCAATGGCGGAGGAAGCAACAATCGTTCGCCTCCGCCTCCTTCAAGAAACTCCGACCGTAACTCTCCTCCCCCACCTAGGTCGCTGGCTCCGCCTAGATCGAGCGGTGGTGGCTCGAACTCGTCACGTAACGATACACCGAACACCGGTGCTATTATAGGAATTGTGGCTGGTGCTGCATTGTTGTTTCTTGTGATGATCTTGTTCTGCGTCTGTTGTTGTCGTAAGAAGAAAAAGAAGCATCAAATGCCGTACTATGCAAGCAATGGTTTCGCCACCGGCAAAGGTAATATAACATAAATGGTCAACACCAAGTCACCAACCAAATTAACCCATGAAACCTTAGCCCTAAGCCTCACCCGGTTTCTGTTTTAGAACTATTTCTTGAGCACCAAGCTAATTAAATTAATAACCTAACTCAAAAACATCTTCTCACCTTCAAACCACATTTCAAAGTTTTGGAATTTCGTAATTTTTTGAAGTATGGTTGAAATCATGGAAATTAGTTTCTCCGGCAGAGGATTGGATTTCTCCGGTTGAAACCATTAAATTGTGTTTTCTTGTTACCAAAGCAACAAGGTTAAACAAAGTCTCTTTTTTTGTTTTTTTAATCTTAGGTGGGAGTGATCAATACCAACAACAGCAACAGCATTACAATAACCAAAGTGATCACGTAATGAACCTGTCTAATCAATATCCTGGGTCAAACGGTAACAATAACTGGATGAATTCGCCGCCTCCACCGCCACCTGGAAGCTGGCAACCGTCGCCGCCACCACCACCACCGCCCGTCTCAAGCGGTTTAAACGGAAATAGCAGTGACATGAGCTCAAACTACTCAGGTCCATATGGTCCGTCTCTACCACCACCTCACCCTTCAGTGGCTCTAGGTTTCAACAAGAGCACATTCACCTACGACGAGCTAGCTGCAGCTACTCAAGGCTTCTCTCAAGCTAGACTCTTGGGGCAAGGCGGGTTTGGGTATGTTCACAAAGGAATACTTCCCAATGGGAAAGAGATCGCCGTGAAGAGTCTTAAAGCGGGAAGCGGACAAGGAGAACGCGAGTTTCAGGCCGAGGTTGACATCATTAGCCGAGTTCATCATCGGTTTCTTGTGTCTCTTGTTGGATACTGTATTGCAGGAGGACAGAGGATGTTGGTTTATGAGTTCTTGCCTAATGACACACTTGAGTTCCATCTCCATGGTAAAAGTGGTAATGTTCTTGATTGGCCTACAAGGCTCAGGATTGCTATGGGATCAGCTAAAGGACTTGCTTATTTACATGAGGATTGTGAGTCAAAAAAACAAAATTCTGAAATCTTTGATCTTATTTGGGAATCTCGAGAGGTTTAATTAGAGATGTGACCAAACTTTGTTTTCTTGACTTTGTGGACTCAGGTCATCCGAAAATCATTCATAGAGACATTAAAGCCTCGAACATTCTTCTTGATGAATCCTTTGAAGCCAAGGTATGCTTTTTATTTTGAATCATAATGCTTTCAGATTCTTTGATACTTCTATCTTTATAACTGGACTGGCTCAAATCTGCAGGTTGCAGACTTCGGGTTAGCGAAGCTATCTCAGGACAACGTTACACATGTGTCCACTCGTATCATGGGAACTTTCGGGTAATAAAGATACGAAAAATCAGCTGATAAAAATGTTCCCGCAAGCTTTAGTAGCTCTTGCATCTATTTCAAAAACACATTCTTGATTTCTAATCTCATCCAAGAATCTGTTTCTCTAATCAAGAATCTCAACTTCTGAACCAAATGACAGGTACTTGGCTCCAGAGTATGCGTCAAGCGGGAAACTGACAGACAGATCAGATGTTTTCTCCTATGGAGTGATGCTTCTTGAGCTTGTTACTGGACGCCGACCTGTGGATCTCACTGGTGAAATGGAAGACAGCTTGGTCGATTGGGTCAGTAGCATTATATAAAATCATCACAAAATGTTTCACCTGTTATATAACCTTTGTGGCCTAATGATCTATACAAACTCTGTTACTTTCTTACACAGGCAAGACCCTTATGCTTGAACGCAGCTCAGGACGGAGATTACAGTGAACTGGTTGATCCACGGCTCGAGAACCAGTACGAGCCTTATGAGATGGCACGAATGGTGGCTTGTGCAGCTGCAGCCATCAGACACTCAGCTAGACGCAGGCCTAAGATGAGCCAAGTAAGTTATTAACATCAAAATGATTCTTATCACTAACGGAGTCCAATGCAAACCAAATGTTCTGAGTCACTCTTTGATCCAAACAGATTGTTCGGACTCTGGAGGGAGATGCGTCGCTAGACGACCTAAACGAAGGAGCGAAACCGGGGCAGAGCTCGTACCTCGGGAGGGGATCGAGCTCGGACTATGACTCGAGCACTTACAGTGCGGATATGAGGAAGTTCAGGAAAGTGGCGTTGGATAGCCATGAGTACGGTGCTAGCAGTGAGTACGGGAACACGAGTGAGTACGGGCTTGACCCGTCTTCCTCGAGCAGCGAGGATATTCGTAGAGGAGGAGCTAACAACAACAAAACATCTCCTACCCGAGACCTTTGATTTTTAGCTGTTAGATTCAAACAAATCAACCTTGCTGTGTTTTTGTGTTTTGTTTCCCCCATGAAATTTTTTATAAACCCTTTTTCTTTTCTTTTTTGGTGTGTCAGATTCTGACCGTTGGATTCGTGTTTGTGTCTGTGTGTTTGTTTGTGAAGAAAAACTTCAAACTTTTGATTGTGATTAAATTGATTATTAATGCTAAATGTCTCTACTAACGTTGAAGTGTTGTTTTCATCTCTATATCAAAAACTTTGTATCTTGAGATTCTACAAGTGAGACATGAGATTAACAAGAGAGGAATTGAACATCCCAGATAAAAGTTTCCACCTTTTTGTGTGATCCTTTTCGATTTCTATATTTTGAAGATTAGAAACACAAAGATTTTTATGACAAAATCATTGTAATTCGGAACAACTCAGATTGATTTTAAAGTTTCCAACTTTTTGTGATCCCTCATTTCTAACATCATCTTCTTATGATATTTCTAAGCTGAAGACTTTGAAACTGAACAATTCAGATTGAATCAAATCTTAAACCTTTCTAGGATTGACTACGGATTCGAGACATAGCACATGGTTTCATAAAACCTCTTGGGGGAGATTAAAGAAAGAACTTGGTCAAAGCAGGCATATGCCAAACCCCTTTGATTTCTACATCACCCTCTTACGATCCTTCTAAGCTGAATAGTGAAGACTAATGAATGATATAAGAAGCAGAAGGTTATTTTTGCAAAATTAACGAAATTGCGACTCTAGGAGATCTCAGAAGCAGAGGATGACGACGGAGAAGGAGATCATGAAAGTGTAAAGAAGGATCAAGAACCCGAAATAGAGAGCCCAATTTCTCTTAAACTTGCCGTAGTAGCTATCCGGTGGCTCCTGATACGGCACTTCCAGATCCCAAGCAGCAGCCGAGGCTGAGACCTCGTCTTCTCCTCCTCCAGGTCCACCACCGTCGCCGCCGCTTAGGAAATCTCCGGCGGCGATGCGTGACTTGATGAAACGGAGCTTGTGTGTGGCGAGGCCTAGAGTGAGCTTGTGGCAGCGTCGCTGGTACTTGAAGCCGTTGATGCAACGGAGGGTTTGAGCTACGGAGACGTAGAAGAAGAGGTGGGAGAAGGAGAGGAGGAAGATTGGTGCCCAGCAATGGCGGCAGTGTAGACGGCCTGAGGGCTGTGAGAGAGAGAAGAAGACGACGGCGAGGAAGATGAAGAAGAGCTGGAAATGCTTGTGGAGCTTCTTCTTCTGGTGGTCAATGGCTCGTTTCTTCTCTAGAGTTTTCTCGAAGTGGAGCTGGATTATGGTGTTTAGGGCTTGAAGAGCGGTTTCTTTGGGGATGAAGGGTTGGTTATGGTGGTCGATTTCGTCGTCGTAGTCCGCCATTGGAGGACCAAGAAGAGAGAAAAAAAGTGCGTTTGCGTTTTGGAGAGAGAGAAAGGTTTTGGGGATTTGTGTGTGTGAGATAGAACATGTGGGTGTGGTTCGTATCTCTAGACACATCATGTATTATCATCATATCCATCTCCAATTCTCAACGGTCTTGTTAAGCTTTTGTTTGATCAATAAATGGAGTTTGGTATTTTTACTAAATACACCACCATAAGTTCTTCTGAGGATGACTCGTAGAGACTTATTATATTATATGGACACAGGATATGCTAGTGGTAGTCTCAGTTTGTTTCAAATTATGTCTCTGCATCTGTCTTAAACCCAGACTTTTTTGGTTCTGATGAGAAGTAAGAAATCTGATCCATCAAGTGATTGCGGTCAAGAAATTGAAATACAGACAGACTACAAAAGCAGAGCTACTACATAAGGGAATACGAGTTAGTTTCCATGTCTCATTGTTCCTCACACTTCTCCCCACCTTATGTCCCCTCTTCTTCAGGTTGGGCACAGAGTTTGTATCATCTGGTTGGATTTAGCCTGATAGGTATAAAGATTTTTATCAGTCTCTCAAGATTCATCAAGTCAATATAGTAGAAAATATCCTTTGCATCCACTAACTAGGCAAGGTTTTGTATTTGGCCATTGAAATAACAGTTGCCGCAATTCTAAGCTCCATCCATAAGAGTACCAATACCATTCTCAATACCGAGCCAATTACTTAATTTAATAGAAATGATTTAGCTAATCTCAGTTCATGGTCTCTAAGCCTGATGAATATAATGAGGAACTATCAAAATTAACACTCTCTCAAAGACAATATTCTAGGATGTAACTAAAGTGAATATCAGCAAGTTTTCAAGTACTTCGGTCAAGATTTGCAAAGGGAACTAGAGCTAATAATATAGAATCACCTGTTTCTATCTCTGGATATTGAGCATGGCTTTAGCCTCCGTCTGCTGCTCAACCAAATCTTCACTCGCATACTCTCTAAGCAGATCCATCTTCTTCTTCTCCAGCACCATCTTCACTATTTCCTTCTCGTCCGGCAACGGTACGTGCACCACAAACTCCCTCTCTTTCTCCTCCTCTCTCTCCTTCTCCCTCCTCTCCTCCTCCACCACATCCTCTTCCTCCTCGAATATCACCTCCTTTGCCGCTGCAGCTCCTACGCTCACAACCTCCGTCGCTCCCTTCCTTGCTTCCCTCCTGACCTCATCCAATCTCCGCCACTCCTCTACATCTCTCTTCCTCATCTCCCCTTCCGCATTCTTCTCCAGTTTCTCCAGCATCCCTTCTTCGTCGTCTCTATACCCGTAATAGCTAGCGTCTATCCTTTTGTATATATCGTACCTTGTTCTCCGCTTCCTCAGCTCCGGAGGCTTCTCGAAGAGCTCCCTAACCCCTGGAAGCTTCTTAGCGGCACCGAAGTACCGATACCCTGGACCTCGGCCGCTAGGGTTCGGGACGTCGATGATGTTTCCATCGAGATCCGTCATCTTCGTTGCGTGTCTCGTGTAATTCGGACCGCCAAGCTCCACGATCCGCCGCTCCCAGTGATATTTCTCCCTGAGAAGCTTGTTGATCTCGTCGTTGAGGTCGCGGATTCGGTGCTCGCCCAACTCTTCGTTCTGAATCTCGGTCACTTTGCGACCGATCTCTCGCATAATTTGCTGCCTCCATTTGTCTGCCTCCGCCAGATCTCGGCATTCCGACGCAAGGTAAGGCCGACGCTCCTTGGGCTTCTTCTTCTCCGATTCTTTCATGGTGATGAACCTGTTGAGCATCGACTGCGCTTTCTCCTCATTACGCGCCATCTTTGGATCTTCGAAGATACGATTACACCAGAAAGTGCTCAAACGAAAGCAGAACTAACAACAAATCGACTCTTCTCCTCCTAGCTTCTTTTTTGCTTAAACCCTAATTTGCAGGACTGTGAGAGGGAGGAGAGACGCGAAGGTGATATAGGATTGGGGTTAATTGGATTTCAAGCTGTATTGTTTCCAGAATTATATATATTCAGTAACTAATTTTATTTTTCTATTACATCCTCTTTAATAATTCTAAGGCCCAATTTCCCAGCCTATTTATGTTTTTTATAAGGCCCAATGTGTGGAGTAAATTTTGGTTGGAATCAACATCTAACCGACTGTGCTCGTCTATAATAGCTGAGACTGAGAAGATCAATTTAAATTTCCTGCAACTTTGTAACACTCTGGATCATGTAAAAGGAGTTTTAAACAATTTTTCGCGGTTAAAACTTAAACACAGTAGAATTGACGGTCAGCGGAATCAGTGTAATCAAAATGGTGCGATCATAATCCATATGCTAGATGTCACAATAAGTATTCCTTTTGGTCTGTGAATGGAAACATATAACGCCTCAAGTTCAAACATATATAGACTTTCGATTCCAAGATGAAGATGGAGGTTGCAAAAGCAACACTTGAAACCAAAAATAATAAAAATCTTATACAATACTTATATTAACATTGCAAAGAGTTCAATATTCTTCTTCTGAGTTTTTAAAGAAATTATAAAAAAAAAGGAATAAAGAGGCATCAATTCGATCACTCGAGCTACAAAACAATGGACTAAAACGCAAAACGAAAGCGGTTTTCTTAAACGCAGACGTAAGTAAAACCCAAAGAGTTTGTCACACACAAGTGCACAGAAACGAAAACAAAAAGAAAAAAAAAAGGAAATGAAACAAACAAATGGAGAAGCAAATAGAAGAAAAAAGAAACTTTGATCCCATTCATAAAACCCAGCTTTTAAGCCTTTTTCCTTGAGAGAGAGCTTAGAAGCATTTTCTGTGGACAATCCCTGGACCTGCCTCATCATACTCAGCCTTGGAGATCCACATCTAATGACAACAAACATATAAATATAATAATCAGCCTTTGATTAACTTTTGCAGATTTTTAAAAAGGAGAAAATCGGAAAATCATGTTCATTTTTTTACCTGCTGGAATGTGCTGAGGGAAGCAAGAATGGAACCACCGATCCAGACACTGTATTTCCTCTCAGGTGGTGCAACGACCTTAATCTTCATGCTGCTTGGTGCAAGTGCTGTGATCTCTTTGCTCATACGGTCTGCAATACCTGAGAACATAGTGGTTCCACCACTGAGCACAATGTTACCGTACAAGTCCTTCCTGATATCCACATCACACTTCATGATCGAGTTATAGGTCGTCTCGTGGATTCCAGCAGCTTCCATTCCCACAAACGATGGCTGGAACAAGACCTCTGGGCACCTGAATCTCTCAGCACCGATGGTGATCACTTGTCCGTCGGGTAGTTCATAGTTCTTCTCGATGGAGGAGCTGGTTTTGGAAGTCTCCATCTCCTGCTCGTAGTCCACAGCGACAAAGGAGAGCTTCTCCTTGATGTCTCTTACAATTTCCCGCTCTGCTGTTGTGGTGAACATGTAACCTCTCTCGGTAAGGATCTTCATGAGGTAATCAGTCAGATCACGACCAGCAAGGTCGAGACGGAGGATGGCATGTGGAAGAGAGAAACCCTCGTAGATTGGCACAGTGTGAGACACACCATCACCAGAATCCAGCACGATACCTGTTCAAGGGAGAGAATCAGAGCTCAGTTTCAAAAACGATAAAAGAGTATAAACAGAGAAACAAAAATCCTAAAAATGTACTAACCGGTAGTACGACCACTGGCGTACAGGGAGAGAACAGCTTGGATGGCGACATACATGGCGGGAGAGTTAAAGGTTTCGAACATGATTTGGGTCATCTTCTCTCTGTTGGCCTTTGGGTTAAGAGGAGCCTCGGTAAGAAGAACCGGGTGCTCTTCAGGAGCAATACGGAGCTCATTGTAGAAAGTGTGATGCCAGATCTTTTCCATGTCATCCCAGTTGCTCACAACACCATGCTCAATTGGGTACTTCAAGGTGAGAATACCTCTCTTGGATTGTGCTTCGTCACCAACGTATGCATCCTTCTGGTTCATCCCAACCATGACACCATGATGTCTTGGCCTACCAACAACACTCGGGAAAACAGCCCTGGGAGCATCATCACCGGCAAAACCAGCCTGTGAACAGAAATTATGAACCCGGTGTATCGTCAACACACTGTAGTTTGTAAGCAAAAGAGAACCTCCACAGATCTGAAAAGAAGGTAAAGAGAGTAACTAACCTTCACCATTCCAGTACCATTGTCACAGACGATGGGTTGAATGTCATCAGCCTCAGCCATTTTTTATAAGCTGCAAAAAGATAAAGAGTTGAATACTGAGAAATAAACCCTGACCGAATCAAAACTGCAGCTTTCGATTCAACGTATGACCTTACAAAATCCTATAATGGATAATCTTACAACTACATCAACAGAACGGAGTTCATAAGAAACTACAATCCCTTATCCATCGGAGGGAGAAAGAGTAAACGATTTGTTTAGAAGAACACATACTTCCAAGTGGCTTCCCTCAATCGATATATTCCATAATCAAACTTCATCTAACCTTAACAGTTCAGATTTCAATTGACATCTACAAATCATTTCCCAGATATTTAGAGTTGAAACAAACAAACAAAAAAGTAGCAGAAGGCAACCGTAATAGTAATCTGAATATGGATCTATCCCTATAGCAATCTGAAAATGGATCTATCTCTATTCAGATCAAGATCAAAGAGAAATTCCGGTAGCTTATCGAGCTAAAGATGATCGGTCAACTGAAATCGATTCTCGGAAGATCAAAAGATTACTGATAGTTCATAGATCCGAAATCAACCAATTCCAGATCTCTACCAAATTCAAAACGGCATCTAGATCCAACTTCTAAAGTAGATCCAGAAAGATTGTTTTTTTACCTTGAACGAGAAAGATCGAAAAGCGGAAGAAGAAGATGAGATCGAAGAAGAAATAAGGAACCGAGACGATTCCGGTCTCTCTCTCTTTCTTCTCGCTTTAATCTTCCTTCTCTCTCTTCTCGCCGGAGATACAAAAACGGCCGATGAAACTGAGGACAACGAGACAATTCAAAGGGGATAAATATGTTGAATTTATATAGGCGGGTTATCTGTACAACTTTCTTTTCGGCCTTTCAAAAAAAAAGAATTAAAAAAAAAATATATCGACAGAGACGAATCATTTCGACCACAGGAAAAGATAACGTGACCTGGCTGTCAGACAGCCTTTTCCCTCGTGTTAACTGTTTAATACCCTTTTTAAAATTAATTAAAGATCTCAGCCGTTGGATTAATCAGATTAATTGTTTTGCTGAGATGGCTTGACTGTGATCGGCTCGGCGTAAAGTGACAGCTCCATTTTCTTTTTTTCCTTTATTTTCAGATTTTTTTTTTTGAGGGCTGCGATTTATTATTAGTGTTAACTAAACCGAGTCAATCCAGGCAACGATGGTCGTGGTTGGCTTGTTCAATTAGATTTCGCAAAATTCAACGTCATTAATTAATTTTCTATTAGGATTTAGGATCGACTCGAATTTAATTTTTTAAAAGTGGAATAGTAAGATCAGACCGTGAAAGAAAGTGACTTTCATGATGTGTTACGGATAAATATAAACTAAAATATAGTATTTCATCGTATTCACGATTAATGTATCAAATAGTGGCTACTACATGTACATCCGAAGTGATTGGGAATTAATTATATATGCTGACACACAACTAATAAGTTGTGAATTTTTATTTAGTTATTTTGTATAATAACTAATATTTGCCATATGTTTGGTATAACTATATAGTTTTGGGTCTTTTGGCATAGTGCTGTATGTATTATTAGCTTTTCTATCTGGAGATAGTTTTAACCATATGCAGTTCAAAATATTTTTGGTTATGGATTTGATTTAGAGAAAGTGGATACACATGTAATTTGGATCCCATATCAGTCAGGTTACAAACCAAATATACTAACGTATGATAGATCGACTGATAGTTATATCAAATCATCGTGGTGCTGAAAATATTAGCAACGACACTATACAATCCTCATAAACTTTCTATTTCATCTTCTAGGCATCCAAAAATAGGCATCCTCAGAAACTTTTTATTTTTGTTGAGAGGTGAAAACTAAAAAAGTCAACTTTTTGTGATCCACGTGAATCGCACGTGCCGATTACAATCGAATCAGGCGAGAGAGAGATGGGAAAAGAATGTGGAGAGGTTAAGCTGGCACCTACGAGAACGTTGTGTCCATCATTACGAAACTACTTCTGATTTTCATTGCTACTATTATGATTACATTTAATTCCCACTATTTATTATATGGGTTATATGATGAGGCAGGCCATGTTCATGTTTTTTATATTATAAAGTTACACATATATATATGGCAGGCCACGTTCATGTTTTTCTTTTGGAGAAAAGTCAATTAAGGTTAGTTTTTTCTGGATTTAGTATGTAATTAATTAAATGGGTTGCTTGATCCTAGAGATCTAGCTTTTTCTCCCTCTTAACCTTACTAGTAGTGGCACACCACAATCCACCCATAAAGTTTTCTTGCTTTCTTGGAATATGGATTTATTACCTATAAAACTTAAATGGTCTAAAACCCTACAACATGCAATAAAAATAAAATGGATACTATGTTAGTACATTTATCAAAAACATATATTTTGGTATACTGTTTTTTCAACCATGAAGTTCTAGAGTTAGCTATCTATATATATAACTTTGTATATGTACGTATAAAGATGTTTTAAAAGAAAATTGCTAGTTTCTCACCAAATCTTTCGAAAAATTATTAAATAAGTCTCTCATAATTAAATACTGTTATTTATTATACATTATATTATATTATTGTTGAGAGATTCATGTGAGAAACTCTAATACAGATGCTCTAACATCCATCCAACAAAATAATGTGGAATTCATGTATTTATTTTTATTTTTTTTGTAAGAAAAGGGCTAATGTGGAATTTGTTTTTGCTAATTTTTCATTGTAATTCATGTTAAATCACATTATGATCTTTACTTACAGATGATTTCCAATACATTAGTTTAATCAGCATTAACATAGATAATAAATAGATGCACAAATACATGTAAATAAAGATAAGCAAGAAATAATGGCAAAATTAAATCGATAAACCAATGTATTTTTTGTGTTCTTCCTGTTTTCAGGTCTGATGTACTTGTACAAAATGAATGACATAGTTCAATTATTAAAGTTAGTGAATTATTGCTGTACAAAAAAATAAAGTTAGTGAATTATTACACGGATCAACAACACTTGACAATAGATCAAGACCTAACCATTTTATTTATTTCTGGTGATAAAACACAGGCTCACCATTTGAATGAATATACTGTTTCCTTTAGAGAATTTTGGTCCATTGGGTTTTATTAATAGGCCCAAAGTTACCTGACCCGCAACGTTTACTAGTAGCCCAAGAGTACTGAAAATTGTTGGCGCCAACGAAGCGGTGGTGATGATCTTCAGACTTCAGAGTTGCAATTCGATCTTCGTCAAGAAGGGAGGTGGGTAGTTTTAAATTTAAAATTCACATTGCGCTCTGCCTAATTCCCGAAATTTCATTTTGAATCTCGTTATGTATTTCTCTAAAAATTCCAATTAATTGTCACTGGGTTGATTAGGGCGAAACTCGAACATTTAACTCCATTGATCCTGTTCGGCTTTCTCGTTTCGTTTGTTTGATTAGTGGTGTCTCTCTCATATTCCAACTAAGGTTGTGTATTTAGGGCTAATATGATTATATGAAGTATAACTTAAGCCACACCTTTTTTGAAGTACTGTTACATTTACTGCGCTCTCTGTTTTCAGTGCTAAATGATTGGTTTTTGGCTCTTAATGGTCTAGATTCTGCGACCTCAGTTTGGTAGAAGAGATGATGTTGATATCTGACAGCAACAACAATGGTTGTTAGTTTATCGTATAATTTACTTTATATGATTAGTACAATATATTAAAAACCACCCATTTTGTTATCACCTGATTTGACTCTATGGTGGTTTCATGCTCAGATCCCATTTTTTACTTTATGCCGTTTGTTCTAGTTGTAACCTATATCTTTCTCGTTTGGGTGGATTATACCAAAGCCTTTTTGCTCTTTCGAGTATTCGTTGAGGCTTATTTCGTCACGTTTTTTGTATTGTGCCTGATCATCCTCACAGCCTACTAACTTCAACACTATTAGTTCGATAACGAAACAGGAAAGGCCAAATTATTTATTTTACATAGCTACGCATTAATCAATTTGGTAATCACTAGTATTAAACAAGAAGTTAGTGGCATAACAAGTTTTTTGAAGAGATTTAAGTAAATCTTTTAGTTGACCAAGTTGATTGGCTGCTTTTAATTAGCTCGTTGGGTTTAAGTGTTTTGCCTTCTCAGCTTCCTTATCTTTTGTATTTTGAGTTGTTTATGATTTCACTCACTCACGTGAGTCTAAGATCTTCTATTGGCATGTCATTTTGTACATGGAGTGTACACTTTCAGGTGTTAAAGAGTGAAGAAAGCAACATGTCATAATGTTTGAAACTTTACAGTGGAAATGATATATTAAACTACAGATAAACTCGACTAATTCTAAAAGGCGTGGCAGCACACATATACATATCATCAGGTTTTAAAACATAACCGCACCTAAGCCTAGTCGACTCTGTTCAGAAACCTTGTATCATTCTCTCCGGTCCTAATGGTGCTATATGCAAGCTAATCCTGCTTTGTGGTGGTTGATTAGCTGACGAGGTCCTCTCACTGCATCCAGCTATCTTCTGGCAAGTCTGAATGAGGCAGTGCCTGCAGGTGGGACAGGATGAGTGTGAGCTGAGCCATTTGTCTATACACCGGACGTGGAATCCGTGGTGGCACTTGGGCAGAAGCTTGACTCGCTCTCCGGACACAAACTCCGAGAGACATATGGCACACTCGGTGTCTAAACCAGGCAGCTTCAGCTCTGTGGAGTAGCTTACCGTCTGGAAACTCTTCAAGGCCTTTCGTTTGACCCCTGTGTTGGCCAAGCGAACCGCGAGCTCGTCACTAGCTTCGGATGATAATAGATTGGAGTACCTCAACGCACATCTTATGATGGAATGCAGTCCAAGTGAGCAGACTAGTGCACATAGGAGAACCGACAGGACCATGACAACATTTGCATCAAAGCTCATATGATGTGCGTAAGAGTGAGGTGCTTCATGAGCGACTGCGAATGGTGGTGATGCAGCGGTAGGTAATGGTGGTGATGCAGTGGTAGGTGGTTGATATGCTGTGTGAAGCAGTAGTCTTCTTAAGTGAAAGTTTCCAAGAATATCTTGGAAGATCTCAGTTGGTTTGATAGTTGGAGAAGAAGTTGCAGTCGACATGATAAACCTTTGTTTGAAGAGAGAGAGAGAGAGAGAGAGATGGGTCTTGTAGGTTTTTGTTGCAGGTTCAATATATAGTGGAGAGGTAAAGGTTTCATCTACTTTCTGATATTTTAATGGGAAATTAGCAGGGTGCTTTTATTTAATAGTCTGCATCTTATATGGATTCTCCACTGAATTTGCATAATCTTAGTGTGCTTTCTTATTGAAAATGGGCCCTTTATACCATTTACTGCAATGGTTGTGCCATGTGGCAGTAAATTTAGCAAATCAAATTCCCAAGAATTGCTCACAGGGACCCATGAGCTTTAGCTGGAGCAGCCATGAACTTTCCCTCCTAATCTTTGAGATAGCATTCAGAGAATACACCACTTGGGTCTTGCCTCATGTCACTGATCTCTCTCTGTTCCGTCTTAGTTATTAGGGCTTCTAGTATATGTTTGATGCAAACCAAGTTATGCAGTGACATCCATCTATACTTATTTTTTTTTTTTTTTTTTTAAATTTTTTTTTTTTTTTTTTTTTTTTTTTTTTTTGTTTTTTTTGTTTTTTATTTCATAATTTTTTATGTATTTTGATGTTGCAAAGCAGGGGAGATCTATCATTTCTCATCAGTCTCACACTGAAAATTACATAAAGACTATGAGCCTATCTGAAAATGATTTGTCTTTTCTTTTGTCTGTGCCACTAGCTTCCATATAGCTGGTAAGGAACAGATAGTGGTCTGTTTTTTATCCCTTCCTGAAAGTGATTAACTTTGCCTTTATTGCTTTATTGCTTTATGTTGCTTATAATACCATGTGATACTCGTGCATCCGTTGGTTGACATTCTTGATTTGGTAGTCTTCATACTACGTGATTATTAAAGTGAAGTGGGTAAAAAAAGAGCATCAAGATGTGAAATATTTTAAAGTTTGAATCAAACAATTAAAGTTGTATCAACTTACTGTATCTTTCTAAATGACTCGAGAGAAATGTAACTGTAAGTGGTTCAATTGTATATCTCTTGGAACACTCAACTTAACGATTTCTCTGAATGCATTTGATTTTGAAATGGCTTGGCCTCATCCAATGTGTTTGAAGAGCCATGTAATTTGTTTCAGGAGCATGGTAATTAAATCTCTTCTTGTGCTAGAATTTGCAACCCTTCTCTAATACAGAGCTTTTGGCTCTTTTATTTCTTTGTCTAGGTTCAATTATTGATGTTCAATCTCTGACTTTGTCTTTGGTGGGACCTATTTCATTACCTTTCAATTCCATTTCTCAGTGATGGTCATTTGTTGAATTTTTTTCAGTATGATATTTATCAATGTTTCCTACTAATCTTTCTTTTTTTCTTGATAATGTAGAGAACTTCAATTTGGTGCCTCACAGTGTTTCTGTCTCTACATAGTGTTGATTCTTATGCTAATACTAGATTGTTCTTAACCTCACCAAAAGAACAGGATATTAATCGAATAGATGGTTCATTTTATAAAGTTTTGGTGTTATTAGTCAGCCTCAATTGTTTTTGTAGTTAACTGCAACTGTAAAGTCCTTAGTTAACATCTAAATCCAACATGTATTACAGGGCTTATGGTATATTACAACAATATGATTCAATACCACATCTCATATCCCTCAGATGCGTGTGGTGGACCTATATACTACCTGTAAATCACATTCTTATGCTGTTAACCAATGAACCTCATTTATTATTAAGCTTCCACTTCTTACTCGGGCAAGTGTAAAATATTTTTTTCCCTGGTACTTTATCTATTTCCCATCCAATCACAGATGACTAGGATCTTTAAGCTTTATCTGGAGCTCCTTTTTTTGTTTATGAAATCTTGTTCCCTTTTAAACTGGAGGATTTGCAATATCTCACAGTGACATAGAAACAAATAATCTAAGCATGTTGCTCGTAATTAATCAATTTATAGTAGTTTACTTTAGGACTGTGGATTCCAACTTTGTTTAGCTAGTTTTGAACAATACATGCATGACTCTGACTCCCTTCAGTTTCAGGATGGGAAGATTAGGATAAAATATCAAGCAGTGTATCAAGTTAGATAGTAACTAAATCTATTTATGTCCTAATTTCGTGATTGTTTATCATTTGGAGTGACTCAAAAGTAGGCTAAGTTTTTTTAGGGTTTTCCTATTGTCATATTAAGAGATCGCAGCTCCTTATTTGTTAAAGAAAAAAATGATAGATTGTTAAATTGGAGCTTTCCACTATGGTTTCATACCATGTTGGTGTTGCCTGATATATCACAAGACTATTAAGTATTCCTCAAAGTAGCTTTTAGGTTTGACTATTACCCACTCACTTAGGTGGGTGTGTTTGACCTTATTATGGGTTCGTGTCCATATCCCTTTTCGGAAACACTCAGTTGATTTTTTTATCATTGGGACTAAGAATCATCAATATACTCTTACCCAGATAAGTTACTGTGGGTTGGTTTTGGGGCATACAGGTAGTGGTTACTTAGTTCTACTCTGTGATTGTGACATGAATATGCAGAGGAATTCTCTGAAAAGCAGTTATCAAACTTTTCTTGGCTCTGAGTATTGCGTAGGAGTAAAGAATTCATATACCGCCCAAAACGCAAAGAAAAGTCTGATGAACTTATGATGATGCCACAGAAAACTCAAGATATATATTCTCTGTACATTTTGGGCTTCAGGGCAACAAAAAACAAAACAAAACTACGGTGTGTTTGGTTTTGGAATCCTAGTGGCTAGGGACATAAAATTGTCCAATCTTGTTGAAGAACCAAATTCTTGAAATCTAATTGTTTGTTGGCATACTCTCTAGCTGCTTTCTCTAAAAGGGTTTACTCTTGCTTCAGGTTCTAGAGGATCAATCCTGACATCTATGCTCTCCGTTGGTGTTGCTGCAACTTGATCAGCTTCATCGCAGCCGCCTAAGATCTTTTGGCATGTCTCAACCAGACAGTGTCTGCATTTCGGACAAGTCATATGCTGCGTAAGCCACTTGTCGATGCATCGAACGTGGAACCCGTGGTTGCACTTGGGAAGCAGACGAAGCTGTTCTCCAGCTGCGAAATCAGACAAACAGATGACACACTCCTCGCCGAGCCCTGACATGTTCATCTCAGGTGAGTAATTCACTACTGGGAACATCTTGAGAGCTTTCTTCTTGATGCCTTTGTTTACCGCTGAGCCTCGTGGTGTGGAAGGGCTAGAGATGGGATCAGAGATCATGAAACTCGAGGAACGTCTGAACGCACAACGGATTGCGTAATGCAACCCGAGGGAGCAGATGATACCGCAGACGAGGATGGAGAGAAGCAGGAGAACGTTGCCGCTCAAGTTGTTCTTATCAGGTACATGAGCTTCTTGTTGTTGTTGCTGTTGAGTGTTGTGATCAAATGGGAGTTGCTGAAGCAATTTTCTTGAAACGAAACTGACGATGATGAAGTGTTCTTGGAAGACTTGAGATGAAGAAGGCAAGTGACCTGAAGACATCTTTAGTACTCCTGTTAAAGCAATCTTTCTCTCTTTCTTTTGCTTTGGTTTCTCTTATGTTGTTGTTTTGCTCTGTTTTATTCCCTTGGGTGATACAAAGTGGTGTTTATATATAGCTTGATTAATGCTTAGTTAGTGGGGAGTAAAGGAATTAAATATAGTTTAGGATCATTAATTGTTCCTTCTCCATCTCTGAAAATGAGATGAGGAATTTGGGACCCAGAAAGAGCTTATCCAATCCATGAGTCCTTGTGTTCAGATTGTGCCTCTGTCCATATCCTTTTCCAATCACAAAAATGCTTTTGTAGGGACAATCATTTCGTCCTAGAAATATTTTTTTTTTTTTTTTTTTGTCGACATACATCCATGTCCTAGAAATAATTTATATCTCTCTTTTAATAAAATAAAAAAAAATACAACAAAAATAAGCTTGATATCTATTATTTATGTGATTCTTATTTTAATCAAGAGGACCTTGTTGAGTTGGTGTATCTCTATTATGATGGTGTGGAAAGTTGTAAAGCAGTGTTGTGTTTTGTTACTTTTATAATTCTCTGTATTATTGTGCTTCTCTTTCCATGTGTTGTGTCGCTTCATAATTCTCTATATTTTAAAATGAAATTCAAAATACTTTAAAAAAAAACAAAAAAGAATTCTAGACATCCCTTGAAAATTTTATTTTTCTTGAGCAAATTTCCTAAATTTGGAAATAATTGCAAGTCAGTGAAATCACTATACACATACATGTAGAAAATAGAGTTACGATTGCTAATTATGGACGATTAAAAGATAGATATCTATGTGTTTAGACAATTGTTCTTTTCATTTCATCTCATCTCTTTACTCTTTACAGGTAATATATGCAAAATCATTTTTGATAATGTAATGATTTTCCAAGATCTAAACGATAAACTTGTCTGCATGTATATATGTGAACCTTTTTTGAATTATTTAGTTATATATATATATATATATATTTATGCATTTATTCGTTTTGCAAAACGCCAACAAAAAAGGAGGAAACGAAACAGATGTAATCTGCTCTATTGTCCCTTTTCGCTTCTACTCCACAAACGTTATCGTCTGGATTTAGGTTTTGTCTTTTGCGTCGTCATAATCTTCCCTACCCTTAATCTCTGGTGCCATGTTTAGGTGCTCTTAATTAATGAATGTTTTCGTCTCAAGATTTTTTTATGTAATTATATAAACTCAAAACACAATTCTCCAACCCTGAGAGTTGTCGGCCCAAATGATTTTTCGAACATAAGCACGACTTTTACCATAGTATGATCTAAATCTATGAATATAATTGCTATATATTTGATACGATAATTTATATACCGTACTAAGAAGTCACAAGCTTTATCAACTTTGACTGAGAAGCATATATACATCACATGCTCCTCTTAATCAACACATAAATTTTTGAGTGAACATATTCATTTTTTTCTAATTAAAAAGGGGCTTTAGTTTGTAAATAACTTTATAAATTGTATATTATACGTTGATTTAATCCTGGATAGAGACTTGGAGATATATATAATTGAAATTTGTGGTTGTGGAAATGGATTAGAGAACCCCCAAAAAACCACAAGTGGGATACTTGCTTTTTAACCCTACTTTTCTCATTTTTTATTTGCCTTTTTAATTAATTTAATGAGCGATTGATGAAGAAGTAATGAGATATAGGATTTATCTCTACATGACTTGGTGCATCATGGGAAAGATTTTGCATGTCACGTAGCCTAATGATAAGTTATAGAATTTGGATATTTAAATCTTGTAGTGATTACCCCATTACCACAAAAGAATATTTTTGTAGTGCGTTAAAATATGAGATTTTAAGATGAATACTAGTTTCCACATCAAAATTAACAAGTCATAGTTAAACGACAAGCAACATAAAATATGTTTACGAAGATTTATGTGTTGCTTAATAAGATTAATAGTATACATATCACCTTATGGCCTTTATTGTGGATTTAAGAAAATAATAATAATAACCGACAGTTATACTATGATAGTATGATACTAACAATTTATAAGTCAACATGCGTTAGCCTCGCTTGTTTCATTTGTTTTTAGTGTCAGAACTTTTTTTAGTGAAGTTGGAGAAGCATTGTTTTGAGAGTCTGATTTTGACAAATATCAATTATCGTTTTGAAGTATTATAGTTTGATTTCAACCGAATCCAATTTGCCATTTACAGCAAGTAAAAATAAATTTCACAAGTTCACGAGTTCCGAATTTTAAAACTAGTTATTCATGTTTCTTATACTTTATTTTATTTTTAGATTTCAATTTATTTATAAATGCGCAGTATCTAAAATAGACATTGTTTAGTAAGGCTCTCAATATTCATATTGTATATGGGCTTCTTGTGGCCCAACTAAAAGAAATGTATGTTCTAAAGAGTGTGATTTGACTCTTTCATTCAGACCTTTCTTTTTTTCTTTTCGTTTAGGCCTTTCATTCATACACATCATCATTTCCACTTACTATTCTACCCAAAAACCAAAAAAAAAAACTCTAACTATCATCATCTTTATGGTATAATCACTATATCCGTTGTTTTTGTTTTTGTTTATGTCACTTGTCTTTTGCAGCACATTCGATGGGTTAGAGAAGGCGAGAATGCAACTGATATCCAAGAGAAAACCAGTGCAGCTGAATGATAATATAATATTTATTTATCACATAAATTACTCTTCTTTTGAAAACCTTTGTTCAAAAAAAAAAACATTGCTCTTCTTTTCAAACAAAACCTCTGTACTTCTATAGAAAAAAAAAATAAGAACCAAATACTATTTGAGATTTGTTTAGGCCAATGTCTTTCCAAGTTTTTAACCCTCTCCATGGCCAATGTCTCTGCTATGGTTATATATTGAGAAAATGTAATAAAAATGTTGAAAGGTTCTACTTCTACCTTACTTTTTTCTAATTTTTTAACCCTTTTTCCTTCTAATTAACACTTTATAATATCATATTTTTACAGCTTTTCCAAATCATTGTCATTAATTTTAATTAATTTAAGAAAGCCTGATATTTTCCTAAGAATTGACAACCAAACATATTGACTTTTAGATCAACCAAATTTATCTAGTTTTTTTTTTCCAACACGATTGATGCATGTAATCATAAAATAACATTCAGTAGATTTTTTTATTAATTTTGATATTAAATTTTTTTATAGCGATTTCAGAAGATTACAATCCAAACTATCCATGATTATAAGTAAATGTTAAAAAAAAAATACCATCCATGACTATACAAAAAAAAAAAAAAAATCAAGGAACAAGTGAAATCTAAAGTAACATTTTCATTAGATTTGCTTATATACAATTCTTTCTATAATTCTATTCAGTCGGTTTCTTATTCTCATTACACATTTACATTTTTTTTCCCCATGTCACATAAAATTCTTATAAAGTAAATATATATGAAAAAGAAGAGTGGGTATCTTAAAATTATTTATTATATATATTTTCAAATCTTCTGAAGCATGTGGGCATTGGAATGACAAAAGAAATCATCAATTTTTGTCAGTTGCTACTTGCTACAAATTTTCCTTAAAAATATATTTGCTACAAAATATAACAATTTTTGATTCGACAAGCGAACGAGTAAAAAATTTCACATTCGTGCCATAATTGGTATATTCCTAACTTCCCTTACCTACGAAGAACTTCCCCGTGGGACCCACTCACAAAGTAAAAATATATAAATTTGAAAAATAAAAAAATAAAATTGAAAGTACATAAGTGTGGATCGAACGAGTCATGTAGAAGAAGATATATCATTGTCTATGAATAAACAAAATAAGAAAAGAATGAGCAAGTATTTTGAAGTTCGAATGACGAAAAACCTCGCTTGATTTTAAGAAATTTCCCATGGTTCGATTCAGTTTCGGTTTCCAAGTATTTAAAGCCGGAAGACGAACCAATTCTCTGGTTTTTGTAATCGAAAGTTTCGTCCTTTTTTTTTTCTTCGTTAGGGTTCTTCAATTTTGCCGATAAAGTTGTGAAAAAAATACAAAAAAAAAAACAGTGAAAAGAAACGAGTTCGAAGAAGAAGTCGAAGTTTAAAGGAGCGACACAAGGTAGTGATGCTTACTGGGTAGATCCTTCATAAGTTCGTGAGTTTGTATACTCTGTTCTGGGTTTAGGATTTTACTCTCTGATGTTTGTTTCTCAGTCGGATTTGATCATCGAGAACTTTATGTATGATTCCAAGTTAATTCTTAAATTCTGGATTTTTACTGGAGATTTTGTTCGATTGATCACTTGCGGAATCAGTAGGGTTACCGATTTTGGAATGGATCTTTGTTCGTTTGATAGTGAGTGATATAGTTAATTAGTTTTCAATTTTGATTCCCAGGAACAGTGTTGTCAATTTGATTGGAAAGTAAAAGATGAACAAGAGTAGCAATTCGGAAGGTGCCAAAGCAGAACAGATCATTTTCGAGTTCTTTGCTAAAAGCCTCCACATAATCCTCGAATCAAGGACTCCTTTTATGTCTTCAAGGAATTTCAGTGGCGAGCAGATGATTTGTTCCCCTTCCTCGTCTTCTTCCTCTTCCTCAAGTGTGAGGCCTCGGGACAAATGGTTCAACCTAGCTCTCAGGGAGTGTCCTGCAGCGCTGGAGAATTTCGATATCGGGCGCCGCAGCAGTCTTGAGCCTTTGGTTGTTGATGTGGTTCTTGTGGCGAGGCCGCTCGTTAGTGATCAGATGAGCCTGTCAGGTAAAAGGGAGCTCATCAGGAACTTTTCCGGGAAAGAGTATCAGTCCGGGTGGAATTCCGATCAAGATGAACTGGGGTGTGAAACCAAGAACGAGCAGATAATCGAGAGATGGGTGGTGCAGTATGATAACAGGAAGGTTAGGGAATGTGCTACCACTAGCGGCAGGAGGTCAAGCAGTAATAAGTTGCAAGTGATGTATAAGAAAGCAACTCTGCTGCTGAGATCACTGTTTGTTATGGTTAGGCTTTTACCTGCTTATAAGATTTTCCGGGAACTCAATTCCTCTGGGCAGATCTTCAAGTTCAAGCTTGTTCCTAGGGTCCCTACTATAGTTGAGCCGTTCACTCGTAGAGAAGAGGCAGAGATGCAGAAGTTTGCTTTCACACCGGTTGATACCATCTGTGGTAGGCTTTGCTTGTCGGTGTTATATCGGTCTCTCTCAGATGTCAGCTGCGAACACTCTACTCCTATGTCTCCGACGTTTATAACCGATTATGTCGGAAGTCCTTTGGCTGATCCGTTAAAGAGGTTCCCTTCTCTTCCTCTTTCATACGGCTCACCCCCGTTGCTGCCATTTCAAAGGCGCCATAGTTGGAGTTTCGATCGCTACAAAGCCTCTCCACCTTCGGTTTCTTGCTCACCGTCGCCTACACGCTCGGATTCACATGCTTTGGTTTCAAACCCTTGTTCCCATCGCCTTCCTCCTCACCCTTCTGATATACCCACTGGTCGTAGGAAGGAAAGCTACATCGAAGAGTATTCTCCTTCTCAAGATTTCTCCCCTCCTTGTTCTCCTTCAGCACCTATACACGCTGTCGCAAGAGGCATCACACGTACTGAAAGTGCTCCAGTCAGAATCCCGGCTCCTACTTTCCAGCCCAAACAAAATGTGGCAGCACCTTCTCCTAATCTAAAATTGTTGAGACACGCTTCTTTGAAGCCTGTGAGAAACTCTGGTCCTGTTGAACCTGGAGCAGCATTGGAGAAGGTAATCTAACTCACACGCTTCTTTTATCTAAATTCTTCAACATGTGAGTGAATGAGTAAAATCCTATAATTGTTTCCTTGAAGCTGTTTCTTTATGGGAGAGAAGATTTTAGGAGGAATTCTGGGGTGAGGCTATCTTCCAACAGCTCACCCAGGATATCATTTTCTAGGAGTTCCAGCAGATCTTTCCAAGACGATTTTGATGAAACTGATTTCCCTTGCCCATTTGATGTTGAGTATGATGATATTACAGATCCTAGTAGCAGGTATGGTCTTAAACACTTACAAACCTCACTGTGTCTTTTCCACTTGATCTACAGCCCAATCATGCGGTCTTATATTGCTTTTGGCTCTCATTGTTGCTTCCAAAGAAGTAATTTACTAAACCTGGCTCATTTATTTTAATCAGTGTTAGCTTTTGAAGTAAGCAGCCATTAGACCCAAATGATTTCTGTAATGCTTCTATATAGCTTCCATCAGTGTTGGCGCGTATTCTTGTACTGATCTTTTACATGGTAGATAGGAAACTGCTAAGATGTTCCAATTTTTAGTAGAGAAAACCAAAGAAATCGGAACTCTTCATTGTTACTAATATCATGTCTCATCTATCTGGTTAATCATTAAACTCTAGAACAGGTCTTTCTTTGGGTTTATAAGTTAATCATATTACCACTTGAAATGGTTCCCCTCTGGGTATCTGATCCAGTTCTTGACTGTTGTTTTGGAGCTGCTTACATGTATTTCCACTAGAAACTGATCTTTGCTTTATTATTGCCGTATTTCAGACCAGGCTCCTTCGACCAGAGAGGAGATACACATGAACCACTCGAGACAAGCGGGTCCTTCCCAAAGAAGTCACAAGATGCTGCAGTTGGTGCCCTTGTGAGTATGCTGAAGAAAGCTCCACCTCTCAGACAAGATGCCTCCGAACGTTCCATACCTGAAATTTGTTGGAACAACAACAACAAACCCGCACAGGCTCACGAGACAGCAGCAGCGTCTATCACAGCCTCGGGGATTGCTCTGGCCTCAAAGACAACAGCTGATGCTTTGGAAGAGTTGAGGTCTTACAAGGAAATGAAGAATGTGTTGCTTAGCCAATCCACAATGGACCGCTCATCGGTTGCTACTTCAGCCTTTGCTGTTTCAGAATCTTGACATCTTTTTTGGGTTTCGGTTTGGTTTCGGTATTTGTTTTGGGTTTGGTTTTGATTTTGATTTTACATAATGTGTGTATATAATATCAAGCTCTTGAAGAAAAAGAGAAGAAAAAAAAGCTCTCGAAGTTTGGATGATATTCGTTGATATCCTTGTAAATATACTTATACAAAAAAAAAAAAAAAAACACTGTAAATAAACGGTAAACCTTTTTATCACATATATATAAATAATTTTTTATATTATAAAAGCTTTCTACAATTATAAAAGCTTTGTACTTCAAATACTCCATTGATTAGATACATATTATCAACAAACTCGGCTTATAAATGAGCTAATCTGACACCACGTATAAAACAAACCATTTTGATTTGATGCAACTTATTAAGGATTGTACAGAGAGACAACACGTCGTCGTTTTGAGGGAAAAAATCTTCTGTCACCCGTCGGCGAATCTGGGAAGACTAAAACCCTAATCAAAACCCGACAGACAGTCCAAATCTAATCTTCTTTTCTGCTTCTCTCCCTCGTTGGGCGGAAGAGGAGGATCAAAAATGCCGCTCTACGACTGTATGCTTCTGTTCAAGCCAATCATCCGGAAGGAAGGCCTCATCGATCTCGTTGCGCGCATCGGGAAACACGTTTACAGCAGAAATGGCGTCCTCACCGAGATCAAATCCTTTGGCAAAGTGGAATTGGGTTACGGTATTAGGAAGCTCGACGGAAGACACTATCAGGTAACAATTAGTTTTTAATTGCTTGAGGTTCTTGTTGATTCGATGATTTATGAGTCCGTAGAGTTTGTTGGATCAGGATTTCCCAGGCCGATTCAAATGGTAGTAGCAGTAGGGTTTAGATTCGCCTTTTCGATACCATATAGAAAAAGCTTTGTTTTGCATCTTTCTGATCGATTCCTATGGATAAAGTTCTAGATTAGGGGAATTGATACGATCCTGGGATAAAAATGTTGTCATTTCTCAAGGCTCCTCCGAAATGATACTTGTTTCGCCCAGAAAGTATACTCAGTTTAGCTTTTAGTTGGATTATTGAAGCAACATCGTCCTGATTGTGAATATCTGATTCACACTAGTCACAAAAGGTTCTTGATTCACCTAGTCGAACTTATACTTTGTCTAGATGATTCAATAAAACCCGGATGAGGATAACAGAACAGCTAGGATTCAGAGAGAAGTTCCGATCTACTCTTAACTGTCCAAAGAGTTTGATTGTGTTTTGGATCTTCAGTGTGGAGTTTTATTATTATTAGTTTGATGCATCATCACCTGTTGAAAGATAATCTGTTTCAAACAATCAAAGCTCTTAGAAGTTAGACGTCTGGGAATTGTTGGCAATAGTTGTAGGATTAGCATATGGTTGAGAACATCAGCACAAGCTTTAAACATCAGTCTCGTATGTGTCTCTTTAATAGTAGAATCTTCATATAGTGAGGGCTGAACACACATCTTTGTTATTCTTCTCTCTCACTAATCTGCAGATTCACGGGTTGGCTTAGTACCATTTTTCTGCCTTGGGGATTTGAATGTATAAAATATAACGTAATTGTATCGGTGAATGGCGCAGGGACAACTGATGCAAATAACAATGATGGCAACTCCAAACATGAACAAGGAGTTTCACTACCTCAACAAGGAAGACAAGCTCCTGCGCTGGCTCCTAGTTAAACACCGCGACATCCAGATTGGATCATCGGAAGATCATATGGACAACATAGTTAATAATAAGAGCATACATGATGATGAATCCTCAACGGACGAAGACGACGATATTTTAGGGTTATCGCGATGAGGAGAAAGAAAAAAAAAGTCAAAAACAACTGAAGAAATCGTTTACTTTGATACTATGAACAGATCTTCATGTGGAACCTCCTTCATCTTTCTCTTATGCTCTTGACTTTGGTTGGTGTTTTTTTTTGGCTCAGGCAATGAAACAAATTAATTATGTAATAATAATTTAGTCTTTTCTAAGATTTGGCTATTTTACTAGGGGATATTTCAACGTCAGCAATTGGCTGATAAACCCGGAATTAAATGGCACGTGTATTGACACGTCATTTTTGCATGGACAGAGCGTTTCTCTGTTTTTAGAAGGACTTGAATTGATGTCAAAAAAAAAAAAAAAGAGGACTTGAATTTTCATTTTTATTTGTTTTTAACAGATTTCGTGGGATAAAAAAAACAAAAGAATTAAAATAGAGGAAAAAAGGAGGTGGTCGTTCGTGATAAACTTGAACAAAACACTTGTTCTATTTCCTTCCCCCTTGTCGCTCCATATTCATCCATCGATTTCTCAATTAGGGTTCGGATCTTTCCTCTCATTGTTGTTCTCCTTCTCCTCCGGTTTCGTCTCACGTTGGCGATTTAACCAGAACAGAACAAAAAAACTTCCATTTATCCAGGTAAAAATCGAAGCTCGGAATTTGTTACCTTTTAACCCGTTTTTGGGCGATAAAATATCTTCATGGTGTGTTATGTATGATGCATGGACGTGAATGGGACACAGGTCTCTCTCTCTCTCAATTTGCTCATGTGGGTGTTTTGTGACAAAAAAAATTTAATTTCTTCTCTCTTCTCAAATTATTAATTGATTCATGGTAATTGTTTATGCCTATGCCGAATGTGAATATTGACAGAATGCAATCTCGGAAGAAGAATATTCGGATTTTGTTTTTCTCTAAAGAAAATGATGTCACGATCCTAAATTCTGAAGAGCTTTCACTTGATTTTTGTTCTGTTTTCTTGATCTGAGCTGGTCAAATTAAAGGATGAGAAGTTTCAATAAAAAAAAAAAAAAATTCCCAGCTAAAATTGGATTTAAGGTTGCATTAGCGTGTGTGGATATCTGGTTGTCTTTGAATATTCTTTCATTGCGAGGTGTCACACTTCAAACGAATCTAATGAATTTTTTAAAAGATTCTGTATTTTTGGGATTGTTTCTGTTGTAAGCTTGAAAGGTGGATACTTTTCAAGGTGTAGGAAACTATGGATGGTTCAGAGGATGCTTCTGTACTTCAAGAGCCTCCTGACCCCGAAGTGCTCGAAGTTGATCCAACTTTTCGATATATACGGGTATGAGGAACATCTCTGGAATGATCCAACAATATTTCATTTGGTTGATATTATGAAACCAAGCAAAGTTCCCACCTCTCTTTGGCTTCTTTTGCTTTTCAATTGTTTAAGGTTTGAGTTATATTTTGTGGTGATTTAAATATCTTATGCTGTTGACCAAATAACTGTGGACCTTTCAGTATAAAGAGGTTATCGGAAAAGGCGCTTTCAAGACAGTGTATCCTTTTCTCTTCATTAGGAGTATTCTTTGTAATTAGAAGCTTCCTCCTACTAATATACTCATATCATGTTTGAGAAGTTCGTTTAAGAAAACTGCTTTTGTCTATGTTCTGCATCTTTTTCTCGGTTTGTTCCTTAACTTCAAGAAATCAGTTATAAGGCATTCGATGAAGTAGATGGGATTGAAGTCGCGTGGAACCAAGTACGAATAGATGATGTTTTGCAGTCACCGAATTCCCTGGAGAGGCTGTATTCTGAAGTGCGTCTTTTGAAATCGTTGAAGCACAGTAATATCATTAGGTTCTATAACTCATGGATCGATGATAAGAACAAGACAGTTAACATAATAACTGAGCTATTCACTTCAGGGAGTCTCAGACAGTATGTATCTCCCTTCCTCTCTACCACACAATACTTTGTCCTCTGTTATTTTAATTTTTTTTGTGTTATCGTTGAGTTTAAGCAAATCTTTTGTTTTAGTTACCGTAAGAAACACAGAAAGGTGAATATGAAGGCCGTGAAGTGTTGGGCGAGACAGATTTTAATGGGTTTGAGATATCTTCACAGTCAAGAGCCTCCGATTATACATCGGGATCTCAAATGCGATAACATCTTTATCAATGGAAACCATGGAGAAGTGAAAATAGGAGATCTTGGTCTAGCCACTGTCATGGAACAAGCTAATGCCAAAAGTGTGATTGGTACAGTTTCTATTCACATTTCCGCTTTAACAAAAACTTTGAAGAAGGGCTAGAATATAATCAAGGTTATGTTCTTTCTGTCATATGTTACCAACAGGAACCCCAGAGTTTATGGCACCCGAGCTTTACGATGAGAACTACAACGAGCTGGCTGATATTTATTCATTTGGGATGTGTATGTTGGAGATGGTGACATTTGAATACCCTTACTGTGAATGCAGAAACTCTGCTCAGATATACAAGAAGGTCTCATCGGTGAGTTAGCAACAAAGTCATACATTCCATATACTAATCCCTGCCATTAGTTTATTGACAAGATTTTAACTGAATCTGATTCTTTGGTGATTCAAGGGAATAAAACCTGCTTCACTCTCGAGGGTTCAAGACCAAGAAGTAAAGCAGTTTATTGAGAAATGTTTACTTCCTGCATCCGAGAGGTTATCAGCAAAAGAGCTTCTATTGGACCCTTTTCTTCAAGTGAATGGTTTGACAATGAACAACCCTTTGCCACTTCCCGACATTGTAATGCCCAAAGAAGGTGCGTTTGGAGAACGTTGTCTCATGTCTGAAGGCCCTCCTACAACAAGGCGTAGTAGACCCATGTCTATAGATCTCGATGAAGACAATAACCTGCCGATTGTTACTTTTAGCGACAACTCAGGATCCAGGTGTATCGAGGTTAGACGCGCAAAGAGAGGGAATTTCTTTGTCCTCAAGGGTGAAGAAAACGATGAACACTCTGTGTCGCTAATTCTTCGTATAGTAGATGAGAATGGTGAGCATTTTTGGTTCAGCTCCACTTAAAATATTCGTTATGTTTGCATTCTGAAACTTAATGTTCCTGTTTGGTATTGTAGGACGAGTGAGGAACATTCATTTCCTGTTCTATCAAGAAGGTGACACTGCTTCTAAGGTGTCGAGCGAGATGGTTGAGCAACTCGAGTTAACTGACCAGAACGTCACGTTTATAGCCGAACTGATTGATATATTGCTTGTGAACATGATACCCACCTGGAAAACCGATGTCACAGTCGATCATCTCATTCATTCGCAACTGAATCAGAGCTCAAGGAGTCATCAGAACGAAGCAAAGCCACAGAGACAAGAGGAGACTGCTTTTCATGATGCTTGTGAGTCAGTTAGCCACTCGTGGTCCTCGGATTGCCCACGATCAGACGAGGAAGATAAGCAGTGTGTGGATGCCACTAAAGGAGAAGACGGGAGCTGCTCGAATCAAGAAGCAGAGGAGGCAACGGAACCAGTAAGTTTGGAGGAAGAAGAAAGGTTAAGACAGGAACTGGAGGAGATAGAAGCGAATTACCGGGAAGAGATGAAACAGATAGCAAAGAAAAGAGAAGAAGCAATAATGGAGACAAGGAAAAAGCTGTCTCTGAAGAAGATTGAACAAGTTGAGTAGCCAAAAAAAACACAACAAAGACGTCTTTCATTTGTTTTTTAATTCATTCCGAGTTAATCTGTTGATGAAGAAGAAGCACTTCGCTCTCTGAAAGTGTAGAAAGTTTCCTACAGGACGAAGAGTTTCTCTGCGTTTTGTTGTTTCTTGATGGTGTTAAAAGATTTTGAATTGGTCGAATGAACAGAAGGATGATGTTAGAAAATGTCAAGAGATGATATTCATTTTTTTGTTCTTTACTTTGTGGAAAACTACAATGAAAATAATCGTGTTGATGAAACATGTAACTACTTCGAGCATTACAAATATAACCCAATGGCAGTATTAAAAAAAAACCGAGCCTTTCATTTGAATGGAGTCGAAAAATTCATTAAACCAACCACAAGGAGGAGTTTAGAAACCAAAAACAACCTAACATTTTAGTCTTCATAAAGCAGAGAGAGAGAGAGAGAGATAGGATGGCAAAATCATAACAACCGAGCAAATCAGAATCACTGGTCTCCAGGAAGTGACTTGATGATGTCGGAATCACCTGGATCAACGATGCTGAGGCATGAAACTCGGAAGTATTTACCACAAGCAGTTCCCAAATCGACATTGTTCCCATTGTAGTGATGAACTCCAACTTTAGCAAGCATAGCGTAGTATTCGATCTCTGATCTCCTCAACGGAGGGCAATTGCTAGAGATGAGAATCAACTTACCTAACCAACAAACGAAATCAAACTATAATTCAATTCAACCAAATTACGAAGACGACGCACGGTATTAGATCAATCGCTGAATTAAGATTTTTTTTTTTGGGTACCTTTGGAGCTGCGGAGGGATTTGAGAACAGATTTGTAGCCAAGAGTGTACTTGCCACTCTTCATGACCAGAGCCAATCTGCTGTTGATTCCCTCATGGGACTTCTTCGTCTTCTTTGCCGCAACCATTTTTCGACGCCGGGAAGAGTCACAGATCGCAGGATTATCAGGAAGATGCCTTCAGGGTAGAGCAGAAGCAGTTGGGCGGCTCAAAATGAGAGCTTTATTAGAGAGACTGGGGAAGTCTTAGGGTTTCTTTCTTGTCGAGGTTGAGGCCCAAGACGTAAAACAAACTCGACCCAAGGCCCAAATTCAGATTTTAGGATCGATCATATCTCATTCATTCGCAACTGAATCAGAACACTCAAGAAGTCATCAGATGCCGCTAAAACCAGTAAGTTTGGAGGAAGAAGAAAGGTTAAGACAGGAGACTGAAGCTAAGTTCCTGGAAGATTCGAATGAGATAGTAAAGTCGTCTCTTAAAAGACAGAGCAAGTTGATTGGGGTAGCCAAATAGTACGTTCTTCCTTCTTGTTTTATCATCTTTCTGTATTAAGTACTTGGCTGAAGAAGAAGAAGAAGCTAAAGTTTCCCAACTGATGCAAAGGTTTCTCTCCGTCTCCTTTTGATGTTAAAGTTTCATTTGGTTCGAATGTTACAACTTAAAGCTGATGATATTAGAAAATGACAAAGATTGTATGTCATGTTTTTTTCTTCTCTTCATTTCTAGAAAACCACGATGAAGTTCACTTTTGAATTAAACTTGACTTTGAGCATTACGAATTTAGCAAACGTTCTGATAAAAGATAAGTCTTTACTTCATGTAATTGGATCCATCAATAGAGACGAAAATGTAATTAACCAACCATAAGGAGTTTAGAAACTAGAGAAACCAAACATTACGTCTTTCAAGAACACATTGCATAAAGCAGAGATAACATGGCAAAATCATAACTATCCAGCAAATCAGAATCACTGGTCTCCAGGAAGTGACTTGATGATGTCGGAATCACCTGGATCGACGATGCTGAGGCATGAAACTCGGAAGTATTTACCACAGGCAGTACCAAGATCGACATTGTTTCCATTGTAGTGATGAACTCCGACTTTAGCAAGCATAGCATAGTACTCGATCTCTGATCTCCTCAACGGTGGGCAATTGCTAGAGATAAGAATCAACTTACCTAAACAACCAATCGGAAAACCAGCAATTATTCAACAGAGTCTACACGAGAGATCGACGAAGACGAACCGAATATCGATGAAGAAATGTTGTTTGTACCTTTGGAGCTGCGAAGGGATTTGAGAACAGATTTGTAGCCAAGAGTGTACTTTCCACTCTTCATCACCAGAGCTAATCTGCTGTTGATTCCCTCATGGGACTTCTTCGTCTTCTTTGCCGCAACCATTTTCGACGCCGGGATGAGTCTCAGATCGCAGGATTTCACAGGGAGAAGCCTTCGGGGTAGAGTAGAAAGCAGCGGGGCGGCGCAAAATGAGAGATTAAATAGAGAGACGAAGGAAACCCTTAGGGTTTTTTTTTTTCCTCAAAGTACGAGGCTCAAGGCCCAAACTAAACTCCAACCAAGGCCTACCAGAAACTCGATAAGGCCCAAATTCAGGCTTTAGGGTTAAACTACCTGAGATTTCCAATATACCCTTATTTTGGCGGGATTTTTTTTGGGATATAATTGGCACCAAAAATTGGCGAAAGTGGAAAATGAGAAAATCAAAGTAAGAAATCAAAATCGGAAATTCGAAGGAACAAAAGGAAAAAACCCTTTCGTAGGGGAAAGTAGAGAGGATCAACGAATCGGGGGTAAAGGAAAACTCATCGATGGGTCGGATAGATGTAGCTGCGGCGAAGAGGGCGTACCGGACAGCGACGGAAGTGGGTAACCGGAGCGAAGAGGCGAGGTGGGCGAACAATGTCGGCGATATCCTTAAAAATGATGGAGAGTACGTTGAGGCACTCAAGTGGTTTCGAATCGATTACGATATCTCCGTCAAGTACTTGCCCGGGAAGGATTTGTTACCTACTTGTCAGTCTCTGGGCGAGATCTATCTCCGCCTCCAGGATTTCGAGGAAGCCTTGAATTATCAGGTCAGACGTTAAAAAAATTCTGATTTTTATACCTTTTGCCTCATCGATTTCTCTGAATGTTGTGGGTTTTCGCATTGTCATGTACTATTGGGATCGTGGAATAGAATACTGTGTAATTTAGGGAAAACTGATGTGCTAATATGCTGTTCCGTTTTGGTCTCATATCCGTCACCTGTTAAGTATCATTTTATAGTTTCTTAGCTGAGCTAATGTCTCTTTTCTGGTTGTTGCAGAAGAAGCATTTACAGCTTGCTGAAGACAACAATGACACTGTGGAGAAGCAGCGAGCTTGTACTCAGCTCGGTCGTACCTACCATGAAATATTCTTGAAGTCTGAGGATGACTGCGATGCCATTCAGAGTGCTAAAAAGTATTTTAAGAAAGCTATGGAACTTGCACAGGTTCTCAAGGAGAAACCACCTCCTGGCGAATCTAGCAGCTTTCTTGAGGAGTATATCAACGCTCATAATAATATCGGTATGCTTGACCTTGATCTTGATAATCCTGACGCGGCCTGCAATATTCTCAAGAAAGGGCTAAAGATTTGCGATGAAGAGGAGGTGAAAGAATATGATGCTATGCGTAGTAGGCTTCATCATAACCTTGGAAATGTTTTTTTGGAGCTGAGAAGTTGGAATGACGCAAAGAAACACATCAAAATGGATATCAATATCTGTCATAAAATCAGTCATACCCAAGGAGAAGCCAAGGGGTATATCAATCTCGCTGAATTACACTACAGGACCCAAAACTACAACGATGCACTTTCATGTTATGGTAAAGCTTCTACTCTAGCAAAATCTATGCAAGACGAGAATGCATTGGTTGAACAGATAGAGCAAAATATCAGTATTGTGAAGAAAGCCATTAAAGTTATGGAAGAATCGACGGAAGAAGAGCATAGGCTTAAGAAGCTGTCTGCAGAAATGACTGATGCCAAAGGCACTTCGGAGGAACGAAAGTCTATGCTTCAAGTACATGCTTGTCTTGAACGTCTTATTGAAAAATCCAGCATGGTATTTGCATGGGAAAAGGTGAGTTTATTTCTTAAACACTTCTTGTTTTTAAATCCCAACACTCCATACCATGTCTGCATGTGTTTGAAAAGTTTCCAAAAGTTAGAGCTGTTCATCTTATGGGTCTTTAATCATAAATAAGCATTGTTAGATTTTTAGATTTCATCAGGGTACTATGGAGTAGGACAGTTGTGTTATTTTCTTAGACCGATTCAGGTTTTGTGAAGTTCTGCTGCTGACACAGTCTTTTCAGATCTGTCAGGAAGAATATTATCCAAGAATTGCTTGATTTTTCTCCTCTCAAGAAAACTTATCTTTTGAAAAGTTTGTGGTGGGATAACATTTTATTTCTAAACTTGCAAAACAACGTTATAATGTTAGATAAAAGTGGCAAAACTATGTTTATTCTGTGTCAAATGGATATTGAGCAATATATGATCCAAGTCTCTGAGCCGCAGTTTCAATAACTCGTAATATGGTTTTGTACTTTAAGTAGGAAACTGCCATTAATTTTTTTTTCATGCAACTAAAAGGGTTTCAATTTCTTCTTTGAATGTCTTAGCATCTTGAATTTTCAAAAAGGAAGAAGAAAATAGCAGATGAACTCTGTGACAAGGAAAAGCTGAGTGATGCCTTCTTGGTTGTTGGAGAGTCTTACCAAAAGCTCAGAAAATTCAGAAAGTCCCTGAAGTGGGTCGGTAGAAGTTATGAGGGATACAAAGCAATTGGTAATCTGGAGGTGAGATTTGTTTGCTTGCACGGTCTAATATTTCATTGTTTTCATCGTATTTAATTCACAACACCAGAAATAATTGATGAGGCCTCTACTCACATGTTCTATGTAAAAAGAACGCTGGTTTTACTATTTAGCTTTTCTTCTTTATTGATTCTAATTTTCACTTATGGTGGTCTCTTGTAGGGTCAAGCACTAGCGAAAATTAATTTAGGTGAGGCTTTGGACTGTATTGGCGAATGGACACGAGCACTCAAAGAATTTGAAAAGGGGAACAGGTAGACCCAGCTATCAAATTGTGAATGCACGCATGCATACATACATATCTCATGCTAATGAATTAAACTGATGGTCGTTTTTGAATGTATTCTCATGTGGTCCTGCAGAATTGCCTTGGAAGCCAATCTTCCTTCGATTCAGCTTTCTGCACTGGAACATATGCATTATAGCCATATGATCAGATTTGGGAATGCTAAACAAGCCAGGTAATCTTTACTATGTAGTCGATGGGCTGAAGATAGATAAGAATTAAATCTGGTGCAACGTTTAGCAGGGCTGCAACTAGGTTTGCGGTTTCAAATATTTCGTTTCTCTCATAGATATTCTACTATTTAGGGAGTTGAAGGAAAAAATACAAATTCTAAAGGAGTCAGAACATGAAGAGAGGGCCGAATGTGGTACAGAAGATGAATGCTCTGAAACCGACTCAGAAGGGCATGGGAACATATCTACTGATAGGCCAAATGCATGTAGCTCACCAGAACCTCAAACATCAAATTCAATTAGATCAGAAACGTTAGCAGATCTGGATGAAGCAAATGATGACATGCCACTAATTTCAATTCTCCAGCCTGGTAAACGTGTGTTCAAAAGGAAACAAGTTTCAGGAAAACAAGATGTTGATACTGACCGGACCAAGAAAGATATATCTGCGGTAGCAGACTCTCAGCAGACAATTGTTGGTCGCAAGCGTATTCGTGTAATCCTCTCTGACGATGAAAGTGAAACAGAATATGAGTTGGGGTCCCCTAAAGGCAGTTTTCACAGAGTTCCAAGACAGAATGAGGAAGTTTCTGAGGAAAGTATGTATTTTGATGGTGCTGTTAATCATAAGGATAATCCTGTCATTCAAGATAATGTAGAAGAAGGTTCTTGCTCGTACTCATCTCTTTATCCCATTAAAGCGGCACCAAATGTCAGCAATTGTAGAACTTTGAGCAATAATAAAGCTGTTGAAACAGCTGGTTGTAGTAAAAGAGGATCTCAATGTGATGCTGGCGACTCCAACGGCACGCATTGCAAAACTGGAAGTGCTCTTGTGAATTTCCACGCTTACTCCAAAACTGAGGATGTGAGCAACCGTGACCTGTTCTTTGAGTTATCATCGACTATTCTTGATGGGATAAATTTTATTCTTTTCTTCTACATCCTCCATTCTTCTCCCTGATAACTATATTTTTACTTGTTGCAGCAAAAAATTAAAATTGAAATTGAAAATGTACACATGGCTTTAGACTCGTGTTCTGGCAATGATGAGTCTGCGAAGGTGGAACTTACTTGCTTATATTATTTACAGCTTCCTGATGATGAGAAATCCAAAGGTATGTAAACTTATTGATTTCACAGCAAATGTTTAGAACATATGCATGATCCCAGTTCGGATCCATCTCTATAATTCTCGTCTCATGCTTAATAATTTATGTTTTGCAGCACGTTTTAAGTATATTTTTGTATTAAATTCTTGGGCTCTAAAAGTGGTTTGAATATCCTGTTTGGGTTTCATTAGGTCTGTTGCCGATCATTCATCATTTGGAATATGGTGGTAGAGTTCTGAAACCATTGGATTTATATGAGATTCTCACGGGCTCTTCTGCAAATGTTGTTATTGAAGCTTCCGTTCGTGGTAAGTATTGTCTTCGTACAAATGATATCTATCCATGATATTTGAGATATTATTGTCAATCTGATCTTACTAGTTTTGTTTTTCATCACGAATTGTTCTTTAAGTTTTTTACATGAGTGTGGCTGAACTGCTCTACTGGCTTTTGAGATTATGATCATTGATTCTCCCCTCTTATTTATACAATACGCCCGAATCAGCTATGCAATTAATTTGTCGCAGGCTGGGTTCACAAGCGCCTGATGAAACTATACATGGACTGTTGCCAGAAGTTGTCAGAGGAACCCAGTATAAAATTGCTGAAGAAATTATATATTTCAGAGGTGAGAATATTACTCCAAGTTTGCCAGATAATGGATGAAATAGTTTCTTTTCTTTATTTGGTGTATAATCTAAATGGTGATTTCGTTGTATGTTTATCAGGTAGAGGATGATATCAATGTGTCAGAATGTGAACTGCAAGATATATCAGCTGCTCCTTTATTGTGTGCCCTCCATGTCCACAATACAGTTGCTATGTTGGATCTCTCCCACAATATGCTAGGTGAAGTTTCCTCTAACGTTTTACCTTACACCATTCCATGTGCGGTGTTACATTTTTAGTTAGTTGGTTAGATGATAAGGAACTACTAGGAAATTCGAAAGTACTTATTTTCCATGGTCTTATTGGTTGTTAGGAAATGGAACAATGGAGAAACTGAAACAACTTTTTGCCTCATCAAGCCAGATGTATGGTGCTTTAACTTTGGACATGCACTGTAATCGATTTGGTCCAACTGCTTTGTTTCAGGTACACTATTAGGCTCACATTTAAAAGTTTCACATATTCATTTTATTTTCATATTGTTTCATATACTCCACTTTACCAGATCTGTGAATGCCCTGTCCTGTTCACTCGGCTGGAAGTCCTCAATGTGTCCAGGAATCGACTTACAGATGCTTGTGGGTCATACCTCTCAACCATTTTGAAAAATTGCCGGGGTATGGTTTCTTTTCTGTTTTTGATTTGACTGTCATGTATAGTATCTATATGGTCTGGTAGTATCTTTTGTTTCTTTGTTACGCCTGGTGATTTACAAATCCAGCAGATATACGAGTGCCGGAATGTTACCTTTATAATCTTAACTCTTATCTTGCCTTCACTCGCTTATGCTTATGTGTCTCCTTTTGTTTCTTAGCACTTTACAGCTTGAATGTGGAACATTGTTCACTCACATCTAGAACAATCCAAAAGGTTGCCGATGCTTTGGATTCGGAGTCAGGACTTTCACAACTCTATATAGGTTAAACTTTTGAATTTGTTATATAGAGTCGGTTTTCTATCTTGTTTTCATTTTGCTAAAAAAAGGGTGTATCCGTACTTGTACGGCAGGTTATAACAACCCTGTTTCAGGGAGTGCTATTCAAAACCTTTTGGCTAAACTGGCT
The DNA here is from genome assembly GCA_020283515.1 of Alliaria petiolata. NCBI lineage: Eukaryota > Viridiplantae > Streptophyta > Magnoliopsida > Brassicales > Brassicaceae > Alliaria > Alliaria petiolata. The sequence goes on along the minus strand of JAHZTW010000001.1, from coordinate 198,341,558 downwards.
ACTCTAAGCAGGTTAGAACAAAAAAACATAAAGCTGTGTCTTTACTTTTCTACTTATGCAAATCGCTAACACTATCATATGTTAAACCACTACAGCTTCGTAGAACTGAGCATGAATGGCATAAAGATGAGCAGCCAAGTTGTTGATAGTCTTTCCGTACTTGTTAAGACTCCATCTTTCTCAAAACTTTTGGTGGGCAGCTCTGGAATAGGAACGGTAATGATATTGCTAAACCTTTAAAATGAATTCTTATATTATGAGAAATGCATCCTTTTTCATCTGACGATGTTATACAAATTATTCCAGGACGGAGCTATTAAAGTCACTGAATCTCTATGCTACCAGAAGGAAGAAACTGTGAAGCTAGACCTTTCATGTTGTGGACTCGCGTCTCCTTTCTTTCTTAAGCTCATCCAAGATATTACTCTAACTTCTAGCATTCTTGAGCTCAATGTTGGAGGAAATCCAATCACCGAAGAGGTATGTTTTATATGACCTCAACATCCTAAAGCTCTTATCTCTAAACTCTGTTGAGGCTGAAATGGGAGAGAATAAGCTAAAGAATTTTACAATCAATTAAGCTCGTGATTTTGTTATAATTTCAAATCTCAGAAACGATCTTCGGAGTAATGTAAAATCCTGCTTCTTAAATCATAACTGATCCTCTGAAACAATGTACAAACAGGGAATCAGTGCACTGGGGACGCTGCTTATGAAACCTTGTTCAAACATAAAAATTCTGATTCTAAACACGTGTCATCTGAAGCTCTCTGGAATTCTATGCATAATTCAAGCACTTTCAGGTCTGAGCTATTGTTTTCTATAAATCTCTTTTTGTAGCTGCTATTAAACCAAATATCTTCTTCTTTTTAAACTATCAACTAAACGTTTTCAGATAATAAGAATCTCGAAGAGCTTAATCTTTCCGAGAATGCTAAGATGGATGAGACTGTGATTGACCATCCTGTAAACGAAAGCTCAGAAATGGGACAGCAAGAACATGGTACATGTGAATCTGTCACCGCAATGGACAAAACTCAGAGAGTTGAGACAGAACACCATTGCCAGAACCCAGACAATGTACACGAGTTATGTGAAACCAATATGGAGTGTGATGATCTCCAAGTTGCAGACAGTGAAGATGAGCAAATAGAGGAACAAACTGCGATGTCAAGTAGTCTTAGTTTACCACGCAAGAACCATATCATCAAGGAGCTTTCGACCGCTCTTGCAATGGCTAACCAATTGCAGATTCTCGACTTAAGCAACAATGGGTTCTCTGTTGAAGCATTGGAAACATTATATATGGCATGGTCATCATCAGGATCTCGAACTGGCATAGCCCAAAGGCATGTGAAAGATGATACTGTCCATTTTTATGTCGAAGGAAAGATATGTTGTGGAGTCCAATCATGCTGCAGAATGGATTAAATATCTTCCTTAAAGATCTTCCTCGTCTGGAACTGTATTTGCCAATATCAACTCTTCGGGAATAAATTTGCCAATCTTCCTTAAAGACTTTTGAAACTATATTTGCCAAATCTTCAGTTTGGACTTGGTATAGACTTTTTGTCTATCAGTAAAGTTTGGATTTGGCTTCTTGTAAATATTTTTTTTTTTATATAAAAATAAGTAAAGTTTGGTCTGTCTTTGAATTTTTCAGATATAGAACAAGTACAACCTATTTTGATCAACTGAAAACTATAGTTAAATTTTTAAGTTCAACTGGATAAATTAGGTTAATCAAAGATAAACACCTCATTTATAAAGGTACAGAACTTTTGAGAAATTAGAAAGTTTTTTGTACAACATTAAAAAGTTATATAAATTTGTGTTAATTTGATTAAATAAAGTAAACTTTTAGAAGAAAAAAAGTTGTGGTGAATATTTCGTAGTAGAGTGATGTAATAATGAACAATTGAGAAGGTACATTTACATACGTGTATTTGTAATTTTAGAATCGATTGCGGAATTATCGGATATTAACGTGTAATACCATTACCCCCATCATATCTTACGAATCATGCCGTGTTCGCCATTTACTCATCCAATTAAACGAGTCATCATTAATATAAAATGTTCGAGTCATAATTAAATATCGATGTTTATAAATGTAATTTTATGAAAGATAAGCAGATAGTAAACTAATCAAAAGAAAGAAAAAAAAAAGGAAATCGTAGTCTAGATTAACATATTTAGTTTTGGTGTGCTTTTCCTATGTAGAGAGGAAAAAAGTAAGCTTTTGAACATTTGTATGCATTAGACCTTCGGCGGAAAAATTAAGCTTAACTTTTTGTTAAAACGGCACATCTTTCGGCTTCGTGTATATTGTTAGTTGATCTTTTTTAATTCTATAATATATACTCTACTTGATCATGTTTTCCATTAAACCATAACACAACTTAAAGTGAACAGAAAAAAATGTATTATACATTCATGCATATATATTTGTAATCATTATGGAAAAATTAGTTGGTTATACGTACATAATCTTTCGGTAAATCTCGTGTTTTCTTAAGCCAATATAAATTATAGTTTTAAAAATCTGTTTGGCAAGCAAATGAGTTTGTTGTTTTGTCCACTATATTAAATAAAGAAAATGTAAAACGAGTGTCAAATCAATCCGGGCGTGGGGGGATGGGTTTTATTGGATACTCTGTATGTACATGACGAAGGCTATTATTATTTTTACGTTTTTACGTTAATAACATAACCTTGCGTGATCTTTTGGACTATCCTATTTTCACTCTTTCTATTTTTTCTTTTATTGTTCTGTATTATATTTTACAATTTTGAAAACAGCTTCATGCAACTTACTGCCCTATTGTAATCTTATTGTATTCTTTATCCAAGAATATAAAATTTTAGAAAAGACATATATTTCTTCTTTTCATATCTCATTGGTTGAACGAGTAAAAGATGACCCAAGGTGTTCTCTAGACGGCAATGAAGTTGTTGGTCTTACTTTTTGGAAAGACGATGAGTTTTCCATTTTTGTACCAATTAAACTTTACAAAATGCAAATTATCAACAGCTTTGATGTTATTAGAAATCAGTAAAATGATTACTTAGGTGATAAAACTAAACATGTGTCAAATTACGCATTGAAGTAACGAGATTGTTGCATCTAATATCTCATCTCGTAAACTTTAATTACATATACCAACAAAACAAAAAAAAGAGTAAGAATAGGAAAACCCATACCTAATCACAATATCTTTCACTTCTACTCTAAAGAAGTTACATGCAAACCAAAAAATAACCAAAAGATCGAGGAACAATTAAAAGGGGTCAAACATCTGAAACCCTAATTACATGTCAGAACAAACATCAGAGATCGATGAATGGTCTTGAACCCTTGTTTTGTGTATGACTGCATGCATTACATATATCATATAAAGTAATCTAGAGAGTGAGAGAGAGAGAGAGAGCGTTATCATGGAGACAACAAGGCTTGTATACCAATGTCGTTGTGTTTTCGTGAAGGACCAGAAGCTGGAACAGGCAAGTGTCTTGGCAAGAACCCTAAGAAATGGCCTCTCCTCATACTGTTTTTGTTGTGATCATTATTAGGGTTTCTGAAGAATACGCTTGATGGTGACGAGGCTCTCGAGGCGTCGCAGTGGTGAATGACGAAGAAGCAGAGGATCATCAGAAGAAGAAGAGCTTGTGGGTTTATTGATAATCTTTTTCTCCAATAATGTGGATGTGTAAGAACCATTTTCTGTGTTTCGAATCTGAATCAGCGAAAGAGATCAATACAGATGTGTTTGTTTGTTTCAATTTTGGGCAAGTGGGTTTTAGTTGAGGATTTCTGATGGAGTAAAAGATGGTAAGTAGTGATGAGATCAGCAGATTCAGACAGAGAGAGAGAGAGAGAGAGATGAGCTTTTGAAAGCAACCCCTTTTGAATAAGTCTCTCTTTGGCTGGAACAATTATAATGGCCAACAAAACTAAATAAAGGTAAGGAACTGAAAATGCATTTATTGCATTTTATTTATTTGAATCACTGTCACTGAACAATCACTTGTGTAAATATTTTTTTTTGATTTTTTATAAATAATGTTCCTTCTTTTGCGTGGAAAATGTATCCCTTTTTTAATACCAAAATTTTGAGTATATAATAGAAAACCATGGATTTGGAATTTATTCTTTTATATATATGCAGTGTCAGGTGGACCGGGGGACATGAGAAGCAGACTATAAGGAAACAAATAGTATTAAAAAAACGAAAAAAGCGAGAATAGTATTTTTGAGACATATGTTCACCTTTTTATTTCAATAAATTTCACTATGATACAGTTGTTTATCGTACTATGTTAATGAAGAATTCTTTGAAAAGTGTTTCCACAATCTCTCTTAGTTTTTTTGTTTTTTTTTTGTAAATCAATCTCTCTTAATTTGAAGCTAATATTTGATAGCACATGCAATTAGCACTTTCAATATCTCCAGAAAAAAGGTAAATAGTTTTTTTTTTGTTAAAACATTATTGAAATACCACATGTCCACAACCAATATATATATATACACTAAATAAATAAACTACATGTATACATATAATTTAAATAGTTATGCATGTCGTTATAATGAACATTTTGTAACGACGTTTTAATAATATATCATCTATATAGGTGTGATTGGTGTTGGAATTGGAACATAGATAAATTCTCTAATCTACGATACACAAACATATCGGTTGTAGATCCATTAAATGGAGTAGTTCCACTTCCTTGACCAAATTTCATGCTAATTCGATATTAGATTATTTATAATGTATCTGCTAAAATCAAATTTCGAATTGTTAAAAAAAAAAAATCAAATTTCGAATGCAGTGCACTTTAAAACTTTAAATATAGTTTCTTATGGCAAATTCCGGCCACTATTAGTCAAGTAGTGAAACTACGATTATTACGAAAAATATTAACGGTGGAAATTAACATAATCGCTCTGCTTTGACATGAAAAACATAATTGCCAATTTGCCATGCTTCTTTAATCATCAAAATCAAGCATCAAATTCAAGCCCATTTAAATGGGCTTAAAAGTATCCATTATTGTGGTTACTTATATCACTTTTCTAAAAGTTGTTTGTTTTGTTTTTGACGGCACTTTTACTAAAAGTTTTTTTTTCCTGGATTATATATAGCACGAATTGTTGTTAATACTCGTTAATGCCTTGTATATATTTGTGATTCTAGTAACACGAAATTCCGTATATCCCTGTATAAACATGTTATAGCATTTAAGACACATTAGTAGAGTTCTTGTTCTTTATGCGTATTAATAATTTTTTTTAAAATTTTTGAACTTATCAATACACTAATTTGAGATGCTTTGTTTCCATATGCACAATTCAGACTATGTGGCTTGAACTTAACTGTATACTTGTATATGTCGATTATTAATCTACAATAAATAATGTTGCTTTTTCAATTAAAACGTCTGATAAACTAATCTAACTCAGTGTTACTAATTCAACCGGAGTAGAGAGTATACTCCGTAGTGTTACTACGTAGTCATGTTTTTAGAGAGAACCGAGAAGGTTCAGATTTTGAATATCAAACATGCAAAAAATGACTAAAGTAACCTGCTTTGATCTTCGACCCAAGCAAATTATGAAAAATTAAGTTCCATATTATTAATATCCAGTAAATATTTTTATCAATACATGCAATATGTATAGCGACACGTTTACTAACAAAATGTATATGAATAGCCCACACGAGCAAATACCCCCTCGTACGTGCGAAATCTTTTCAACATTAATCCTTTCAAATATAAATTTTGCTTCTCTTGATTACATATAAGAGTGTGATCAAAAGTTTTCCCGTATATTAAGGAACAAAAGGATGATCTTTTTCCCATGATATAAGCAAGATTAATTTGTTATGGAATTATATATGTAATCGCACGCGAATGAATTATCATTGTTCCTCCTATGTTACTTTGCGGTTCCTCAATTTACTCTCATCACCTCCTTAATTACCCGTAGCGCGTGAAAATCTTCATCATTAGAATTTTATTCTCATTATTATTCCTTCTTTAAAGTTTATGATTATATACGGTTTTCCAGTTTTTTTTTATGTTTAAAAAAAAAAAAGATCAATTTGATTGCATACCATTCGAAAATTTCAAACACGATTTGTAGATTAGGTTAATCGATGTTCAAAAAGCGTTAGATGTCAAATGGATGTTCAGAAGCCGTCTTACGTCTAAACTATCAATGACGCCATTAATATTAATGTCTTACCGTATTAGCAAACTCAGTTTAATTAATTTGAAGAAAAGTAGAATATGCATGTCAACAAATTAGTTTAAGATTGACATGTATATATACACACATACATGTAGCATTCGACAATACTATACCTAGTGCAAAATCTGAGTTGAAGAAGAAAAGCTGGTCAAATCTGATAAATTCCTTACAAAAATTCTAGAAAATTCTTCATAAATAACTCACTGAGAATTGGATAATGGTAGACTTCGAATGGGAACATGACATTGGATATGTTGTTTTGTTTTTGCATGCGATGCACATTAGTTGCCTCTGCCTCTGGAAACCTCTGAATGATATGAAACACAACCCCACACTTTTGGAATTCGATTCTTCTTCATATCTCTATCTTAACTCAATGTTTATTTTGAACTATCTTACACCATCAGTTTATGGAGAACTAATTTTGAATACGTGTCATTGTGTCATGCAGAACTGTCTTTTGCCATTTAACCAGTACCATATATACAGTATTTACTAAAATTTGTTAACCGAACATGTAATTTTATTTTATAATGTGTAAATTCACGGTAAACATATATAGTTAGCGTATCGATCATCTGTATTTGTATTAGATGAGTTAGGAGGAGTTGAGAGATATTATGAGTTTGTACACCATGAAGTTTGAGATCCAAATCTCATAATATGCTAACATATTGTGGATTGTGAATTCAAGTTTATGGATATTTCTGCATGTTGAGATACGAATCATTTCTTTGAATCTCGTTTAATCTATTGTGGATACTGGATAGGATTGTCCCCATTTCGTCATTCGTAGATACATAGAACTAACATTTAAAATGTATTATTTTATTTTCTTATGACAAACAAAAAAAAACATTTAAAATGTATTATTTTATTTTAATTTTTTTTTAAATATATTATTAAACAACGTGGTAGAAGATTTGACCACCCCTCCTCTCCAAAAAAAAAAACAATTTGCTAGAAGAAAAGTTATGACGTAAAACCAAAACGTAAAATCTCGATTTTTTACCATTTCACATTAGTTTTTTCTGTAGAAAATACAGTAGTTTATTTCGTTTGTTAGTGAGAAATACAGAATTTCCCCAATTAGATATATACATTATTTGCAAAAAAGAGAAAAGTTCCTTACATATGAGGACAAACGAAAATTATTGTCCACCAAGAACAATAATGGATGAATCAGATGATGAGTGAGGTAATTTATTAAAAGGTGAGATAATAGAAATTGGCGTAGATTTTTTCCGATTTGGCATAATTGCTTATTGTAGACAAAATGATGCACGTTCGCATCATTATATTTTAACTTTCTTTCGGTGCAATGTTACCTTATTATATATACCCAATTCGCAATTATATGCTCACGAGTTATATATATACTCAATTCATCCGTCTGCAATAAAATGGTTATAGTTACAACAAATAATTTTTACTTTTTTTTTCTGCAAACATTAAAAATGCTACTTAATTACCATTTATTTCACTTTAAAACATGGACGTGCTATATTTTAAACTAAAGGTGCTCTATCAATGTCTCTATTAAAAGGTTGCTAAGATCTCACGCTCTTATTATAAACGGCTATTACGTACTCATGATCGTACCCGTTTAATGATGGTAAACCTAATTAATTCTTGACCTAATAATTATAAGAAACTTATTCACACACAAAAAAATACTACTACACAAGAAAAAAGACTCAACGAGCATTTCATTCATCCGTCTCCTACCTAAGAAAACTATAAGTATTTTCAACACCTAAGTTTGATTTTCGTATTAGGCCAGCCACTTTCGGTCACCCTATGCTTTTATCATCCACGGATCAAAATTTTTTAAAATTTCAAATTTAATGTTTATAAAATTCAAAGTAACTAACTATATAAGAGATTAAGATCATCCAAATTAATTATGCATGCAAAAAATTAAGTAATGGATTAAGGGAGAGATTATAACCCAACTGAAACATTAAAGAACAAAGATAAGTGAAAGAAAGAAAGAAACAAAACAAAACAAACGAACTAAAACTAAATCGAATCATTCAAACGTATGTATTAGATGCAAAGCACCCCCACCCTTATTTTATCATTTAGACTTATGTATTATACAAATGGCACAGCCGTACGTGAGCAATTAAAGCAATAATAACAAATAAACAAAAAGGACCAAACTCAAATCCATTGAATTTGAATTATATATTCAAATGCAATCCCTAATTTGTTAGTCAATTATACAGCTTAGACAATTAGGCAGTCTAACCATATATTTATATACTTATGAGACAACTAAAATGTTCTTGATCTCCGGATACTTTATATAATTTATATACGTTATATCTCATCACAAAACGTAAAATTTATCTAGCAAACATTATAATATTGACCAGAAGATGACAATCCAACAAAAAAAAAAACGCTTTTGCTTTTCTCCCCGAATCAAAACACCATTGCTCGAATAACAAAATTATTAATCTTCTTTCTCCATAGTGGATGCCAACGACACAATTTATTACAATATTAACAATTAACAATAACAAAAAATAAAGGTTTTAATAAATAATGCAAAAATAAATGTCAAAATATTATTCGCCCATGACCAGTATCAGCTTCAATATATCTGTACCACATTTTAGTATTTGCTGACTCAGAGTTTGTTCTGAGTTACACGAATATAATAAACGTTGCTTTGTAATGATTGTTTGGTGTTTCTGATCAAAACTAGAGTACTTCAGTATATTTTTATTTACTTTTTATTTTCCATTAAAAAAATGTACTAAAAAAAAAAAGAAAAAAAAAAGACAGATGTGCATTGTGCTCTCGACGAGATTGGACTAGCCCACTCGTGCAGAACATGGGTCCCACTATTATCCACACGCTTCTGGCCTCCTAACTCACACGTGTATACAAAATTGGCACCGTTTGTCAAAGCTCCCATCAAAACTAGATCCAACGGTTACGACATTTGACCGAGCAAGACACTCACAGACGAACTTTGATTTTTTGACCCAAGACCAGAAATTAGTTGAATGTCTCAATATTTCGTATTAAATACAGATATTTAATTCTCATATCTAATTTCTGACTTGTCAGCTGGATTTTCATTTCGTTACGTCTTTTTTAATACACACTACTATAGTATATATCCAGATATATATGAAACTATCATGTCTTGGGAATATTTAGGACCGAATGTTTTTTCTTGAACGTAAAATAAGAATATTATTTAAGAAAAGAAAAAGAATATGTTTTAGGTTCAAAACGGTGACGCAAGCGTGCGTTTGACTCTCTCTTTAAAACCACCTCCACTCACTTCCTTCCCCACCTTTCACTTAGCATATCATCGTCCCTTTTCTCTCCATCCTCCCAACTTTATTTTCCCGCATTTTCTCGCCAAATTTTCTCTGATTTTTTTTTGTTTGTTTTCTCGGGCTTTTTTTTTCTTTTCCAAACGCAAAAAATCGATGGGGAGAGATGAAACCGATTCGTACATTACGGTGCCTAGCTTCTTCAGGTGTCCGATATCTCTCGACGTGATGAGATCTCCCGTAAGTCTCTGCACCGGCGTTACCTACGACCGTGCCAGTATTCAGAGGTGGCTCGATGGTGGCAACAACACTTGTCCCGCCACTATGCAGGTCCTCCGAACTAGGGACTTCGTTCCTAACCTCACTCTTCAACGCCTTATCAAAGTCTGGTCCGATTCCGTCGGCCGTTACGCCGCTGGTTCCCCGCCTCCGGATCCGGCGTCTGCTCGAGGGATTCCGTCGATGGAAGAAGTGAACGAGTCGCTGAGGAGATTGAGTCTCGAGAAGGACGATGAGATTCGTCTGGATATTTTGCCGAGAATCGTTCGATTCGTGAAGGATTCCGACGCGAACAGAGAGTTTCTCTCGGGGAAGAAGGATTTCGTACCAATGCTCGTCGATATCATCTCCGCCGTCGACGGAGGAACACGCACGACGACGAAGATCAAGCTACTTCTTCTGGCAATTACGATTTTGGATACCATAACCAAGGGAGAGAACGAGGGAGATCGGGAACGGTTATCGAATCTGATGTTGGCGAACGGTGGCGATTGCTTGACGGCGATTCTCCTCGCGATACAGCGCGGGAATCTGGAAACGAAGATCGAATCCGTTAGGGTTTTGGAGTGGATCTCCTTCGACGCACAATCGAAGCTGGTAATCGCAGAACGCGACGGGATCCTAACGGAGCTGATAAAATCAATCAGCACAGAGTCCGACCCTTCCTTGATTGAATCGAGTTTATCATTCCTGATCACAATCTCAAAATCGAAACGAGTGAGATCGAAACTAATCGCTGCGAAAACAATCACGAAGATCAAAGACATTCTCCTGACGGAGACAGCAAGCGTCGCGGTGACGGAGAAATCGCTGAAGCTGCTAGAGACGCTGTCGTCGAGGCGGGAAGGTAGATCGGAGATTTGCGGCGGCGATGGAGGCAGATGCGTGGAAGGAGTGGTGAAGAAGCTGTTGAAAGTATCGACGACGGCGACGGAGCACGCGGTGACGATTCTGTGGTGTCTGTGCTACGTTTTCCGGGAAGATAAGACGGCGGAGGAGACGGTGGAGAGAAGCAACGGCGTGACGAAGCTTTTAGTGGTGATACAGAGCAACTGCTCGCCGATGGTGAGGCAAATGGCGAAAGATCTGATGAAAGTGTTGAAGATTAATTCATCTGCGTCTGCTTTGGCTGCTTACGAGACCAAGACCACTCATATTACGCCATTTTGATTTTCAGTAGTCTAATACAAAAGATATATTAAATGTTATCAACTGTTTTGGACGTAGATATATCATTGTAAATCATAACTGAAATTTTTGTTAGTGTGGATCAATTTTACCAGTATTCAATTTTTGATTCTCGATTTCCTACTGGTTTTGGGGTTTTCGCTTAATTTAATTGAGAACTATACGGTTTAACTTTAAACTCGTGACAATTTTGTTTTGTTTCAAGATTGTACGTAAATAATTAGCAATTCGTAGTGGCATATTGAAAGTTTTTGTAACTAGATTAGATGGTAGGGAAATGATCTCAAGTGACTATATTATCTGATTACTTTGAGGCGATAGATGAAATTCTATTGGCTAAGCACTTTTGGTACAATCAAATTCAAATGACAGCTTCATGTACTAAGATTAAACTAAAATATGGTCCATTGAATCTGCCTAAAAGTTGTATTAACATGAGTAAAATGGATGGTTATATAATTTTTGCTTACTAAACCAAAATAAAGGAATAAGGTTCCTTTGGATTGAAGTGACAAATAAAAAATGGTATCAAATGTCTAAATCTTGTAAACTACCTTTTAATAATTTACTCTTTTTTTTTATAATATATATGTTGTTAGAGGACGTTGCAACATTTTATGGTCATGCCTCTCTCACACCCACCCGCTTTTTGTCTATTCTCTCTTTTATTCGAATTTTGATTTGAATGGGTACTTGCTTCAACATTTGATTTGCAACTTGTTCACTGTTGTTTTTAAGACTGTTTGTAAAGACACAAAATGTTTATCCTTTAGCATATAGGATTTTTTATACACGTATTTTTCAGATTTTATGAAATCTTTATTCTTTTTTTTTTTTATGAAAGATTTAAATGATTTGACATAACCATTTTTGTTTTATTAGTCTTTTATTACATCATCATATTCTTTGGAAGATATTAACAATTTAACATTGACAATTTTCGATTTGTCGTTTATAATAAACGAATTTAATTATATATTTATAAACAATGTAACACACAACACACAGAATCTGGAAGAGCGATTCATTATGAAATCTACAAATACATTGCATCTATAACACATTCGGTCTAAGTTTTGGTATAAAATTTTGTTTTTTAGTCGTTAACCAAAAACTGAAAAATATATTGCTACATATGTTATGGTTAGCTTTTAAAAGCTAACCAAATTTGTTGTTTACAAGTTACAACATAATAACCTTAAGAAACTAATTACATTAGACTTGTTTTCCTATACATTTTTTTTCTCCCAGATTCTCCGAGATTATTATTACACTCGCGAGTTGAAATCTAACGAGATAGTTCGTGTTTAACTGATTTAACTAATTGTTTGGGCCAAATAGATGCATAATGTGGGCTTTATATAAAGAAATGAAAGCCCACTTCCGAAGGACTTCCAAGTTCAATCGAATAACCGAATTTTCTTATGAAACTAATACGACAAAAAAAAGTCAGGGTAGTGACCAATCACAACAATAATGGGTTTACATAAATAATCGAACGAAACATCGTAAGGAATTTCCCACAGAAGATATAAAGTATGTTATACACTTATACTTCATCCACTAGTAATAAGTAACTTATTAACTATAGTTTTGACATTTTCTTTTGTTATATTCCCGAAAATAAATTAAATTTTGAACGTATGTTTTATTTTACATATTATATATTAGTATTTAAGTAGAGTATAATTACATTTTTTCTAGGTAGAATATATATTGAATTAAAACGACAAATTTTCTAAACATTTTTTTTTTAAAGTAAAACAAAGAGAAACAACTCATGTTATAGGATAGGTCTTAGGTTTGTTACTTCTATTCTATGCATGCAGTGTGTCATCAATAGCTCAGGTACTTAGAATTGATTGTTACCATATTTTGTAAATTCTAGAACATGCATCACACAAATAATAAACGTTAATTGTATGGCAAAGAAGTTTACTCATTGAAAAAACATTATTATAATGTTGCCGGCTGATAAATGAATGATTCCTAAAGATGATCTTCCCCTAATAATTTTCTACGGAAAGCACAAGATTGGGAATTTCCTAAATGGAGCAACGAGCATGTGATGTAAAAGTCTACTAGTTGGATGCAAAAAGTCAACATTTTAAAAGTCAAACTAATCGTTCTGAGAAGGAAGAAGAAAAAAAAAAAAAAAAAAAGCTTTGTTGTTGTTTTGGTCAATTTACTCGTCGACAAACATATTCATTCAATTCCCTAACCAAACAAGTAAACACACACACAGAGAAGAAACAAATTCGAGCGAAACTCTTTACAAAAGTGAAAGAGAAACTCTCTCAATGGATCCGTCGGAGTATTTCGCCGGCGGTAATCCTTCCGATCAACAGAACCAGAAACGGCAGCTTCAGATCTGTGGCCCTCGTCCTTCACCTCTCAGCGTCCACAAAGACTCTCACAAGATTAAGAAACCTCCCAAGCACCCTGCGCCGCCGGCTCACCGCGACCAAGCGCCGCCGTACGCCGCTCGAGAGCCGGTTGTTATCTACGCCGTTTCGCCGAAGGTCGTGCACACCACATCCTCCGATTTCATGAACGTCGTCCAGCGTCTCACTGGGATTTCCTCTGGGTTTTTCCTCGAATCCGGAAGCGGCGGAGACGTGTCACCGGCGGCGAGGCTGGCCGCGACGGAGAATGCTAGCCCTAGAGGAGGAAAGGAACCGGCGGCGAAAGACGAGACTGTGGAAATCTCGACGGCGATGGAAGAAGCAGCTGAATTCGGTGGCTATGCGCCGGGAATACTCTCGCCGTCTCCGGCTATGTTGCCAACAGCTTCCGCCGGGATATTCTCGCCGATGATTCACCAAGGTGGGATGTATTCGCCGGCGATACCGCCGGGATTGTTTTCGCCGGGGGGACTAATGAGCCCGTTTCTATTGTATAGTCCTGGTTATGCTAGTTTGGCTGCTTCGCCGACTTTTGCTGAAGTCTTTAATCATATTTGGGATCCTTAGATTAGAAATATTTTAGATTTTTAATTTCGCTTATGTAATTTTATTCATTTTGACATATATATATATCCAAAAATAGCCCAAAGGGGTTAAAATGAGCTTCATGTAAACTATAACATCTCTCATTTAATTTCAAAAATTTCAGACAGATTGATTCCCTACTAGAAAGTAAAAGTTTCTGCAAACTATATACAGGAGTTATAAGATTCTCCTGACCTAAGAATAAGATACTACTATATTAAGGAAGACGACCAAGTTTCTTCATGTGGCTGCAACAATAGAGTTCCAAGTTCCTCCAATCAATGTACCAACCCTCTCTCCTTTGATGGCTTTCGCAATGTTTCCAGGCTCAGACAGATTGAAAACCACAACTGCAAAATCACAGACCAAATATCATTCTTGTTGTATTTTAGATGATCATGTGGTTAGGGTTTTGAGAGATTGTTATTAAAAACAAACCTGGGATGTTATTTTCTTGGCATAGAGTGATAGCAGTCATATCCATCACGGAGAGATCCTTTGAGGTTACTTCTTGGTAAGTAAGTGATTCCAGGAGGCGAGCGTTAGGGTTTCGTTTAGGATCATCGTCAAAGACTCCATCAACATTCGTTGCTTTCAGCACTACTTCCGCGTTAACTGTTCAAAAAGTGTTTTTTTCTTCGTAATGACGATGCGAATGATACCGGAGGATGAGCCATATTGGAGAAAAATTTCAAACGGAAAGAAACTATCTCTCACTTACTTTCAGCACATCGGAGAGCTGCTGCAGTATCGGTGGTGAAAAACGGATTGCCTGTTCCGGCTGCAAATATCACAACCCTGCCTTTTTCTAGATGTCTAATCGCTCGTCTTCTTATGTAAGGCTCTGCGACTTCCGACATGCGGAACGCGGTTTGAACACGGGTTGGGATGCCGATACTCTCCATCGTCGCTTGAAGAAATATTGCATTCATCACAGTTGCCAGCATCCTGTCAAGTTTTTTAGATGAGCCAGATTCCGTTGGGAGTAAAGAGGAACAACATAACTCGACAGAGAAGACTAGAGAGCTCAGAAAGAAAAAAACAAACAGATTTGTGTGGCACCAGAAGTCAAGAATGGATTTGATACCCGATATAATCAGCAGAGGAGCGATCAAGGCCGCTGCACCCAGCCCATGTGGATCCACGAAAGATGTTTCCTCCTCCAACAACAATCGCAACCTGTTGTAACAAGCGTAAGAAGATCAATACAGAGCATACAGCACTTTGCAATGCCCAGGACCCAGACCCATCATCCTTCACGTATGTTTAAAGCATAAAATCTCCGCCTCATGACTTAAACTCCCGTTTCTTGTAAGTTTGAACTAATTGGTTTGCAACACAGTTTGTAGCTTCGGATACAAAAAGCTAAATGCCCAAACCACTAAGAACCGTTGAATCCATTTGGATACAGTTACCCAATCACAAATAGAAGAAAAATGTTGGAGAATAACCTCAATGCCAAGCCGAGTCACTGCTGCAACCTCCCTTGCAATCGACATAGTAACCTAATAAGATTAGTGGGGAGATGGATGAGTAACCTTAGGGAGAAGGTAACAGAGAACAAAGAAAGCAGAATCAAGGACTTTTTTTTTTGTTTTGGTTGCATAACAAAAACCTTTGGATCGATATTCTGTTCCTCGTCTCCAGCAAGAGCTTCTCCACTGACTTTGAGTAAAACCCTTCTCCATTTAAGCGGTGGTTTTGATGTTCCATCGAAAGAAGGCATCCCAGGAAACGATGACTGGCCGTTTAACCCACTGAAAAATTACAGACGATGGCATCACAAAAGCAGACAGAGCTCAGAGTTTTCATGATGGGTTTAAGATTTAACTTCAACAGCAAACAAAAGAAATCGGATTTTGCAATATACTTTAATCTAATCCGAAAACCATATAGCCAAAAGTATCTCTTATAGCCAAAAAGTGGCTTCATTGACGAATTTTCGCAAACACCTGGTAGAGGTAAGGTTAAAAATGGAAGATTAATACCTCCCGTTCATAGACTCTGGAGTTGAACCATTGTTCGAGGACAAAGACGAAGAGCAGCTGATAAGTACACGCCGGCTGAAATTCTGATCGGAGAAGAAATTACGATGGCGAGGTGTGAGAGGGACGAAAGAGGTTCGGGAGATAGAAGACGAAGAAGCTGAGATTGGCGAGTAAGAGGTGAGGGGCAACGGAATCGCCATTGCCGGAGAGAAGAACTAAGATCTAAGAAGAGACGACGCTGATAGTTTACTGATATGTTCAGTAGAGACTAGAGAATCTTTGCCGGCATACAAGGGTTTTTAGCCTGCGAAGATAAGGTCTGGTTCGGATTTGATTAACTAATTTAACTAGTTCCCATCCCAGTGCTGTGATGTGGTTTTTTTTTTTTTATAGTAAAAAAAAAAAGAAAAAGAAAAATAAGAAAAAAACCTAGAGAATTCAGTATATTTAATGTTTATATTGTTAATAAAAAAAATTTGAATGCATTTAATTTATAAGTTTATAAATTTTTGATACATGCCAAAATGTAGTTAGATTTTAACATATGTTACATCGAATGAGAATACTGAACGCTAATATTAATCTACAATAACATTACCTTTTAGATTCCAAAAATTAAACAAATAGCTACAAAATAGATAACAGACGTTAAAAAAAAAGCTACAAAATATATAAATTTTTAAATTAATTTATATTCAGATAATCACACTCTATTTTGTGTGTTTGACTAAATTTTCTCTTTAAAAAAAACAAAGAATCGTCCGTGTAACACGTGATCATGCGAGAAACTCTCCCCATCAATGACCCAAGCAGTCTACTACCATCACTTTGCCAAAGCCTAGCGCAGACGGAGATGGCTGAGAAAGCGCGAAGGTGACTAAACCGACTTAGTTACTCGTCGTTGTCAAGGACTCGTAGAGTGCGAAACATTTGTAAATACTCGACCCATGTCACGTAAAACTTATAGATATACATATACTCTATCTAGTTTTTCACACATTGAAAATATTCCAAATGATCCTTTTCTTACTCTAGACGATTACTAAGATGTTAGGTTACCAATTTTCTCTCAAAAGCTCTTGGATCATTTTTTTACACTCGTTCATTCGTCTCAGTTCGTAGCAAACAGCAGAATAAGTGGCATATCTCTTTTAACTCCTCGACTTAGGACAAATCCAATCTCTTCCTTTTTCTGTTTCTCATCAGTTCTCCGAACAATTATGCAGTCTTATTTACTAACTTGATATGGGTCGAGTATTCCATGCATTTTAATCGTTTGTCGATCAACCGGAGGTTGATTTGTTCACTAGAGATCGATTGATCACTCCAAAAAAAGCACTCAAAGCTTTCCAAATTTCAAATCAAGATAGACCTCCGAAAATCTGCCCAAATAATATGTAGCTTTTTAAAAATTGATTAATGGGCTTGAAAGACAAACATTTCAAACACCCTACAAGAAGTGAAGAAGAATTGATATGTAAATTTCTTAACTTTCTAGTTCAAGTTTTAACAGTTTATTACAATTAAATTGTTAGAAAACTGAAATTAAATTCCTTGCTTCGCAATGACGTTAAATTGAGTAACACTAAAGCTCAATCTTTCAAATATTCACACGAAAAAGTTTAAATTTAAAATTTAATTAAAATTTGGGGTAAAAAAAGAAAATCTTGAAATACTTCTTGGACAAGAGTTATTGGCATTGTCATGTTGAATACTTGAATCCTTCTCTCTTTTTTTGTCCTTTAAACCTTCCTTCAAAGACAAGTCACCTTTCTTTTAACACTTTTCACATGTTTCTGTCCGAATAACGGAACGCTCTGTTTGCTTTTACAGACATTATATACGACCAAGTTTACACAGACACAAGCATATACCGTCTCGTTTTTTGCCGGAGTTAAGCAACCGAGAAATGGATACTGAAAAGGGTTATCCCAGAGGTTTCAGAACAGACAGTCTACGACCAGAAACCGGCCGCAGAAGTTTCAGATCAGATAGTATGCAGCTCGATGAAGCACATGAGCTACCACAAGGCGAGATACCTCAACAGAATTCGACTTATCTCGTCCTCTTCAAGAACATAGACAGTGGAAACTTGGAAGCCACGAAAGATTTCTTGGACCGAAACCCTGAGGCTTTAACCGCAAGCGTAACCTCTAACGGGGACAGGCCACTCCATAAAGCCGTTTTGTCGGGTCACATTAAGATCGTGGAAGAGATCATAAGACGAATTCACGATCCAGAGCAAGTGTTGGAGATCAAGAACGATGTTGGTTTCACGGCGCTTGCTTATGCTGCGACTGGTGGGATTGTGAGAATCGCAGAGTGTTTGGTGAATAAATGTCCCGGTTCGGTTAGTGTTCGGAATGCGAAAGAGCATATACCGATCGTCCTGGCCTCGTTGTACGGCCACAAAGATCTGGTTCGGTATCTTTACAATCACACACCTCTCAGTGATCTTGATCCTTGTGATGAGTCAGATGAACACAAGGGCAAGAACGGAGCGATGCTCGTGACCAATTGTATTGTCGATGGACTATATGGTAAGTTCCTAATGATATACATAAATTATATAAACATTTGCATGTATGTATGATGTTTTTTTAAGATGTGGCTAATGTGGCGTATATATAAAGGTATCGCTTTGGATCTGATTCAGAGATATCCCAAGCTGGCTTATACTAGAGACAGCGATAACGATACAGCGATCATTGCGCTTGCTCAAACGCCTTGTGCGTTCCCTAGCGGTACCCATCTTGCGTTTTGGCAACGCTGGTTATATTCTTGTGAGTATACTTAGCTTATATATATGCTTACTAGATGAAAATTACATATAACGTTTTTTTCAGATTTTTCTTACTATTAGGAACTTTGGTTTTGTTAGTCTTTAGTTTTTGTTGGGATTGCGAGTTAATAGATCGTAAAATTGATGGGTTTTTTTTTTCTTGAAGGGATTCACATAGAGAAGATTAATAACCCTCGTGAAGTTATGAATCATCATCACCATCAATACAGGACATCAGAAGATTATCATCGGATTCAAGAGAAGCTGTTGAAACACCTTATACTTCTTTGTAAGCAGTATAAATTATCTCAGATTTTGAGCCCTAGTTGGTTACTTTGTTCAAATTTTAGATGCTTTTTTTTTTTTTTTTTATGGACAGTTCCGCACATAAGACGCGTATACAAACTAAAGCTAGGACATGCTCAAGCCAAAGAGATACTAGACTGTATCTGCCAAGAGATACCTAACTTTGACGCGACTCAACAGAAGAATGCGGGTCTATGTCAAGCTCTCTTCAAGGCGGTAGAGAATGGTATCGTCGAGTACATCGAGGAAGTGATGAAGCATTATCCTGATATCGTATGGTTCAAAGATAGTTATGGTCTTAACCTCTTCTTCTACGCGGTAAGTCAGAGACAGGAGAAGATCTTTAGCCTCATTTACAATATGGGTGCTAAGAAGAACATCCTCGCTACAGCTTGGGACAAACTCCATAACAATATGCTTCATCACGCCGCGTATAGGGCCCCAGCTTCGCGGCTTAACCTCATTCCCGGTGCTGCTCTTCAGATGCAAAGGGAACTACAATGGTTTAAGGTGATACATGTGGTTATATATAACTGTTTCTTGTTAAACACGAAACTAGGTGTAACTGCTTTCATGCAACAGGACACTCTGTTTTCTAACATTTTCAAGTCTTCTTCCTCCGACCATAATCCGAAAAATCTATCATCGCTGTCTTGTTTCCAGGAAGTGGAAAGGCTAGTGCAACCGAAGCATCGAAAAATGATTAACGGGAAGCAGAAGAAAACTCCGCAGGCTCTGTTTAAAGACCAACACAAGGATCTTGTTGATCAAGGAGAGAAATGGATGAAAGAAACAGCGACTTCTTGCACAGTCGTGGCGGCTCTAATCACCACAATGATGTTCTCATCCGCGTTTACTGTCCCCGTAGATTACGAAAATAAACGCAAATTATTCATGATCTTCATCATCTCGGACGCTATATCTCTCTTCACCTCATGTATGTCTCTGCTCATGTTCCTCGGCATTCTAAAATCTCGTTACCGCGAAGAAGATTTTCTTCGATCGCTTCCGACGAAACTGATCGTGGGTCTTGCGTCTTTGTTTCTCTCGATGGCGACGATGATGGTGAGTTTTGTCGTGACGCTCATGGCTCTGCTTAAAGTGGAGCCGGATAAGACGTTGATTTCAGCTCAATTTATGTTGCTAGCGGTGATTCCGGTGGGGATGTTCGGTGTTCTTCAGTTTCCGGTGCTACTTGAGATCTTCTGCTCGACTTATTTCCCTAGAGTGTTTGATAAGCCTCGCCAGTCTCGGAGAATGTTTAAGATCTGGTCGAGAGAATAACGTATGTTGATAATCAAATTTATCAACCAATGTTATGGAACACAGCCGCAGCTACTTTATCGACGAGATATGATCAGAAGTTTGCTCCACCCAGTTTTCTATTCATTTGAATTCTGAAAGAAGTATCGAGTTTTTCTCTCCGACTAATGAAGTTGTTAAAATGATGGAGATATAAAAGATTTTTTTTTTTTTTTTACAACTAGAAGTATGAGATGCTCTTGAAGAATCACAAGACAGCTTAAAAAGGTAATGCTCCAAAACTTCAAAAAAAAAAAAAAATAAGTCTCAATTCAAGAAAACGGAATATGTGGTTTATTGTTGGCTGGCCTAAGGAAAAAAAAACCTACACTAGGTTCTTTCTGTTCTACCTTCTATATGTGCCACAAAATTCATCTATTTCATTGGGTTTTTTTAATCTCTTTTCCCTCCTATTTCTTTGGTTATTTACTAGAGTAATTGTGATATAAAGATATATGTTTTTAAAAGTAATACTATTGGACCTTCTCGATATCCAGCTAATCGATCGTATTATAAACGTTGATTTGATCAAAAATTATAATCAAATGCTTTATGTCAGTGTCCTACAGTCCTCGTTGTGTCGGTACGGGTTTAAACTCGAAATTATGCATGTGTTATCAACAAACAAAAAAAGAACGTTGATCTTTCTGTGAACCGACTTTTATTTATATGGATTTTTAACAATTTATTTGTGTTTTCAATTTCACAACCGAATTTGAGATTTTTGTAACATCTAGATTTCTAGAATATGATTATATATGTAGAAAAACTAAAAAAATTGATTTGACCATTTATATCACCAAAGTGTATTTATTTTTTTTGTTCATTTGTTTTGAGCTGGAGTAAAAGTAGAAATGGCTCTTTATCGAAAAGAGATTTTTGATATCATGTGAATGAAAACAAAACACAGAAAAAATAACATGATAATTGCAAAGTTAGTATATCGTGATTTTTGAACCGGAGATTTAGTAAAGACGGTCGGAACATTATAATTTTGATTTGCAAGAACAACTTTAAAATATAACTTTTAGTATTCGATATTTCTTGTAGGAATTTCACAATGTTCACTTAGTCACAGAAAAAGAAGCTGTTTGGTGAAAATGTAGGCCCTTGAAAAGGAAAAATGTACAACATACGAAAATACCTTTTTTTCATTTATTTTTTTCAAAGGGTTGCTTTGCTTTGCTTCCAATACAATATCACTTGTCAACAACATGTTCATCCGAACGTACGTATATGTATGTGCGTGAAGACTAATACAGTATGAACAAATAAAGAAACTCAATTTTCGTTATAAGATACTTTAATTGGTTATTATATAATATCTTGAATCATACGTAGCGACGGGTGCAAGGCTCCTATCAAAAGCATTTTTTGAACTTGCAAGTCCCCCCCACCTTTCTCCTATGTGTTCAGCTATTTCATTCAGTCCTCTGATCGACACATGTCCCTCCCTGTCATTGTCTTTCCAAGTGTTAATGAAGCTTAGAAGTTAATTAATTAAACTATTATTCTCGTACCATTTTTCGGATTTTGTCAATAAATCATACACTTTTTAGTAAAAAAACTTGTGAACATAACCAAATATATTAATGGAGCATACACTTTTAGTAAAAAAACTTGTGAACAAGTAAATATATTCTCGTACCATGCTAAAAAAAACTTCTGTAATTTAATCTCTCAGGATCAAATGTATCCATCGGTGAAATAAAGACGTGACAGTCGACCCACAAAGAAATAACTATTATTCATACTAATCTATTCCTCCTTGACCAAGCTCCTCTTTGATTTGTTCTTTTCTTTTGCCAACGACGACCAAAGTTCCTGGACAACGTTAGATTTCCCTTTTCATCTAAGATATTCAAATATTATTCGTAAGTTGTCAGAATATAATATGACCTTACACTGATTAAACGGTAGTTGTTTCTGCACTAATCCAGTTAGTTAAACCACAAAATCAAGATTAATATATTTTGGGATAAATCAATTAATAAATACAAATTCAAAACACTAAAAAAGTTTGGTGGAAGCAGTTCTTGAAAGGACCTCTGAACCTTGCAAGCCATGATACAATGTATTATTGTGCTAGCTGTCTTGTTGTGTTGCCTTATCTTCTTCACCTTACTTTGCCACCAAGGTTTTAATAACACGTTATATATATTTTTCGGTATTATAAATTTCTGATTGTTTATAGTCACGGTTGCTTTGTTATTAAAATACTTCATTAATATACAGTATTTGGTTATGTTCCAAAATACCCAAAATCAGTTTAAACAACTGGATAATTACATTGTTAGCTAATCATGGATGCACGGTCAAAAACAATGAATCAATGTTGTCAAAAAACGAAAAAACTGCTTTGATGTATTTAAATCTATTTAAAAAAGGCTAAATCTTCAATTTCTTGAACCATAATAATTTTGAAAATAAATTATGGTCCTCTTTACAAAGAAATGATTAAAGTTTGGTAGACATATATCAATCCTAAGAAAGTTACAAACTCAGAATGGAGTTTAAACTAAAGCGTGCAAACTTATCGATAATGGAAAATTATGCTTAAAAAAATAAGATCGTATACTTTATTAATTAGCTTGATACAATATAATCTTCATGTAACAACATATATAGTATTCCAAGATGGTCATAATGTAAAACTGTATAATATACATTGTACTTGACAATGCACCTTGGACTTTATTGGAAAATCATGTTATATAAAAAAAACCATCTTAGAAAAATCACAAAAATTAATTAAAAATAATAAATAAAAAAAAATATTTTAGAAGAAAAAGTGGGTAAGCAAAATACATTTTTCTAATTTCCACAAAAACAAAGGAAATATGATATAAGAGAATTAATTGTAAGAGACGTTATGTCTCACCTATATTTCCCTCTCCTCTCCCTTGTCCAATTCTAGTGTCTCAACCCACCAGTTTTATATGGCAAACTCTCCCGCCGCTGCTGCAGCCACCGCTACAACCGGAGACTCTCGGCGCCGCCTCTCCGCTTCCATGTAAGCACATATTACTTTCTCATTATCCATAAATTAAATTAGATGAAATAAATCGTCTAAAGTTTTGTGTTTGTGTGTTTTAACTTTTAAGCAGTGAAGCAATATGCAAGAGGAGATTCCGGATCAGAAATAGCAAAGGCGGGGGCAGATCGGATATGGTGAAGCCGTTTAATATCATAAATTTTCCGACACAAGACAAAAACAGTAGTTGTTGTTGTTGCAGCAAGTTTCAGATCGTGAAGGTTCTCTTGTTTATCCTCCTATCTGCTACTCTCTTCACCATCATCTATTCGCCTGAAGCTTATCATCATTCTCTTTCCCACTCTTCTTCTCGGTAAATCTGTTTTTCTTTTTTTCATCGCCAAAATTAACAATCTCTTGACCTCAAAATGTTCAAATGCAACAATTTGCTTAAAAACCAAAAAAATATAAATTTTGCATTGTTTCATCATTTCTTTCTATAAATATCCGTTAGTGACCCGAGTAACGATTAGAATTTTAATCTACCAAAATACTAAAATTTCTGATTTATGTAATACGACCATATGTGGAAACTAGATGGATATGGAGAAGACAAGATTCAAGATATGTCTCGGACCTAGACATTAACTGGGACGATGTGACCAAAACCCTTGAGAGCGTTGAAGAAGGCCGTACGATCGGTGTCTTGAATTTCGATTCGAAAGAGATCCGACGGTGGAGAGAGGTAGCCAAGGCTAAGGACAATGATGATGAGGAAAACGTCGTTGTAATGGATCTAGACTACGCAGACAAAAACGTGACTTGGGACGCACTCTACCTAGAGTGGATCGACGAGGAGCAAGAAACAGAGGTCCCTGCTTGTCCCAATCTCCCGAAGATCAAAGTACCTAAAAGAAGACTCGATCTGATCGTCGTGAAGCTTCCATGTCGGAAAGAAGGGAATTGGTCGAGAGACGTCGGGAGATTGCATCTGCAGATGGCTGCTGCAACGGTAGCCGCTTCGGCGAAAGGGTTTTTCAGGGGGCACGTTTTGTTTATCTCTAGATGCTTCCCGATTCCGAATCTGTTTCGGTGTAAGGATCTCGTATCTCGGAGAGGCGATGTTTGGTTATATAAACCTAATCTTGATACTTTGAGAGATAAGCTTCAGCTTCCTTTAGGTTCTTGTGAGCTCTCTCTTCCTCTAGGCATCAAAGGTGAAACAAATAATCCCTTATTTACTTGTTTCGATTTGAAAATCAATCATGCTAAGTTAGTAAGTTTATGTTTTCTTCCATGGTTTTTACAGAGAGACCAAGCTTAGGGAACCCTAAAAGAGAAGCTTACGCAACAATTCTTCATTCCGCGCACGTTTACGTCTGTGGAGCGATTGCGGCAGCTCAGAGCATAAGACAGTCTGGTTCGACGAGAGACCTTGTGATCCTCGTTGACGACAACATCAGCGGTTATCACCGTAGTGGACTTGAAGCCGCTGGTTGGCAAATCCGGACGATACAGAGGATTCGAAACCCTAAAGCTGAGAAAGATGCTTACAACGAGTGGAATTACAGCAAATTTCGACTATGGCAACTCACTGATTACGACAAAATCATCTTTATCGATGCGGATCTCTTGATCTTGAGAAACATCGATTTCTTGTTTTCAATGCCTGAGATCTCAGCAACAGGAAACAATGGAACTCTGTTTAACTCTGGAGTTATGGTTATTGAGCCTTGTAACTGTACGTTTCAGCTTCTTATGGAGCATATAAATGAGATTGAGTCCTATAACGGTGGAGATCAAGGTTATTTGAACGAGGTTTTCACGTGGTGGCATCGGATTCCGAAACATATGAATTTCTTGAATCATTTTTGGGTTGGGGATGAAGATGACGTGAGACGCAAGAAGACAGATCTGTTTGGAGCAGAGCCTCCGATTCTTTATGTTCTTCATTACTTGGGAATGAAGCCGTGGCTATGTTACCGTGACTATGACTGTAACTTCAACTCCGACATATTCGTTGAGTTTGCGACAGATATTGCTCACCGACGATGGTGGATGGTTCACGACGCCATGCCACAGGTATGATACACGACGAGGTTCATGTAACTTTTTTAGATAACTGAGTTTATATTTTTCTTGGTTACATTTTTAACATGTGTACATTAAAAACGCAAAAAATGTGAAAAAACTCGATAAATGTGTGATGATCATTTGCAGGAGCTTCACCAATTCTGTTACTTGCGTTCTAAGCAAAAGTCACAGCTGGAATATGATCGCCGGCAAGCCGAGGCCGCAGATTATGCCGAGGGCCGACGGTCACCAGAAGATAAGAGCAAAGGACCCAAGATTTAACATTTGCATCGATAAGTTGTGTAATTGGAAAAGCATGTTGCGGCATTGGGGAGAATCAAATTGGACCGACTACGAGTCTTTTGTTCCGACCCCACACCGGCCATCACCGCCGCCCGGAGATCCTCGCTTCCCGGCCATAACTTGTGACGGCATGACGGGATACATCATACATATACATATATACACACATATTAATGAATTTCATGAGTTTTCTTTTTGCTGCGAGATTAGGTAAAGTTCAGATGTATACTAATTTTTCCTATAGTTGTTTCAATTGGAATAAAATGTTTTTTTTTGTTTGCAGTTTAATAACATGATGAAACGTACATGTCGTCATGTCGTATTTATCATGTATTTACATACCATTTTATGATACTATTTGAATACTTATTTAAAGAGACCAATTATAAAGTTAAATTTTGAAATACGAACAAACAAATATTAACAACATTACAAAATACAAATGATTTGTACAAAATATAGATTATAGACTTATAGTTAAAGAACATAAATTAAGAAATGTATGAATTTGTCCGATCGTTGTGTAGAATGCATACATACAAATATATTAGGCCTGTTAGTTTGACAATCGTTGGTGATTGCGACTTCGACATCGCAAGATGTTATTTGTTTAGTAGTTTCACGACTGATCGCTGTGATTCTAATAAAAATAGATATTTTTTTTTTATCATTTCTATTATATATCATACGATTTAAAATCAGATTATTAAAAAATCTCGCAATAAAAAATTTGAGTTATTGATGGCAAGACATTGCGACTGCTAAACGAACAACGTTTGATCGCAGTCACAGTCGCAAAGGTGCTACGATTACCAAACGAACATGACCATTATGTGTGTGTGTGTATGTTTGTGTAAAGATTTCCTTATTATCTAGCCAAAATAGAAAGTTTACCTTATTAAACCTACACCCTCGTTTAGCATCGAAATTAATTAAAAGGGAAAATCATATAAAGCTGTCTCTTATACACATCTAGATGTGTATAAGAGACAGCATATTACTTTCTCATTATCCATAAATTAAATTAGATGAAATAAATCGTCTAAAGTTTTGTGTTTGTGTGTTTTATAACTTTTAAACCTGTCTCTTATACACATCTAGATGTGTATAAGAGACAGCCTGTAAGCACAATATTACTTTGTCGTTATCCATAAATTAAATTAGATGAAATAAATCGTCTAAAGTTTTGTGTTTGTATGTGTTTTAACTTTTAAGCAGTGAAGCAATATGCAAGAGGAGATTCCGGAGAAATAGCAAAGGCGGGGGCAGATCGGATATGGTGAAACCGTTTAATATCATAAATTTTCCGACCCAAGACAAAAAACAGTAGTTGTTGTTGTTGCAGCAAGTTTCAGATCGTGAAGGTTCTCCTGTTTATCCTCCTATCTGCTACTCTCTTCACCATCATCTATTCCCCTGAAGCTTATCATCATTCTCTTTCCCACTCTTCTTCCCGGTAAATCTTTTTTCTTTTTTTCATCGCCAAAATTAACAATCTCTTCACCTCAAATTGTTCAAATGCAAAAAATTGTTTAAAAAAAAAAAATGTAAATTTTCATTTTTCATCATTTCTTTCTATAAATATCTGTTAGTGATCCGAGTAACGGATTAGAATATTATTCTACCAAAATACTAAAATTTCTGATTTATGTAATACGACCATATGTGGAAACTAGATGGATATGGAGAAGACAAGATTCAAGATATGTCTCGGACCTAGACATTAACTGGGACGATGTGACCAAAACCCTTGAGAGCGTTGAAGAAGGCCGNAACTCGGGGTTACTTAGGGTACAAGGCAATGGAATGAATGAGATTCTGAGCACGAACATGTTACCCTACAACAACAGCAGTTTTAATAACATGTTGCCGGCCTACAACAACATCATCAACATCAATAACACCACCAACAACAGTGTTAATGATTTTTCAAAGCAGTTTTATCAGAATTGCAACGTGGAAGATAAGTCTGGCTTCCTTGGCGTACAAGAAACTGTGATCAACAACATGAATGTGGATAATTATCCCGGCTTACGTTGGCCGCCGCAGGGAACTGGGATCAGCAACATGAATGTGTATGATCATCCCGGGTTACGTTGGCCGCTAGGAACTGGGATTAACGGGTTGCAGAACATGGACATGTACGGCTACAACAGCAGCATTAACACCAATGGTCTTTCAAACCAGCTTGTTCAATTTCCGACACAAAGATCAGCACCGTTTTTTCAATATATGGATCGGCCAAAACAAAGTATTAGATCTCTCTATGAGATTTGATCTCTCACAATGTCTGTTTCTTTATATATGTGTTGGTTTAATGCAATTATCAGTGTGAGACATTTATCAATCTCTGTGTGTCTCTGTGTGTTTTCAATTATGTCTGATTATTCGCTATGTGCAATGTGACTAAACGATATTACGTGATTTTGTTTTTGTGTCTACTAGGTTAATACCCGCCCCTACGGGGTATTTTCTAAAACTTTTAATTGATATTAGATGTTTACTTGATGTTTAAATATTTAGTTAACTGGATATTTAACATATATGGACATAAATTGGTTAAAATATTTAACTAATAGTAAAATAAATTGCAGAAAACTAAGTCATAATATATTAAAATAATATTGTTTGAGTTTAAAATTTTAATTTTTTTTTTTGGAACTAAATTGATCCAATGTGAATTAAAAAAAGAAACGTGTTTGTTATCTTCTATTTAGTCCTTTCAATATTTGGTTTAAAATGTATGTATTCCTAATTTCTTAAGCGGTGGTGTACAAATTGATACCAAAAGTATTCCTATTGGGCTGAATGTATATTTCTAAGTCCGATAAAATTATTAAAATTTCTCACTTATAGGCTCATTAGAATTATTAACTTTGCACCCGTAATAATAATCATAATAATTTTAATAAAATTTCCGTTATAGTGGTGCCGGCGACATTTGTTGGTGGATAGAATTTTCCCGGGCACGTCATCAGCGGAGAACATGGCGGAGGATAGGTGTGGAGAGGATTTTGCAGGAGGGCAAATAGATTCATGCAATTCCGTCTGGCCATTTTAATTTACTTCCCCTCGAGGTATATTTTTACAAAACCAAGTCGTCGTTTTTTTCTCCGATCTTTCTCTAGTTTTCCCAATATTTTACCTGGTATTAAGATTAATTGGATGTTCGATTTCCCAATATTTCAATTGTTGTTTGTATATTTTTATTAATTTTGAAATGGTCTCAATTAAATTGTAATTTGAATCGCAAACTCCTTGATTTGGGCATGCTTTCATAGGTTATAACTTTAGGAGAGAATATATCTGAGTGTCAATTCGCAATCAGCTATCCTGGCGACACTGAAGTTTATCATGGTAGGAGTGAGTTTCCTTCAGACTACATTTTCAAACCTCATTCATTCATTTTTTTGCCCCGTATGGATTTTCACTCTTTTACTGATAATTATTAATGTAATTGTTACAGAAATTGTGTTTTCATTCCAAATCTCCATCGATTCCGAGTCCGAAATCATAATTTTATATACATTTAAAGATTCGATCTGATCACTCATGTAATAAAACCACCTGAAGTTGATTTGTCATTTGATAACAATTAACAGAGTTAAAAAGAAGTCGCCCTTTTCTGCGGAGGATTTTGGTTCAAATTGTGATCGATAATCATATATATGATTAGCGATAGTCGTGTGTGATCCTTGCGTCAGCTCACATATGTAAATGGGTAAATGAATTCCAGATTTTGTGTGTCGGTCACATAAGATAAAGAATATGAGGTTTTGTGTTGTGTGATTGTTGACAGAAATCAGTTGAATGGGGTCACTTATGAAAATCACTAAAGGAATCAGTTGAAATTGAAGTTGGGGATGATTGCGTTGTTGTAGAGTTCGATGAAGTATGCAACAACTGTTTCATCTACAAGGAAATCTTTCGTTTTACTGATTATATGCATTATGTCTAAGTTGATTTCATAGTTTTTATGTACCCTTTTTTTTTTAATTCAGTAATATGTAGACACACATTTTATCAGTAATGGACTTCTTTTCAAAATAAAATAAATCTTTATGAAATGGCCAAAAAAATGTTAGGAGCAGGAAACTTACTTGGACCGAATATTAGTTTCAAGGAATTCCGAACAGCGTCACCCTTCTCTCGTGTCTGAGGGCAGGAATCTGATGCGAGAATCTACTCACTCGAGTCTTTGGAATGCCTATGAAATCATCCTTTGAAACTTGACTCCTTCCATAGAGAGGCTTGTTAAACCCTTTACCAGTCAAACGCACGACTTGTATGCTCTGTTCGTCGGTCTCAACTACTTCAACAATCTCAACTTCTTCAGTCTCAACACAATCTGTGGTATCCCAGTTCTTATACAGAGCCCAGATCTCACCCTTTCCTGGGTATACTTCGAATCTGTTTATATTACTCTTCACGGCTTTAACCTGATGTGAGAAGCTGCTAGGCACAAGTACTTCTGCTTTACCGGTTTTCAACTTGAAACGGCCACAGCCCACGGGATGTGTCATGCGTTTTGGCGGATGATGCAGCTCTAGAGGTGCCACATGTAGCTTGAATTCAGGACTTGTGTCGATTCTCTTAATCTGAGCATACTTCCTGGGCATTCCTTTCTCATTGCTATAAATAGCCCATATTTGATCAATCTTGAATTTGTCCGCAGATCTCTGGATCTCGAAGTTAAAAATGTTTTCTTTCCCGGCTGTGCAACTGGATGATGGCCCATGCGTCTCTGAATCTGATGCTTTTATAGCACCATTTATCCGATTCAGCAAACCTTCACCTCTGATCTGAGACGACGACTCATCATTTCTCCCACGTTTCTTTGACGGGACTTTATGAGAACATCTAAGCAGCTCACTTGGTGGCTGCTGTTCAGGCTTATCATCCAATGATAGTGCATTGTTGACTGGGCCAAAACAAAAAATACTTCTTCAAGTATCACAAGACTATAGTAGAACTTAACTTTGATTTCTTAAAGGTACGTTTTGGCACTGTTTTTCTTGTAGGGGAATCAAACATACTATATGGGATAAGGTTTAGAGAATAATATAATGGAAATACACCCAAATAAAAACCGGGAAAAATATCTTTATGCTATTTCAGACGCAATTGATTTTCAGATACATTACTTGAAAAGAAAGAGACAAGAAGGAAAAAGTAATTATTTTTCACTGAGAAAACGTACCAGGTGCTAGAGCAACATGTGGATCCGGGTTGCTTTGTTGACAAAATCTGGACAAGTTCTTTGCTTTCAACTCATAATCCAAAACACATCTAGCCAACTTCTGTTCTATGGATTTCAGTTGCTGATCTTTTTTAGCTATCCTTTCCTTCCGAGCATCAAGCTCATTCTCTTTCACTTCAATCCTTTTCTCCCGAGCATCAAGCTCCTTCTCTTTCAGTCCAAGTCCTTGCTCACGTTCCATCAATGATCCTTTTAATCTGACTTGCTGCTCCTCTTTAAATTGGAAGTCTTTCAAGCTGTCTTGAATCTTTTTCTTGACAGAACTAAAATCGCATTCTTTTGATTTGAGCTCAGCAGTAAGGTCAGTAATTGAGCTTTGAACCTCATCACAATGTTTCCTCTAAGATTCCAGTTCACCTGAGCATTCCATGATCGCCTTGGTGAGAATCTGCATAGTTGACCATGAGAGAGTTGCTTCTTTATAATTCAAGGAACCAGTAGAGAGGTACTAAACTAAGAAAAAAAAAGTAGTGGATACCTCAGACAATGAACATGTTGCGTGCCGAGAAATTGCGGCTCGTCGAGCTAAAGCATCTGAAACGAAAATCCCTCAAATCATAAAATGTAACTTCATTAACAGTTAGTGGAAAGGGAACATGAAAACTGAAGTTACCTCCTCCCTTGAATTTGAAACTGAGTGTCAATATCATACGCACCAAACCTGTGGCGGAAAAGGGAGTCAAATAAAGTGAGAAGCTTTATATATTTTCTTCAAGTCGCATATAAGCGGAGTTTAAGGAACTTACAGCAACGTTTGCACAATCTCGAACTGATAACCGATTGTAAGTTTCTTAATCCATTTAGGATTCGCCTTGACTCCCTCTTCTGACGCAAGATAACTTCTTCCGGCTCGCCGTCGTCTCTGTCTAGATCCTTCCAGTTATCTGTACTTCCCTTGTACGTCTTCGAATTGCAAACAAACAAACTCTAAATTAAACAATTGCAAACAAACAATAGACAAAACGAATTCGCAGAGAGATAAAGCATAAGAGTAACAAAATTGGAAGAATTACCTAATGTGACAACGATTTGGAGGAGTAAGAAGCGGAAATCGAGGGAAGTTTTAAAAAACATAAGAGAAACGACGGGTCCAGGAGATTCCGATCTGAGCAAATTGCACCACTTTCTCCTGGAATTCCCCTCTCGATCCCTCAAGGTCCGTCGTGATTCGAGTCAGAAATTCGCGATTCGAGGACAGGGCAGTAGGAATCGGGGGTTGGGGTTTTGCGCGATCGAAGCTCCGGCGAGTTTTCGCGTTTTCCCGATTCGAGCAAATAAAAAGCTCCGGCGTGTCTTTCTGTTTTCTCGATCCCTCACATAAGTAATCGGTGTGTTTTTGAGTTTGAGTTTTTCACTAATTAAAAGAGAAGATAAGCTGATGTGTATTTATGTTTTGTTCTGATTGGTTTTTAAAGTTTTTTCATTTATTGAAGGGGCAGCCTCAGAATGATTTTAAAAGCTGATGTGTGAACCGGAGAGATATTCCAAAATTATAGTGTTGATTAATCCATGAGTCTCTTTTCCTCTTTTGCTATTCTGAGAATTTTTTTGATTAATATCATTGTTTGCTTAATAAACCCATGGCAAGCTTTTTTTTTTTTTGGAATAGCCCCATGACAAATCTTCTAAGTTTTTTTAAAAAAAACTATCAGACATTAGCTTAGCATATCTCTCTAAGCATCTGTTGCATATAAAAAGAAAAACAAAAAAGAGAAAAAAAATAAAATCAAATGAAAAATGGAAAAAATAACAAAAAGATCTTGTTATAAGAAGTATAATAACTGGTTCCGAGCTAGCAATAAAAGTGTTGCTGTTCGGCTTGTTATAAGAAGTATCCAACGGTTGATATTAGAAGAACTTAAATCAACGGTTAGATTCACCGAAGAGCTGATTACATTCAAAGTGGGACCGGACCCACCATCACACACAGAAGCAAAATCTCAACGAAAGAGAACTTGTAGATTTTTGTCGTTGGAGGCTAAAAGACAAAAGACCTAGAACTGGGAAATTCGAAGAACCAGAGTTAAACTCGTTGTCGGTCTTCTTCTAGTTCTCCTCTCTATCGTACATTCAAGAAGATTCTTACTTGGCTGGAAACCCTAGAAGCGAAGAAAGCTTCACTTGTGATACGCGTCGGCGAGTTGTCAATGAGAGAAGAAGCTTGTTGTTAGGTTTGGTGATGGCAAGCCCTATTCGAATTCAGGTGAGTGCTGTTTCGTTCCTTGTATAAATCTGATCTAAGGATTATTTATCTTCGAGAAATTTGTCTATTAAGCTCCAAGTAGGTTCAATTTAGCCTGGGTTTTGTTTTTTCTCTTTCGCATTAGTTTTCTTCTCAATTTAGGTTCTATTTGGTACCAATTTCAAATTCGGGTCAATTCGTCTCCTTGCTCGTGTACTTCCACGATTGGAGCTTCTTCACTTACTTCATCGTTTAATTTCTATGAGGATCTCCAGATCAGTCTTTCAATTGTAAGACAACCTCTTGGATTCTGAGTTCAACGGACTCGCATAACATTTAAAGGTTGAATATTTCGTGGATTTGTATTTGCTATGACTGGTTTCACTTTTGGTGATCTATACTATGAGGTTATGTCAAAGAAATTCAATGTTGCTTTAAGCAACTTGATAGATTAAAATTAAAATCCACTTTGTTTTTTTCATATGTGACAGCAACAAAAAGTTCCACTTAAAAGAGGTTGTTTTTGATTTAGTTATACCTTTTCTCCTTTACTTATTTGCTAAATTTCCTCTCTTTATGAACGTCTTTGCTGCAGAGCTCCTGTTGATTCTTGGTGCTGAAAATGAGTGGTTCCGGAAGAAAACACGTTTCAAAATGGGACACTAAGGAAGACGCGCATCATTCTAGCGTAAATGCAAAATCAGGTTCTTATTACCGCGACAAGGAGCCCGAGCCTGTCCTGTTCAACGGAGAGAGTAATGGTAGTAGGAGGTCAGCTGCTGCGGACGATCAGCACTCGGGCGAAGCTAGGACTAGAAGCAGAGCTGCACAGAATAACGATAACAGCTATTATTCTGAGCAAGATGAAACTAGGCAGCAATTTTTCCATAGGTTAGTGTTTGAGAGTGTTGTTTGCTCAAATAAGTGAAAAGTAGAGAGATTCTTATATATTTGTTCTCCGGTTCTTACTTTTACGTCTCTCTTTTTTTCCTCCCAGGAGTGATAGTAGAAGTTATAGCAGAAGTAGAAGCCGTAGCAGAAGCCCAGTCTACAGAGCAAGGCGAGATGCAGGATCTTATGATAGACACAAGACCAGAACACGAGATTCGCCTCTGCCAAGCACCGATTATGGCTATGAAGATAAAACTAGAAAACCAAGGGAGATGAAATATCACACCGACGATTTCAGAGAACATGCGACCATGAAAGGTGGGAGGTCGTCCGACTATGATACTGATTTCCCCGAGGATCGTTCTCGAAGGGAGCATCTACATAATGGCGTTATTTCGGATCCTAGATTGAGAAGGCACAGAGGCGAGTTTACGGGGGAGAAAGGAACACAGAGAAGGGATGGTGATGGTGAGGGAGGATTCCACAGGACTTCGAGTATCCCGTGCAAGTTTTTCGCTGCAGGTTTCTGTCGTAATGGCAACCATTGCAGGTTTTCTCATCATGGTGGTGATAGAAAGCAGCCTCAAGACAACAACTTTTATAGACAGGACAATAACAATCACAGTGGTCATAATAGATGGAATGATGTTGAAAGATTGGATACTAATGGAAAACTCGGTGCTTCTCGTGACAGTAAGGGAATTTCTGAATCCAGAGGGAACGGTAGTAGCTGGATTGATGGTATGGAGATGTCTCCAGATTGGAATTATGGTGCTCGTAATCTGAAAATCCCCATCAAGGAAGAGCCTGGTGTCGGCGTTATTGGTCAGAGCTCGCAATCTCGAGTTGTCAAAGATACTAGTGGTATGTTTTCATATGGTGACAAACCCATGGTTGAGAAACCGGTAGCTGATTCGCATCAGAGTTACAACAACCACCCGGTGAACATCGCTGCTCCGGTTCAAGCATCATCATTCAATAAGAATCATAATGTATTGCCGTACCAAACCGCTGGAGGAAGTCAACAAGTGATAGCTGCTGCTGCTGCAGATTTCTCACTAGGTTCGAACTTGAGCAATCCTGAGAGTGGTAAAGTTTTTCAAGATAATCATCATTCAATGGTTGAGAAACCTGTTCCCGTCCAGAATGCCGTGACCAGGGAACAGATCGATCAGATTAGCAACATCTCAGCATCTATAGCGCAGTTTCTTGCAAATGGACAGCCCATTCCACAGCTTACACAGGCATTGCAGATGCCCTTGCATTCAGAATCTTCCATTGCTGCTCAACCAAAACAGGCGTTGCATGCTCAAAGTAACTCCCTGAGTGATAATCCGAATCCGATATGGGGACTTGGGATGAGCACTGACGCTGAAGGAGTCCCAGCGGTTGCTACTACATCACATGTAAGCAATGTTGACGGGATTCAAGAACTAGCGCTATATCCTAAGGCTTCTGAGGAAAACGGAGACAAAAAGACCGATGAAACTAGCAAAGAAGAAGATGGTAAGAAAACTGGAGAAGACGGTAAAGATGGCGAGGACGTCGTAGATGAAGATGCAGATGATGATGATGATGATGATGATGGTGGGAGTGGCGAAGAAAACAAGAAAGGGAAAGACCCGAAGGCCTTTAAGTTTGCGCTCGTTGAGATTGTTAAGGAGCTTCTAAAACCTTCTTGGAAAGAAGGTAAAATGAACAAAGATGGTTACAAAAACATAGTGAAGAAA
The DNA here is from genome assembly GCA_020283515.1 of Alliaria petiolata. Lineage (NCBI taxonomy): Eukaryota > Viridiplantae > Streptophyta > Magnoliopsida > Brassicales > Brassicaceae > Alliaria > Alliaria petiolata. The sequence goes on along the minus strand of JAHZTW010000001.1, from coordinate 198,305,755 downwards.
GTGGTTGAGAAAGTGACCGGTACTATGCAAAGCGGAAACGTTCCTCAAACACAGGAGAAGATTGACCATTATCTATCGGCTTCGAAACCAAAGCTTACAAAGCTCGTTCAGGTTCCTTCAATACATTTTACTCTTAGTCTCTTACCTTACTTTCTAAAACTCGATCAACCGGTGATCCTAAACCATTGTTTTTTGTGTCTGTTTTCAACTCCAGGCATATATCAGCAAAGCCAAGAAGAACTAATTTGAAATTGGACTCCCCTGTTTTCTCATCATAAAGCGTGAGAGCTGGAGTGGAAAAATATGTTTTTTAACTGTAGTATTCTTAAAAGATTATGTTAATCTTTTGAGGAAGATGAGAAGATCTGTTGTTGTTAATCTTTCAGTTCTGTAGATATACCATAGAAATTTTGTCCCGAATTATTCTTTTTCTTTTTCGATATGGTCCAGTCTGATAGACCAAGATTGTGATTATGTATTTTTTTTTTTTTTTTATAGAAACTTAGACCAATTTCAGTGATCCTCAATCTCTTTATGGCAATAATGTTGATTTTGACTTTTGATCCCTTTTGTTCATGTTCATTTCAACAGAAGTACTATTACAGTTGAAAGAATACACGTTCCCAGAATGTAAAACTTTCAAGTTACAAAATTAAGCAGATTGTTCTTAAAATGAAAACAGCAGCAAATTGTTCGATTGTTCTCTGAACCGGGTTTAAACCGGTCTGTACCGTGCGCTCCCGCCATTTCAACTCTCCTCTTCTCTGACTTTTTCCCGGGAATAAGAAAATTGGGAATTTGGTGAGAAATTAAAAAATTGGGATCTCTTTCTTCTTCGCAGTGAATTGATTTCTGAAACGGAGATGGCTTCGTCCACATCTAAAACCCTAATGGATTTTTTTCAACCCGCCAAACGCCTCAAATCTTCCCCATCTTCTCCTTCTTCTTCCTCCTTCCCCGCCGTTTCAACCGCCGTTGGATCCCGCGGTGTGGGCACTGCAGCAAAATCACCGCCTCGCATAACAGTTTCCAATTCCGTCGCCGACGAATCGTCTGGCCTCACACCCGACCAAATCACTCGCTCCGAGTTCAATAAATTCGTTGCCAAGTCCAAGCGTAACCTCGCCGTCTGCTCCGAGAAGGTCACAAAAGCGAAAGGTTTGTCCTTTTAGCTGATTTGTTGTCATGTTGTGTCTCCCATTACTTCGTTTACAGTGTCTTTTAAGAGTATCCCTAATCTGGATAATGAGAAAATTTCTTAGGTTTTTTAACGATTCTGATTGATTTTGGGATGGAAACTGCAGCTGAAGGAAGCTGCTACGTGCCATTGACTGAGCTCTTAGTGGAAGAATCATGGCTCAAAGCTCTTCCTGGAGAATTGCATAAACCCTACGCCAAAACCCTTTCTGATTTCCTAGAACGTGAGATCATCGCTGACTGTAAAGGCCCTCCGATTTATCCGCCGCAGCACTTGGTTTTCAATGCCCTTAACACAACTCCTCTTGATCGAGTCAAGGCTGTCATTATTGGTCAGGTACAGAATTTGGAATGAACTTTGATGAGTTTCTGGATTCTTGTTATGCTTTAACAAATTTTCCTCTGTCCGATTAGGATCCTTACCATGGACCTGGTCAAGCTATGGGTTTGTCCTTCTCTGTGCCTGAAGGAGAGAAGCTTCCTTCTAGCCTGTTGAACATATTTAAGGAGCTTCAGAAAGATGTTGGGTGTTCAATCCCACGTCATGGTAATCTACAGAAATGGGCTGTGCAGGTAAATATATTTTCTTGATGATCTCTCTATACTTATTTGTTATATCAAATTCTCAGTTTACTTGGAGAAGATCAAGCAATTCACTTTTGACTTTCTTTTTTAGGGTGTATTGCTGCTGAATGCTGTTCTTACAGGTAATGTCTGTTATTGCGTAATGACCTTATAAGTATAAAAACAGTCAAAACAAATTTTAAGCTTATCTTGCCTTGTAATTCAGTAAGGAGTAAACAGCCGAATTCACATGCAAAGAAAGGATGGGAACAATTCACTGATGCTGTTATTCAAAGCATATCACAGCAGAAGGAAGGTGTGGTGTTTCTCCTCTGGGGAAGATACGCTCAAGAGAAATCCAAGTATTTTTGGTTTTATGAATGTGACTGAAATTCCCTTTTCGAACTCCAAAACAAACATCATCTGTAATTTTTGAATCCTATGCATCTTCATTGTTTATTTTGTATGAGACTGCAAGCTTTCTTATGATTATTGCAGGTTGATAGATGGGAATAAACATCATATACTCACAGCAGCTCATCCATCTGGTTTGTCGGCGCACAGAGGCTTCTTCAACTGCAGGTTAGCTCAAGGCCACTAAACCTTTTTTTGTTCTCTCGCTCTTATTCACATGCATAATGTAACCAATGTTTCCGTGAGTCTGCAAGAAATGACATGGCTAGCAATTGTCTGTGCATTGTGCTTAACTGCTGAATTTAACATTAATGTTCCACATCTGGACAGGCATTTCTCTCAAGCAAACCAGCTACTCGAGCAAATGGGGATTACCCCCATAGACTGGCAACTTTAACATCTTAAACCGCAGTCTCAAGTCCAAGACGAAGTATGAGTGTTCTTGCCTCTTGGGAAGCCAACCATTTTTTGTAATCCCTTTTGGTAAACAGAGCTTGAAGCTTTAACAGTTGCTCTCCTTTTGTGATCACAGAATCCTAGACGACTAGCATATGCTGGTAAAGGTGTACCTAAGTATGGCTAAGTAGTGTCAAATTGTGTTTTCATTTTGTAGTATTTGAAGAATGGTGTGTATTATATTAGTGCTGCTTAATTGTGGAACTTCCTTGTTGCTCCATAGTATGGAAAAGTGAAAAAGTATGGATGGTAGGATATTTTAAAGCCGTAAAGGTATGGAGAAGAAGTGCATGAAAGATAGCCAGAAGCTTTAAGACATTGATCTGCATAAAATGAGAGCCAAAACGATATTTGTGCAACCCCTCTGATACTGTTATTCTTGAGTTCGAGGCATGTCAGGGAAACAAAAATTTACAATCTTGAAACAAAATTTACTATACTCTATGATCATGAATTTTCACAAACGAGATACAAACCCCATTGCCTGTTAGCTCCAAGTATGGTTAATGTTTCTGAATTGACCAAGACAAGCTCCAAATGTTGCAGGAGGAAACAGAAAGAACATATTGGCTCACCATTATCTTCTTCTTCTCATGTCTTATGTCTTTTCCTCAAGTTCCTTATTGTTGGCAAATGCCTTTCAATTGAAAGTGGACACCCGAAAAACGTCAAAAGATTCCCGCAGCTTTTTTCACCATCTTCCTCTCTTCCCTGAGAGCTTAAATGGCTCAAGTAAGTCTTGCCTTCATAGATATAGCTAAGCTGTTGCCACAGTAAAACACTTAGACCAATCGCCACGGAAACACTCGCCACAAAGAGGTAGACTAGAACAAGGCCTCGAACAGAGATGAAGATAGCGTTGGCTATGTAAGCAAGCACGATATTCTTCACCGCTCTCAGAGCCGATAAACTATCAGCATGCGCCAGATCGGATGCATAAGCTGCTCCATTTTCCAGAGGTGGCATGATATGAATCAAGGAATACACACACATAGCAGAAGCGTAGATTGTGCTTACGACGGCCGAGATAAGGAAGGCGATGAAGTTCTTGTGATTGCCCGCACCAACACAGTTCCCAATCTGCAAATACAACACAAGGAGAGCCATTAGCACTTAAGTCATAAAGGAATAACCTGCAAAAGCCATGAGACTTACAAAGGGGCAATGATGATCCATGTCGAGGACACACATGCCACAGGTGCGACAGTGATGTGTTCTAGGTGACTTTGGTTTGGAGCAGTAGTGACAAAAGGTATAGTTGTTAAGTGCGCCGTTCCCTACTCCAGGGTGGGTTCCATAAAGAATATCTGTTGGCTTCCCCGCGCATTTGAAAGCAACAAGCATGAATGTTGATAACGTTGATATCGCCAGAGACACTGTTGTAACAGAATGGAAAATCCCGCAGGCCAAGCTGATTGAAAACACGATCGGATACGCAGCCCAAATCCCACCACCTGCAGTTTTTTTTTTTGTTTTCCAAGAGAGTATATGTAACAGGGAAATGGCAAATATCATATCTAAATGTATGTTAAATTCAGAGGAGCTTACATATCACAAAGAGCATAAAGACAGCGAGGATAACGACAAAACAACGGTCACGGAAACGTCTCAAGCCAAAGCTCTTGGTTTCAAGCCTGACTGGATTCTGATTCGTGATTGCACCACACCAACCACACTTAAAAACAGGAGCGTATGATGGAAGAACAAGGTTTAGTCCACATCCCCAGCAAACTGCTTCATAATCCTCATTTATGGTTGTAATAAAACTCCCCTAGAGAAAAAGAAGCAAACAGTTCTAAGTGTCAGGAACTACTAGTATCTATTCCTAAATCACTTAAAAACAATTTTCAAGATGGTAATTACACTCAGGGTTTACAAGATGAAGGCATTGAAGATAAGTCAGAGAGAGAAGGATCCACTAACCTGGGAAGACTCTTCCATATCTAAGCAAGGTTTCTTAAAGGAATCCCAGAAGATTGATGAGAGTTAGGAATCAAGAAGACAAATAAAACCCAAAAGCTCTTCTTAATTGAAATCAAATGAATCAAACAGAAGCCAAAGCGTGTTTCCCTCTAAGCTTTGGATAAAATCCCATCAATCATCAGCTAATTAAAATGGTAATCGATGAAGCAAACAGCAGCACAAGCACGTCTTTTTCTCTGATTTCTCTGTCAGAATATTCGAAATCTCAAATCTTGGGCCAAGGGAACTATCAGCTGCTCCCTTAAAGCTATGGTCTTTCCACAAAGATCTGACAGATTATTGTCCGATTTTCCCAGTCTTCCAATCCGGGATTGCTTGACCATGACACAAAGCATCCGATTCTTCACAAGTATTTAGGGTTGACCGTCTTTATATTCACAGATACACGCATCTGAGGAAATTGAGAATCTCAGATTCCTTCTCTCTCTCACTCTCTCTCCCTATCTCTTGCTCTAACTCTATAGAGAAATCTACCGGTAACGAATGTCACCGTTAGCGACAGCGACGACGATAGACACCGGGAATTTTGATCGGAAGTGGGGGAGAAGAGAAGGATTCTGAACACACGGCGAAAAATGATAAAACTTTGAATATCTTATTCTTTTTTTTTTGGTCCCTCTATTATCTATTTTTTTAATAATATTATAACGCATTAAAAAATTTATTAATAATTTTATTTTTTTTTTTTTAATAAGAGTTGCTTTGATAAAGCGTGCGAGTCAAGTGTCTAACCAATCGTACAAATGGTAAGTTATCAATCGCCTGTCACGTGGACGGTACAGATCAAATGTCACCGCCTAAGGGAAAAAGGAAAAATAAAATACGCATCAATAAATATTAATCTTTCTTAAAAACCCTAAACACCAAAAATCTTTTTAAGCCTCTGTCACAGCAAATCACCGGGAGACCTAACAGAGTCGATTGTCAATCTGTCTCCAGCAGTCATCATGGTCAAGTCTAAGAAAGAATCCGCCACCATTGTAATCACCTTTTTCTCCTTCTAGCTTTTTCTTCTCTCTCTCTCTCTGTTTTTTTCTGAAGCTAATCGAAACTCTGTTTCCACAGGTCGAAGCAGCACCTACCTCAACAACGAAACCCTTGAAGAAAAGTAAGATTTGATTTGTGTGATTCGATGTTTTGGTTTCTCAGCTTAGTAATTTTGTTGTGGTGGCGTTATTGATGCTGGAATTGTTGTTAATCGTGCTTTCTATTGATTCGTGGAGTTTTCTAGTTGTTACATGAATACTATAGATGATGATAATACTATGAAATATTGTATTGTGTACAAAGATGGGTTTAATGAAATAGGACTCTCCTCTATTGAGGTATCCATCGATCAGTACCTTTTTTCTTTTTCTTTTCGATTTTGACTTTGTTTTGTCTCTTCCCTTTAGGTAAGAGAGATGCGGAAGCTGATCTGGACACCAAAGTGAAACCGAAGAAGCAGAAGAAAGAGTTGATTCAAGCTGAGAAAAAGGTACCACTTAAGAAGGTAGAGACGAGCAGTTCCGACTCTTCTGATTCTGAGGAAGAAGAGAAGGTATAACTTCAATCTCTTAGTTAATATGTTTAGAGCTTTAGTTGAGTTGAGCTTTAGTTAAATTATGGATTGTTGTGTCTATACTCACGTTAAATTTGAATATTCAGACTAAGAAGAAAGTCATTGCCAAGAAACCTCTGGATGCGAAGAAGCAACCTGCAGCAACCGTGAAGAAAGCCAAGGCAGAGAGCAGCTCATCTGAAGAAGAATCATCTTCAGACGAAGTATGGATTGCATCTCAATGTTAGACAAGTGTCGAGATTTGTCATGTCATATGCTTAATCTGCGATTTTTTTTTTTTTTGTTTTATAAATCATAATTAGGAACCCGCCCCAACGAAACCAGCGGTTGTTAAGAAGGCAGCCAAGGCAGAGAGCTCCTCATCTGAGGATGAATCTTCTTCAGACGAGGTATTATGAATTGCTCTACAATACATTAGTTTAACATTAATGTTGATTAATATCATATTAATCTCCATTTTATTTTTAAAATTATAATTAGGAACCCGCCCCAACGAAACCAGCAGTTGTTAAGAAAGCAGCCAAGGCAGAGAGCTCCTCATCTGAGGATGAATCTTCTTCAGACGAGGTATTATGAATTGCATCACTACAAGTCTACAACACATTAGCTTAGCAGTAATGTTGATTAATATCATATTAATCTCCATTTTATTTTTAAAATTATAATTAGGAACCTGCCCCAACGAAACCAGCAGTTGTTAAGAAAGCAGCAAAGGCAGAGAGCAGCTCTGAGGATGAATCTTCTTCAGACGAGGAGGCTGCCCCTCCAAAGCAACCAGCAGTTGCTAAGAAACCAGCCAAGTTAGAGAGCAGTTCATCTGAGGATGAATCTTCATCAGACGAGGTATAAATTTCAACATTACTTCTTTTCTCAATGTTAGAGAAATTTCGTTTCATATGCTCGATTTTTGCTTAGGGACATTTTCTTAATCTGCAATTTCTTTTATAAACCAAAAAATTAGGAAGCTGCCCCTGCGAAGAAGCAAGATGCTAAGGCAGAGAGCAGTTCATCCGAGGCTGAATCTTCTTCTGACGAGGTAATAATTGCATGATACATGTTAGCTCAATGTTATTAGAGGAATATCATCATATGCTTACTTTGCAGTTTTTTACTTGTCGATAAAACATAATTAGGAACCTGCCCACCCTCAAAAGAAGCAACCAGTAGTTGTTGAGAATGTCAAGCCTGCTGCAAAAGATTCATCATCCTCAGAGGATGAATCAGATGATGAATCAGAACCTCCAAAGAAGCAACCAGTAGCTGCGAAGAGTGTCAAGCCAGCTACAAAAGATTCATCATCCTCAGAGGATGAATCAGATGATGAACCTGAACCTCCAAAGAAGCAACCAGTAGTTGCTAAGAATGCCAAGCCAGCTGCAAAAGATTCATCATCCTCAGAGGATGAATCGGAAGATGAAAAGGAACCTGCTACAAAAAAGCTTCCAGCTTCTGCTAAAAGAAAGTCAGAGGAAGATTCTGATGATGAGGTTTGTTTTTACTTCATTTTATACTAATAAAACAAGATCATTTATACTCTAATAAAACAATATAATTTCCGTTTCTTTTGATTTGTTATTTCTCAAGATTTTGGCTCTTGTAAGGATTTGTGGTTTTTTTTATTCTATACACTTACCTAGTCCATATAAACTTGCAGGAAAGTGATGATGATGAAAAACCTCCTCAGAAGAAGGTATGTTGTTCCACCCAGTTAATTTTGTTTTTGTTGCAATAGTGTCGGTCTGTAGAGTATAAACTGTTTTGCCTTATTATACAGGCTAAAGTTTCATCAACAAAAACTTCTAAACAAGAAAGCAGTAGTGATGAATCTAGCGAGGAGGAGAGTGACGATGAGAAAGTAACTTCAAAGAAAAAGGTGCCAATTATGTTTTGTTTTAGCTATTCCGTATGAAGAATAGCCCTATATATATAGAACGTATGTCATACAATAATTGAAATTTTATTCTAACTTTATTCACCTTTTAATGAAAACCAGGATTCTGATATTGAAATGGTGGAGGCAGAGGACAAATCAAATGCAAAACAAGTAAAAACTCCATCCAACAAATTTTGGTCATGAAATTTTATTTCTTAGTTGTGATAATATTTTATGTAATGTTTTTTCTTTTTAATATTACAGTCTCAGACACCAACCACTCAGACTCAAGGAGGATTCAAGACACTATTTGTTGGAAATCTTTCATATCAAATTCAGAGATCTGACATGTAAGTAGATAAAAAAAAAATTTCTTTTTCTTTTCTTGTTCTTACGATTAAGTGTTGGTTGCCTGATACATATATAACTCATATATACAGAGAGGGTTTCTTCAAAGAAGCTGGTGAAATTGTCGATGTTAGACTTGGTTCAGATGAAAATGGCAGATTTAAAGGATGGGGGCATGTTGAATTTGCTTCTGAAGAAGCAGCTGCGAAGGTAAGCTATATATCTCTATTGGTTATTTAGGAATCATTAAAGTGGTATTATTGGAATTGAGACAATGACTGGATCTATCACTGGATGTAGGCATTGGAATTGAACGGTAAACCATTACTAGGCCGCGATGTTAAGCTTGATCCTGCAAACACTAATACTCCACGAAGAAGGTATTTTTCTTACCTCTCACAGGAGAGCATGTTATGAAAGATATTATGTAATGATTGTTTTTCGAAATATTTGCAGCAACTACAGTGAGAACAAAGGACAAGGAAGCCAAAGTAAAACGATTTTTGTTAAAGGACTCGACCAATCTCTTGGTCAATATGAAGTAAAATCCTCATCTTCAATTTTCTTTAAACCAATTCTTTACATATAATAATATTTGTATAAAATCTCTGATGCAAACACGAAAAATCTGTTGTGAACATCTCATCTCCAGGCCAGGAATGCCTTGAGAGCTCATTTTAATGCTTGTGGAGAAATCACAAGGATCGCTGTTCCAACAGATCAAGATACTGGTGTTATCAGGGGGTTTGTAACTCTTCTTCTCTACCGCGTTGGTGAATGATGATGCTAATGATGATGTTAAACTGATGCTCTTAATTGTTCTTTCAGGTCTGCTTACATAGATTTGAAGGATGATGGATTCAACAAGGCATTGGAACTAAACGGAAGTGAAATTGGAGGATGGAACATAATGGTGAGCGAGGGTAGACCAAGAGGAGAGAGTGGTGATGTTGACCGTTTTAAGAGAGGACCTGGAAGGGACAACAATACTGGTCGTTTCAATAGAGGACGTAGCGGTCCCAATAGAGGAGGACGTAGCAATAGAGGACGTGGAACACCCAGCAAACCAAGTTTATTTGACTCGTCCCGAGGTTTGTTTCTTCATCTCCTCTCTCTTTAAGCTTCTTCTTTTGTGCCTTGTAGAATCTTTTCTCATAAACTTGCTTCTGTATCTTCTTGCAGGGAAGAACAAGAAGATCGTCTTTGATGATGAGTGAAGAAGCTTGGCTTTTCTTTTTCTCCCATTCTTAGCTCTCTTTTTTTCGGCCTAGTTTTCTTTTCTATTTTGTGTTTTTTGAGGCAACAAGCGTTAAAGCTTTATATGATGACTCTTTAATATTGAGTTTGGTTTTTTCATAACTAATAACAACGCTTTGTGGATGGCGATGTTTTTCCTAATAAAATTTATGGATCCTTTATGGGTTTATTTTAGCATTTATAAACAATGATTGTTATTAAAATCTTCTTGTTGATTCTCTAAAGAGAACACATCGTCTAAAATGTGAACAATATGATGAAAACATAATTGAGAGTGAATTACATCAAAATTTTATACTATTTGATTACACCATTTCTGCGATAAGAATTCTCTCTTTTCTTTTTGTCCTTTCTCCTCGCGCTCAATTTCTCTAATTTAGTGAAAGAGCTCAGACAATGCAAAATTACTGCTTATTGTCTATGTAAATGTAATAAAATTAATTAAATAGAGACGAATAAAAACGATACATCATAAAAAGGTAAACTGTTTTTTTACTGCGAATGTTTTTGTTTGATCGAAACATTTTTTTTTCTAACGTCGATTTAAAACATTTTGTTTTTTTTGGGGTCAGAATTGAAATTATTTTATTCACAAGGTTTTTCCTAACATTTTATACAAATTACTGATATAGGTGTAAAATAAAAATAAAAATAATTCAAAAAGGTAAACGAGTTACAGCACTCCTTAAACCCTAAACCTTTTTCTTTTGCTCTGCGCCGCGGTCTTCACTTTCATCTCTCTCTCTCCATCTTTCTCCCAAGCAAAATTATCGCTATCGCATCCTTCGAGTGGTTTCATATATACATGTAAGTTTCTCTACTGTTTCTCTTTGCCTTATTAATTCCTTTTAGTTTTGGATTGATAATCGAAATTCACGGTTTTATAGACTCATGATAGGATACAGAATCTGGCTGATGTAGAAACCTTAATTTCTGGGTGCTTGTCTTAGAACCATTCTTTCAGAGATTAAAAAGCATTCTCAAATCTGTTGGTTTTCCATTTATATAGTCTGTATTTTTTTTCCTGCAGAGTGTTGATTGATTGAAAGAGAGCAGCGACATGGATGAAGTGGAGAAGAAATCCACTGAAGAGCTCAAGAAGAGGATAAGGAAGCGAAACCGTGGGAAGAAGAACGACCAGCAAAGGGCGGAAGAAGAAACCCACAACGCAGATGAAATCCAGACGAAGAGAGAAAAGAAGGTGAAGAAAGTGAAGTTGCAGGGGAAAGGCAAAATCGAGGAAGAGAAAGATGAAGAGGAAGAGGTGGAAGCAAAGGAAGATGATGAGAAGAAGATCGTGATTGTGAGTAAAGGGATAATGACTAATGAAACCTTTGAATCTCTGGACTTATCTGAGCAAACTTTCGAAGCTATCAAGGAGATGGGCTTTCAGCACATGACGCAGGTACCGAAATCTGAACCTTTCTTTCATGTTTAAACCGGATTTGCAAATCAGGGTCTTGTGGCAGAGTATGTTTCCAAGTCTCTTAATCATCTGCGATTATATGTAGATTCAAGCCGGATCAATTCCTCCCCTTTTGGAGGGAAAAGATGTTCTTGGTGCTGCCAGGACGGGTTCTGGTAAAACTCTTGCTTTTCTCATACCAGCTGTTGAGTTGCTGTTTAAAGAGCGTTTCTCTCCTCGCAACGGGACTGGCGTTATCGTTATTTGCCCCACAAGGGAACTCGCTATTCAGGTAAATCCTCTTTCTATCAACTTTAAGGCATTTCGAATTTGTATCAGTCATACTGTAACCTTGAGTAGACGATTCCTGTAATTCTTGCAATGCGCTTGTAGATCAATTCTCTTGGGGTTTGTTTAGTATGAATGTTGTTGAATGTTACTGCCTCTTCCCATTTCCATTTTTCACGGTACTATTTTGATATTTCAGTCAAAAAATGTGGCGGAGGAGTTACTCAAGCATCATTCACTGACGGTGAGCATGGTTATTGGTGGCAATAACAGAAGGACGGAAGCACAACGTATTGCGAATGGGTCAAATTTGTTGATAGCAACTCCTGGGCGTCTTCTTGACCATCTTCAACATACAAAGGGCTTCATTTTTAAACACCTGAAGGTACTGTGCTTTTCATTGCTCCACATGTTGAAAACTTTTAGTGTTAAGCCACATGGACATCTTTTTTTGATACACAAACAATACAAGTAAAAGAGCTATTTTGTAGGCAAGCAGCTTATCCTGTATTCATTCTGCCGCCTCTGTGATATATTTAGAGAGGGAAAACTACAGAATGTTTGGCTTGTAATTTGATTTTTAGCTTGGGTTATAGTCGTACTAATAGAGTAATAGTTGAAATGTGAATACTCGACTCTAAGCTGTAGATGATTCTAATGGATATTTATCTTTATATATGTTCCTATGAATTGCAGTGCCTTGTGATCGATGAAGCTGATAGGATACTGGAAGAAAATTTTGAGGAAGACATGAATAAGATTCTAAGGATTTTACCAAAGGTAAATCATTCTCATTGGGTCTTAATTAAGGTTAATTAGAATAAGAAATGACAAAAAACTAGATAAATTCTAACCTTTCAGTTTCAGAGATTCTTTTCTTTTTATGTGTTAAGTTTTCCTTTCTCCTTAGCCAAAATCCACTAGCGAAATGGTTTTCTTGGATTTTGTATGTTCAAAATCAAATCGTTGGGCCAAAGTAATTGGCATTATTATGGTTTGGATATTGTACTGATTAAAGTTCCTACCATGTTTCTGCAGACTAGGCAAACCGCACTATTCTCTGCCACTCAGACATCTAAGGTATTTTTCTATTAGCTTCCGTATTGTCATTATTAGCATTTTCTGTTACTTAATTATGCTCTCTTGGTGAATCGTAACAGGTTCAAGATCTTGCTCGGGTGTCATTGACATCTCCTGTTCATGTTGATGTCGATGATGGTAGACGCAAGGTATGAATCAAAAGAAACACTCTGTTAATGAAAATTTAAGGAGCATGCCGTGGAGATTTTACTTAATGAGTTTCCAAAACTGTTAGGTGACAAATGAAGGATTGGACCAAGGCTATTGTGTTGTTCCGAGCGAAAAAAGACTTCTTCTTCTAATTTCTTTTTTGAAAAAGAACCTTAGTAAAAAAATAATGGTGTTCTTCTCGACGTGCAAGTCAGTACAATTCCATGCTGAAATCATGAGACTTATCAAGGTGGATAGCTGCGATATCCATGGAGGACTGGATCAGAACCGAAGAACAAAAACCTTTTTCGACTTTATGAAAGCAGAAAAAGGTATCTTGCTATGTACTGATGTTGCTGCTCGTGGTCTCGATATTCCTGCCGTGGTACGAATCCACACTGAGTTCTGGCATTAATTTTTAACGCTTTTATGTACTCAATAATAATATTGAAATCATATTGTGTTGAATCTTATCATCTGTAGGACTGGATTATACAGTATGATCCTCCGGACAAGCCAACGGTAGGAGAAATGAGCCGCTCTGGTTTTTCTATATTTCTCTTCTGACTGTTTATGTGCATCTTAGAATTGTTCTTTGGTGCTGGTGTTTTCAGGAATATATCCATAGAGTTGGTCGAACAGCCCGTGGAGAAGGAGCAAAGGGAAAGGCATTGCTTGTATTAATCCCTGAAGAGCTTCAGTTTATTCGATACCTTAAGGTGTGAATGGGTTTCTTGGAATCTTTTTGTGAGTAAACCTACTTGTTTTATTGATTTGTACTTTAACCCGCAGGCTGCAAAAGTACCTGTAAAAGAGCTCGAGTTCAACGAGAAGAAGCTTTTGAATGTTCGATCTGCGCTGGTAATAGTTCTGATTCAGTCCTTTTTGCGGTGGTGAATAATTTTCCATTTGTAATTGGATTCGTTGTAATGACATCGTTTCTTGCTCTTGTCCTGCAGGAGAAGTATGTTGCCAACGACTATAATCTGAACAAGTCAGCCAAGGATGCGTACAGGGCTTATATATCAGCATACAATTCACATTCTCTGAAAGACATCTTTAATGTTCACCGACTCGATCTCCAGGTATAAAACACAAGTAAACCATTGTTCTTGCACAGCTTTTGTTTCGGGGTTTAGAAGATACTAGTTTTTCATATTTCTGTCATTGGATGTCACAGGCTGTTGCTGCATCGTTCTGCTTCTCTGCGCCGCCAAAAGTGAATCTGAACATAGAGAGCGGAGCTGGGAAGGTGAGGAAGGCGAGGAATCAGCAAGGTCGCAATGGCTTCTCTCCTTACAATCCCTATGGCAAAGGAAAGTCCACACCTAAAGAGGCATAAAGTGTCTCCACCGGCCTTATAAATTAGGATTTTGCCCCTCCTTTGGAAACCTTTTTTGTTTTATTACTTACCACCAAGTTTTGTTCTTGTAATACTTCAGATCTATTTGTTGTTATAAGAATTGTTTTATTAACATTAATGGCAGCTTTCTCTAGAGATGATTTTCTTATATAACAAAAACTAAAGTCGTTGAAATATAGTAAATTGTAAAGAACATAAATAGGTAAAATATGAGACTACAAGAAAAGTGAAAACATGTTGATTGAAACTTGAAATCTAGACCGGTCAATGTAGTTATTCGGAAAAGTCACTGCCTAAGAACGAAGCAGCCTAAAATGATTGATGAAAACGGAAAACCTAAAAGAGAACAAAATGCTAAAACCGACTTAAAATCTGCTGTAACTAAATTAAACCAAAAGCCGAAACAACAAGAACCGCCAAGACAACAAAACCGGAACTACTGAACTGGACTGCTGTTTTCAAGGCATTGCTCTTCTTGTGAGTTGACGCCGGGAGGGACGATAAATTCGAAGATGAAGAAGAAGAAGATGAAGAAGACGACGAAGGAGGAGGAGAATCTGGCGAAGACTCCGTCTCCATGACTTTTATGATCATCTTCTGACCCTTTTCGCAGTGGCCGGAGACACCGCTAATGAAGTAAAACAAACCGGGACGGTCTAGTGTGAAAACCGTGTCTTCGTTGTTCGAATAGAGTTGTGGTTTAGCCGCCTTGCATTTCTTGTACTCTTCTTCTGACACCACTAGTACCGAGTCTTTCTTGTACTTGAAACCTTCACCAAAATCAAAAATCCCCATCAGAAGTTGAAGATGAAAGTGATTACACAAAAAACAAAAAAATGAATCAAAAAATACTTACGGACAGTGTCGCCAACTTTAAACCGGTTGTCTGAAGCCCATTGGTTAAACACATCTCCATGAGTCCTCGATTTTGGTACCATCCAACCATCTTCTCCTCCAACTTCAAATTCAGTGCTTGAAACACATGAAAACATATAAAATGAAGCAAGAATCGTAACGAGAGTGATCTTCTTCAGTGAATCCATTTGTTGTTTTTGGATTGTTATCTAGGGAGCTCTAACAGAAAGAAAGGGATTTTCAAAAGTTACGGGGACTTTTTTTTGTTCTCTGTTGTTATGGCTTGTGAATGCTTTGAGGTTTTTGAGTTTAAAAAGAGTGAGACTTGGAGGTCTGTTAGTGTTTGTCCACATCTTGAGGGATAATTAACGGATATTTCTTTGACTTGGTATTTTACTTTTCTTGAATCAGAAAGATAATTTGTGAAAAGAACACGACTTGAAGTTGTTGTGGAATATCAGATTTTATGGGATATTTGCTCCTTATTCGGAATTACAAAAATTTGAAATTATGTGGAGGATGTGTTTTAAATGAATTTTTAACGGATTAATTTGGTTAGATTATGGATCACTTACGCATAGTTTAATATCTAAAATCCAAAATACCTAAGGATACGGTGCGTGGCTTGTATTTTGGTGACGACAAAAGCAAATTCCTTATCATTGACCATTTCTGCACTTTCTTCTAAGGATTTTCAATTTTGTGTTGAAATTATCATTTAAGAAAGTTTCGGTAAATATTATTCGATTTGGGACAATTTAGGCACTTTGTCCCAAAATGTTCCAATTACTTTCTCCGCTTTGATCCCTTTAGGGTTTAAGACGCTAAACCCAGAATCCTGCGTTCGTCGTTCGGTTCGAAATCTCTCAGTAAAGAGCTCTAAAATGGCGAACTCAATGGCTACGCTTTCGAGAAGACTTTGTCGATCTCTTCTCTCGAACCCTAGATTTTCTCAAGCTTCCATGTCCTTCTGCACCAACAACATCTCCTCCCGCGAAGACCCCGACTTTGACGAGCTATCAGCTATCTCAGACACTGAATCACCCCTTGAACCGAAGGATTCGGATCCAACGTCTCGGGTGTTCAGAGAAGAACGCGTGATGGAAGAGCGTCCACTCGAAAATGGCCTTGATGCTGGCATTTTCAAGGTACCAAAACTTCCTCCCCTCGAAATCGGTTCTCGTTCCAATTGATTCTTGTGCTTTCTAGGGGTTTATAGCCATTTCTATTGGAAATTGTATCCGATTGTCGTTGTTTTTCTCGAATCATCCATGGAGATCATTGCAATTTTGCTTCCTTTATTCCGAGTATGATCAGTGTTAGTCGTAATTGGTCTCTTTTGATTGGTTTATTAGTGAAATATACTAAATTTTCCGGCGAAATTCAGGCGATTTTGGTGGGGCAAGTGGGTCAGCTGCCACTGCAGAAGAAGCTGAAGAGTGGCAGAACAGACACTCTCTTCTCTGTAGGAACCGGTGGGATCAGGAACAACCGGAGACCGATGATTAACGAAGACCCGAGAGAGTATGCGAACCGTTCTGCAGTGCAGTGGCACCGTGTCTCTGTTTACCCTGAACGCTTGGCAGATCTTGTCTTGAAGAACGTTGAACCCGGGTTAGTTCTCTTTCTGAGACCCACCCGTATTTAGCTTTTGAGATCACCTGATGGCATTTTGATCTTCTGAGATTTCGTGTTAGAGAGAAATAGAAGGAACCAATCTTCCACAAACTGAAATCAAATATAATGTAATCCTGCCTGAATCGGTGTAAAAGGATGATGCTTTAAGAGGAATTTCAGTTGCTAGAATCAAAATGGTAGCTTGCTTTTTCGTGTTTGTGTCACTGAACAACATTTTTTGCGTTCAATGCAACAGCACAGTTATCTACTTGGAGGGTAATCTGGAAACAAAGATTTTCACTGATCCAGTCACTGGTTTGGTTCGGCGCATAAGAGAAGTCGCAATTCGTAGAAATGGTATTAAATGGCTCAACTCCAAGAAATCGAATTTGGTTCACTCAGATTTAGCATTGTAACTAATTTCACTGGAAAAATCAGATCCTGATTTCTGTTTTTTCTTACTGCAGGACGAGTTGTGTTTTTAGGAAAAGCTGGTGATATGCAGCAGCCAAGTTCTTCTGAGCTTAGTAGAGGCGTTGGCTACTACTGATTTTTAACAAATAAAATTGTCGTTAAGGTACACAATTTGCGATTGTAGCTTTTTCACTTGCTATTATCTCTCCTTGTAACTTGATGGTTTGTTTAGTCTTCATTTGGAGCTGGCCCTTTTACATTGTTTTTTCTTTGGCAAATAACCGAACCAAACCGATCCAATGCATTATAAATTAAAACCGAAATCTCGATTCAAGAGAAATTGAATCCGAGACCAATCTCCACGTGTTTGCAAACCTTGCATGAATGCCACATCAAAGCTGAAATCGTCCTCCATTTGTTTTGCTCTTTCCTCTTTATGTTCCCTGTCACCCACACAAAAAGTAAAAAATCACTCTCTACAATGGCGGAAACGTTCTCTAGCGGCGAGGCCCGATATTGGCCCATTTACGGTAGCAACACCACCGATAGTAACAGCCCCTACGCACCCCTTCTCCGCCTTCTCCGATCTCATTCACCAACCTCCTCACAGCTTTTTGGTTTCCTCGCTCTCTTCATCTCCAGCGGAATCCTCCTCTTCCTCCTCGGTGTAACCGTGACCGCCGCCGCGCTCGGCTTCATTGTGTTTCTTCCGCTGATTATCATCTCGAGTCCGATCTGGATTCCCGTTTTTGTCGTCGTTGGCGGGTTCTTAACCGTCACCGGGTTTCTTGTCGGAACGGTGACCGTGGTGTCGTGGACGTACCGTTATTTCCGGGGAATGCACCCGGTTGGATCGGATCAAATGGATTATGCACGTAGTCGGATCTATGACACGGCCTCTCACGTCAAAGATTACGCTAGAGAGTACGGTGGATATTTCCACGGCAGGGCTAAAGATGCAGCCCCTGGTGCTTGACCTGAACCAGTCGGTATAATCTGGTTCAGGGTAATATTAACCGATCGTGGTTCGGTTCATGGAGGATGAACACGGTTCATGGTAGTTTTACATTTTGTTGTTTTGTTTCCGTTTATAAGAAGAAGAAAAAAGAACATATCATGTACAAGCTTTTTAAGATTTTGGGTGCGTGTGTTCGTCACTTGAAACGTAATATTTTATTTTGTTGGCGGGTTTTTTACAATTTTTTTTACGATACTTATATGATCAACTGTCTTTCGGTTATGTTTGAATAATAAATTTAGAATCACGAAAGTATATAATGCATGATAGATTGACGAGAGTATCTTCCTTGCTTATTTCATACGATAGGGAAGAACATGCTACATCCTTGTTGTGTCCTTTTTCTAATAACGAAGTTTATTTTTATGATTTTATAATAGTCTCGTCAATGGTTGAAAAAAAAAAAACTCAAGTTAATTAGAACCTTGTATTCCTATAAACAATTAATTGATTTACAACCCTGATTATACGTTTTATGAACATGACAATTGTCTATCTTTGAATTGTTTTGTACTTTATAACTAGATTGAATCTCTGACAAACAAACAAAAAACACTAGACTGAATCTAATTAAATAAGAAAAGAAATAAATAATACGGAGTCGGATGCAAATATGTTATGAGTGGGATTCGTCTTTTAGAAGCTAACCAACGATTCATTGTGGGCTGATTCATGAACTAAAGACAATTTCTTGTAGTAGAAAATGTTTTCCCCTCTGTAGCTGATTTAACATTGAAAGAATAAGTCATCGAAGATTCAAAATCGGCACAGAACACGTAAACAATGGTTACATACTCGAACGTGTGACATTAGGGGATATAATTAAGATAGTTGGAAGCATTTGGGCTGACTTCTTTGTGTTATGATTTGAGGTCAAAGTCAGCAGACAAAAAGCATCAAGGCCCCTCAAGTCAACACCCAAATTTGGCCGGACGTCAACTGTTTGATTTGGTCCAAGTAATTTAAAATAACGATTATTTTGGCGTTTGTAATCATTAACACGGCTAATTAATGCCATCATTGGAGCCTTTTTTTACCGCATATATGGATTCAAAAGTTTTAATCATTCCATGTATAAATCATACATACCCGCAAATAAAAAGCTACAAATATAAATATAATAATTCAACCATATTTAGTCGCTTTTTCCATGGTCCCTTTAAATGGTAATGAACGGTTGATATAGAAACACTGTAGAAGTTTCATCACTAAACTTTTTGATTTGCCAAACGTAATAAGTACATAACTTACACAATTAATATGCATAACATATGTCATGTCTTAGAATACCCTTTTTCAAAAAAAAAAAACATATGTAATGTCATCTAACAATAACAAGGGAACAACGAAACTTCTACAGAATTTACCACTCACCTGATGTCACACCAAACGGAAAATCAATATATCAAACTCTCAGAGTAAATTTAAATTTCCTTTCCCGATGGGTTTAACAATGACCCGGCATAAGAACGGGTCGGGCGATCCGGCACCAAACTGGCACGTGGCGATCTCGGAGGCACTTCCTTTAGCTGATGTCCACTACAATCATAGTAGATCACGCCGGAGTGATCCAACGGCTCACATTTTCCTCCCATCAAAATCTCCCTCTGCCAAATGCCGTACTCCTCCTCCTCCTCCACCAACATCTCCACCGCCGTCTTCTTCGCCACCGGCGTACCTCCACCAACGTCGTGAGCTTTATTTTTCCGGCCAACCATAGTCATCGCCTTGTTGCTCAAAGTCGTCAAAAGCTCCTTAGAACGTACTCTCATTGGCGACAAAGTCCTTGCCGGACTCCATCCAAACCTTCCTCCTCCTCCTCCGCCGCCGCCGTTTCCGCCGGAGTTGGGGCTCTCAAGATAGTCTTCTAGATGAGTTGGCTTACGAGTCGGCTTGAGTTTAAGCTTCTTCGAGACTCGGCTTGCGTGTCTAGCACAAAGTACCATGAGAGAGACGAGAAAGCTAACGCTTAAACGCTTGTGCGCGGAGGAGACATGTTCCGGCGTCGATCTCTCCATCTCTCCTTCGTTTTTCTCGGGCAAGTGAAAAAAAGGTGTTTAGACTCAAAGGTTCGATTCTTTGTTTGAAATGGTTGGGGTTACGTATATTTATATAAATACACGCGTTAATATGTAGGTCCCTAAATGTAAAAGGGTGGTATAGCTTACCGGCTAATCCGGTAGCCTATGCGTTGACATCTTTTATTGTGCTGACATTTTCTTGATTTGTTGTGATGATCTCGTGTTATATAATATGATATCAAATGAACGATTATGACTTCATAATATAAGAGATTCATGATTGCATTCTATTTCTATATATGTATTTCAAATATATTTTTGTGTGTATGAAACCTAACGAGCATGCGAGAGACATGCATCAACGATCTCTCTTGGTAAAACTCTAACGTGTTTGAAATCATTCCTCGATAAATATTATTTGTTTCTGTTTCAGTTCAACAAGGAAAATTATTTTGAATTGCTATATAACAGGATTCGTCAGCTCATCATCCGTATCATGTTTGTAAAGTTTAATTATTATTCCCTTCCAAAGACGAGCACTAGTGGTGGGGCAAATATCACCAACACAATAAATTGAGATGAAAAACCCACTCAACTTTAGATGTTGGCCGGTATGCAATAATTTCTCCTTCCATGTTTATCAAAAAAAAATCGCAGCAAACATGCGTCAGCATTTATAATTAACAACAATATATAATATCATAGAAATGCAAACCACAAATAAGGCTGATTAGGAGTATAGATATTGCCACAGGCTGATTCCGTCATTGACGAATGAAAAGGGCTAATTCGGCCAAACGCAATTAAGGTTTGTTAGGTTATGCGGCATGACAGAGATAACTTTAGATGAGATCTTTATTTTTCGAGAGATTACAAAAAAAAACAAGCTTTGTTGAAAAAGAAATTCTAAATACGATGCTCTGTAAAACTCGGTCCTAATGTTATATGTGTAAAGTGCTTAATGTAAAATGTGTTTCGGATTTATATCCTAGTCACAATTGTAAAGTGTTGTTATATGATCACGACTTGCATTATATCCCTCTACGTGTTGCGAAACACGTGTCTAAGTCTAACATTCTCCGAACCAGATGAAATGGGTCGGGCGGGTTAGTGATAGTGGACCCAATTGGCTTCTCATCAACAGTCAACACAACACAACGGTGGTGACTGGTTAAAGGGCCCACCGAGGTTTTCTATTTTTGTTTTCGTTTTTGAAACTCTGACTCAGTCTATCTCGATCATATATATATATATATTTTCTTAAGATGTTTGCTTTTGATTTTTGGGGATTAGTGTGTTTGTTTATTTTTTTATATCTAACTACCTAAGGCAACATGATAATTACTTGAATGTTCTTTTCACCACGAGCAATCGTTTCATGGCATTTTGACATCCATAAAATAATCGTAATTTATCACTTCTAATTTGGTGTATCCATCAATTAATCTCATTTAGTCCAATAGTCCACTTGATTCTAAATTTTAAATAAAACTAACGTATCATTCACATAGAGAAACACTTAACACTTTACGTGGGTGGTAAGCCATTTTAATTAAGGTTCAATAATTAGAAACATTAAGGGACGCTAAATGTAGTTGACCGGAACGACCTGTATTTCTTCATTAACCCACTCTAATCAAGTTTTGCTTCAAGTTTGATTTTCTTTATTTGTTTTTCTGTATATTTTATGAATTCTCAAAGTCATTACAATTCACGCCCCTATCTTATTACCAAAAGCTCTCGAAAGCTATATATATATATATATATGTGTGTGTGTGTGCATAAAGAACAACATTTTCAACAAAATTGGTAGAATATGAATTTTAAATAATTAAACCTTAATTTCAAATAGTTTGGTACAAATAATTAGGAAGAAGAATCGCTGTTGAAGGGGAGTTAGGAAGCACGATATCCAGGAGTGTTAGGTAGCCTCCCTCAAGAAAAATATATTAATTTTACTTAAAAACAAAACATATAGCTAATTAATTCAAAGCTAATATTATATCTCTTTTTGCGCATGGTTTGCTTGGGTTATTTTCATTTTGTAACAAACTCACCGTAGGTATACAACTAGTTATTACATTTTCCCCCTATTAAAGACGTAAAAATTTATCCAAATTAGCAAATATGTGAATCTTCTCACTACGTGTGTGTATTCAAGAAAAACTTGACCGTAGTGCACGCTTTGAATCATTATATTGCACAAATTAAATTTTGATTTGATTTTAGTGTTATTTATTGAATTAATCATACATTTTCGCTTATAATTTTGTTGTATTAATTTGGTTTGACCACAAAACAAAATTTGGTTTGTGTAGAATCGTTTTATATAAAAAAACAATTGATAGGGAGAGGCTATTCTAATATTCTTATATGATACATGTAATTATAAAGTAGTAGAGAGTCACAATCACATCTATAAAAGAGATTATCCAAATAATCAGTAAGTGTGTGTTGAAGTAAATGATAAAGACTACTACTATACTATATATATGCATTATTGTTTAGTTTCATTTGATAACAAAATTTGTGGGCTTTTGTTCACGTTGACAGACCTATTTATTCAAATCTTAATGGGCCCATACATTTACCATATTGACCCATACATAAATCTGCCGGAAAAGAAAATGGCTAACATAAAACTAAATGTGCTGCATGAGTTGTTGTTGTACAGATCGAAGAAAAATCCGTCGGAACAACGAAGCGGGGTTGTCTAAGTACCCCGTGCTTGAAAAGCATTAAAAAAAACATTGGGTGCTTATAATCTAAAAATACCAGTGCAAAATATAGTCGTTAAACTAAATTAGAAAATCTATGTATTTTGTTTTATGTTTGCAATTAAGCATTGTTACTTTTTAGGGATTTTATTGTTTTTTCGTTGAAAAATGTTTAGTTTTAATTTACATCTATATGCCAGATTTATTTTTTTAATCTCAAATTGCTATTGGGTGAGATTTTTTTGTTTTTTTGTTTTTTGTGTGTGGCAATTTTCTCTTGAAATAGAGTTATAGCCTTTATTTTGGTAAAATTATTATATACTATTATACGTCTCAAATGTTTTGTTGTCTTGAAACTAAATGACAATTGATTAAAAGAAGAAATATACATGTTCGCATAGATTGGGGGATACGTAGCATAATTAGTGATGTCATGCCAATAAAAGAAAGAGACCCATACAAACAACAAAATTACATAACTGAGTGTTATAGATTAGACACTCGAAAAATTGTACAAAAAAGGAAAAATTATAGACCTTAAGAAGCAAGAACCAAGGAGCAATGTAGACGTGATTATTTTGTCCTTTTTTCTTGTGTCAATTATTAATTCCATTCACTAACAAATTACCGAAGTTCTAATTATTGATAATTAGACTATACATTTTTTTGTTAAGGATAATTAGACTATACATGCTGGTCTAGCTAGCTAGTTGCTTATATGTTTATGTCATCAAAATCTCAAATACAGATCCAATTTTTTCTTGTAGTGTAAGTTTGTAGAAAAAATCACGACAATCGTATTGAAGTTGTATACTAACGAAATTACAAAAAGAAAAAACTAACTTGATTCAAAGTCAAAATTTGTGTGCAGAGATAAAGATGAGCAAAAAACAAATATTTACTATTTAGCCATCCAAAAGAAAAAAAAATGGGAAAGGAAAGACTCGAATTCAAACACCGATAAATTGAAAAGATCTAATTAACTTCATATATGATTTGGAGTTCGAAGAGATTAATTATGGGCTTAGATTAAAAATTTCTTGATTTAAAAAAATAACAGTATATGTTGAAAAGAAAAGAAAAAGCGATGAATAATATGTCAATGCTAAATATCACCGTGAACTTTCATTTCTAGCTACGATAGATTTTAAGAAATTAAGTTTAAAATTCATAAATTATACTTAAAATTGGCCTTATTAACCTAACGAGCCACTTCCCTCTACTGGATATGACTGGTCTTCATGACTCACTTCTCCATTTGGTTCAACCAAACAAAAAGAAAAGTTCTAAAAAAAAAAGAAATAACAAAATCAACATGATTTGCCGGAAACCCCTAAAAGTCCGCCATTGATGCCGGATGCGTACAGTTTTCTCTCTACTCCTATTTCTTCTAGGGCGCTGGTATCTGTCGTTCAAAGCCACTCTCTCTCTCTCACTAGGGCTTTTAATTAGTAGGGTATGAAAATAAAAAAAGGCAATGTCGGTTTAATTAATTTTGCAGTTTATGTATCTTCTCTCTCTCTCTCTCTCTTTCTCTCTCTCTCGCGCACTCTCTCTCTCTCACTAGGGCTTTTAATTAGTAGGGTATGAAAATAAAAAAAGGCAATGTCGGTTTAATTAATTTTGCAGTTTATGTATCTCTTTCTCTATATATCTGTCTGGATCTGTATAACAAGTACATTTCTGGTCGGATTCTTTTGTTTTTTTTTTGTAATAACAGTCAAAGTTCTGGTTTCTCAATACTCAGATCTAGGGTTCTTTTTTTTCTTCTGGTAACTCAGATCTAGGGTTTTTTTGTTTCCTTCATCATTTTCACAATTTCTTCTAATTTTTGTTTGATATTAATTTCTTCTAATTCTTGCTTCCATCATTAGGGTTTTCTAACAGCCTTGCCTATTAATAAACTTCACCTGCTCGCTCATACTTGGTATCGAGAAGAAAAAAACTTGCACGTCTGTTTAGTTCTTGTTTTGTTTCTTCTTATACCTCTTAACAGATTTTCTTTTCTTGATAAGGAAATTAATCCCCTTTTAGTTCCAAATTAACAGACTTTTGGCTTCTCGACACTCTAAAAAGATAAATTATTATAACTAATTTGGGGTTTTAGTTAAATGCTGCCATTTATTTTATTTTACTTACTATTCGCCGCGTATTGTTTTTAATTTGTTTTGGAATTCCATAAGTATATATTAGTTTATTTTTCTTTTCATTTGTGGCAACTATATTAGTTCGAAAATGTTCCAAAATAAAAAAAGACAAAATAAAAAAAGACAAATATAGGCATGGGAATGGGACCACTTTATTTATATACTTCAACTGTTTTTTCTGTTCTTCTCACATAGTCTATTTTGTTTTTTGTTTTTACTTTTTCTTATACCTTCTTTTCCTCCGAGAATAATGTAACATTATTGTTTAGGAATTCCTACGAGTTTCCTTCTCATCATATTTCAATCATATATTTTCAACCTTAATAAGTGATTTGCTTATTTACAAATTATCGTACTATATTCACTAGGCATGTTCAAAGTCGATGCAAAAATACTTTTGATAAAACCATGTTTTCATTTGTTTTGTTGACTGGAGTCTAAACAACTGCATTCTCATTGTGTTTTCATGTTTGGCATTGAACTTCACATTATTTTAAAACATAGGCATATATATTTTTGTCGACTAGTTGATATAATATAAACATAAATATATGATTTTGTTTGTTAGTTGATATAATATAAACATATAAGACATCTCTACATTGACGGTGTGTCACAAAATATTAGAAAATTATAAATTATTTTTAAATATATAAATAATGTTCTTTTTTTTTTTCTTTGTGTACTTATTAGTTTTTAGCTTTTTGTCAAATGTCTCTTATATTCATTTTAACCTACTTTTGTCGTTCTATATAATTTTATTATAATTATTTTAATATATTTGTCATATTCCTTTGTGTAAATTGACACTTCGTTTTTGTGACCTCTTTTAAGTCCTCCCTACTGTAACCCTCTTCTTCCATTTTACTAATTATATTAGGATCCAAATACAATTTTTTTTTGACAGCAATCCAAATACAATTAAAGCAAACTTTACGTTCCAAACAAAACACAAAATCTCTTACCCTATATTGTCTTTAATGTGTGGCATTACTAATGTACTTATCGTGTGTGTTTTCATACATTGTCTTTAATGTTTGGCATTACTAATGTACTTATCGTGTGTGTTTTCATATATTGTCTTTAATGTTTGGCATTACTAATGTACTTATCGTGTGTGTTTTCATGTTTGGCATTGCACAATTCACAGTCTTCACATGGCTTTAGAAATACAAACATATGTTTTTTCTCTATTTGATACAATATAACCCAATGACCAGAAACTGTATGTAAATTCAAAAATTAACATGCAAAATAAATAAATTTGTCTACTTGTTTTCTCTTTACGAGTGTAGACAATTTACTATTTATCTAACTGTTACGAGACATGTAATTTTTATTAAGTAACATATTATTATTATGTGGGAATATATATAGTTTATTAAATGGAAATTAAGGTTTAAGATTTAGGATGGATACCCATATAAAACAAAAACATTTTACTGAGAAAATTACTTCTCATAACAATTAAATGAATGGTGAAATTGAGTTTTTTTTTTTTGGACAACAAAATTAATTTTATCCAATCATCATCTACTTGATTTAGTTTTCAAATTTTGTTATTTACCTAATTGACTCATAATATAAATATAGGCATATGGTTTTGTCGAGTTACTAATTGTTACGAAATTATAAACCATTTTTGATACATTCTAATTTTGTTTAATTTTCTTTGTGTACTTATTCGTTTTTAATATCTTTTTCAAATGTCTTTTTACTCATTTAACATACTTTTGTCATTTCATAGAATTTCATTTTAATTTTTTTTATGTTTATCATATTCCTCCCTTCAAATTGACAGGTCGTGTTTGGGACTTCTCCTAATCCCTTCCTACTGTAATCTCTTCCTTCATCTTACTAATTATCCTGGAACCAAATACAATTAAATCAAACTTTACATTCCAACCAAAACACAAAATCTCTTTCTCCCATATTGTCTTTTATGTTTGGCATTAGCAACGTACTGATCATATGTGTTTGTTAACCAACTATGAGACATTTCAAAAATGTCGTGAATCATAATTTTTTTACAGAATTGTAAAACAAATTCTAATAGTATTAATTAGTTTAATCATTATTTAATTCGAAATTTATTGAATTTTTCGATTCATGACCAGAGAGGTCTCCTATGTATTGTATTTCTACGTACATCTGATATTTTACAGTCAACATCTCGGTATCAGATGCTTATATATTTTTCAATAAATATTTTATTTTTGATAAATGACGAAAATTTATGAGGTTGTAGATATTTTAGTAGTTTTTTTTGCTAGTGTTCATATGGATGTGCCTTTTTAGGAGCCAAAGGACAAATCATAGGCCAAAGAAAAGTGGGAGCGAAGGTACACAACAAAAGCTAATATAGGAAAAGCAAACTATGAAACTAACATAATATACGTTTATATGTATTTCCCATTCAAGGTTTGACAGCAAATCATAAGTTCATCGGCAAGTGGCACCGAATCAAAGCGATCGACTTCTTGTTGAGGCTATCAAAATGGTGAGGGACAAATATTCTTTTAGCATAAAAATGGAACACAAAGTGATTGGAACAAGCTTATATTGTA
This sequence comes from Alliaria petiolata, assembly GCA_020283515.1. Classification (NCBI taxonomy): domain Eukaryota; kingdom Viridiplantae; phylum Streptophyta; class Magnoliopsida; order Brassicales; family Brassicaceae; genus Alliaria; species Alliaria petiolata. Next base: position 198,278,460 of record JAHZTW010000001.1, on the reverse strand, counting down.
ATATATATATATATATCTTTTTTGTCAACGTATATATTTTATTATGCTAATAAAAAGAACAGTGTGAACATATCAGATTCATAATCGTACTTTTGAGATGTTTTTATCTGTAGCTCTATCCAAAAGTACTACAGAAAATTTTATCTTTTTAAAATATGTATCTATGATCAGTACGTAATTCTAGTTTGGGGACCTATAAAGGTCTGAATTGAGTAAATCCCAATTAAGGTATTCGGCTTATCACAAAAGAAGTAACTTACTACTCCCAACTCCCAAGACATTTTGATTCATCAGAGCAGATGTTATATATCATTGGTTAAAGGACAAGGCAAAATAGCTTCACATCATTCAAATAAAAATACTATAATTTAAAAAGTGATTGAGTAATACATGTAGACACATATACGAAATTGTGTGTAAATACAAACCCACTTATACATAATAGTGATCACAAGAGCCTAACAAGCCCTTTGATTAGTTGTGGCATTTAAGTTAATAACTTAGAAAGGTTTTGAAGTTCTTGATTGTGGCTTAATCGACTACTAGAATTGATGTCCAGGATCTTAGTAGAGAGTGAAGATGAATTAAATCATGGAGACAACTTATATTTTGTTTTCATCAATTTGTCACATTTTTGTTTGTTCTTATCAATTTTTTTTTATTCCTAAAGGCAAACGATAGACAAACTCAACACACAATAGATTATTTTAACAAAAATGATATACATATCATAGTCAAGGTTCCACTCGAACTAGAAAAACAAAATATCATACAAAAGGCGTTGATCAGTCTTACATTGATTTACACCAAAACGAAGAAGAAAAAGCCTTCATATAAACTTAAGATTGACATATATCTTTCAACAATTTATTATTAATTTGAGACATTAACGGTAAGTCGTTATCAACACATGTTATGGTAGTTGTACATGAGGTCTCTAATTGGTTTCCCCAATAAGTGATGAAGATCCGTAAACTGCTGCTGCAAGGTACATAACCAAACAAATAGATCGATGAAATTTGGTAAATACATAATATTAGTCAATTAAAAATAACGGCGCCTTGAATCTTTGATGTGGAACTATATGATAGTTATTAATAACCAACCCACAAAAGATCAAACCAACTCCTTATCTAACTATATAACATTAAATAATTGGTGTTGGTACATTGGTGATATTAGATTTGAGATAGCCTATAAAACTTGAATTTACTAGAAACCAACGATAACGAAGAACTCTTAAAATTTAATAAATGTGACTCGTAGATATAGAATAAGGTACCTCTATGGAAGTAGCTGCGCCTTGGCTGCGATGGTGATTAAGCATTGGAAATGATGAATTCAATTTGTTGATCATATCATAAGATTCGTCCGAAACGTGATTTTTTCTATCCACTACAAATTCGTTGCAATCTGCAATTCCATCGTTCTTGCAAAGTTCTTCGATCTCTTCTTGGCAGGGCGTCGCCTCAAAAGAACTCCAAGTTACATCGCTTTTATTATTCTTTACTATCTCATCATGATGGTTATGAGCTTCTTCTTCTACAACATTTACTTGTGATCTTCTCTTCATCATCTTCTCCTTTGTTCTATCCTTTGCTCTCTCTCTTGCTTTTGCTCTTGCGTCCTTAGACAACTTCTTCAAAATGGGCTTTCGCGGTTGCGACATCTTTCTCTTCCCTCTCATCGATCTCCCATCCACCTTATTTCCTCTTGTTTCTATAACGCAAACCGATAGAAAATTATAATTTGTAAAAAAATTATAGAAGTTTCCTCTTCTTATAACTATTTGATAGAAAATTGAAACTATATAATTGCAAAACAGTAGGGAACGGTTAAAGTACGTACCAATCGTGTTAGTATTGCTGCCTCTATCGTCGACTGTCCACATGGATGCAAGTTCACATAGATCAGACGATGTTTCCATTGATCCAAACGCCGGTCCTTAAGTTACAATTTTAGATTAAGCATGAAGAATATCAAAACTTTTCATAAAAGATCTAAACTTTAGTATCTAATTGAAACTAGAAAAAGAATGTGTATTTACGGGTTTGAGACTCCTCGCCGCTGCTGAAGCCGCCGTGTTTAAACTGGTTAGAAAGGCTTTCCGCGATCTTTATGATCTCAGGTTTGGCCTGTGTGAGCAACCATTCGACGGTTTTGCTGGCTTTGTCGAATCCAAGCATGTCTTGTAAGCCGAACAACTCTTTGGCGACATCTAATGAGAGTCTCATCCTACGGTCTCGTGTCCCTTTGGCCGTTTTGATCTTGCTATGCCTGTCCGTTCTGCTTGGTTTCTTGACTTTTTTCATTTTGGGGTCTTGAGAAGTTGAGATTCTCTGGGAATCTTCAATGTGGGTTATGGTCTCCGAGGGCTCAACGAGTTGAGATTCTCCAATAGGGTCTTTCAAGGAAAGAAGTGATGGATAATGATGGTCATTGGTGGTGATGGTTTGGTTATCGTCATGGCCATTATTTTGTGGGAGGAAAGAGGCGAGGAGGGCGAAATCTGGGACGAAATCGAATTGAGAAAAAGGAGAGGGTGCTTGTAGGAATTGTTGATGATGATGATGATGATGATGGTCAAGATGATTGTTTGATGTGTTGGAGTTGGAGTGAATCAAGATGTCGTTTATAGAAGAGGAAGGGCTAAAAGGGAGTAATGGTTGTGAGGAATAATGGTCATTATAAGGGAATAACATGTAGTCTTCATTGGAAGTAGTACTGAAAGTGTTGTTGTTCATGTCTTTTTTTTGTGGGGGGGTGGGGGGGATTTCAAGCAACAAAATTAAATTAAAAACCCTAAAACAAATTTTTGAGAATGACACTTGTACCAAAATCTACTTCACACGCACCAAAAAGAGAAGAAAATGAGAGAAAGCATAAAATCAAAGAGAAGATTACTGTTCCAATGACGAAGACCATCAAAACTAGGAAAAAAAAGTCCTTAGCCTGCGAAATCAAGAAAAATGAAAGAAAGAATAGTATTAGTGATTAGTCAAATTAAATAGTACAATATGTCTTTCTTCAAGAGAATCTATGTTTGTGTCTAAATGTGTAGAGAGAGAGAAAGAGAGAGAGAGAGAGAAAGAGAGAGAGAGAGTACCTTTATTGAAGTAAAGGACTAATGGTTGAGAAAGACAACACAGGTAATGTACTTAAATGAGTCTATGTGCTATGAACTAGAATGGAGAGAGAGAGAGAGAAAGAGAGAGATAGAGAGAGAGAGATAGAGTGAAAGAGAGAGCTATAGAAAGAGGCAGAGAGATATCATAATGGGGGAAGGAACAACATCCATTCGGAGCAGGGGTAAGCTTTTTGAAGAGAATTTTGTTTTCTTTATTTTTTACTTAATTTTTTTTTCGGAACAACATCCAAATATGTATTTGTTTGTTTTTGTGAAAATGTGATAATAGGTTTCCGTTTTATTTGGTTATAACTTATAAGGATTGTTTTAATAACTATAGGACCTTGTATTAATTTGTTTATGTTCTTAGATTTCCTTGAGATATTTCATTATGATAAATTAGATAAGAAGAACACAAAGCAAGTCTTTGATAGATATAATTTTTTGACAGCTATCAACAAATTAAAGATCATATATTAAATTTATTTTTTGTCATCACAATAATATGAATTTCATAGGATATTTTACAGTTTTGGCTAGTTGTGTTTGTTGACACATATATTTTCATATATCTGATGATTATAATAATCTTTCACTTTAAATGAAATGATCTTTGTTTAGCTAACAAAAGTGACATGTAAATTTTAGGTAGGTAAATTCTATCAACTTAATTATATCATTTAACATATTTTAGTAATTAAATATAATAAATGAAAAAAATGGAAGGTAGTGAGATTTAGTTTTAATGAAAATGAAATCTAAAAAAAAACTAGATAGAAAGTTCTGTTTGCATATCAAGAAGATAAAAATTAGAAAATTTGGATACAAAATAAATTCAAAAATAAAGAAAATTTCTCAGATATGCAAAAATTGGGTATATAAATTTCATTTATGTATATGCCTTTATTTGGAAAAGGATTTAGAGAATAAATGGGGGAAATTTCAGATTTAGTTTTAAGGAAATGAGAACAGGGAAAGTAGAATTTAAAGTTTTTGCATTCCAATTTATTCAAATACAAATTTTGAATAATATAATTAATTTAACCAAATATTTTAAATGATTTGAGTTTTGATAAATTTTAGATGATTTTGATTAATATGAATTTAGGGAAGTTTTTATTATCCTTTTGTCAACCTTCTGAAGTATCACTTTAAGCCATTAAATTTTTGTATCTTGTATATTTAACTTAAATATCCTATAAAACATCTTTGCAACCATTAAAAACAGTAAGATGCAAAATTTAGTGGCTTAAAGTGAAATAATAGTCCTAGATTTGAAGAGAAATTTACTTACATCAAAATCAATAAAAGTGGATTTTAAATGATTTTTAAAATTCATGATTGAATAATATAAGATTTTTTTTTATAACAAAAATGATTCCAATTATTTTTTAATGTGGTAGTTCTAGAATCATTCTAAACAAATGGTTAATCAACATATTATTCTGTAAAGTTTAGTAATTAAATATAGGGTAGATAAATCAGGTATAGAGATTTTGAAAAGGGCAGTCCCTTTTGCTTACGTCGACTTATTAGAATCCAACTGAGTTCAAATAGCAAAAATGACGAAAGCATTTATTTATTTATTTACTAGAAAAAACTTTTCTTTTGTTTTGGGTAGCATTGAAATTATTTTAGTAAGGCAACAAAAAAGCGTTAAGGAGCCGCTAATATCTATCTGACGACTATCTCTACAACTCTACCTAAGAAAATTTAGGATCACTCATCATCAATTTACAACTTACTTCACTTGATCTCAATTTTAATAACTACGGTTCGAGTAACTCACATAAATATAGTGTTATTCCGATAAATATGCTGGAAGAGTCAGATATTAAATGGTAAATTATTAAAACGATAAGACTACAACGATACACATTTTCTCATTAACAAAGCAAAAATGTACGATCAGCTATAACCAATAAAGTACAAACTACAAACAGTACAAAATTACGATAACGCGTCCCTTTATTTAATATTCTTGACAATGACAACAAGGATACAAATTCCTTGCCTTGTATCACGAAACCCATCTATTCTAAGACATTATGTTCATGCCGAAGATCAAAGATGAAGTAAATTGTTTTAGCTATAGTAATTATGGAATTGGTCCAATTGGAGGAGTTAGAAAATAAGACTTCATTTTCAAATTGGATGATTGCACGTGGCAGTGTGAAACCCTAAGAAAAGGAAGCTGCAATGATTTTAGGAAGGAAAGAAAAAAAGCTTAGCTCTCTCTGTTCAGTATGCCATGAGCGACCAATCTTTTATTTTCTTTTGACTCTCTCATACATATGTTACATGTCGCTTTCGCTAAAAAGAGAACCTCTCTTTCTCTCTCGTGCTTATCTTGTAAGCTTTTGTATCACTATTTCCCCTTATTTTCTCCACGTTAAAATATGAAAAAAACATATACTTGAAATCTCTTTTTCTATACAGTAAAGAGAATACTAAAAGATAATGTGTCAATTTAACATTCAAAGTTGAGTCATAAGGTGAACTGGTGATGTGTTAACTTTGATTTTTTTTTTTTTATCATTATAACACAGAAAAATAATTTATTTTAAATCAATATTAAGATACGATATGATGGCATTTAAACAAATCACTAAAAAAGTATTTAATGATTGATCTATTGAAACAAAATTAAACTTTCAAAAAGGACTATCACAATCTGAAAAAAGGAGAACACTAGAGAAACGATTGTAAATTTTTTTTGAGGTTGACAATGAAAACAAACCACTAATGTAATGTTCTCGTTAATGTGTGAAAACCGAAAACAGTAGTTAAAAAGCTACTTATCAGTGCACTACACAAATACGTACGCAAATACAGATACACATATGATATATGCATGTATACGTATGTATATACAGATGAAGCACAAGCTAAGGAGTTACGTGCAAAGATGAAACTCTCTCATTGAATATAAAATGTCTCCTATTTTGTTTTGTTTTTGTTTTGAAAGAGAAAATCTCTCCTGTTTTGGTCATCCATTGTTATCCACTCTTTCCATTTATACATGCCGCCTTCTCCACCTAATTTATCCAACATCCCATGCTCTCTCTTCTTTCTCTCTCTCTCTTCTCTTTCTCTCTCTAGGCCTGCCATTATCAGGAGGACCACATGACTATAATGGAAAGACTCGCTGGCTTCTTCTAAGGTTGCTTTCAATTTTTCTTTCTCATAAGTCATAACTCATAACCCACGAAGAAGACAGCAACATATATATCATATCATCATTTTGTGTTTTTTTGTGTGAATCATCCGAAGTTGTTTATAGTGAGACTCAAAATTAAAGTTTCAATCTTTGGTTAGTCTTTTGAATCCTTTTTTCTTTCTTACAAAAGTGGGCATTGATTTTGCTTTCCCCTGAGTGCTTTCATTATGTGTTATATTATCTACTTGTGTTCCCAATTTCGTTGGTTACAATCTCAGTCACTCATTATCACTCTTAAAGTACAAAATTCCAACTTTGTTTTTATATATTTTATTTTCACTTTGTGATGCGTTTGTCATCTTTTTTTTCTTCTTCTGGTTCTTGGGTTGGTAACGAATCATTTTCTATTTATAGCAAATAGAGTCAATGCTCTTTTAGATTACCGTTCATTTGTGCAATTTCTTTTCATGGAAATGTGTTCTGGAAAATAATGTGTGCTTGTCTCCACTTTTCTTCATGGGAAAACTCAATACTGACTTCTTCTTCGTTCCATTTTCTTAAAACTTCTTTTCGTTTCTGGAGACTAATTATTAAATTATAAAAATGAAATTTGATTTTTCTTGTTTGGAATGACAAAATAAAATAAAATTCTATAAGAAAATTGAATAATGACAACCTCACAAATCTTGTGCTTAAATAGGTAATTCAAATTTCACCACAAAATTTCTGGATAAATCGTCACTAAAATTTCGTTTGAACTAGTCACAAAACCCCAAGGATACAACTTAATAATAAATATCAAATTAAACCAATATTTTCATAGAAACTATAACAAAATGGTTCCTTAAGAGTTAGTCTTAAATTACTAATTAGGTTCAAAAGATTTTTTTTTTTTTCCCTGTTAAATCGGTTCAAGAGATTTGATTGAAAAAAAGAATTTACTATATCAATTACAATCAACTCTTGAATATATATAACAGTTTTTAAGTTGGCTATGACATAATAGTTTACAGGAATAAAGAGCAACGGTTTTATCACAAATATTTAAATTTAATGAGAATCGAACACATTATCGCGACAAATTTAATGGGAGAGTAACAAGTTGATGTAGAGGTTCTTCGAGGTTTAGGGATAGCGAAAGATAGATATATAGCCTATGTTCCTACTTTCACGCTTAAGTTAGGGAGATTTGACAACACCAAATTTTCATATATAAAATATTGTTTCTTTTTTAGAAATTAAATAATACTACGTAATCTAGAGACATCATATTGATCAGAATCGTATGAAATCAATTAAAAAAGAATGCCTCATATTTTAATTTTATAGAAGCAGATTTTTAACTATAAGTTTTAATGTGGTAAAATGTGAAAGTATATTAGATTTTTTTTATAAAAAGTTTTGTTTTGTTCAAAAGTTTAACCTCAGGAAACAAAAATAACTCGAACCCACTTTATGGTGGGAAATGTTATAAAATATAAGTAATTAAATAACTATACTACTTGATTACTAAAACTTCATATCAGTGATCTAGTAATCTTATAGTTTTGTCCAGTTGATTACTTGATCACTTTAATAGCCTTTCTCGTATCTTGTATATGTTGAATTATATTATTTGTGAAAAAATTCTGTAGATTCTCAAACAATTTAATAACATGATAATTATATTATCATTAATTTGTGAGTCTGCATTTTAATCTTAAATTTACGGGTTTACACTTATAAATTGATGTTTTTTTCCTCCTGGCGAATGGCGATGTACGTCATGATACCCTTTTATTTTAATCATTTCAAACCTTTATAATGGCTTCAACCACACTAAAATAATATCCAATATGTTTACTTTATTTTTGCTCTATGGTTCACCTCTAAATTTGGTTTATGATGTAACAGCCTCTCACATACAAACATACATCTTTATTTCTGTGTTATTTATATAGATGAATTATCATAAGAAGTCATGTGTTGATATGGTGTATCCGTGTATGTAAAGTTTGAACTAGATCGAATGGATAATCAAATATTTTTCATCATAATGGAACGTTATGTAAAGCTAGAGACATTGGCCAAAAAAATAAGACGCAAAAATCTAGAGACCACTTCTATACATATATCCAATTAAATTGGGTTGTGATTATTCTATCTACATACGAATAATTTTTTTTTTTTGGTCTCTAGTCTCTACCATGGTAAAAATGTATAATTTAACGTTTTTTATAAACAAATATTTTAAATAACAAAACTGAAACCAGATAATTCTCGGAAAACATATATATAGATCCCTTGAAAACGATGTCTATGGTTTTACTTTTGGATGATGGGTTTGATAATCATTAAACGTGTTCTAATTGGAACTTCGTGTTCTTAAAAGTTTGATGTCACACAATGTCGAGGTGGGAAAATATATAACGATATATGTTTGTCAATTATAATTGCACAAACACACACAATCAATGTAAAGGTAAATAGTATTGTGTTTATAAATATGTGTGTGTGTGTGTGCGCGTGTGTGTGTGACTATGTACAGAGATAAGTTTGTGTGTTATATCATGGCTTGGTTAGGTTGGCTGTACTCTATAAAGTTTTTGATATATCATCATGACAAGAAATGGGGACACTTAAACTCTATGATGTGATAATAATAATATCTTCGGTCAATAACACATTTTCCCAAATTTATAAAAATCAATAACACAATATCTACTGTTAATTTCCAATACTTATTTTCTTGACTTTAACTATGTGAAATTTTCAAAAACTATGTAAAATTTAAGACGCGAAAACAAAAATAATAAATTAAAATTGTCAACAATGTTTTTGATTACTGAAATTCTTACGATCTAAATAACATTCTATTCAAAAAAAAAAAAAACCTTTTGAGAAAAATCTTACAATCATCGTATGTTAGATGTACTTGTACTCCTTGTAATGTCGGAAAAATGATAAAATAAACAAAACTATCCCTTATACATTTTTCTTTCAGTATCATCATCAATAAGCTTTCATTCTCTTCCAAAAAGAAAAGATACTTTATAAAAATGAACATGATATACGTGAAGATCATATACGATCAAAGATCATAAAGAGAATATTTCAAAAATAATGAATGCAACTGAAGATAAATAGGGAATCAACAAAATAAAAGAAAAAAAGAAAAAGAGGGGGAATATATCTGACTATTTGGAACCATAAATAAATGACATAAAGATAAGTTCATACGACTTTTGTGGCTCATCAAAGGCCATCATCGTCCTCTCCTCTCTAGGCAGGCAATATAGTGCTTTCTAGTACAAACCTTCCACTTCCCTTTGTCCCAAGTTTTCCAAAATAACTTATCATCTATATATATTAATCGCATAAAATTAAATTATCTGGATAATGATATGCAAATATCTATCATTATCCAACTATTTTTCGTTAATCATGTTTCTATAAAGAAACAAGTTCTTTAGCTTTATTTTTCTTTTTTGTAACAAATATTCGGATTCGTGATTTCTGCTGGTATGTAATAATTAATAGACAGGTGTTTGTTAGCCCAAGATGGGCCTCTATCTTTGATGAACCAGCATCGAAATTGACAACGCGAGTAAGCCCAATATGGGCCTTTTATCTTTGATGGACCAGCATCGAAATAGACAACGGGGGCTCAAAGAACGTTGATCCACGCGCCGCCGCTAAGGAAAAGTTGCCGCCAACCCCTTTCCCGCCAAATTCGACACCATAACCTGCCTCGATAATTTCCAGTCGCTTTCTATTTCATTTGCTTTGGAAAACCCACCCGAAAGAGACTTTTTTTTGCTCCGTAGTTGCAGAAGGTAGCCGAAGGATTTTCGATTTCTCTATCTGCCGATGGAGGGCAATTTCGAGGAGCAGAACAAGCTTCCGGAGCTTAAATTGGGTAATGTAAAACCCTAGTTTTTTTTTTCTTTTCTCATATTAGATTTTCCATTTGGGTATATGGGTTTTGCAAAAGGTCTGATAATGGTTGCGCTTTTTAATTTTTGGTAGATGCTAAGCAGGCTCAAGGGTTTCTCTCGTTCTTCAAAACCCTACCAACTGTAAGTGTCGTTTTTTTTATTTATTTTTTGTTTCTTTCTATTTCTGGGGAAAATAGAGATTGTATAGAGCCCATAATTTCAATAAATCCCGCCGATTTAACTCGGAAATGAGATGCCTTAAAGATTAGGGATTCAAGCAAATGTAGGCATCTGTTTCAATTGAGAGAAAAAAGCTTATGTGGGTTTTGATTGTTCTTTGCTTTCAGGACTCGAGAGCTGTTAGGTTCTTTGATCGCAAGGTGAGTTCTGAATATTCAAACTTTTGTTAGTTCTCACTGGTCTGCACTTTGCTTGTTTAAACAATGTACATGAACCTTTCTTTGATTTATTGGAAAATATCAATTGAATTTTGCAGGACTATTATACAGCTCATGGCGAAAATTCAGTCTTCATTGCAAAGGCTTATTATCATACAACCACTGCTCTACGCCAGCTCGGGAGTGGATCGAATGCTCTTTCAAGCGTAAGCATCAGCAAGAACATGTTTGAAACGATTGCTCGGGATCTTCTCCTGGAGCGAAACGATCATACCGTAGAGCTCTACGATGGAAGCGGATCGAATTGGAGACTTGTGAAAACAGTTTCTCCTGGAAACATTGGTAGCTTTGAAGACGTTCTGTTTGCAAACAATGAAATGCAGGACATACCGGTCGTTGTCTCCTTATTTCCAAATTTCCAGGAGAGCAGATGCGTTGTCGGGATGGCCTATGTTGATCTTACCAGGTGGTTTCTTGGACTAGCTGAATTTCTTGATGATAGCCGTTTCACCAACCTCGAGTCTTTTCTGGTTGCTATTGGCGCAAAAGAATGCATTTTTCCAGCTGAATCCGGGAAATCCAATGAATGCAAAAGCCTGTTTGAGTCTCTGGAGAGGTGTGCTGTGATGATAACTGAGAGGAAGAGGCACGAGTTCAAAGGACGAGATTTAGATTCAGATCTTAAGAGATTGGTGAAGGGGAATATTGAACCTGTTAGAGATTTGATATCCGGGTTTGACCTTGCGACTCCTGCTCTAGGTGCTTTACTCTCTTTCTCTGAACTTCTTTCGGACGAGGGTAACTATGGGAACTTCACAATCCGCAGATACGATTTCGGCGGATTCATGAGACTCGACTCTGCAGCTATGAGGGCGTTGAATGTGATGGAGAGCAAAACTGATGCCAATAAGAATTTCAGCTTGTTTGGTCTCATGAACAGAACATGCACCGCAGGGATGGGTAAGAGACTGCTTCATATGTGGCTAAAGCAACCTCTCGTGGATTTGAACGAGATTAAGATGAGGTTAGATATAGTCCAGTGCTTTGTTGAAGAAGCTGGGTTAAGGCAAGATCTTAGACAGCATCTTAAGCGAATCTCAGATTTTGAGAGGCTTGTTCGGAGTCTCGAGAGAAGAAGAGGTGGTTTACAGCACATTATCAAACTCTATCAGGTACTTTCCGTACTTTAATCTGTTTCTCTGGATGTTAAAAATTGCACTTTGATTGTCGTAAATGTATTTATTATATCATTGAAAGTATAGGTATGTTTTTTAAGTTTCTTTGAATTTTCATTATTAATGCAGTCTTCTTCTTCTCTGTGTAGTCAACTATAAGGCTTCCCTTCATCAAAACGTCTCTGCAACAGTATACCGGAGAATTCTCATCGCTCATCAGCAAGAGATACATGAAAAAGCTAGAGGCTTTAACAGACGAAAATCACCTCGGCAAGTTCATTGAGCTGGTAGAGTACTCTGTAGATCTTGACCAGCTAGAAAATGGAGAATACATGATATCCTCAGGCTACGACACCACATTATCATCCCTGAAAGATCAGAAAGAATTGCTGGAGCAGCAGATTCACGAATTGCACAAAAAGACGGCTATGGAACTCGATCTTCAGGTCGACAAGGCTTTAAAACTTGACAAAGCAGCGCAATTTGGGCATGTGTTCAGGATCACGAAGAAGGAGGAGCCAAAGATCAGGAAGAAGCTGGCGACACAGTTTGTGGTGCTGGAGACTCGCAAAGACGGAGTGAAGTTCACAAACACAAAGCTTAAGAAACTTGGGGACCAGTACCAAAGTGTTGTGGACGATTACAAGAGCTGTCAAAAGGAGCTTGTTGATCGTGTAGTTCAGACTGTTGCCAGCTTCTCCGAGGTGTGCTTAGTTATCCATATTAAATATTGGACTGTTACAAAATTGGTTATCTTAAATCTTAGTAAAATATATATGGAATTTATATGTATATTGTATGGTTTAGGTGTTTGAGGAGTTAGCAGGGTTGCTCTCTGAAATGGATGTTTTGTTAAGCTTTGCTGATTTGGCTGCCAGTTGCCCTACTCCATACTGTAGGCCAGAAGTCACCTCTTCGGTTAGTACAATCTCAAGTTGATTGTTAAAAGTTTTCTTTTTTCGTGCAATTTTATGTCATAATGCTGAGATTGTTTTGTATAAATTGCAGGATGTTGGAGACATTGTATTAGAAGGAAGCAGACATCCATGCGTAGAAGCTCAAGATTGGGTGAATTTTATACCAAATGACTGTAGACTTGTAAGTATTGTAATGCTAAAATAAACCATACAGAGCCTTTGCTTTTCTTTGTTTCCCTGTTGACTTGAAGCATTTCCTTTGTATAATCAGATGAGAGGCAAGAGTTGGTTTCAAATAATAACAGGGCCTAACATGGGAGGGAAGTCCACTTTCATTCGCCAGGTATGATGATTTCTTTTAGTTCGATTTTGTTAAGGCAAAATGATTAAAACTGGTTTCCTGCCATTGTAAATTCCAGGTTGGTGTGATTGTACTGATGGCTCAAGTAGGTTCCTTTGTTCCTTGTGATAAAGCTTCGATTTCCATCAGAGACTGTATCTTCGCCCGTGTAGGAGCAGGCGATTGCCAAGTGAGTTTTAACTTGCTGCTTCTTTGTAATTGGACCTGCTGATTTCTGTAAAACTCTTTGACTCCAATCGTTTTCTCCCTTTGTGTTTAAGCTACGAGGAGTGTCTACTTTTATGCAAGAAATGCTTGAAACTGCTTCGATATTAAAAGGAGCTACTGATAAATCACTGATAATAATCGATGAACTGGGCCGTGGAACATCAACCTATGATGGTTTCGGTTAGTTTAACTACAATTTCTCTTCTTTTATTTGGATTTTGAGTCAATTTTGTTTATATTATGTTGTTAACGTTATCTGGTGACTACATCAGGTCTCGCATGGGCAATATGTGAGCATCTGGTTCAAGTGAAGAAAGCCCCTACTCTGTTTGCTACTCACTTCCACGAACTTACTGCCTTGACTCAAGTAAACTCTGAGGTCGCAGGTAACACTGTTGGTGTTGCAAACTTCCACGTCAGCGCACACATTGATACAGAAAGCCGCAAACTCACCATGCTTTACAAGGTTGGTTTAATTAAACTCATATGAGCTGGATCTTGAGTTTCTCTCTTGCAGCCTCCCTCTTAGTAAAAGTACCTGTGTTGATTTTCTTACAAACATGAAATAAGATTGGTTTTGTTGTGCTGTTTGTCTGCTTAGGTGGAACCAGGGGCATGTGACCAGAGCTTTGGGATTCATGTGGCTGAGTTCGCCAACTTCCCAGAAAGCGTAGTGGCGCTCGCAAGAGAGAAAGCTGCAGAACTGGAAGACTTCTCTCCGTCCTCCATGATTATCAACAATGAGGTCTGGATTCGTTTTTTCCCCATCTGTTTCTGGTTGGAGATGGAAATCTTTCACCCATTCATCAGTTTATAAAATCTCAACTGGAGAATTGTGACAAAGATGAAATTCTTGTGTTGTTGTGTTGCAGGAGAGTGGGAAGAGAAAGAGCAGAGAAGATGATCCAGAGGAAGTATCGAGTGGTGCAGCACGAGCTCACAAGTTTCTGAAAGAATTTGCAGAGATGCCACTTGATAAAATGGAGCTTAAAGATTCACTTCAACGCGTACGTGAGATGAAAGAAGAGCTCGAGAAAGATGCTGTGGACTGCCACTGGCTCAAGCGGTTCCTGTGAAACAGCCTTGCAACTCACTTTTAACTTGGTGGTTTTTGGTGTCGCATTTGTAAATTGTCTCGGTTGGTTCTCGTAGACTTGTAGTTTGTTGTCTTTGCGTGGGATAAGACGGATGAGGGCAAAAGTCAATTTCCATCATTTTTGTAAGTAAAGGTTGTTTTGTTTCCTCGCCCATTTTGTTGTTGATTTCTTACAAGAGAGCTTCAGACTAATACAATTCTTTCCGCGACACTTAATGCTAAGAAATACTGAACAGAACATAGAGTTATCTGGATTAGTAACTTGCGATTAAATAGTATTCTCGTGGTATCAAAAGATTTGAGCTAGAATACAGTTGCTACGAGGGATTAGGAAGATGTTTTCTAACATCTTTTTGATCTTGAATTCATACGAGCAGAGAGAAACTTGAACAAAAGCTTCTTTCGTCCCCATTTCCACCAGGTGGGAGCCCGAACAAGCTTCCTTTTCACCTGATTTTCTGTAAAACCAGTGATATTTTATTAGGAGAGAGTGCAATGAAGAAATATGCGGTTTTTTTTCTGGGGAAGGATCACTAACTTTTGTTTTCGATCAGACGTGTTTCCCACTCTGACAGTAATTTGGAGTAGGCAGTATCAAGTGATGGCCAGAACTTCATTTGAATATTCAGTACATCAAGAACAGTTTGCAGGCCGGCTCTTGAAGGTGTGGTAGCGATAGGCAAGTCGTTCTCCGGATTTTCACCCAGAAGCACCTTTATAGATTAAGCAGGATCATGAATAAACGTCGGTCTCCATAACCATATGCAGATTTTTGATAGATTATGGAGTTTGAAATAGAGATTAACCTTGATCACTGCTGTAGCAGAAGAAGATATGGAGCGAAGATTGTAGCTGCAAATAATGACGAAAAAGTCTTTAAAAGCTGCCACTTGAGAACAAGAGACTATTCTAAAACTGCAAAAAACACGTACCCGCCCTCCAGAATAACTAGCATTTTTCCGCCGCATAGATCACCTAACATCTGTGTCATTCGAGAAAAACCCGCCGGAGTTACCTAAAAGTAAAGAGTAAACTTGATCTCTTAAAACCAATATTGAAATAGATTGAACAGAGCATCCTCTGATGAGGTGCACAAGAAAATACTGATTCTAGAAGTTTTCAATATAAAGCTTACATCACAGCAGCCTAGAGGGTCTCCTCTAGCCGCATCAAATCCCGCTGATACGATGACAAAATCAGGAGAAAATGCAGAAGCTGCAAGGGAAGAGTTCCAATTGAAATTAGACTGAGTAAAGAATAAACGCACATTCAAAAGATCAGTTCACTTGCTGAGCTTATTAGTCATCAATTAAGCCAAAGCCTGGTTTGTCAGAAACCAAATATTTGTAAAGGCTAGAGTTGAAACAAACTCAAAAAGGGGAAAGCAGAACACGACTCTGTACCTATGGGAAGAACTACATGCTGAAAGGCATAGATATAGTCTTTATCACCGACTCCACCGCAACTCCATGGAATATTTACACAATAACCTTCAGCACCATTTGTACCCACCTGCACCGCATAATCAAATATTATGAACTTTTGCTCTGCTACACTTCAATAGATGTTCGAAACAAGATAGAAACCACACTGTAGCACCACATAATGCAAACTCAACCAAAAAAAAGCTATTATATAGATAATTAGATATACTGCAGCAACTAAGTCTACTACGGAATAATTGATGAGCCAATGTACAACAGAAAAGCATAGGTACCTCATCAGCAGCTCCAGTACCCGGATAGAAGTTTCCTCCCTCATGTCTGTGCAAGGATATGTACAATACCTATACGATGGATCCCGATAATTAAAAAAGGGCAATTCACAAAAATAATTCACTGCATCCGACACTCCAAGAATCGATGAGGAGACGTGCATAGAATTAGGCAGCTTACAGATTTGTTTTGTTCGAATATCTCTTGGGTTCCATTTCCATGATGGACATCCTGCAACAATGGAGAAAATATCCATATGAGCCTAAATGCGTGATGGAGAGAGAACAAGGATCAAGAAGTTTGAAGTTCTACAAAACCATCCAGAATTGAGTTATCAGCAACATTACCCAGTCCACAATCAGCACCTTCCTTGCCCCTGCTGCTTGTGCTACTAATGCAGCAACAGCTGCATTATTGTGAAGGCAAAACCCCATAGCATGTTTGATGCCAGCATGATGACCGGGTGGTCTAACCTGAATCAATCAAAGATTTTCTATAACTGCTATGGTGCAACTTCAATTTCAAGCAAATGTGTAGCTGCATCTTTAAATTTTAAAATTATGGTGAATTTTGACATACCAAAGCGAAGCCATTTTTTACACGGCCAGAGAAAATTTCTGTAGCTAAATCAGCGCACAGCCCTGCTGCAAGTCTAGCAGCACGTGCTGAATACTCATTAGCATATGTGTCAGAGGTGAAGTAGCTGCCAGGCAGTGGGAAAAGAACAGCATTAAGAGCAGCTTCGTAAAAAGGACATTACGATTCTAGTTAGAACAATCAGGTAAACAAGCAAGGATGTGCAAGCTGAACACTAAAAAGTTACAGATGGTTGGGATACCAAATGTTTTAAAATCCAAACCTATAGAGAAGCTGGCTTGTAATATTAACGGCGTCAACATGCTCTGAAGTATGGACCTCCACAATTGACAAAAATACACCAGTTAATGACTTGTTTGCAAAATTAACCGCAATAAACAAAATACTGGCAATTAGAGATGTCTCTAAAACAATTAACTAGCAGCTCACCATCTGGAGCTCTTGTTTCGTGATTTCCCTTGCATTAATAGGCAAGCATCTTCCAGGAAAGACACCTGCAAATTCTCAATGTAGTGAATACACAAATTACTCCCAACTTATAATACGGCAAAATGGAACAAATATGCTAACGACAGTAAACCAATATACCAGCTGTGGCAAGACTAGCAGCTATAGCTCGAAGACGATCAGGTCTCTCGGGATGTGGATGTGCCTTCACTTCGATCTTAATAAGCATGCCATCGACACATGTTAAAATGGATACACTCGCAGGGATAAATCGTATAGATGTCAACAGATACTATAGATTTCTCAGGAAAATATAACGGTAACAGAATCATACTTCTGTGTGTAGCAACATTCTCTCGTCGAACCCAACAGCCGTCGAGCTGGTTGCAGATGAGCTTCCTAAGATCAAGTTAAAAGAGAAGTGAGCATGCTTACAGCTACTTACAATTAGATAATGTTCAAAAGCAGCAACACAAGTAATTCATACCTCCATATTTCTGTTCAACTTCAGTGAGACCAGTATCTTTAAAAAATGGAGACGCCAAATATCCATGCCTCAGGATTCCAGATTCCTTGTGCTCACCACATATCTGCATCAAGGAATCAGCTTTACTGACGCATAGCAAAAGCGTATTGTGCACACACGTATGTCACTTGAGATCACAAAAAGTAGTAGTCGAGCAAGAAAAAGCAAACAAAACAAAAAACGTACATAACAATGGACCATATCACCAGGATTCGCCATAGTGCAATTGACGCAACACCACTTGACAAACTCCACCGGCGTCTGCACAGGTTCCCAATCACTGTCATCCTCCTCGTCTTCTTCATTCAGCAATGTCTCCGCACCGTAGATATCTTGAAAGGTCATTTCTCTTGAAACCCTAGCTCTTTTCTGCATAAGACATAACAAATGGCCGATATCACCAAGTGCAGAACCCAGAAACCGTGGGAATGAATGCATTAAGAGGAAAGCCATGGTTTTTTAGCTTACGGATGAAACACCAGATGCAGAATTTACGTCTCCATTGCTTAACTCCTCGTCGTCGGCACAAGGAGCCGCGACATCACCACCGTTGTTGCCGTGTTTTCTCTTTGAAAACTCACGGGAACTCTCGAGAGTTTCTACAACCATTGTTACCTCGGTAGTTACTGAAACAATTAACCAGCTGGAAAAATCTTTCGCTGTGCCAAAATAGAAGTAAAGAAAAACCCAATTGAGGATTTGCAGAACAAAAAGGTTTATCGAGAAGCTAATAGTTATAGTGTATTTTGTAATCGATCGACGATCCAGAACTCAAGAATTGCCTTTTTCTCTACGACGGAGCAAACACTTACCTGAAGAAACCCTTCCGGCGAAACCTACCACGATAGCGCAAACAGAGCAGAGAGACGACGACGACGTCGTTTTTAAATTTCAAAGTGTAAGATATTATTTGGGCTGAATTACTGTGACCCAATAAGGGTAGAAGCCCGTTAATAGACGTGATCTGAACACCAACTATTTCTTTCTGAACTTGACTCTCTCGGCTTTGGGATAACGATCCACACAAGATATGTAAAAATGACACGATATTTTCAGAGAAAACTATAGGTATGTTTTTTCTTTCAGTTTTGCTTGTAATGAAACCCAAACACATCCAGATAAACCAAAGCCTAGCTATTTGAAAAAGGAGGAGCATCTTATAGGCAAAGTTCATTGTTAATTCTAAGTTTGAGCCATTAGGTAAACACTCCAAAGTTAGGGAGACTAAGAGAAAGCTATTTTTTCCCATTTTTTCTTTCTTTCCTCAAATCTAACTTAGTAAAATGCGATTCTTTTGTTTGAGAACACCTCCATTGGAAGTCTTTTATAAGATATCTCATTATAAAATATAATAAAAAATGATTAAAAAAAAATGTCGAGAGATCTTTTTAGTAACCTACAATCTCCATAATACCTAAAAGCATCCTTGTTTTTTTGTTTCTCTTTAAGAAATTGTTAAATCCCTTTAAAAAACTAACTTAATTCTTTTTTTTTTTTTTGGGTAAGGAACTAACTTTATTCTTAGACATGCATATGAATGCTTCTTTTCTATTTCTGAAATTATAATTATTTTGTGGTATTTTGGGGAACAAACAATAAAAAGTGATACTTAGAATTAGCAAAATTAATGTCGCATGTTCTATATATTATATATTATTATTTTTGTTAGCGGGTGTACATAATATTAATATATATGTATGTATNAATATACCAGCTGTGGCAAGACTAGCAGCTATAGCTCGAAGACGATCAGGTCTCTCGGGATGTGGATGTGCCTTCACTTCGATCTTAATAAGCATGCCATCGACACATGTTAAAATGAATACACTTGCAGGGGATAAATCGTATGGATGTCAACAGATACTACAGATTTCTCAGGAAAATATAACGGTAACAGAATCATACTTCTGTGTGTAGCAACATTCTCTCGTCGAACCCAACAGCTGTCGAGCTGCTTGCAGATGAGCTTCCTAAGATCAAGTTAAAAGAGAAGTGAGCATGCTTACAGCTACTTACAATTAGATAATGTTCAAAAGCAGCAACACAAGTAATTCATACCTCCATATTTCTGTTCAACTTCAGTGAGACCAGTATCTTTAAAAAATGGAGACGCCAAATATCCATGCCTCAGGATTCCAGATTCCTTGTGCTCACCACATATCTGCATCAAGGAATCAGCTTTACTGACGCATAGCAAAAGCGTATTGTGCACACACGTATGTCACTTGAGATCACAAAAAGTAGTAGTCGAGCAAGAAAAAGCAAACAAAACAAAAAACGTACATAACAATGGACCATATCACCAGGATTCGCCATAGTGCAATTGACGCAACACCACTTGACAAACTCCACCGGCGTCTGCACAGGTTCCCAATCACTGTCATCCTCCTCGTCTTCTTCATTCAGCAATGTCTCCGCACCGTAGATATCTTGAAAGGTCATTTCTCTTGAAACCCTAGCTCTTTTCTGCATAAGACATAACAAATGGCCGATATCACCAAGTGCAGAACCCAGAAACCGTGGGAATGAATGCATTAAGAGGAAAGCCATGGTTTTTTAGCTTACGGATGAAACACCAGATGCAGAATTTACGTCTCCATTGCTTAACTCCTCGTCGTCGGCACAAGGAGCCGCGACATCACCACCGTTGTTGCCGTGTTTTCTCTTTGAAAACTCACGGGAACTCTCGAGAGTTTCTACAACCATTGTTACCTCGGTAGTTACTGAAACAATTAACCAGCTGGAAAAATCTTTCGCTGTGCCAAAATAGAAGTAAAGAAAAACCCAATTGAGGATTTGCAGAACAAAAAGGTTTATCGAGAAGCTAATAGTTATAGTGTATTTTGTAATCGATCGACGATCCAGAACTCAAGAATTGCCTTTTTCTCTACGACGGAGCAAACACTTACCTGAAGAAACCCTTCCGGCGAAACCTACCACGATAGCGCAAACAGAGCAGAGAGACGACGACGACGTCGTTTTTAAATTTCAAAGTGTAAGATATTATTTGGGCTGAATTACTGTGACCCAATAAGGGTAGAAGCCCGTTAATAGACGTGATCTGAACACCAACTATTTCTTTCTGAACTTGACTCTCTCGGCTTTGGGATAACGATCCACACAAGATATGTAAAAATGACACGATATTTTCAGAGAAAACTATAGGTATGTTTTTTCTTTCAGTTTTGCTTGTAATGAAACCCAAACACATCCAGATAAACCAAAGCCTAGCTATTTGAAAAAGGAGGAGCATCTTATAGGCAAAGGACATTGTTAATTCTAAGTTTGAGCCATTAGGTAAACACTCCAAAGTTAGCGAGACTAAGAGAAAGCTATCTTTTCCAATTTTTTCTTTCTTCATTCAAATTTAACTTAGTAAAATGCGATTCTTTTGTTTAATAGAGAATATATTTTGTGTGCATGCATGTTAGAGCACCGGGGTATCTCATAATAAAATATAATAAAAATGATTTTTTTTAAAAATGTCGAGAAACGGTTCTCAAATGAGAGAACTTTAATAACCTACAATCTGCATATTAACCAAAAGCAATGTTTTAAAATCCGACCCGACAAATGAACTGGAATAGTTTATGGGTTGCCGGACCATTGGATTAACTCGGGTTGTTATGGTCCAACCACAGATTAATAGATTAATAAACTTTTAATATAATTATGTATAATTATAAATATATTAAAAAAAATCTTCATAACATAAAATAATAATAAAAAAGGAAAGAAAAGCCCAGAAAACAAAGTATAATCACACACAAATGAAAAGATAATAAATAAAGAATACATTTTTTTTTAAAACAGAACCGATATGAAAACAAAATCAAAACCACGACAAACAACACAAAACTAAAATATTATAAAAAAAGATGGAAGTTATAAGACAAAATGAGATCGGCTATTCGAGTTTTTAAATTTTAAAATCGGATTACTATCATGTCGGAGAAAACAAACTATGGTCGTTCGTGTGAGAAAAAAAAAGTAAACCACAATTTAGTTGGTTCAACCAATGAATCGGGTCGCCGGGTATTAACATGCTTTTTGAATTTGATCAGGTTTCTAACTAACAAATTTAAATATTGAATCCGAATCGGATTAGTAACCGGGTCACTGATTAACCGAGCGATCCGGGTAGGATTTCAAAACATCGCCTAAAAGCATCCTTGTCTTTTTGTTTCTCTCTAAAAAGTTGTTAAATCCCTAAAATAACCTTTAAAAACTAACTTATTCTTAGACATGCATATGATGCTTCTTTTCTTTTTCTGAAATTATAAATATTTTGTGGTATTTTGGGGAACAAAAAATAAAAAGTGATACTTACAGTTAGCAAAATTAATGTCGCCTGTTCAATATATTATATATTATTATTTTTGTTAGCGGGTGGGTGTACATAATATTAATATATATGTATGTAATTACAAGGAAAATATTGAGTGATATATCATATATGTATATAACAACCACTAGTCCACAACAACACACCCGCGTAAATGAGAGAAATACACCGGAAAAAGGTAAAGATGTAGTAGATATGTGAGCTCTCTCTCCTTTTCATACCTCTATCATCATCTATATACTGATATACATACATGCATATATATATACACGTACAAATGTGTGTGTTGATGATCACTTGTGTGAACAAAGAAGCATAGTAATACATTTTCCAATAATGTAGAACTTTCCTTTCTTCTTTTCCAGAAACTCCCCAACTCCTTTTGGTGAAGAACACTTCTTCTTCTTCTTCTCCCAATTCTTCACTGCCTGCTTCTTTGACTTCTCCCTCATTGTTTTATTGTGTGTGTATATAACAAGTTTTTGTCTTTGTTATTATGGGGTTCAGGCGTTCAGGGTGTAAATTGATGATTGTGTGATGTTTAAAAGGTGTTTAAAAGGAAGCGAAGGATCATCATTATATTGGAGTGAGAGATAAATAGATAAGGAGAAAGTATTCCCCACCATTGATTAGGGACCCTTCAACAAAACAACCCAAAAACAAAGGCCACTTGTGGAGTGTGACCGACTAGCTTCCCATTATGGTTGAAAATATTTGATGTGTTGTTTTCTTGTCTCCTTTCAGTTCAAAGATTCATCATCGGTAGATATGTTTGCGATGGATTTATTTATTATAGTATGATTGGGTTATGTTAAAACATACGGTTATGCGGACCGTCCAAATCTGATCTTGGTTTTTAAAACTTAAATTGGTCATGCAAACTAACCTATGGTTAACAGATAATATGACCGGTTTGAAGGGATTTGATCCGAGTTCGGGTTTGTTTTGAGATAATTAAACGTTTAAGTGATTGTGCATGCATGGTTATAAAATTTCATTAAGCTAATTAAAAAAAAATATGCACAAGTCCAAAGAGTTATCGTGGAACATATTCCAAACTTACATTTAGTGTCCCATTATATTAGGTTTACGATAAAGATCTATAAGAATCTTATACCGTTAGTCCGTTATATTTCTCAAGATTATACATTTTTATCTACCTTTAAACTTACAACATATTTATACTAGCATAGTCCGATTGAGTCTTATCATAATTCTCTCATATTAACACACAATTAACTGTTAAAAATCAAGAGGTTGACCAAAAACGAAAAACTGTGAAAGTCAAGAACGTAAATAACTATAAATTTCAAAAGAAACGTTACGTACCCATTATACTGACTCCAGCCATTATGATATTTGGCATTTAATCTGTGTTCTGTGGTCATCTAATATTTCAAATCCATGACGAATGAATGTCAAGCCAGTCTTGCATTTTTTGTTGTTAAAGGGTCACGTCAGTCTTCCTTCCAATATATGGACAGCTCATTTCGAGTAAATCGCCAGGGACCTCAAAACATAATGCTCATTATGAGTCATAATCATAAGCTTTTTGTTTTCTTATTGAACCACATATACACTTCTCATTTAAGCTATCGTAGTTGACACCAATAAAGAATGAATAGAAAAGTAACGTAGTTTATATATTCAGTATAGTTCTCTTCAAAAAAAAAAAATATTCAGTATAGTTTACTTTCTCTCCACGAACATGGTTTACGAGTTTTGTTTTTGGTGTGAGGAGGTTGTTAAGAATATTAATTTTGTTCGGTGTTTGGTGCATGATAATTTTTGGAATATTCGACGCTCGTATTTCTTTCAAATAAAGTGTGATTTTAAGCAATTAATTATTGCTTCAAATCTTGTTTCTTACTACTATTTTGGCGGTGCAAGTTTCGCTGCTTCTTTCTTTCTCCTGGAAGAACAAACAACTTTTTTTTATTTATCTTTCTTTTTGGTTTCGACTAGAGGGAGACTAGCTCGAACTATTTGTGAAATCTTTTCCTTCACTTTTTTGACGTCATCTGAATATATTTGTTTTATATGAATTATATAGTGACGAAAAACATTACACCACTTAGTCTAAAGACTCTAGAAAAACATGTAGTCAATATTTTTAATTTTATTATGTGAAACATTTTGCGATTCTGGTGATTATACTTTGAAAACGTGTATTGCTTGAATACACGACTCTGATGGAAGATTAAAAGAGAAAGAGTCAAATTTAGCGGTTCCATTTTCAAGAAAAGTGGGAAATCACATGGGAGAATTTATATATTTTCAAACGTTAGGAAGTGAAATGTCCAATCCATCACACGAAACGGCAATGTGTAGGGGGATGCACCATGCACGTGAAATTCACGAAGACAAGACATCCCTTGCCTGTTTGGCTGTTGCACTCAATACAACCTTTTTTCTTTCTTTTGAAAAGCTAAATACAAAGATTGTGATTTTGGTTTTTAGAAATTTTTCCTATTTATCTATATTTTATCTTCGTTCCATTTGCATTCCATAAAATAATTAGATATGCAGGGACATATATTCCTTCACTATATCTTCGTTCCATTTGCATTCCATAAAACGAAAACATCAAATAAGTTCAAAAGTGAACCGAGTCGGTCCCAAATGCATTTGCCCCATTTACCTTTTCTTCTTATCAAGTCTCTCTAACTATTGTGGCTCGGTAAAACCGTCCTAACCAATTGAAAATCAAATGTTCAAAACTTCTAAAGATAACACAACAATCCTAACGAAAGACAGACTTGTTAGAGCTTTTTTGTTTGTTATGAATCAACACTATAATTTTGGAATATCTCTCCTAGAAGTTTATAACTCAGCATTTTAAGTGATTGTAAAGCTGCCATGTCAATAAATGAAAAAACTTGAACTACCAATAAAAACATTTCGTTTTTACATGTCACATTTTTATATGGGTCTAGATATTTAATTTGTTTGGGCCTTCAAAGAAAATCCAAGGTGTTATTATTCATTAAATTAGAAAATAATTATATCAAATAAAAAAATATGTTAAAGTGTAGAAAATTAAAGAAGCGAGGTGTAAACGGCACAATCATTTCTTCAGGGGTAATTTTTGATATATTTTCAACTTACTCACTACGGGGGAAAAAATTGGCTTCGGGAATCAGTGAGAAAAGCAAATCTGATGAGAGATGATGTCCGAAGATTCAATTAATCTAAACTCTAAAGTTCGTGTTTGGTTATGCAATTTTTCAACATTTTGTTCGATCGTTGATGAGACAGTCTTCTTCTTCTCTTTATGGCGGAATCTATGGGATTGATGACTAAATTAAGACCCTTTGTTCGATCGTTTATGAGAGAATCAAATGAGATGTGCATGATATATATATACACGATGGGGTGATATGCGTTACACTTGGGAGATGGCTAAGCTGTTAGATCCGAAAGGTGAGTATTTTTGGGATCAGATTATATCTGGTGATGATGGTATCATCTATGGTGAGATATAAGAAGAGTCTTGATATTGTCTTGGGAAACGACGAAGTTGTTGTTATCGTCGATGACTCAAAGAATGCTTTTGGTCACGCAAATCAGAAAAAAACTAAACGGAATCTTCACTGGTCTGACCAAGATTCTCTTCTTCTTGTCTCTTCTTCATTTCCTTCTCGTATTGCCTTAACGCTTCCTCCATCCTCATCTGCGTTAAACCCCAAGTGTAAAGAAAATTACAAAACCACCACAGTATTATGATCGAGGACAAGCTTTCTCAGAGGAAGAATGATAAAAGAAGAAGAAGCTGACCTTGTAGCTAACTTCGATGCGATGCATTACGTAGAATCCGAGAGTCCCGCCGAGAAGTGTTCCAGCTATGATCCGTGCGTAACCCCATGTCATCGAGCTCAACGCCATTTCCTCTCTTTCTTCTCTCCCTCTTCGATTCCAATATTTTAGCTCTCTCAATCTCGAAGCTTTAGATCTCGTTTTCGTTTACCGGAACCAAATAATAAACCGTACCGGTCGGTTCAATTTCTTCTTTTTTGGTTTGGATTATTTTTGGTACGTTTCTAACCAAGCTCATATCCGGTCGGGTTCAGATAACAAGGGAAAGAAACTAGATATGGGTCAAAAGACTCAAAAACCAAAGTAACCCTGAAACGATTCTAGAAGCAAACGAAAAAGATGAGAGATAATTGATTCTGGTTATCTTTACGTTCGAACATGTCAGTTTTTAGCTGACATAAAATTCTGGTTATCTCAATTTTTCAATTATTGACCGAGAAGTCGATTTGATATCGTACCATGGTCCGGTAATTTCGGTACCCTTATACTTATAACATGTAAGCGCAGGCAAAAAAGAAGCTGGTTTAGATGCCTTCAATTCAACCGTTCGGTTCAAAGAGAAACTCGGAAACCAGTGGCAAGTGATCGCTTCCCAATTCCTGCAAAACCAAAGACGAAGGAATTTCACCATTAGGCGGCGGCACTGTGATAGTAACAAAACCACTTTCACCAAACTTTTAAAACTGTGTTGCATACTTGACAAGGAAGGCCTCTGGTTTTGCAGAGAACATCAATGGGAAGTGTATCAAGGACTCTTGCAGGCACAAGACCATCAGAGTACCTGAACCAGAACCAGACGCATATATGTGTTTCCAATTAATTCATCAGCCAACTATATTATATTTGTCATTTCGAATTTGGTTTTATTTACAAATGTTTTTACCAGAGGTAATCAACCGTTCCAAGAAATTTCGAGTGATACGAGGTTGCTAGAGGTTCACCAACAGAGTCCCTTGTGTTTGTTGAGCCCTGTCGTGTACCAGTGACCATGATCATATTTAGCCTCTTTTTTTTTAATGCAGATTTTGAAATACACATATAAAGACTGTTTAATTTACTATTTCTTGTACCATTTATAGACAGTAAAGCTTTGTGTGTGTTACCTTAACCGAGGCATATGAGCTATGGAGTTTCAACGGATGCACAGCCCAGTACGAGTTCTCTTGCCCGGTCGCGACACGGATCTCTTCGGTGGTCCAAGAGCAACTTGAGCATCTGAAACCAATAAATATTGTAAACTGTTTTTAACTTTTAATATTCGCAGTAATGAAACGAAAACCTCAACCACAGCCTGCTGAACACAGTAAACAACCCTTAACTGCAGAACCTAATCAAATCTTTAAAAACTAATCTTACCTGCTTATGGAAGTTATTGTATTACTAGATTTGCTTCCGGTCTCAAGAACTTGGTCTGGATGACAGTTTCTCTGGCCAGACAGCTCTTTTTTGTCATGTTTCATGATATTCAGCTGTAAGATAGAAACATTGTCCGACTTAAAGAAACCATAAGCGGACAAATGAGTAGTGTGACTGAAGCAAGACGCTGTAAATGGTCATACTTCAGAGGACGCCAAGAAGTTGTACAATGGACTCTGCATGTGATTAGATAAAATCAAATAATGAGATCAAACAAATTCAACAATGCCAAAGTGGATGCGTTTATTTTTTAAAATATGTATGTACCTGGGGTGTGCTATTGAAATCTCCCCCTAGAACAATGGGAATATCATCACCCCATTTCTTAGAGAGCAAGTGAGCCTTTGAGCAGAGGGAACGGATCTATCAAATCAAAAAAATAAGCCATAGGAACAATTAGGAACTCAGGTGAAAAAACAAAGCTACGAATGAATTCACGTTTCCATGCGCAATACTTAGTGACTTAGACATGTGGACACATATGCTAGTGAACATTTCTTGACTGAGACTCGGTAAGTTTTCAACTGATGAAGCCACATGGACCAATCAACATTTTGTAAACTTCATGAATGTCAATTGTTCATGTAGTGCATCTACCGAATGAAAAGTCGAGACTTACCTGGCCTAGCTTCAAATCTCCTCTACTTGGATTATAGAGCACGTGAATGTTACCAACCAGTAGCTTTCTTGAATTAGACTTCCGCAGCTGAAAGAAAATCCCAAAAAAACACCTAAGCATATATATGAATTTGTTAAAATATTAATAAGAATTGCTACCTCGAGAACAGAGAGTTGTGCAACATTATCGCGCATCCCAAACTGGCTAAACTCAATGTTTTCCCTCTCCAAAACCCGAAACCTTGTCAAAAAAACATAGTATATCTTTAAAGGAACACCGAGTTGTTTTTTTTTGTCGTTTTTCTTCACACTGATCAATACATATTTGAGTCTAGCAATAATTGCTACCTGTCGGCCTTCCAAAACATTGCGCACCCATCAATGTTATCTCCAGTTCGCCGCTGCCATTGCAAAGCTTATAATTGTAGTCCTTCTAAAAATTTTGCTGAGGCTTAAATGAAACCAGCCAACGATGTTTTTACACGTCACGCCACTCAATTTTTTTTTATCAATATAGAAAATTTAATTGATACGGTACAAAAGGGAAATACATCAAACCTTGTAGGAGCCAGCATATCCAGCTTTCTCCATCATGCTGAATAGATCGAAGTACTTGTCAACTTCCTACAATGATCCGCAACAAAATCATCAACACAACTCTCTGAACCAACGAAATTAGAACTCAAGGAGAAAGCCTATATTACCTGCATACAGATTATGTCCGGTTTGAGACGAATCATTTCCTCGCATATCAACCTTTTGCGGTAGCCCCACTTCAGGTGAGGAAAAGACACATTGGAGTACAAATCTCTGTGATATGATGAATTCCTATCTCCCAGTATGTTGTATGACACTAGAGTGAATCTCTCTGAAGCTGTATAACACATAGAGACACTAGTAAGAACAAAGGCATCCCCATTTGCACATGCTTATGGGCAAAACACGTCTACGGACGAACAGAAACTCGATCTTAGCTAATATCTAACTAGACGTTTCGAGTCTCCCCATGAGGGAAATAATCCTAATTTCGTCCCCAGAGCTTGGTCCTTCGATTAATAAAATCTTTGATATAGCATTTTATGAGAAAGAACAGGAAATGCCATCATCACACTACCTTCGGAAACTGTGGATGTATCTGAATCGATCCAGTCACGAACAATATTCCGAGAAGTCGGCATTTGATCGGGATGTCGACGCCGAGGAAGAGGGTTTTGCCATCGACGGCTGTAAGAGCGAGTTGACGAGGGTTCGGGATTCGAATCGGACGGTCCAGATGCGGAAGAGCAACACACGACGAGGCTCGCATCGCAGGAGGAACGGAGAGACAGAGACGATGAAGGATACCGATGAAACCCAGACGGAAAGTGTCCACCGTAGGAGATTCGGAAAGCTCCGCCTGGCCGTGACCAAGAACAACCGACGCTACGCATTTGATTTTGTGGAGATTTGAAAGAGGAGATTCAGGATTTTGGAAGAAATCGAAAACCACACACACCGCTTGGCGCCATATGGATAATGTATCTTTTTTTCCAAGTTTCTCTTGAAACATACAAATAAATGTACTCTCCGAAGGCCCATTATCAGGCCCATACAAATATAAATTGTTGACTTGTGCCCGTTTACAATTTACTTTACTTTAATTTTTTTTTTCTAAACAGGTTTTTTTTTTTGGACAACGAAGAAAACAATCAAGAAATTAAAATCGTTGCAGTTATTCGACCAAACACGACAATTTTTTTTACAATTTTTTTAAAAAAAGACATAAAATTTAATCAAATCTAATTAGTTGACATAAAAATTACCGTAACTATTCGAAACTTGAGTGTTTTTGTGCGAGTATATCTATCTGGCTACGATGTGCGAGAAGTCAAAACAAATCAATATAGTTATTTTAAATTCAACATTTTTAATAATAATATTTTACATCCATACTGATTTTTCTAGCATGCCTAGTATAATGGCACAGACGCCCTTACTGAAGCATCAATTATACTGTCTGTTCATTTCTTTTTTTGCAATCTTGCCTTTGACAAAGAAAAACTCTATTATTGCGTCTACATTATATTGTTCTTAAGATAAATAAGGATAAAACTGTTATTGATTTAATGAAAAGGTAAAGTGGGTGCAGAAAATGGATACAATAAGATGAAAAAACAAAAGAGAAATAAATGAAACGCAACAACCAAGGGCAAAAAGGGTGCGTTACCATTAATTCAGGGAAAGCGAAATAAATCCAAAGCTCGTCTAACAAAGTAACAACCTTACTACCAACTAACTACTCATTAATTACCATTTTAACCCTTAATCTAGTGATCTCCACTATAATACCGAAAGCATTCAATATTTAATTACCGCGTAAACAAATTGAATTCCTAGTAGATGGTTAATACAAATTCGAGTGTCCAAATTGTTCTTGGATAAACAGTTAAAAGATACCGCATTGACGCATTGTTTAGTGGAAGTTCTTTGCAATAAATAAATAGTAATAGTGTGACACACGTTGTCACGCATCTCTAGGATGTTAATAATGGATAATCGTTTGTAGTAAAGAAATTAGCAGGTCCAATCCCTATCGACTACTACTACACCTACTAGTCAGGTCCGTACACTAAGCTGTAATTTGTATGAATTATATATAGACCAAGTACAATTCTTCTTTCGAGGGCATGACAAAAATAAACTCAATTATACAGTCTCTATTTTATTTTATTTAGTAATCTACTATGTTGGGATCATATGATAACACTGATACTTATGATTTTGATATACACATACAATATCTTTAGTTATAAAACTTGGATTTTAGTTTTGCATACAAAATTACGAAGTTTTTTTTATACAAGTGATAATGTGAATCCCAAATATTTAAACAGGATGATAACGACAGCAATTCTGGCGTGACTCTCTCTCTCTGCACAACCCCATTTTTTTCCTATAAGTAAAAACATCTCTTCCCCTTCTCCTCTTCCACTCACTCATCACCTTCGCCGGAATCAATGGCTTTCCCGCGATTTTTCGTTCTCCTCTCCGTCGTCAGTCTCTCTCTTTTACTCACCGCGACCGATGCTTCCTCTCGCTCTCTACCCTCTTCACATGAAACGACCGTGCTCGACGTCGTTTCATCTCTCCAGCAAACACAACACATCCTCTCAATCGACCCGACTCGTTCCTCGCTCACCACCAGAAGACCCGAGTTCGAATCCGAATCCGTCCCGGTTTTACTCAATTCCTCTTCTCCACTATCTCTAGAGCTTCACTCCCGAGACACGCTCGTGGCGTCACAGCACAAGGACTACAAGAGCCTAGTACTGAGCCGGCTAGAACGCGACTCATCCCGAGTCGCCGGAATCGCCGCCAGAATCCGGTTCGCCGTCGAAGGAGTAGACAGATCCGATCTCAAACCCGTTTACAACGACGAAACCCGATACCAACAAGAGGATCTAACGACCCCCGTCATCTCCGGAGCTAGCCAAGGAAGCGGCGAGTATTTCTCACGGATTGGATTCGGAACTCCGGCGAAGGAGATGTACGTGGTGCTCGACACCGGAAGCGACATAAATTGGATCCAGTGCAAGCCTTGCTCCGACTGTTACCAACAATCCGACCCGGTTTTCGACCCGGCTTCGTCTTCCACTTACAAGTCGCTCGCTTGCTCTGCTCCACAGTGCGGTAATCTCGAAACCTCCGCTTGCCGCTCAAACAAATGTTCCTACCAAGTTAGCTACGGCGACGGTTCGTTCACCGTCGGAGACTACGCGACCGATTCGGTGACGTTTGGCAACTCCGGGAAGGTAAACGACGTCGCTTTGGGGTGTGGACACGACAACGAAGGTTTGTTCACTGGAGCAGCCGGTTTACTCGGTTTAGGCGGTGGAGCTTTGTCGATGACGAATCAGATCAAAGCGACGTCGTTCTCTTACTGCCTCGTTGATCGCGACTCGGGTAAATCGTCGAGCCTCGATTTCAACTCGGTCCAAATCGGCGCAGGAGACGCGACGGCTCCGCTTCTACGTAACAGCAGGATCGAGACTTTCTACTACGTCGGGCTCAGCGGATTCAGCGTCGGTGGTCAACAGGTCTCGATCCCGTCGTCGTTGTTCGAAGTAGACGCTTCGGGAGCCGGAGGAGTGATCTTGGATTGTGGAACCGCCGTGACTCGTCTTCAGACTCAGGCCTATAACTCGCTGCGCGACGCGTTCGTTAAACTCACCACGGAGCTCAAAAAGGGAACATCGAGCATCTCTCTCTTCGACACTTGCTACGATTTCTCGTCTCTCTCCACCGTGAAAGTCCCGACGGTCGCGTTTCATTTCACCGGCGGGAAATCGCTAGATTTGCCGGCGAAGAATTACTTGATCCCTATTGATTCTTCCGGAACGTACTGCTTCGCTTTCGCGCCGACGTCGTCTCCGTTGTCGATCATCGGGAATGTGCAGCAGCAAGGGACACGTATCACCTACGATCTAGCGAATAATCTTATCGGGTTGTCAGCGAATAAATGCTAAAAGTGGATGACTAATAGTTTTACGGATATATCAGTAAAACTCTTGGTTGGTTCTTTACAATGGAACATCTGAAGTGTGAATTTTTTTTCTTTCTTTTTAATTAATCAGAAGTTTCTCGATTAATAATAGGATTAATTATTATAATAAATTTGAAAATGCTTGTCTGAGCGAGTGATTTTTAGTTATTGTCTGATACTACTAGTTCTACTAGATTTGTGTGTTTGTGAGATGGAACAATAGTAAAAAAAAAAAAAGTATCTAAAAAAAGTAGTAATCTAAAGAAACGTCTTCGAATTATTTTTTCTTTTGTTGGGGCCTACTATCTAAACTGTTGTCTGAGTATATATTTTAAACTGTTGTCTGAATATCCCAACTGTATGAAAGTCAATCAATGTGAAATTAAAGCCTTTTTTCTTTGACTCAAATGTGAAAAGTTAAGTCAGGCTAGAAAATTCGCCTTTCACACAGTCACGTTAAAAAATACTTTACATGGAACTGTGAGCGAATAATCTGTAATCTAATCAAAGGATTGTCGATTATAATAGTAAAGACACCGTATCACAAACTTATACATCAACAATAAAAAAATACAATATTTTTTTTTTCTTTTTGTTCACATTGGCTACGGAAGAAATTAAACAAAAACATGAGATAATTATATCATTATGTGCGTAAGTTTTTTTTTTTATAATATTAAATTAATTAAAAAAAAAACCTTTTTTCAGCAAAGCTATTCTTTTTGATTTTTGAAAAAATTTAAAAACAACATGTTCTACTTTTAACTTGAACTTTGTTCTTATCTCTTACAGCAAATCCAATAGAGACACTTTAGTGTGTTTGTCTTATTGATTAATTATTAATATTTTGTGTACTTTATGCATATAAGACATTTAATAAGATTTTGTTGTTTTTGAGCATACAATAAAGACATTTTTTATGGGTGTTTTAAAAACAAAAAATAAATATTTTTTTAAAAATAAATTTAATTTAGGTTGCACAAAAGAAAAAAACAAATACCAATTTTTTTTTTCATTCTCTCTTAATTTTTCATCGACCACTCCCGGTTGTATACATGTCCGTTCTTAGCTTAGAAAAAAAATCTTAATTTAGATTCTGATCTTAAACTTTAGACATCCATAACCATTATTTTATTTTGCTTTAATACTAAGAACATTAACTTAGACCTTTTAGGATAACCATTTGGGTTGATTTCTCATTTGTCTATCAATAAATTTAATAAGCGTGTTTGGATTGTTTGGCAAATCTTCATGCCCGCGAGCATTTTGTTTCCTCCAAATACTATGAATCGTGGTTTGGAAAATGTATCTTGCTAAGAAGCTTTGTATACGATCGAGATTTCCATCACTAATGCTATAGACTAATGTAATGAAGACGTCTTAGTGCGTAAGCTTTTTACATGCACGAAGCCACGTCTTAGTACGATAGACGCGGGTGGAGTTTAGGGTTTACTTAGCTTAGCCATATAAAGAAGTCACGAACGAGTTACAGTTGGTCCGTTTCTGGTTTTCGTCATTATATGGTTCTTTTTCGTAATATGGGTGCTTCACTCATCATGACTGCGAGATAGATAATAACAATATAGCTATATGTCCATTACAGACAAAGAAATTCATAAAGTTTTAACAACTTCAAGAAAATACCATCGTATTTAAAGTTAGATGACGTAAATGGAACAGGTCACGGTTGAATATTCTTATCCGAAAAATCAAAATGCTTTTGATGTACTTTAAGATCAATCGTTTATAAGTAAGAAAATTACTAACAATATAGTTATATACTTAAATACACGACTAGACTAAAGAAATCATTTTCAAGCAAGTTAGCTAACTTAATAATGATGTATTAATATAAACCACAATAGATTATATGCTATAGTCCCACAATCACAGTTTTTATTTATAATAATTTGCTCATTCCGTAAATTCAATATCTAAAATAACAAATTGCGTCATTAATTAATTATATTCCAATATTTCGTAGTGATTGTGAAGTATTATCAACCGGAACATATATTAGTTTAGATATTGAATCACAAATAAGTATTTGAATGTACAAATATATAAATCAATCTAATTCGGTATACAGTAGAACCTCTATAAATTAATACTCGATTCATTAATATCTCGCTAAATTAATATTTTTCGTCAGTCCCAAAATTATTTTTTCAACCAAATAATATATCTATAAATTAATAATCACTATAAATTAATAAATTTTTATAAAACTTCATGGTCTTAATATTATTAAATTATAGAGGTTTTACTGTATCTTAGATATTAGCGACTCGACTCACGATATGTAGATGTCAAATCCATACATAATTTTTCTGTCTCTGATCCTAGCTCATCCTCTTACGACTGCATCATCCAGGGACATTTTTCACAAACGATGCGAGAACGAGTAACGTTCGAAGTTGTTGTCTGGGCATTAAATGCATATATGGACAATTATAATGCAAATAAAATAGTATGATCTTACAAAAAAATAAATTGTAACCGTATTCTCTGAACCTAGCAAGCCCGCGCATGTTTGTATAGCGTGAACTAGATTTATCGACCAAGTCATATTTAACATCATCAAATATCACTACTCAAATACTGCGTGATGATATTAGAATATATACCCAAAATTCAACTATCTGATAAACTAATAAAAAAAGACAAACCCTCTAAATATCTATCCTATTATCTCGAACGAGAAAAGGGGTTTGCAATATTTAAGAGACTAAAATACATGTTAATTAGATCGAGATAATCGTGAAATTTCAACCTTCCCGCTAATCAATTTTTCATATGACTGATTACTTGAAATATATCATATCAATGTTTCAGTTATACTCATATATACCACCTTCGCGCATGTAAATTTATTCTCCACCGGCTGCTGATCCTCCCAAAGATCTCACGAAACTCCATGATCCGAATTACCAAGAGGAGGAGAACCATAAAATCACACCAACAATTTTTTTTCTTAAAATTATCGTTAATTACAAGATTTCAATATTTTGTAACTTCACAAAAAACAAATGAAATTACCAATGGACGTAATGGCGTTGGGGGTGATGAGAGCGTAGGTGAGGTAAGAATCACATGCAAGAGTGGCCCCTCCCCCATTTCATTATGCTCCTTTTAGACAATGCCATATGAATGCTGCCTACGCAATTCATGTGTTAAAAATTATAAATTACTATCATATTTTACGGCATAACTCCCTTCACCAACAAACATTAACATACCGTATCATTCGCACTCATGGTGGTCATATATTTATTATCGTTATCTAAAACACATGTATAGAATTGCGAGTGTCGAGAAATATTTTGTTTCTCTGATCACGTTCGGTCGTTGCGGTTTCAGAATCTGGCGTTCATTTTGCGATTGGATTACCTCCCGATCAACTCATCCTAATATAGTAATATCCTATACTATATGATTTGATTGATGGTGTTTTAGCATTTTGGGATTACTGATCTATATACGTCCTTTAATAAAACAACTATATATATAAATATAAAAAATGGTAACGAACATAATAAATATAACATGATTTTTCTTTTTTTAAAACGTAAATATAACATGATTTTAAACAAATATCCTATACAATTTATGAACATTATGGTGAATATGATCCATATAACTTTATAGGCTGCCGCCAATGACGAATTTTTTGATCGCCCTTGCTAATAATGATCTTTTCCATCCTTTAACAAAAAAAAAATGTAAAGAAATAATCGCGGGGTAAATATAAACGCGGGATTTATTATTTTTTTTTTTTTGATAATTCAGGAAATCCCAAATCTATGGAAGAGACAGATTAATTTCTGGGGGAGGTGCAGTTTATGGATAGACCCTTTCTCCAGGTATTTAAATGGGCCGAACGCAAATGCCCATATCCGTGTGGTCAAGTGGAAATGATTTAACAATTCCACGCTTAAGGGGAATCGATCTCTGGCCTAGACCAACAAGATAACTCCTCCTCAAGTGAGAACCACTAGACCACCACCATTTGGTTAATATAAACGCGGGATAAAGAAATAATCGTTAAAAAAAATGTAATACAGTGTTGCATGTAATACATCCATGTCACATGTTAATTTTCAAGAAAAATGATATTGGTAAATCGTTACAAAAAAAAAAAAAAAAAAATGACTGAAAATCGAAAGGGGTAAAAAAAAAATGACTACGTCCTACACGCCTAGATATAATATTTAGAATGTTCATGGTTTTTTTGGCTTAAAACCAGATTTAAATGTGATTGATTTTATTAGAATAATTGCATAATAGTGATGCATTATTAGCAACTATTGATTGCATAGAAGTGATGTATTAACAAATTTAAGCGTCGTAAGACAAAAAGGACAGGAAAGTAAAGGAGCACCGTTCCCTCGTGGTCCGCATTACGAACGCGGGTCCCACTCGAATCTGTTTGTCGGTAAGATCTTAAACCAAAAGCGAGCCAACACGTGGCACTGTGGCTTTTCGGATGATGAGCTTCAGAGCTTCTCTTACCAGTACTGTAGTTTCACATTAGATTCTGCTTTCACGTGGATTGAATACATGACGACAATATCACTGCAAATAATACTACTTATCATGCAAATTGCAATTATCCTTGAGAATAATGTATAGAGGTTTTGTAATCCGTGAAAAAAAGAGTTTTGTAATAAAAAATCAAATTGGTTCTTTGAACGTTAAATTTTGTTTTTACTATTAATTTTAGTTAAGAGTAAATCATAGTATACTCTTATTTTGAGTTTTATTTTTGTTCCCAAAAGATTTCTTTTAGAGAGTTAAATGTACTTTTTGTTAATTAATGTTAATATATTGTAAATTTCAAAAAATCTTAACTAAAAGTATTTTTATTTTTGAATTGTTATTGATTAATACTAGTTATTGAAAAGTAGTTAGTATTAAAAAATAATGCATTAATAAGTAACAATTAATTATTTTTTAATTAGTATATATATTATATTAAAAATTTAATATGGTACTCGTTTACAAACAAACACAATTATCTGAAAACGACATTCTTTTGGTTTTCGTTTGAAAATGAAAAAAATATTTGATTAATCATTTTTGTTTTTATACTTTTTTCTTTTCGCCCTCAAAATTTTGTTTTTATATAAAAAGAAAGTTACAAGGATATTGATATTTTTGTCATAAACAAAGACAATTGAATTTGATAACTTCCGTTTATTCAAAGTATACGTAGTTTTTTTTAATAAGAAGAAATAATACGTAGTTTCAAATATGTTACCCTTATTTTTAGTGTTCATGTGGATATAAAAGTAATTTTCTTAGAAACACTCATTACGTTGGGATTTGTAGGAAGACGTTTGACTTTCAAGAAAATGTTAGTGAAGTCGCTATAGAAATGGACCAGTCATGTTATGCATTGTATTGCTCCACAGTACTTATCTTCGAAAAATGTTCAGGAGGCTACGGACTGGATAGTTTTCGACTCCTTTATTTAAGAATCAAATGTACTAAAATACTAATAGCTAAAAAAATGGATATAGTTTAGAGGTTTATACCAAACTCGGATTAGTTTTTCAAGATGAATATAGCCATCGAATGATTCATTCACCAAAGTTTTCTAATAAGCTTAAAACGTGATATTATTTTGGTTGATCAAATGAGAGCGAAAATATTTTTAGTAAAAACCAAATTTAGAGGAAACAATGTTGTACTTTATCCTTATTTTTTTGTTTTACCATTAGATCACTACTAAGTTATCTGTTCTATAGATTTCACAATTCTAAAATATTAGTAGTATACATTTTTAAATAATCCTTTTCTAAATGATGTTCTATAATTTTGATAAACTTAATTCTAACTAAAACTGAACTAATTAATTAGTATCCGCCAGCTGCTTTGAATCTGAACCAAAAGACTATTCTTGCTATGCCATTGAGTCTGATTGGTAACCAAATTTTTTTAACGGTAAGCTGTAATGATAAGTGCTTATAAAATAGTTGAAAACTGTAAGAAAAGAGCTGTAAGAAAAAACTGTACAATAAAGCGGAGTATAATACTGTTGGTAACGCTTTCTATACTGCTTTTGTGATTGGTAACTATTAAAACGGTAAAACTTATAAAGAGTTTTATGGTAAAGTTTTTTGGGTTACCATTCTAACCCATTATTTATCTGCAATGTTTTCTTTGGTTTAAAAAAAATTCAGAAACGTTTCAAGCCCACTTGTAAAAAAAAAAAAACTTTTTTTTATTGACATTTATCATAATACGGAGATAGTATGGTTAGAAGGCTGACTAATATTTAAACTTAACCAAGGGGCAGCATAACTTTGCAGGAAAATCATACGGAAAATTAGGACCATGTAAAGACAAGACAGAATGCGACATTAAAGGCGTTTTATTTAGGCTGATTTATAGTAAAGTGTCATGCAAATTCATTAAATTCTACTTACAAGTTCCAAGATGGAGATGCACATCACATTGGATACTTCTCGTGATTACTCTATTCACATTGATTCCTTTATCTGAATCTCGTTTCATAATTTTGTTTCGGGTTGGGAAAGATAAGAGTATATGAACGAATGAACATATATATTATATAGTATGGATACACCCACAAACACACCTTTGTAGGGCCTAAGTAAATATTGTACCGTTCACATTTATGCTTGAGGGGAATGGACTTGTTTTAATGGGTGACGACAAGTAATTATGGGGACCTAATTCGGCAAAGCAAAATTGAGGACTGGGTTTCAAATTTTAATTTTGAAACTAAAACATCGGGAGTGAAAATGAAAGGAAGGACAATATAATGAGTTTATTATTATAGGGGAATAAATAAAACAAAAAACCTCAAAGGACCACACTTGTTGGGCGGATGACCAAAGTTGACGGATGGAGAAGACTCGTTGAAACTCGAAAGAGCCTAGTCGCCAAGTGGTGTGTCTGTATGCAGAAATGTCTTGTCTTTCGGTTTTCAATCATTTGTGTGATTTTTGCGTTTGTATCTGTTTAAGAAGAGTTTTCACCGAATTTACAAATCTTTTCTTTTCTTTTCTACATATCGTCGTTGACGTGAACACTTGGTCAATAAATGATATCTTTCAGTCTTTACGTATACAGCATTTTCTTAAAACTTTTCTGTGGCTTTTATATATGTATGAAGTAATTTGGATCCTCTCTGTACAAAAGATATCATAGTCCCACCGTTTTAGAAATTGCCCAGAGAACAATATAAAAAGAAGGAGAAGAAAAGAAAAACAAAACAACAGCGGAAAAAAGAAGGAAAAAGTTAAAAGGATGAAAGATTAAAAACCGCGAGGAAGGTTTGTGGTTGTTTCTATCATCGGAGTCTCCTCAGCTCCATGGCTAAACAGAAAAAATTAGAAGAAAAGAAAATCAAATCTAAAATCAATATCAAACAGATAGTGGAATTATAACTAAATAAATAAACATAAACAGTAACTGGTGGATTTATTATTACCTGAGATAGCTGAGAGCAGACATACGGTAGAGACAGGTGAAGACAAGTACATGCAATCCTATTGTGTAGAAGAAAGCAAATGTCCTCGCATATCTGAAAGAAACCGAATAAGCCCATATGTAACGCCTGTGATGTAATTTGAATATGAAAGAAAATAAGAAACGAGCGGCTTACTTGTTTCCTAAAAGGAAACGACCACTGCTTAGCGTAATCCGATCTCTGATTCCCAAATCTTTGATCCGCTGCTCTCTTTCCTATTGAATACATATATAGTCGAATTTACAATGTCATCAAGTTGGAATGGTTATTAGTACTAATACTCGTGTCGGAGAATGTTTAGAAATAAAAATAAAACCTTTTTCGAGAATGCTGCAAATGGGTTGATATCATCCTCGTATATTTTCTTGTATTTAGATTCGACATCCGAGCTGAATCCACTTTCGAGATCTTCCACATACTGAGGTTGGAGGAAAAAGAAACCAGAGCATGAGACAGAAGAGGGTTTAAGAGAAATGTAGTCATGTAGGAAAGAAAATACCTTTTTGGATCCTCGGGAAACAACTTTATCGTGGTTATAGTCTTGGACGTAACGGATTTTGCCATAGAGTTTAACGTTGTCAGCTTTGGTCTTCTCCAATTCGTCTGTGAGAAAGCCTATCTTCTCTTTCAATCGCCTTAATTCCTGCAATATTAAGAGAGCCCAGAATATTCAGTTCAAATGAATTTATCTAGAGAACCGATCTCTTTGGCTCTTCTCAATCGTAAGAGAGGATCTTCCAGTGCACTACTGTGTTACCTCTTCTGTTTCCCGCAACCGTGCTCGGAACCGATCTCTTTGGCTGCAGATAACTTTCAGCATTGAGCTTTGATCTTGATCTGATGAAACATGTTTCTGATCCATGGGCTAATCAAAAGGAAACAAAAATGATAAAAATAGCAGTAATTAGCGATAAATTTATTAGTCGTGAGGTATATACACAATATCTTGAAATACCCCCATATTTATATGAAAACTTTCAGATGTTTTGGCATTGAATTTCAGAGATATATATTTTCCTTCACGCCATAAGTAAAAGGCAGAGTAAGCATACAAGTTAGAATAAAATGATCTAGCAGACAATTTAAAGCTATATGTTACTGGTTATCTAGATCTTAATTCTGAACCATTTCATCCTTTCTTTTTCTTTTGAGGAATTTTCTTAGCTTCAAGAGTGTTGCATGAGAAATTACAAGACTCGTATACATAGGTCAGATAGAGGTACCTCAGACTGCTCAGCCACACCTGCTTCTGAAAACTCCCACTCATCAAACAGAGCACCTTTTCTCTCTTTTGAACCGTAACCCTGTGTAACAAGTAAATAAGGTTTTTAAGTATAATCATAGTTTTTGATCTGGTTTCTTCTCTTCAGTAGCACATGTACAATAATTTTTGTGAATATAGAATGGGAAAATCCTCATAATCTCAGAGAATAATATAGAACATAAAGACACAGAGAACCCATGAAAGGAACTTCGAAAACAACAAACACAATTAAAAGAGACACCTTAAAAAGGTAACTACAACACTCTTACATACCTTCAAAATATCATCCTCCAACTTTTGAATCAGTCTTTGCTGTTCATTAACCTTAGCTGTTAGTTCTTCTCCCTTCGCTTCAGCCTTCTCAAGCAAGGAGGTTTTCTCAGAAAGTTGAACCTGGGATAAGAAGCGTATTAATCGACCAATGACAGTGGCTTGTGTATGCTCATGTCAAAAGGGAAAGAGTAACTAAGCGACAGAATTACAGATAGTGGTTCATTCCGCAGAGGTTATGTACCTTTAATTGAGTGACCTCATGTTCCATTTTTCTGTTTTTATCAAGAAGAAGCGACTCCATTCTGCTCATCTCTTCACCAGTAGTAGCAGCATCCCAGTCCTCAGCCTCAATTGAATTGTAACCTACAGCCTAATACGCAATAATAGCATTAGACTATACACGATAATACCATTACGAGGAAGAACAGGGGATGGATCTGGGCAACAAGTCAATTCGAAGGGGAAATAATGAAGCACCAACAAAACACCAGAAATGATAACTATACCTGCAAAATTTTCACTTTTTTGCGCAGATCATCAACTAATTTTGCTGATGGTCTTTCTTGAAGTTCTTTCTTCATCTCTTCAATAATAGTATCCTAGTTTAATACAATTAAAATGACGGCAGGCTAGCATTAGACATGGAAAGGGACAGAAAGCTGATTTCCAAAAATGAAGTAGCAATTCTCAGCATAAAGACAAAACATAGCACAAATTTCACCTTTTTATTGAGCAACGAATTCAATTTCTTTATTTCGGCAACATGAAGTTCTCGCTCATTTGCTAAAGCTGTCTCAACATTGTGGATCTCCATATTAAGCTCGGAAATAATCTTCTCTTTTGCAGTTAAAGAGTTCTCCAGCATACTATTTGAATCAACATTATCACTGCAGTGAAAGAGCACAAAAAAATTCAAAGCAAATACTTAGATACGACCTATTTGAAATTATTTTCCTTGTTAAATGGATGCATTAGCGTCAAATAACTCACCTATTCTTGTTTTCAGTATCTTCATTAGCTGTTTGCAGCTGAGACCGCAGATGACCCTGTTACAAACCAATAACAAAATTAGAGTGCAAAATCCCAGGTTTATCCCTTAATTTAAACATGAAATTCAAAAAGCATTCTGCGCAAGACCTTTTCCCTCTCAAGTGTAAGGAGTCGCGTTTGAGCACGCTCCACTTCATCCATCAATAGACTAACTTCAGATTGCTTTGCCGCTGTTTCTTCGTCTGATGTTTTAGATAAAAGTAATGTGGATTAAAAAGACAAGAAGAAACAAAGAAATAAGAAAGATTGGAATGAAAACTGACAATTTTTTAGAAGGCTAATGATGTAAAGGAGACTATCCCAACTATGAAAACACAAAATGAGTCACCATATTAAGGGTCAACGCAAAACCTGATTGAGCACGAAGTTCAAAAAGTTGGCTCTGTGCTAGCTCATGCAATTTTTGCATAGTAGAGACGCTGTCTTTTGCTTGCCTTAACTGATCTTGCAAAGCTTGCTCCCTGTAATAAAAGGTGAATATGGAAAGGTTGGTGCTGGCTCAAAAAACTCCTAAACACCCTAAGCATTCAGGAAAGAAAAAATATCTTACCTATCCTTTAAAAGCTCCAACGTTTTCTGATTTTCCTCAGCCAGATTTCGTTGCTTGATCTCAACGACCTCTTTGATTTTTTCTTCCATCTGAATCAAAATACAACAACACGATATCACTGTGAGTCTTCGACAGTGATCAGTTACAAGATCACAAAATAGCATCTCTATATAGCTCGTTTTTATGTCTCAATGTATAAGTTTACATGTGACCTCCCGGAATAGGCTCAAGCATTCAAGGAAGCTACGCTTTACTGACAGTCACAATGGTTAAAACACGAGGCAAAAAGCAAGCTGACCTGCTGCTCAAGCTGGCGGTTCCGTTCTTCTAATCTTCTTATTGTGGCCTGCTGATTTTTCAGATGTGTCGCTTCTGTCCTAAATTCCTCAAGTTCAACTTTCATTTTACGATTCTCAGATTCCACTTCAGATAATTTACGGTCTTGCTCCTGGGATACAGCAAATAGTAAGTTCAGTTGCATATCGTTCAGGCTAGAGGACTTAAGTTTTCTATTATGTCAACATTAGGTAATTGGAGAATTACAGCAATAGAAGCAAGAGCAGGAAATGGATCTGGTGCTTCATAGAGTTTCTGATAGATGTTTAGGAAAGCATTCTCCCCAAACTTGGCCCTCTTCGTAATATTATCTACTTCTTCTTGATATCCCTTGAGCAAGGTATTAAACATACTAAGCTTATCCTCAGGAGATGCTTTTTTGAAGTCTGTTACCAAGATAAACCATAGAGTATGTTAACATCTCCCATTATATTCATCTAATCGAATGGTGAAAACACCATCAACTCGTGATTAGCTGTAACTGTAACTATTATAAAAATAAAAATTCAAGTCTTAAGCAAAATAAAGGGTGAACAAAAAACGTACCCCTCGTGCTCTCTGCAAGCTTTCGCCGATTCTTCTGGCTGTTTTCTTGGTTTTCAGCTATTCTAAGCCCTTGCTCGTCAAGCAGTCTTTTCTCCTTCTCCAAATCAAATTCTGAAAAATATATATTTTAAAGACTGATGAATCATTTGGGAAAAGCCTTATCAAACAGATAAACAGCAAACAATCGCACGCCCAGTTCTCGAATTGAGACTGGTTCACATGTCACAGATACAAAAGCAGGATAAATTCGAGATGAAAATGGCTTCAGCTTTTTTTTTTCCAAAACTAAAAAGGATTTGATAACTTTCAAAGCAATCAACTGAAACCCCTCAATCCTATCACATTAAACTACCATTGCCTTCTCCGAATCATCCAATGATAATCTCATCACGTCTCCAATTTGATTCAGACTCACTACTTCAACAAAATCCAAAAATAAGCCTAACAATGAATTTCTCCTACTACAACAACCTTCCCGCTCAGCTACACCGCGAATCGAAGCAAACGAACAGATAGTTCAACACGAATCTGAAACAAACCTTTCCAAAAATTTGTGACGACAGGAATGGGAGAGGAAGAAGAAGAAGAAGAAGAAGGAGGAGTTGTTGTTTTATCTCTCTCCGATCCATCTTGCAAAGCCTCCATCGTCCTCGTATTCGGATCCCGATCTCGCTCTCCGAAGAACACAAGCAAGACTTCAGTACGAAGAAACTTTCTGGGAACTGATTTCTTCTTGGATT
Source organism: Alliaria petiolata (assembly GCA_020283515.1). Taxonomy (NCBI): domain Eukaryota; kingdom Viridiplantae; phylum Streptophyta; class Magnoliopsida; order Brassicales; family Brassicaceae; genus Alliaria; species Alliaria petiolata. The sequence goes on along the minus strand of JAHZTW010000001.1, from coordinate 198,233,840 downwards.
CAACAAGTGAATTAAGAGAATTTCCCGAATGTTGTTTTTTTATTTTCCTGGAAAATTTTCTACTCCGATCGGATCTGTTGATACACTCGAGTTTTGGTGGTAAAATAGTAATTTGTTACTTAAACGTACCTGCTTTTGTATGAATGGGTGTGTTTTTAAACAGGCTTTAAAAATATTTAACCAGAAGCTATATGAAGTTCAATGGGCCAATACTTGGGCTATTCAAAGGCCTAATATATTTCGAGAACTTACACTTCTTCTTACAAATCCAACTTTCCTTCCTGTCTTCAAAATTTAATGATTCGAAATATTTTTTTTTTTTCTTACAGCAGATTCGAAATATTAATTACAAATCAATTTAGTAGAAATTTCATTTATCGTAAAACTGTGAGTTAATATATAAGAATACATATCAGATTTTTCATTTATTACTTTAGCGTTTTTAATATGTACATAACAATCTTTAGTATACTTTAATTTTTAATGCTTTTTTTTTGTTAAAGTATAAATTTTAATTATATTGACTAAATCATTCTAAAAACGCGTTTAGATAAAGTTCTGAGAAATAAATTCGTTCTTAGAAAAGATCCCTAATTTTTGCTATTATGGTATTTATTATATACAGCTTGCAAAGAAATACATAAGTCCCGATTATAATTTCAAATTGGTAAGTTGTAAAGTACCTTCCATAATTGAAAAAAAAAAACAGTTAAAAAACAATCCCTCTGAACGAAAACGGCAATGTACTCATTCAAGAGAAAATCTTTGAACATAAAAACAAACAATTCCTCTCTTTGCGTTTAAAGATTTTTCTTTACAAATGTTCCTGATTTTCCCGAAAGTGCAATGTTCTAAAATAAATTAAAGATTTGTGGTGTCTCGAAGCGACACTATTCAACCACACACATATATATACCCATCCTCCTTCTTAAACATTTCACACCAACAAATATATTTAATCTTTCAAGCATCGTTTTACCATAAGTATCCATTAATTTACAATGGAAAACCAATGGACTTCTGGTCTTTGCAGCTGCATGGAAGACGGCAAAACTGGTTAGAAAAAAATAAATTCCATCGAGTTATCAGTAGTTTTTTTTTTATATATATTCTGTTGTTATTATGGTTTAATTTTTAAATCTTTTGATTTGCATTGGATAAGTTTGCCTCACATGTTTCTGCCCGTGCGTCACTTTTGGACGGATCGCGGATATTGCCGACGAAGGAAATTCCGGTAAGTCATACGTACGTACATATATCCTTTTTATTGTATTTGTGTTCATGTATATCTATCCGTGTGAGTATTCATGTAATTAATTAACATGTATAAATATGTAGGTTGTGGGAGATGTGGGATATTTTATGGACTGATATGCTGTGTGGTCGCCTTACCATGCTTGTTCTCATGCACTTACCGGACCAAGATCCGAAGCAAATTTGGGTTACCGGAGTCTCCGGCTTCGGATTGCCTCACTCACTGCTTTTGTGAATGTTGTGCTCTCTGCCAAGAATACCGTGAACTCAAAAACCGTGGTCTTGACCCTTCTATCGGTAAATGCATTCTCGTTCACTCTTAACTTTTGTTTTTTGTCTTCTCTCGAATGATAAGAAGTGTTTTTTTTCCCCATTAATTATTGAATGTTTGACTTTTATTATTTTGGTGTAATAGGATGGAATGGGAATATGCAACGGGCGATGTCTCCTCCTATGGGTCAACACATGATGGGATGATTACAAGTTATATGCTTTGCAATATGATTTAAGTTCAATAAGTGGGGGTTCAACAAGACAGCACTTTTAAGGGTAGTTTTTTTTTTTTATATTTAACACATTTGTTTCAATTATTTCAGTTTTATTAATTTTTTTTTGCAATATTTAATAAATCAAAAGAAAACTTTATGATTAATAAACCACTTAACGAATCATAAGTAATCAGAGCCAACCGTCAAGGGATTATTCCACCAACTTATTTTTTCCTCGTAACATAGTTTGTGAAATAGCTTATGAATAGAAGAGTACAATATTTTTCAAAATGGTTTTCACTATATTTAGAATGGATATGGCCGATGAATAATAGTTTTGGTCAATAACCAAACGCAAAATCTTTGGAGTTCTGATCTTTTCGAATGCATGAACGACAGTGAGAACGGTTAGATAACTTTTCAGGGCAAAAGAAAATCAATAACGGAATCTTATACATCAATCAAACACCAGACGATTTATTTCTTACCTTTTGTTGTTTAATTGTGCAATGGATCATCAGCTGTGATCACATGTATAGCTCCGTGCGTCACGTTTGGACAGATCGCTGCAGTGCCGTGCCTAGCCTTATGGTGGCCTATGGAACTTAGACCAGATGTTGCGTCCGGGTTGCTAACTATAATATATATGGTTTTTATTTGTTTAATAATATGTTTTTATTTATAACTTTTATGTATTTTAACATTATTATAGATTTTTTTAACAAAATGTTAATTTAAACATCATCAAATCTTTATTTTAGTTATGTTTTTCAGAAAAAAATACAACTATGTAATATTCTTGTATCATAATTAACAAAAACTCATTATTTTGCATATTTTAGTTTAAAATGATAAAATGTGGTCTTTAAAATTAGAAAAATATTTGGTGGCCTTAGGCCATTGCCTTTTTCAATATATGCAAGGCACGACACTGAATCGCTGAAATTGTTGACGAAGGCGCGACAAGTAAGTCGTTCATTGATCATATACATACACAAAAACATGAACATTTATAAAATTTTCATAGATCCTCATTTGTGTAAACATATTTATATTAGTACATCAATATCATGCATGTTGTGCAACAAGTGAGCTTCTGATCCAAACTTAGATCTAAAACTTTTCTCTTCCTCCCTATTCTCTCTTGTTTTTTTGTCAATCTCTCTCTTTTCTTTGTCTCACTCTCATCACGATGTCTTCTGCAAACACCTATACTCATGTTTCTGCATGGAGTTGTGATTATGGATTATATCGAGACAAAAACATGAGGAGATGTGTTTGCAGAAGACATCTTGATGAGAGAGAGACAAAGAAAAGAGAGAGATTGACGAGAAAGAATGAAAAAATAGAGAGAAAGAAAAAAGTTTTAGATCTAAGTTTGGATCAGAAGCGATACCATATGATTGTATGAGAATAGATGATTCTATTGATATTATGAATAGATGATTCTATTGATATTATGTGTAGTACATTTATATAGAAGGAAACACAACTAAATATTTACAGTAAATGAGAATGATACGATGCAGAGATTTGAAGTAATCAAATCTTCCATGATATGTGGTGATTCCACTAATATAGTAAATTTATTCCATATTTATAATTCGTTGAGATTCTCTTAAAAATAAAATCATGTTACATATACACTTTTCTATTTTTATAATTTTATTTATTGGACTTTCTTACAGCAATTTTATTTATTACATTGATTAATAGTTTTGGTTGCAAGATCGTAATTTACTACATTTAGATGATAACTTTTTGTTTGAAGTCTTAGCCCAAAGGCTGTATAAATAGAGCGTCAACCATTTGCACAAGCCAAAGTAACCTTAAGCTCTGACCAAGCAAATGAAATTTAAGCCATGAGCTTGCATAAATCATGTTTACCATTATCAAATATCAGTATCAATAGTATTCAAAAGTATATTGCGCGCTGTTTTATTTCTCACTAGAATTGGATCCGCATATATGCAGGTTTTTAATAAAATATTTTAAATTTGTAAAAATAAATTGAAAATAAATCAGATAATATTTAAAGAAAAAATAAAATTTATTTTTACTATTCCAAATATATATGTTTTAATACTCTTATATGAATTAGATTTAATTCTAATGCTTTATCTATTTATATATATATATATATATATATATATAATTTTGACGAATTAATTATCCTACTTTTATCATAACTAAAATCTAGATTAGGATCCGCGTATACGCGGATTTATTATAATAAAATTTAAAACCCGTTAAAATGTTTTTTTAAGAAAATAGAAAACAACACCGGATCACTACTGAAAAATATATGAAAAACACAAAATCGAAATCTAAGAATTATTTATTTATTTTAATTTTCATTAATTTTGAATTAAAATATTCAAAAGACATAATCTGTTGCAGGTCCTAAACAACATTAACTATACTTCTCATATAGTTCACACACTTTTTCAACTATCTTTTTCTGTTACGCTGCGTTAAAAAATTAGGTATGCAATTCGAGTCATTCGAGTATGTTAACAAAATTAGTTATCATATATATCTTTCCTTTTATTTTATTTATTTTTCTTTTTAAAATAGTAGTATTTCCTTTTTCTTTTAGGATTAATATATTTTTTCTTTATAATATATTTTAATCAAAACACGTGTTAAAATCTCATCGATTAACTTGCCACGTGCCACGATCATGTTAATTAGCAACTTTGACGCACCTAAACGCGTGTCAAAATCTCATCGATTAACTTGGCACGTGTCACGATCATGTTAATTAGCAACTTTAACGTATCCTACTTTATATAATAAAATTCCACATGTAGAATAGAAACAAAGAAAAAAACCACCAGCTTCAGACCACCAATAAGCAAAGTCAGTAATATTCCAATTTCCAAAACCAATTAGTTTTGTTTAATTTGTTTTTTCCCCCTTTTGCGATAAGGAGATCTTGATCCGTTTACAATCTTGTGATATCAAAAAGATTTCGAAGTTAGAGTAACGGACACACATCCACACATAGTTTTCAAAATTAGGGATAAATGTAATTAAATGGCATGAGCGAGACGCAATTGATTACAAATTAAAGATTATATTGATTTAATTTTCCATTTTTCAACTAATATATAGTGACAAATAAGGATTGGGATTGAAATGGATTTTTCATTTATTTATAAATAAAGATGATCCATACATGAAATAAAAAGTTAATTAGCTTTACTAAATGCATTTGCAATTTTTATTACAAAGCCAGCGTTACTAACTTTTCTCGAAATTTGATTGCAAAATAATATATACGCAATTTGTTGTTTTTTCTGGTTTTTTTAAGAACGGTGACAGCCGAACTAGTTTGGGGAATAATGTTTCAAAGTAGTAATCACAAATGCCTTTTATATCATATATATATACTACTAGAAGATTGAAATAACTATACGAAGAAAAGGAGCCCACCATTTGAAGAAAGTTTAAACTAATTCAAGCTGTGAGAAACCTTACTTTATATATAAAGCCAACACCTTCATCTATAACTTTCACAAAACGATAAAAGACTCGTTATTAAAAAGAAGAAAACCTTTGTCTTGCTGCCAAACCTTAGCCGGGTAAATACTATCTATGGGTCGACCAGGTCTTGACCAGCCGCATCAGGCACAACCTCAAGGTAACCGGAACGACCAGGTACCTATCCAGCCAAATATACCAACGGGCATACCGGTCAATAACCAAACGCAAAATCGTTGGAGTTCTGATCTTTTCGATTGCATGAACGACAGTGAAAACGGTTAGATAGCTTTTCAGAATGAAAGAAAATCAATAACGGAATCTTATACATAAATCAAACATCAGACGATTTATTTCTTACCTTTTTGTTGTTTAATTGTGCAATGGATCATCAGCTGTGATCACATGTATAGCTCCATGCGTCACGTTAGGACAGATCGCTGAAATTGTTGACGAAGGCGCAACAAGTAAGTCGTTCATTGATCATATACATACACAAAAACACGAACATTTTCAAAATTTCCATAGATCCTCATTTGTGTACGTAAACATATTTTGATTAGTACATGATCAATATCATGCAGGTTGCGCAACAAGTGGGCTGTTGTATGGAGCGATATTTCTAATCGGAGCACCGTTCGTGTACTCATGCATGTTCCGGGCCAAGATGAGAAACAAATAAGAGTTACCGGATGCTCCGGCTCCTGATTGGATCACTCACTTATTTTGTGAGCATTGTGCTCTTTGTCAAGAGTATCGTGAGCTCAAGCACCGTGGTTTTGATCCCAATATTGGTAAATTTCATTATTATGAATCCACTCTCTCATTAATTTTTGGCTTTAATAACCAATGCTGCTGATACGAATATAAATGATGCAACAGGGTGGACTGGGAATGTGCAAGCACAGCAGCAACAGATGATGGCTCCTCCAACAGGTCAACGGATGATGGGTTGACTTAAAAGGTTTAAGTTGTTATTTTTTCACAACTTGCTTTAAAAAATGTTGCATATTTCTTTCTCTCTTTTTGTTACCTTTTATAAAATTTCATGGCCGAAAATAAATGTGTAAGGCAGCGATAACATGTTCGTGGGAGCCCATGAACAAACATGAGTGTGAATTTCACGTAATTTCTTCATATATATTTTTGAAATTTGAATAAATTTCTTCAAGCTCTTAATCTTGAAGCCCATGGTCCAATACACATTTTACTAGTTTACAATTAACAGTTCGCGCGTTAAGTGTAACGCCGATGCAAATTTCAAACAAAAACCTTACAGCACGAAACACCGTCGGATCTTTCGGCCAAAGTCCGACTCTTTTTCCGGCGACCTCTACCTCCGCCATAACAACTTAGGCTCCTTGAAATTGCTTTTTGGCTCAACTCCTCGAACGCGTTACGCATCGACCACGTTCTGCAAAGACTGCAACCGAGCGAAGTATTATCGTTCTTTTTTTTTCCTTGGGAAAATTTCTACTCCTACGGATCTGCTGATACGTTAGAGTTTTGGTTTTGAAATAGTAGTTTGTTACTTGAACGTTCCTGCTTTTGTTTGGGTGTCTGACTTTAAACAAGCTGAAGATCTTTTTTTTTTTTTTTTCGAACTTTCAAGCTGAAAATCTTTAACGAGAAAGCTATATGAAGAAGATCAATGGGCAGATCCTCGGGCTATTCAATGGCCCAACTATATGTCGAAGCTTACACAACTTCTTCGAAATCCTTCCCGTCTTGAAAATGATTTTGAATGCTTCAAAATATTAGCCATGTATTGTACTTTCTTACAGCAATTTTATTTATTACAGTATATTGATTAAATAAATCTAAAACGCGTTTAAGTAAAGTTTTAGGAGATAAGTCTACTCTAAAATTAGAATACTATCCCAAACTTTTTGCTGTTCTACTTTTTTAATGGTATAAAATATCAAACAAGTTTTTAAGTATCTTCCAAAATAAAATAATTTATAAAGAATTTCCTCATTTTAACAACAAGTGCAATGTTACTAGTTTAAGGGGTGAGGATTCTCTCTCATGTTTGACGTTTTTCTTTAATTACAACGTTATCTTATTTTTCAAAAAGTGCAACGTAGTAATTTTTTTAAAACATTTGCACGGTGTGACTGGTGTTGTCTAAGAGACACCCATTCAAGCACTTATATATATACCCAACCAGCCAACCTCCATTCCAAAAACCTTTAACACCATACAAAAGAATAATTTTTAAACTTCAAAGCACCGTTTTACGAGAAGGAACCAACACTTTAGGATGGAAAAGCAGTGGAGTTCTGGTCTTTTCAGTTGCATGGAAGACAGCAACACTGGTTATAAAAAAATTAAATAAATAAATCTTTATATACGTAGTTTATGTTGTTATTATGATTTAATATTTTATTCCTTTTGATATGCGTTGGATCAGCTTGCCTCACATGTTTCTGCCCGTGCATCACTTTTGGACGGATCGCGGATATTGCCGACGGAGGAAATTCCGGTAAACCATACATACAGATATGATCTATATCCTTTTATTGTATTTGAATTCATATAAATTACTGTGGGTATTCATGTAATGTAACGTGTATAAATGTACGTAGGCTGTGGTAGATGTGGGATATTTTACGGACTGATATGTTGTGTGGTTGGCTTACCATGCTTATACTCATGCACTTACCGGACCAAGATCCGAGAAATATTCCAGTTATCGGAGTCTCCATCTTCGGATTGCCTCACTCACTTATTTTGTGAATGTTGTGCTCTTTGCCAAGAATACCGTGAACTCAAAAGCCATGGTTTTGATCCTTCTATTGGTAAATGCATTGTCTCATCCCAAATTTTTTTCTCTCAAATGATAATTAGTGTTTATTATTATTATTATTATTATTATTGAATGTTCACTTTTCTTATTTTGGTGTAACAGGATACAATGCGACTATGATGATGGCTCCTCCTACGGGTCAACACATGAAGGGTTAATTTAAAAGTTGTATGTTTTGCAATATGATTGGAATTAAATAAGTGGATTAATAAATACAACAAATTAAGTGTGGGATATTTTGTTTAGCACATATTATTTCACTTTTGTAAAAAAAATAATGCTAAAATAAACCACAAATTAATTATTCTCCAAAAATCCACAATAGAAATGTGAATCCACCATGAATATCTTATGTCCGTCCTTTCTCCAATAAGTTGCCGTAGATCCGTTCTTCCGTATCTGACTACTTCTAATAATCTGGGAAAATCGCATCTGTTGGGAATTGAAACTCATACCTCCTGTTGTAAAAACATTAAAGAACTCTTAAGTCAACCACTAGACTAATGGGGTTTTCACATACTGGTATTAAATCAAAGATATATATATATATATATATATATATATATATATGTATATATATTTTAAAAGTGATGCGGCCATGAATAAGAGATTTGGCTTAAGAGTGTAATGATCTACCCAAATTATGTAGATTGGAGACTCATGGTTCTCCGTGGATCTGAATCTTCGAGGGAGAGCAGTTCCTGAGGCTCCAAATGTGAATACTTTGATCGGTTTCCAATCTCACAGCATTCGGAATTGACGAGAAGGTAAGATTTTTTTGTCGATCTTGTGTTGTAAGTTCTTCGGCAGCTAGATGTACATCAATGTGTAGTTCCTTGGGCTATTCAAAGGCCCAACTATATGTCGATGCTCACATAATTTCTTCAAAATCCAACAACCTTCCCTGTTTTGAAAATGTTTTTTTAGTGCTTCAAAATATTAGCTATGTATATACCATGGTAAATTTATTATATACTTATAATTCGTTGAGATTTTTTCTTAAAAATAAAATATTTAGACGTTGCATATACACTTTTCTATTTTTATATTTGTATTTATAGTACTTTCTTACAGCAAATTTATCTATAAAATGTACAATCTTTGAACTATCTCGAGATGGACTTGCTTAGAACATGTCCAAGTATTTTGCACATATATAAGAAAGACGTAGATAATATGTACCTCTAAATCGACACACACGACAAACTTAAAAACATAAGAGGATTATTACCTCGAGCAGGGTCTCCAGCCTGGAGGAACGAACATGAGTTCAATCCGCTAATCATTGTCCGGTGCTTCTTCTTAGAAGCATCCTTCTCGGGCGAATCTTTGTCCCGAGTTCTTTTGTCTTGCTTTTTGGTTTCTTCATCCTCCTTTGAAGCAGCGCCTTCTTCCACAAATTGTTGGACTAGCCGCATATGCTTAGCTACTCTGATGTAGCCACATCCCCTCTATCAACACCCTCACTATCTTGGAATTCCTAGTAATCAATTCCATTTTCGTCTTTACCATGTCTACAGAGAAGCATAGCATGCTCCAACCTGAATGTTTCTGTATATTGAAGCTCTTCATATACTGGAATATATACGCTATTCTCAATAATATCGTGTGCGAAGGAGGGAAAACTCTTTATAGAGGTTGCAATCGGTTTTAGGCACCTCAACATCTCACTCTCGAACTACCATTCATAATCATACTCTTTGATTCGGTGCATCCTAGCCGTGGAAGCTTTGTACCTGGGTCTCCGGGCAAATGCATCGGGAGGATAGGTAGCGTTTAGCTCGTAAGTCAACGGTCAATCTGCCTCGGCAACCGTTCCTTCCAGCAGTGATGCTTCTGCTTGTTCAAAATACCTTATCACTCCGGACCAGCATGGTAGTGGATTTTCGCCGAAGAACAACTCTCTCACCGAATTTATCAGCCACTGTACCGATAGCTCTTCGTTCAACTCTATTAGACCATGGGCTCTTAAAAGAAATAGAAATCAATGAAGAAATATGAGCTTATAATAAGTATTTCTGAGTTGTCCTTGACATCACAATCATTATTTGAACATAAGTAAATGAGTAAGGACATTCGTTGAACAGGTGAATATCAATTGGATAATGTGTTAACCAAGGCCTTTGGATAACAAGAATCGCAAGGTTAATGTCTTTGTGTATGAACGGATGACAAGAGTCGCGAGGTTAATATCTTTGTGTAGGAACAAGATTATATTTAACTTGAATAATTTTTTTCATTCTATAGCGAGGATTAGATTGTGGTATTTCTGAAATGTTGTTATTAGATGTAGTTTTTACTCTGCTTTGTTTTATGGAATAAATTTCATAGTAAAAAGCTTGTGGGGAAAAATGGCCATTGTGTTAAATACAATTTAAGATGTTGTAGATCGAATTGCATTTTTTTTAATTGCTTAACTTTCTGATTTCAGAGGAGCCTGTGAAAGTAATTGCAAATAAAATTAGGAAAATTGTTTTGAGTAAATTTATCTGTATATTTTTAGGATATGCATCTTGAGTTACTGACTATAATTTGATATTACAATAAAACCTCTATAGATTAATAATGTTGGGATTTCAAAATTTTATTATTTTATAGAGTTATTAATTTATAAAGATATTTTTTTGTTTGAACTCTAACAATAGCAAATTGTTTCCAAAAGTGCAATATTTGTTCAGGAGATGTCGCATCAATGAATTTGGAAGATGAGCCGAACAACATTCATAAACATAAAATTATGATTAATAATCTTAATTATCAAAAAGAATAGATGCATGTCAATAGCATATTCGACTATCTAGATGAAAGTGATACATTATCAGAAGTTCAAGGTTTATAAAAATTGTGGATAACGTTCTTAATGTTGATGATGAAGTTGAAGATGATATAATATGGAATTTGATAGTACTTATGCATCATGAATAAGTTATAACTTGTAGAACTTTTCATAATTTTGGATGCAAATCAAGAAAACAACACCAAACATTATTGATGGAATAAGAAATATTAGAGATGAACTCGAGTGAGAATCCAATTTTCAGAAAAACAACAGAACAATAGTCATATTTTACTATATATAAACTTATATTTATAATTATTAATTTATCTTATTATTGGGACCATATATTTACATATGAGTTTTTAAAAAATATTATCTTATTATCTTATCAAATTTTGCAAATTTTTACACTGGCGCGACTCGGAACCATCAAATTTATTAATTTATCGAGTATTATTTTATAGAGATTCTATTGTATGTAGTATTTGTTGGATTTCAAACTTAGATTTGTTAAGTATTTGTTAACCGTTTTTAGTTGAGGATGAGAGGATGTGCCTGATTAGCTTCTTTGAAAGACAAAATTAAAGTTGACAAAAAAACTAATAAAAACATTTTAGAAACAACTAAGCTTTTTACATGTACATGGCCACTAAAAAAAAAATCAAAAATAAAAATAAATAGAATTTAAACAAAATTATAGTTAAATTTTACTAATAATAGATAAATACATGAAAATATTCGCGCATAAATGCGCGGGGTACTCATCTAGTTATGATTAAATGTTCACTTTTCTTCTTAATTTGGTGTAACAAGATATAATGGGAATATGCTACAGAGGATGGCTTCTCCTATGGGTCAACACATGAAGGGTTGATTTTAAGTTGTATGTTTTGCAATATGATTAAAATTAAATAAGTGGATTCAAAAATAAAAACACTTTTAAATGTGGCTTATATTGTTTAGCACAATAATTTATATTATTTTAGTTTTATTAATTTTGTGTTGCTAAAATAGCCTATTAATTTTGTGTTGTTAAAAAACTTTCAAAGTGGCAGCCACTGACACTTTAAACCTCGAGAGTATTTTACTAGCACAATAAACCTTCAAATTAAATATATTAATACATAAAACCTTAAAACTAGTTTTTTATTGCGCGCCGTTAGAATATTTAACGGTTTACTGTTCATTTCCGCTAAAAATAATTAAATTTATTTATTTTAATAAAAAAATTATATTAAATATTATTTTATTATTTATTATAATTAAAAATAAATAAAATATCTAAAAAACTTTTTAAAAAGTTGACAAAAGTTACTAAAATTATTTAAAAAAATTTTAAAAACTAATTTTTTTTATATTTTCTCGATTAATATATTTGATAAAAATGTTTATTTTCTGTTAATAACGATAATATAATTTTAAATTTATGTTTAACTAGTAAAATTACTATTAATTATTTTATTTTATTATCACAATGAAAAAATTTTAAAGTTATTTTTAACTAAAAGTTAATCTTTTAGTATTTTATCATGGTTAAAAAATACAAAAATATTAAAAAATACATGAAGTAAAGATGACAAATATGCAAACGATAACTTTATTTATTACATAAGTGTGCAAAATAATCTTATTTTTTTAAACTGCAAATATGCAAAGAACAACTATATTTATTAATTTTAAAAATATTTTTAAATTTTTTTAGTTGTGATAAATAAAATAAAATAATTAGTAGTAATTTTACTAGTTAAACATAAATTTAAAGTTATATTATCGTTATTAACAGAAAATAAACATTTTTATCAAATATATTAATGGAGGAAATATATATTTTAAATATAAATTATTTTTTTAAAAAATTTTAAATAATTTTAGTAACTTTTGTCAACTTTTTTAAAAGTATTTTAGATATTTTATTTATTTTTAATTATAATAAATAATAAAATAATATTTAATATAATTTTTAATTAAAATAAATAAATTTAATTATTTTTAACGGAAATGAACAGTAAACCGTTAAATATTCTAACGGCGCGCAATAAAAAACCAATTTGAAGGTTTTATGTGTTAATATATTTAATTTGAAGGTTTATTGTGCTAGTAAAATACTCTCGAGGTTTAAAGTGTCAGTGGCTGCCACTTTGAAAGTTTTTTATGTGATTTTCCCATTTAATAAGTCTAATAATTTTTGAATATTAGTATTAAATCAAAAATAATAGTTTTTTCCGAAAGAACATGGCCGATGAATAAGAAATTTGGTTGTAAGAGCGTAATTATCTATCCGAATAGGTTATGAAAAAATTTATGCACACACATTTAAGAGAATACGAGTTTTAAAAAAAAAGGGGTTGACTGCATTTAGAGAGGATATTATTTTTTGTTGTAAGAAGTTTTTTGTTGTAATAACGTAATTATTTAGAGAATAAGATTTATTTTTTAATAAGGGTCGACTACATCTAGAAAAACTTTGAGAAAGGATGTGGCCAATGAATAAAGGTTTTGGTTGTGAAGACGTAATTATCTACCCTCAACAGACCAGGACTCGAGAGGATGATTTTTTGTTTGAAGTCTAGCTTGGTACAAATAACTTTTGAAATCTTAACCACTTGCGCAACAGCGCAAGTCAAAGTCATTCAACTTCTGACCTATCAAATTAAATTATACAAATAACTTTGGGAATCTTAACCATTTGCATAAGTCAAATTCATTCAAGTTCTGACCAATCAATTAAATTATACACATGTACATCATCATGCATAATTCACGTTTACTATTATCAATTACCATTGTATGAATAGTTTTCAAATGGTGTTCAAAAAAAAAAGGAAAATGGTCCAACACACACATTTCTGATATAGTGGGTTAAAAAGTGCCTCTGATTTTTTTTTATTATTATTACATACTAGTTTTAGTTTACTTGTATAGTTGGGTTACTACTTACCAGATTACAATTAACAGTTTTTAACTAAAATTTCTCATGCGTTTAAGAGAAACGCTGATGCAAATTTCAGAAGAGAAAACCCTTACAGCCCGAAACACCGACGGATCTTTCGGCCAAGCCCGGCTCTTTCTCCAGCGAAATCTACATCTGTTGCCGCCGTTACAACCTCCGGCTCTTTGAAATTAGCTTTCCGGCTCAACTCTTCGAAAGAGTCAACCACATTCTGCAACCGAGCGACGAACTCTATGAGGAGAGACGCGAACGTTGCGAGAGACAACGCACTCGCGCTCTCGTACGTCTTCGTCGTCTCTACCAGCGGCGAATCTCCGTTCGTCGTCGTTTCCACATGCGGCGGAAGCACAAGCCGTGCAGGCCACGACACCTGCTTCGAGAAAGTAGGCCTGTGGTTCAACGGCTCACGGTGATTCTTCTCGCCCCAGCTCTTAGGTATCTCCAGAACAGCCTCGCTTAGGGATTTGAAGGCGTAGATTGGAGACTCGTGGTTCTCTGGTGGATCTGAATCGTCGAGGGAGAGCAGTTGTTGAGGCTCCGACTGTGAATCCTTGGATCGGTTTCCGATCTCCCAGCATTCGGAATTAACGAGGAGGTAAGATTTCTTGTCGATCTTGTGCTGTAATTCTTCGGCAGCTAGATGTACTTCAAAGAGAATGTCGACTGGTCCTAGCTTCTCCATCTTCTTCACTTTTTCACCAAGCTCTCTCAATAGCTTGGCTCCTTCTACCCCCACTCTCTGAAGTTCTTGACGGAAAACTTGCCTTCGCTCCTCTGGTGCCTGTCAAAATGTTTGGAGATTATGAGCGACTGATTTGTTGTCCCGATTGTATTGAAAATTAAGTTCACAAATATCTGGATCTCTCTTTAGTATCATAAACGTTGAAGCTAGAGGTGAAAACGTTACCTGGATTTCTGAGAGAATGCAGCCGTGCAATGCCATCACAGTGAATGCACAATGCTTGAGAGCGCCGCTGAGCTTGACGTAGTTCTGCCATGGATAGTTAAATGACCTGTATGGTCCGTGAGGCGGCTCCCATATTGCGAAACTCATCTTTGCAATCACCACAGAGAGAAAATACAAACAAACTAATTCAGAGACGAGAAGCAATGGGAAGAAGGAAACAGATTTTTTTTAACGATGGTGATTCCGCAATGACAAAATACCAGAGACTCTTCTTGGCTGGTTGACTCAACCGCTGATCTGTAACCCTTGTAAACCGGATCCTCTGAGGCTTGGTACGTGAGGATTTTGGATGGGATCCTCTCGTATTCAACACAGCGTAAGTATCCGTTGACACAACCTTGTAAAAGACCAAATGAAAGCATCAGTCAAGCATCTTCTCGAGAGACTCGGAAAAGCCAGAACCTTTGATTACTACTGACCTTCAAGAGAAGTCGCGACATTCATGAAATTCTTCACAACAAGGTTATGAAGATCCTCTCCAGCCCAAATAGGATAGATAAACATATTGACACCTAAACTAACCCCAGCGCCAAGAGCTATAAGCAGAAACCGGGAGATAGCCACTTCTATGAACTGCCCTGTTCTGAACCCAGAGATCAGAATATAACAATACGTAAGCAAGAAAACCCGGAAACCGTATTCATAGGCTTTCATCGACGGGTATAGTTTCATGAAAGTTGCAATGAACCCTGAAAAAAAGAGACGCCTGTATAAGCAGAGAGACAAACCAAAAACGATGCTGTAAAGAGAGAACTGAAGATGGAAACAATGCAGAAAACACACCAATGCAGAAGATACTAATGGTGCAGAAAAGCTCTTCCCAGTCTCCGGTTAGCGTGGAAAGCTCGGCCATTCCTAGGGCGAGACCTCCAGCTGATAAAGTCCCAAGCGCTCGATTAAACCCTTTGCTTAGAGTTGCTCCTATCAGAACCAACAAAGAGTCATCTTTATGCACTAGTTCTCTTAAACAAAGACGATTTTTTAGAGATGTGTTTAGCTAAATGATCCAGTAATCGTCAATTCCAGTCAAACAAAACCAACACTTGCCTTTTATTTTAATTTAAACGAAGAAAACGACGAATTCAAGTATTCAACAGCGAAAGCAACGAGGCCACGCTCTTTGTCTCAGAAGGAAACAAGCCAAATCCGGATAATTCCAATCGAATCATAAGTTTCCGTATAAGTATTTCAGTCGTGATTAAAAACCCAAATCGCGGGAAACTAAAATCTCTAGAAAAGGAAGATAGGAGATAATTAGTAGTAATTTACTCACCGATCGTGAATTCGAACACGACGACGACAGTGAGAATAGCCCACACAGAGTAACGGCTGAGATCCGGGTTAGGTTCCTGGTAGAAAATCAAAACCGCGACGATCGTCAGAGCAAGCCCAATCTTCGCGGAGAAGACGATCTTTCTCGGATCAGACACTCCCATCTCCCAGGCCTTCCTCGCCACGTCTTTGGCATCCTGATAAACTCCGGAGATTCTACCGGATAGATTTCCGCAGGAACAGCAGCAGCGTAACCGCGTCCTTCCATAATCCTCGCCTTCGAGAAGATCGTTCGACTCGATGTCGGTGAATCTGAAATCGGAGAAGCCATTATTGGAAAGAAGCTTCTCGCGTTTCTCGAGTATTCCATGTCGGAAGGAACCTAGCTTCGCCGCCATCACTAATGGCGGAGATATTTTTGACTGACGAGAGACGAAACTGCTTAGTGGTGGTGCTGGCCCTTGTAGGTGTGAAGTGAAGGGGAAGAGAAGGAAAAAAAGCGTAAAAGCGAAAAAATAGAAAAAGTGGTCCATTACGAAGCAAAATGACGACGTTTTAATTCCTATTTTAATACATTTGTGTGGGCAATAATAATTCAAACGAAAGTAGATGATGCTACTTTAGTTACGTTACGATTCTTTGTCAACATTCAATTTGTCAGTCCTAATTACCTAAAATAGTACTTTTCTTTGTCCTTTTCTTAATCTACTAGTTTAATAAGCAAATACTATAAAATAATTACATCCAGATCATCTTTTGTTCATAAATTAAAAGAAGGAAAAAAAATTGATCTAAACAGAGCAAAATTAGGATCCAAATTGGCTAAGAAAAGAGTTTACTTTAAATAATAAAGAGACTCACGAAACACACTAACGAAGATTTGGGCAAAAGCCCCAAGAGATTTTAGTAACCAAATCTAAGAACAAAACAAAAGTAGAACAAATTGCGAATCAAAACCCGACTTCTTTCACCATAACTGGAATCTTAGATCGATGATCAGAGGTAATCTCCAGCTCAAAAAATGAACGGCGACGTATATTACATAAGAGCGTTATCTGGGTTTGTGAATGGCAAAAGAGAAAGGTGAAAGAAAACTCTGTAAAATGAGCCGGCTTTAGGCGAGAGGATTAATTGTTTCAAAGGGATTGTTTTAGTCTTTTTAGCTCTTCAAAGTGCAACAACCTTTGCAAGTACCTTTGAATGTAATAAAAATTTGCCAAAATACCTTCTAGTGTAATTAACTTCTAGTAAAAATGGTAAGGGCCGGCTCACTAAAGAGGACACGGGGTACGACGCTCACAGATTCAATTTGGTGTCCTAATAGTTAAAAACCCTGAATTTTATATTTATATACATATTTTTATGGACAATTTATTAAATATCACAAAAGAAAGTTTATTTTACAAAAATATACTCATACGCTCACCTTTTTCATAAATAGCATTCATTAAAATTATGAAAATCTTCTTAAATGTGTCTAACGACTACCTAAAATTTATTAAAATTAGGAAAGTCTTCATAAATGTGTCTTAACGGTTTCCTAAATTTGAGTTAGGAAAGTCTTTCTAAATTTGTTTAACGGCTTTCTAACGACATTATTAAAAGTTAGGAAAACCTTCATAAATGTGTATAAAAGTTTTCCTAATAATGCTAAAAATGATTAAAAATTTTTTTACGGCTATTATTGAACTGAAAATCTAAAAATGAGCTATTTTAAGCAATTTGTCTATTTTTATTTAATAAATTAAAATATTTAAAAAGAGCCCATAAAAACTTTTATATGTATATATTTTTGCTTTCATAAAAGAATATAGAAAAACATTACACAAAAAAATAAAATAAAAAAAAATCAATAATTTTTTTTAAATAAATTTAAAAGGTCCAATTTTTTTTCTTTGTCTTATTGCCAACTAGAATAGGATCCGCATATATGCAGATTTTTAATAAACTATTTTAAACCCATAAAAATAAATTAGTAACAAAACCGAATAATTTTTAAAGAAAAACGAATAATCGGATTTTTTTTTTTTTAGTAATCGAAAAAGAAACTTAAAATGAATAACAAAATTTAAGAAAATAATAAAATTTAAAACCCATTAAAATATTTTTTTAAGAAAATAGAAAGTATAATCTGATAACTACTAAAACAAATATGAAAAACACAAAATCGAAACCTAAAAGTTATTTATTTATTTTAATTCTCATTTCTTTTCAATTAAAATATTCAAAACACATAATCTGTTGCAGATCCCAAACAACATTAACCATACTTCTTATATAGTACACACACTTTATCAATTATCTTTTTATGTTTTGCTGCATTAAAACCTTGGGTATTTAATTTCAATATTTTAGTATGTTAACGATCTTTCCATTAACTCTCTTCAAACAAATAAAGTCTCTTTTTCTCTTTACATTCATCTTGCTTATATGATCTATCTGCTCTCTAGAGAAGTTATGTTTCTTAAGACTCGCATCAAAAGGCTTTCTACATGATTCTCGATATGCTCATCTTCATTGATCTCATCATCGTCTAATGTCATATCATTAGCATATAGATTTTTTTTTTTATTGAAATATATCTTATTTTATCTAATTTACTTTTTGTTTTTAATTTGCTTTTTTGTTTCTCCCGTATATGTTTTCTCTCCTTTCTATAGAAGTAATGTTTCTCAAGACTCGCATCAAAAACTTCTCTATATGATTCTTGCTATCATCCTCCTCATTCAGCTCATCATTGTCTAATATCATATGATCATGTCATTATCATATGAAATTTCCGTTTTTGAATTGAAATATATTCTAGCGTCTATGCGGGTTTATATGCGGGTTTGAATTGAAATTTCATTTTTGTCTCTAGTTATAAAATATCTTAGTAACAATAAAAACATAAAAAAAAACTTAAATGAATAAATTAAAAGATACTTATTATTTACATTTTTTATTTTCCTTTTACTATTTGTAATTGATCATACAATTTCATTAATTTAAATGAAAAACATAAAAGAAACTTATTTTTCTTTTTCTCTTAATTTTCTAATTTACCTTTTCAATTTTTTTATTTTTCTTTTGGTATTAGTAATC
Source organism: Alliaria petiolata (assembly GCA_020283515.1). Taxonomy (NCBI): domain Eukaryota; kingdom Viridiplantae; phylum Streptophyta; class Magnoliopsida; order Brassicales; family Brassicaceae; genus Alliaria; species Alliaria petiolata. Next base: position 198,214,751 of record JAHZTW010000001.1, on the reverse strand, counting down.
GAAAAGAAACTTATTTTCTTTTTCTATTTTTAATACTAATTTTTTATTTTTGTTTTATTATTAGTAATTGATCATATAATTTCCTTAATTTAAATGAAAAACATAAAAAAAAACTTATTTTCATTTTTCTTAATTTTTTTATTTACCTTTCCGATTTTTTTTTTTTTGTATTATTAATCAGTTAACTTGACACGTGTCACGATCATTTTAATTATTAACTCTGATGCATATTTTATTTACCTTTTTATTTTTTATTTTCCTTTTTGTATAAGTAATCGAAAAACAAACTTATTTTCCTTTTTTGATTTGTAAAACTAATTTTTATATTTATGTAAATACTATGTTAAAATATAATTGGTTGAATTTTTTTAACACGTGTCATAATCTTATCGATTAACTTGCACGTGTCACAATAATGTTAATTAACAATTTTGACACATCCTACTTTATATAATAAGATAACAATGTTGAGCGGACTCTATAAATTGTGTTATGCTTTACATCCATTAGAATATATGGTGAAAATATACTATTTGACGGCTACATTCACAATGAAAAAATTAACCGTGTGTTAAAAACTCAGATACCTTCTAAATATATATATAAAAAATCAAATCATAAACACTGTTAAAAGCCAAATGAGTTATAACACATGCTAAAATCAAAAAGCAAGTGTGGTCAACAAATTAATGGGTGTAGTAACTGATTACTTCGACGATTATTTGAAAAAGTTTATATGAATACTGGATTTTATTTTGTGTGTGTAAAGAGAGATAGAGTAAGATATGCTACTCTCATTAATGGGTGTTGTTTATTTTTGCTTTCATTGATTACAAGGTGTAGTATTAAATTAATAAACAAGTTTGTATTTTTTTTAACATCTACACCCCCAACAAAAAGTTTACTACTGTATTTACTAAATATATTTTTTTTAAAGTTTTACTATTTCTATTTTATGAAATATAAAGCCAGGGAGACAATAATACAGCTGATACATCAATATTTACATTCTTTTACAGGGTATTGAATATTTTTGTATGATGAATTTTGAAAATAAATTAAAAAGTTTTGAAATTTTTTTGATTTTTACATTTGAAATAAAGACAGTATTCATGTTAACTTTATAAAAAAAAATATTAAGCAATAATATTTCATACACGTAACATGTAAACACATACATATAGTAATCAACATATATATATATAGTAAACCACCATATTGAAATTTGAACAATCAATAATTTTGGCCAAAAAAAGAAGAAGCTAATTTAGATATCGAGATTTTTAAAAAATATTATCATTTAAAATCAAGATAATAACAACAATTTTGCTTTGACTATTCAAATGAAGACAAAAATAATGGATCTTTTTACAAAAACGAAAATTCTTCAAAAATGTAAAGAAAGGGTATCAATCACATGAGATATAGTTTTTTTGTGTGTTTCTGAGATAAGTGAGTTTTCGTTTTACAGTTTTACAAAAAAGATAACTAAAAATTGTAAATCAGTTATAACTCAACAAAATTCAAATTCAAATTCAATTAAAGATAACAATAATCATGATTGGTAGCATTTTTTAGTTAAGTTGGAGCTAATTAAGTTCATCATATATCTATTAAAAACATGGTAACATATATGTTAAGAAATGAAATAGAGGAGGAGAAAAAGGCTAGATTTTCAATTTATTCGCATTACACAGATAGTCTCGGTTACAGAAACGCACCAAAGTGTACCAAAATTTCCATCACAACATACGAAAGCAGAACTAAACCTTTGAGTCGGTAAGAAGCTTATTCAGAATGGGTCGAAGCTGACACATGGCTCGTAACGGCACCACCTTACGCATTGCCATCTCTGGACCCTCGGTCATATCAATCTCCTCGCCGTTGACTCTTCCCAAATCAAAGCATTGGATCAACGATCCTAACGCCAACGTCACAATCTTGAGCGCTAATCCAGCGCCTGGACACATTCTACGTCCACTTCCAAACACTATCAGCATACGAACGTCGTCTTTTTCTCCTTCTCCCCCTCCACCATTAAACCTATCCGGGTTAAACGTCTCTGGTTCGCTCCAAAGCTTTGGGTCCCTGTGTATACTCCACGCGTTCACCATCACCATCGTGTCACGTGGCACGTCGTATCCTCCGATCTTGATGTCCTCTACCGTCAATCTTGGCACGAGAAGCGGCGCCGCTGGGTATAGCCTGAGTGTCTCCGACACAACGTTTTGGAGGTAAGGCAGGTTTGGAATGTCTGTTTCGTCGATCAAGCGGTCTTGTCCGATTTTCTCGTCAATCTCTAGTTTTAATTTCTCCAACAACTCTGGTTGGTTCAACAAACTCGCCATCGCCCACTCTATTGTCACGGCTGAGGTCTCTGATGCCGCAAACATGATGCCCTATTTTTGGGACATAATATAATTAATTAGCTCATTTGTTAGTGTCACTTGCATTTTAAATAATAATAATTAATATATGCGAGTGTGTTTGATTTGTTAGGAGCATAAGGCCTTTGATAGTGACTTCGCTGTAATACTCTGGGTCTTGTTGTTGCAAAGAGAGCAAGTGATTAACCATAGTGTTACCGTCTTTATTTCCCCTACACTCATCAAGCAAACGCTGCAAGATCGCATCCATGGCTTCTCCAACAGCTTTCACTTTCTTCTCGAAACTCCTTCCGAATATCTTAAGGAATGGCAAGTATTCTCCGGGATGCCTCGCGCCGCTAGTACTTGTAATATAAGCAATGAGTTTCTTGAACGTGTCTGCTTCTGCTTTGTCGCTGGCATCTTCTCCGTAATAGACCTTCCCTGTGACCATCCTCACGATGTTGTTGAACGTTAAATCGTAAAAGAGCGACTCGAGCTCGACCTCGTTGCTGATGAGGACGTCACGTGAGAGTCTCGTGAGCATGCGGTGGATTTCCTCTTTGCGGATGTGGAGGAAGTTGGCGAGACGTTTCGAGGAGACGATTTCGAGCGAGCAGATTTTGCGGAGGTTGCGCCAGTGGTCGCCGTATGGTGTGGTTCCGATGGTTGTGTAGTTGTAAGCGATGTATTTGGAGGTTAGGAAACGAGGGCGGTTCGACACAGCGAAGTCGTTTTGACCCGTGAAGCATTCTTTTGCGAGTGCTGAGGATGAGATGACGACGGCACGGCGCGTACTGAGTCGGAGGTAGAAGATTGGGCCGTGTGTTTTGGCTAACCCGTGGAAGAGGCGGTGGACCGGCGGTTTGATGAGGCGGTGGTGGCCGATAATGGGGAGAGAGTGAGGCGGAGATGGAGGGAGTTTGAAACGCTGCGTTTTAGAGATGAAGAAGAATTTGTAAGCAATGACAAGGAGAGCTAAAGGGAGGAGAATCACGTAGTAAAACATCTTTCGTCACGTTCTTTTTTTTGTGATGTCGCTTGCTCAAATTAAATGATTTGGTGTTTCTATATATAGTAGGAAAAGTGAGTTTTGGGGGTGTAAGCACAGAGAAGGAAAGTTATGAGAAGAATCACAAAGTAAAACATCTTTCCATGTTCTTTTTTGGTGATGTATGTCGCTGATCAAAATGATTTGGTAGTCTATATTTAGTAAAAAGAAAATGACTTTTAGGGTCCCAGCAATTTTTCATAAAAAAAAAATTGATCCAACGGTTATAATTGCTTCATTATTAGTCAATTTTTTTTTTTTTAACACGCTGAGATGCGATCAATGTATTTCAGCGGAAAAATACTGTTCCCAATTCAAAATGGTTTAGTGGCTGAATAATTTATGCTGGGACTAAAAGACAAGTGTTCAAGTTCTCACAATACGATTCTAATCATAACTAAAAGACAAGTGTTCAAGTTCTCAAAACTGTTGGTGTTTTAGATTGTAATTAGAATATCCAGCATGAAAAGTATTTGGTGTGTTCATCTTTACTAAGCAGCATTAAAACTCCCGGGGAGAAGCAATGCAATTTTTGCTTATATAATCGAGCTTTTTTGACAATGATTTGGAATCGTATAAGCCATAAGCCATGAAAAGTGTTTATTCGTGCCTAAATTCTGAGTGTATCTTCCAGGAGGTGCTCTGGTTGGTTTATTGTAATATTACTATAGTACTCGACAATGACGAGCTTTGACAAAGAGAGAGGCTGCTATTGTGATCACTATAAGATGACAAGTTGCTCTTCTCGACTCTTGGTCAGTTTTGTTTGTTGAATGAGCATTTTTCAGAGTTGCAAGAATTGAATAGTCGGTGATGAATTCACCTCCTCGAAGGAATGTTCAACCTGATGCTGTCAAAGTGGTTCTTTCAATTTCACTATGGGCCTGAATACAAAACCACTTTTAAAGGAAACGGTAAAAAAAAAAGGGTTATAGTCTTGTAGAATAAGAGATTTGATTAAAAATGAGCAGTCAAATTGGCTCTTCAATTTTACAATATGTTTAGTGGCGACTCTTCACTTTCAAGAAGAAGTGTCATCTTCACAGTGTCTCTTTGGTTTTGTAATTTATGACAATTGGAATTTCTTCGAAATTTATAGAGATTGATTCTTTGTTTAAACCTTGTAGCGACAGTAGGTAGGAAAAACAAGTTCACGTAGAACACTTGATTTTCCGTTTAATTAAAATGTTTTTTTTGGTCGGCAAATGTTAATTTTTATTTATCGTCCGGAAACAAACATTTTATGGCTTCTTCTACGTTTCGACTTAATGGGAGTTTTATTTGATTAGGTTGTATTGGTTTTTAAAATTGTTTTCATTTTGTAGTTATCAAATTTTAATAACTAGAATGAGTTGACGATGAATAGCCTCTATATTTCTTTTTAAAAAACTAAAAAATTATCATGTTGTGGAATTAACGAATAAAATAAAAAACCTTAAATAATTGGGTGAATTTAACTTGTGACCCTAAATAATGCAAAAATCAAGAAAGTGGAGTGAATTGAGTGAAAATTAGGTCAACGCATATAGCGTTCTGAATTCTGGACGATTTTACCCCTATTTTGGATGTAGATGAGTAGATGATGTCGTCGAGAATATTTGGTGAAGGAGAACAATAAATACAAAAATATGGGAGAATTTTAGAGAATTTAGAGAACCGATTAAATTATTTTTATCCTTACCAATGAAATTCCTTTTTGTCTTTACAATTATTTGTATTCGGTTTTAGTGATACTTATTCTATTACCACTCTAACTGATATATTATCATGATAACTATTTAATTATCATGCTAACTGATATAACGTTTAATTAGCATATTGTAAAATATCAAGTTAACATAGTTATCATATAATTAAAAATAATAATAATCATGTTAACCATATTACTTTATCATAGATTTATCTTGTTAACTTTGTTGTTGTGATAATCATCGTGCTAACATTATTATCATTACATCAATATATAAGTTGTTAAATAACTAATTTTATTACAGACATCACCATTAACATGCCGTCGCCGTTATCACTGTTGCCGTTGCCAAATTAGTGTTTTCGATATTATGTTTTCTTTTTTCTTCATTTCTCCTCTTTCTCTTTTTTCCATCTTTCTTCTCGTTCCTTTTTCTTATTTTTTTTCTCCACTTTGCTTCTTCTTCTTTCTCCATTTTCCTTCTTTCTTTCTCTTTCCTTCTTCTCTTTCTTTCACAGGTTTCTTTTTCTTTCCTTCAGATTCGATTCAACTTGTACGCAATCATTAATAGGGGTGTTATCGTCTTTTTAATAGTAATAGTACAAAAAAAGGTGTCAAAATCTGTTTGTTAATTTTATGATTATTTGGAACTATAAGATGCAATTACTCTAATAATTCCACAAAAGTAAAGATGTCTCAACGTCACCCAATAAAAAGATTTGTCAACCCTTTAAAACTACCAAATTAGTATAAACGACAAAGAAAGAAAATAGTAAAAAGTAAAAAATATCTGTAAACGTGGGTCACGTGGCTATTGGCCAACGAAAGAATATCATTTATTTTGTTAAAGATTATTCTATCGAAACTGTAAAAAAAGATTACATAGTATTTACTTTGAGAGTCATAGAGATAGAATTGAAGAAAGTAGTTTGAGAGAGATGTTTAAACCTTAAACATACAATTGGGTAGCTTTTAAAAACATTAAAAGCTAGATAAATAAGAAAAAGAATACAGAAGAAGAGAAAAAAAATATCCCATGTGTTTCATTTTAAAAAATATTTAAGGTTTTTACACACAAATTAAAAAAATATTTATTTTTCTATTTTTTTTAAAAAATTAAAACATTATTTATCGTCTACTTAAATATAAATCAACTAATAACAAGATAAGTTTCAAAATATAAATGATCACAAACAAGAAAAAGTAATTAATTTTACACATTACTTAATTTGAAAAAAAAAATCTATTTAAATAAACAAAGGGAATATTTCACTATAGATCCATAAGTTATGTCAGTTGCGGTTACCACAGGTCCACAATCACGGACTTCTGCGTCCATGTCCATTTATATAATAATAATAAAATTATATAATAATAATAAAAATTAGTACGTTTGATGTATCTTTCCTCAAAATTTATAAACCTTTTAAGCAAAGATTTACGAGGGTAAACGACGAAATATAACCATTTCATTTTTTTGTTAAAACACAAATAAATAGTTTTTTGATTATTCATGTTGTTTAATTATATAAGATTTTTAAATTAAAAACACAGTTTTGATAAAATATTTTTTAATTAAAATATTATTTAATAATTAGTTACAAAACACAATTCATCTGATCATAAAAATAACTATAGAATTTTAAAACAAAGCCGTGGTTGCCTAATGGTAATAAAAAAAGGTTGATTTTCTTGTATTTCAGGTTCAAATTCCCTTTGGGATGAAAGTATGTTTTTTAATCGAAATATAGGAAATATTAACTATATGTACTCGAGAAGATTATGGATCTAAGGCCCATCACTTTTACAGTTAATTTTTTAAAAATAACTATAAAAAAATAAAAATACTAAATAACATTAATTTTTATATAATAATATTAAAATATTTGTTAACATTTAATACTCGAAACTACCATTATAATATTAAATATGTAAATTCACTCATTCGTGTTTTTTAGTTTTACCTTGTTGTGGGGCTACGTTTTCCGAGTTTATTATAGTACAAAGCACTTTAAGAGAGCTGTATTACACATAAAAGCACTTCAAGAAGTTGATACACTTCACCCATATGAAAAGACAAAACCACCCTCAAATCTCACTCATTTACTTTGTTTTACCTTGTTTTTTAGTTTTACCTTGTTGTAGGGCTACGTTTCCCGAATTTATTATAGTACAAGGCACTTTAAGAGAGTTGTATTACACATAAAAGCACTTCAAGAGGTTGATACACTTCACCCATATGAAAAGACAAAACCACCCTCAAATCTCACTCATTTACTTTGTCGTCTGAATTACTTCCAAAGTATTTTACACGGCTTTCGTTTGTAAAAAAAACAACCCTTCTAAACCTTAATTGCATCTTCTCCAGCGACCCTTTCCTTTCGACTTCACCGGCGGCTCACAGATTCGGTAACTCAACGACAAACTTCAGCGATGGTGATTAACTTGATTTCTCGGCCGATTCGATCCACCGACACAACCACTTTAGTAGTTAACGCACTCACATAAGAAGAATCATCTTCTCCTACTTAATCGCGATGGAACCTAGTTGAAGAGGAAGAATCGCGCACTCCCAAACCACCTCAGCCTGAGGCAAACCCAAATCTACAAAACAAGGACCACCATTGACGCCTCTGATCCCATCATAGAAGGTAAGATCCAAACACAATGAAATCTCGTACATTTGGATACAAAATCCGATTACCGTACATCCAATTGTGTCCACGAGGAGTTTGTCAAAACTTAGTGTATGGAAGACTGGAATCTAGTACTTGTGCGCTGTGCCTCGAGATTGGTCAAACAGGGGAGATGGACGAAGAAGAATGGATACACTCTCATGGATACAACAAATGTACAGATTGATGGTGGATGGATGTCTGTGGACAATTACATGTTCATAAATTGTAACAGAAGAAGACAAAATAAGATGTGAGGTAACAAATCCCTTCTCTGTTTGTTCAATTAGTCTCCAAATGCTTTTTGTTTAGCACTCACTGCCGCCGTATAATGAACATCAAACCAATCTCACTTTTTATAAATTTCTCTTTAATCTTGAATGGAAAAACAATAGTGTGTCCACACATACATATCCATGCGGACATGTTCATATCTGTGTACAAGTGTGTCCATATATTTTTGCTTTAGTTTAATGTTTTCATATATATAGGTCCATATTTGTGTACAAGTGTGTCCATGAATCTTGTGTCCATTTCTATGCGCTTTGTATCCATAAGACTGTGTCTATATTTTGTATTTATTAGAGTATGTCCATGAGCAGGGATGTTGTGGTGGGCTACCCAACCCTACCCTAACCCTAACCCTGGGAAAATCCTTTTGTAAAAACCCTTAATGGACCCTAGTACCAATAGGTTAGAACAATAGGGTGTTGATAAGTTGTAGGGTACCCACGGATACCCCTGAATCTTTTTTTCATACTTTTCATGCTTTGATCATTTGTTATTATTCCAAAACCGAGATTATTCCTAAACAAACAATAATTGGTCCAAAACAGAACTTCTTCCATACATGATAACATGAAGCATTCTCGATAAACATATAACATAGAAAAGTTTAAGAAATCAAACCAAAACGAACAATAATTGGTCCAAAACAGAACTTCTTCTATACATGATAACATAGAAAAGTTTAAGAAATCAAACCAAAACGCATTCAAACTCCTGAGCTACTTGCCATACATGAAGCATTCTCGTTTTCGTCATCTTCAAAATAATCTTCAACATCATCTAAAATATGAAGTTATATTAGTCAAACAAAATACAAGACATAAGAAGTAAGAACTAGACTTTAAGAACTATTCATTACCTTCGAATTCTGCAAAACCACGCAGCCAATTACGAGTGCAAATCAATGCTTGGACATTCTTTGGGAGGAGACGGTTTCTATAGGGATTCAACACTCGTCCTCCTACACTAAATGCTGACTCTGATGCCACTGTAGTGATTGGGATGCTAAGCAGAATAGATGCTAGAGAAGCTAAATCACCATAGCGTTGCCCACTGTTTTTCCAATAGCTTAAAACCTCTATATCTTTAAAAGACCTCAAATCTAGCCTCGGTTCATCTAAATAAAGATCCAAATTCGACTTTGTATTGTCAAAGCCAGGTTGGATGCTCCTCTCAAGCTCAAAGAGATCCTATATTATAGAGACACGCTAAATTAGAAGGGAAAAACACTATATTTATGACGTGAACTTACAATGTAAGAAGGGGAAAAATACTTACATAATTTGTATCATCTTCTAATGGTGATTCAGTTAGCAGATCATGTGGAGTTGGTCTTGGTGATAAGTTGGCAGAAGAGGAAGCCCAAGACTTATTCCTAAAATCTTCATAAAGATCCTTCAAGTTTTTCTTAACAACTTCGATTTTGTTCTTAGAAGTACTAGGATTCATTTTCTTATAAGCTGATTCAAGTATTGGCAGCTTCAACCTTGGATCTAAAACAGCTCCTATAGCTAATATGAGACTGTACTCATCCCAGTACTTTGAAAATTTAGATTGCATCGGTCTAACCATTTCTTCCACTTGAACATCACCACAAATGGCATACTTCCTCAACAGACCATCAATTTTCCACACTTGGAGGAAATACGCATTAGCTGTGGGATATTTAACTCCTAACATATATGTAGTGATGGTACTAAATGGCTTCAATAAGTCACAAATCTTTTCTCCACGATCCCACTCATCATCAGAAGAAAATGATTTGTAACTTCTGTCACACTCTTTCAGGCTAGCAAATGCTAGTCAAAACTTCAAAGCTCTAGCAAGCATATCATAAGTCGAATTTCATCTGGTAGGTACATCTAAGGATAATCCAGATCCACTCTTAATACCTACACTCTCAACACATGCTGCAAATGCATCTCTCCTTGCTCCAGATGCTTTCACAAACTTGACATTGTCTCTAATATTCTCGACAAGACCATTGGCTATTTCCAATCCTTGTTGCACTATGAGATTCAATATGTGAGCACAACATCTTACATGAAAAAACTTCCCATCACATAACAAGCCATTGCCATTAATCATCTGAAGACGATGCAAAAGGATTCTCTGCATACTATCATTACTAGTAGCATTATCCAAAGTCACTGTGAATACTTTCTTCTCCAAACCCCATTCCTTTAAGCAACTAAGAACTTTGTTAGCCAGTTCTTCACCGGTGTGTGGATATTTCACATCGCAAAAAGCTAGGATTTTGTTATTTAACATCCACTTATCATCAACATAATGCGCTGTCAAACATATATATCCCATCATTGTGGTCCGAGTTGTCCACATATCTGCTGTGAAACACAATCTGCCTTTGAATTCTGCAAATATCTTTTTCAGCTTCTCTTTTTCTAACTCATACCTCCTATATACATCAGCTCCAGCTGTTTGCCTACATATATGATGACACTTTGGGTTCAAGTACTTATCTCTAGCTCTGACTTTTTCATATTCCACATAGCGAAAAGGCTGGTCATGATAGATGATAATCTCAGTGATCATCTCACGGTCCACTTTGTGATCATATTGCCTTTCTTCAGCTAGCCCTGGAGGCCTTTTTGGACAACATTCCAAATGACGTATCAAAGATGATGTTCCTTGACCAGTTTCTGATACTAACTTCTTATTACAGTGTATGCAACGACTCCTTCTTTTACCATCTAGCTCTACTCCTACCGATACAAACTCTTTCCAAACAAAAGACTTAAGGCGTTTGTTAGAAACAAGTACCGATTGAGTCGCTTGAGTCAGTTGTATTGCACTTTGTGATTGTGATGCTTCTTGAGTCGGTTCTGTTTCATCTTCTCCATTCGTTGCTGCCATGTATTCATTCTCAGCACTAAGTGCATCAAGTAATTCCATTGACTGTGTATCCATTATACAAAAAAAAAACAAATTTGCGATTAGGATTAGGACTCAAATCTGCGAATGAATGTAGCAAATGGGTTTCGATTCTAGACCATAAAGGAGAAGATGATTAGGAGTAAGACTCAAATCTGTGAATGAATTACTAAAAAATTTACAAAATCAGAAGAACCCTAATTCCCAAATTACATACCCAAAAACTTACTTGGTCGAGGATAATGAATAAGGAGGATAATTCCCAAATTACATACCCAAAAATCGACGGTGAAGAATCAAATCGAAGATAGAGTGAAGCGAAGAACAGGTCTTGAGAGACTGTCGTCGTTTGAGAGAGATCGAGAAAACACAGGTCTCAGACTCTCGAGTCTCGATCATGAAAAAAAAATTATGAGTTTATATAAAACATCGTCGTTTTAAGCTAAAAATGTAGATAAAAAAAATCCTATGGATACCCTAAATTCGTTAGGGTAACTTTATTTGAGCCCGCGTGTAAATAATACCCGCTCAGTTTTAGCCCATTTCATTTTGAACAAAAAGGGTAGGGTAATGGGCTTAGAATTTTGAAAGGGTTTAGGATACCCATAGGGTAAAAACCCTTTGTTAACACCCGTATCCATGAGTGATTGTCCATAAGATTGGATCCATGAGATTGTGTCCATGAGTATACGCTTTGCTTATAGGAGAACGAAATCCTGCTCTTTTGTCTCGAGTTTGGTCAAACAAAGGAGATAGACACAGAAGAACAAATACACTCTCCTAGATACGTCGGTTGTACAAGCGACTGTGTCCACCTATAGACAGATAAATATGACTGCATTTGCTTAAGAACTTAATGGACAGTGTGTTCATGAGAGTCTGCCGTTCATGAGTGTTTGTACATGAGAGTGTGTCCACCACCATTTGATTATATACATACAAATGGACATAAAGATATTGAGTTTTATAGATTGATTAAGTTTGATTCTGCGACTTGGTTATTTCAAAATGCTGAAAATGAATTGAGTTAACTATAAGATGTTTGGTTGTGAATTCATCTATATCTCAATCTATTTTCGATTTTTGCTTAATGGAATTGGAAAAAATGTCAATTTGCAGGTTGGACATGCGGTTATGGACATTAAGCCATGGACACATACTCAAAAAGGAAACAAAACTACAATCCTCATCATCTTATGATGAACTGATGATGATGAAAACCAAAGCATAATGCAGAAACTGCTAACCGTTGAGAAAAACGGAGAGGAAGCCAAGGGAGAAGACGAGTTGCCGTTAGAGTGTGGGGGCAAAAACTACTGTCCAAGACATACCATCCACAAATCTAGCATCAGATGTACAATCTTTCTTGTATCCTCTTATGTACATTATATGCTCTTAAATGCATGCTCTTACAACGGTTCCAAAATGGTTATTACATCAAATTGTGTCCACAGAATCGTCTTTAGTATACTTGAGAATATAATTTGATCATAATGCAAACATGCCTTGCACTTCAAAATCGTGCATTCACACCAACACGTCCACACAGCCACATCCACGTAAATACATCCACCAACAAGTTTACATGAGCTTTGTAAGTTTCCATTTCACAAAAAAATATGTATGTTTTTACAAATTTGTTTCAAAAATTCTATTGTTACAACACCTGACGATGCTTTGGTTTATAAGATTTTGATTCCTTTAGTTTTACTAATTTTGAAATGAAACTACTTAAAGTATATTTAGTTCTCTTGTTTATTTGTATTTATCCACGACCTTTTGTACATGGTAGTCTGTACACCATAGTTTTCCCACTATAATTTGTCGAACTTTTAATTAGTATGGGATGAAGTTCTTTGATTTTTTGTCTTCGTCCACGATATTGTGTCTACTCTAAACTGTACACTACATCGTGTCCACAAATTATTCTGTCCATAACTATTGTGCTGCAAAATCATACTCTTTGGTTCAACTCCAAAGTCCACCGTTGCCTATTTTAGTGTTCCAAATTTTCAGTTTTCAAAAGAATTACCACAAATCCCTGCATTATTACATTCCTGTATAACTTTAGTGGCCACAAAAAATTAAGAGTCTTCTCCACTGAGACTTTCAGCTTCAATTCCCACTATACTAATTGGCGTGTTCCATGAAACACCCAAATTTGCAGACAACAAGTTTTTAAGCTTCGTCTGAGATTCAAAATTGGCACTTATAGATCATATTGATTTAAGTGTCCCCTTACCAACTTTAGCTTGTCCATCATAGCACTTTTCTTGATTTATCCATAATCGAAAATTGGAATTTTCCTTAACACTTCAAGTAACCACACTACTCATATGTTATACTTTCATTGCTCCACACAAAACTTTTAAATAAGAAAGTGTAAGAAACATCACAAAACATCGGGAATTCAACACAACAACGTAAGATGTATATAATACTTTTATTATGATGAGATTAAAGTCAAGCAAATTTAAAAACTGAGAAAGAGAGAGACAGAGAATAACAAAATTGTTACATTCATTAGTACTCCACTTTTACATAAAAGTGACGAATATAAATTGTTCGTCCACGAGGTTATGATAGAGTGGATCAACATGGTGGTCACATTCTTCAGCGACCTTGTTGGGTTGTCTTCAACCGGTGAATTTGTCAGCGAATCAGTTGCGGCCAAGTCTTCAAATTCCTAATCAGGAAAAGACAACATGGCAAACCGTCGGCAAAGCAAACACCGACAAATTCACCGGTTGAAGACAACCCAACAAGGTCGCTGACTTACATGTACAAGAAATTGCATCTCCACCGGAACTTGAAAGATTCTCGATTGGAAAACACCCAGAAGACTCGGTGACTCACCGTAGCGTTAGTAGATTCGCCGATCTCTTTTTCCGGTGTTTGCAATGTAACGTCGTCGTCTACCGTAAAAATATTCGTTTACATTCACCAAGGGTTAAATCGGATTTTCATCTTCAAAAAAAGAAGGCAAAGTCCTCTTGTAACCAAAAGTGCCTTTTTTGATAGATTTAAACTCAAAAGTACATTTAGATGTATATCAATCCTAATCTCATTCCTATACAAAGATAAACCAACTTTACTTACTAAAATGACGAGTCCGTGAACATTCCGAGTTCTTTTTTTGTTTGGTAAAAATTCATTTTCTTTCCTTCTTCGGAGATGAAACTTTTTTTTTTTATCTTCGATACCATTATTGCTAATCAAGGTAAAGTAGAACAATTCTTATCTAATCAAACTGAAAATTGCATTAAGAATAAACTTAACCATACATAGTCAAAGCCAGTTTTGGGACAGACAAAGCCTGCAATAGTGTGATCAAAGCTAACATGAACAAGTATTATTTCTACTAACAAAGCGGACAGATACATGATCAGATTTTTGAGTTTAGAGTTTGATCATATGATCATTAACCTAATCCACAGGAATTTCAACGTCCATCTCCGGTTTACAACTCCCAAAGACCTGTGACATTGGAGATTAGAAGCATCAGCATCCTAGACTACGTATCGGTCTGAAAAAGACAGAACATTACAAATCACTTCAACTCTGATGCTACAATCACAACAGTTACCTTGATGAAATCCTCAAGGGTCAAGAAAGAGTCGCTCGTGTAGCCCGCTTCGGTCAAAACCTGGCTCAGTACTTGCTACACCACAAAAGTAAAACACACGACACATGGTGAAAACACTTGTTTGCTGAGTCTGTCCATAATATCTAGCTTAATCAGTTCTCAAAAACATGAATTTGTGAAATCCTGATGAATGTTCTAAATTGGTAAAAGGTAGACGCGGTACACCGTTTATAACCAATCTTGTAAGACGGATGACTAAAAGCATTACCAACTTTCTATACATACCTCTCTTTGCTCATCAGACATGAACGACCCTGATAAGTCCCGCAACACTTCCATGATATCATTGAAGGAGACCTTCCCATTGCCGTCCGAATCATACACTTTAAAGATCACTGAAACACGCAGTTTAACGCGATCTTTACATACTATACAGTGAAAAGCCAAGAACTGCCACAAAGTCGAATTTAAGGAAACTATTTTACTTACGTTTAACCTTTTGTCTTAGACTTGCCTTGGCACTGAATGCAGACAAGAAAGCCACGAAATCCTTGAAGTTCAAACCATCAACCATCTTCAGCAGCCTCTGTTATTTAAATCCAGCAAAAGATTAAAACAAACATAATTCAGTTTTACGGGTCTAAACAAAGATTTCGTAGATTAGTTTTTTCTAAAAAATGCCAAAAACCTGAGATAGTGGATTCATGGCGAACTCGGGAACAGAGAGAAACTCATCAGAAGATATAAATCCCTTTGCATTCCGATCTAACTGGCAAAACCTTTGATACAGAGACAGAATTTCCTGCTGCTCAACTGAAGAAGAAAGCGAATTTGAATCAAAAGCAATTACATGTCAAACATATAAGAGAAGAAGTGGAGGAAACTCTCACATAGATCCTGGCAATGGCTCTGAACTTCTTCGATGTCATATTGAGTCAGCATCGAGGAAGTGTTTCCCATTGTTTTGAATTTTGATTCCTTCAAAATCTGAAAAAAATCTTAGCTCTGCCAAAATAGAAGTGAAGAAAAACCCAATTGAGAAATTGAGCAACAAATGGTTTTTCTTGTGTATATCGTAATCGATCGCCGAAGCGGAACTCAATAATTGCCATTTCTCTATGAAACCAAGCAAAATTTCAGCGACGGAGCTAAAAGTGTAAACTATGAGGCCGTTTAGAATTCAAAGTGTAACAGATTATTTTGGCTGAATAGCTGTAAAATCTGATTCGAATATGAGGTAAATCATATTTGCATGTGAGATGTTGAAATCTCAGGAAAAATTATAGATTGTTTTCGCCAGAATTATTGCGGGGTAGAGGGTTGATTCTAGAAAAAGATGACACTGATTCAAAAAATAAGATATGAGTTTCTCAAACTTACTGATGTATATCAGACTCGGTGAAGCTTATCTCTTCCTTCTGCCCGCTTTTGTAATTTCTTCGTCGCAGTCGCAGGCGTTGTTGATCTGATTCTTCCGGATCGTATTCGCCGGAGATCGACCTTACTAAAACGAAAAGGCCAAAAGGCTTAATTATTTGAAGGCCCATAATATAAGACCAAGCCCAAATTACAATTTAACCGCCGACATTTTGACGTCATCTCGTGAAAATGGAGAATGGAGTGGTGGACTTAGCTTGCGCCTTGTTCATCCGAAAATCGCTGCTGCTTTCTCTATCGATTTTGAGTTCTTCGCTTCTCCAGCAATTGATACGTTACGCTACCCTAGAGCCATGTTTTCTTCTCTCTCAGCTCCCTCCTCACTTTCTTCTTCGTTGATTTCGTCTTTCGTCGCCGTTACAGCGCCTCCGGTCGCCGGACCTCTGGTTCCCCGTCGCGATCTTCTTTCTCTGCGTATCAGAGCCAGCTCGAATCAGAATGTTTCGAGTAATCGTTTTCCCGATAAGCTCAAATCTTTTGCCAAATCAGCGATTCTGATCGGCGCTGCTGTTTCCATGACCGGGAAACTCTCAACTTTACCGGTGAAAGCAGAATCTCCGGTTACGACCACCGAAGAAACACTCGAGGAAGTGAAAGAAGAGAAAATTCCGTCTGAGATCGAACCCGCTTCGCCGTTGACTGAGCTTCTAGACTCCACCCCTGAGGCGGTCCAGACGCTGAGATCACTCCTTCAGCAGAAGCTTGAGAACGGAGAAGATGAAGAAGCTCTCAAGCTCTTAGAGAGACTAGTGACCGCACAGCCAGATGAAACAGAATGGAAGTTCTTAATGGCGAGGCTATTGGGTGAGATAGGTCGTCCGGAGAACGCACGTCAAATGTTCGAGGAAATTCTCCAACGAAACCCACTCTCGTTCGAGGCTTTATTCGAGAACGCATTGCTCATGGACCGGTCAGGGGAAGGAGACGCAGTGCTGCAGAGGCTGGAAGATGCTTTAGCTGTAGCCGAAGCTGAGAACATGGTGAAGGAAATGAGAGACGTGAGACTGATCATCGCGCAGATACAGTTCTTGCAGAAGAACGTGGATGAAGCATTGAAGAGCTACGAGCAGCTGACGAGAGAGGATCCAAAGGATTTCAGACCGTATTTCTGTCGAGGTATGATCTATAGCTTGCTTGACAAGAACGCCGAAGCTAAGGAACAGTTTGCGAAATACAGAGAGCTTTCTCCTAAGAAATTTGAAGTTGAAGGGTACTTGAGAACGCCATTATCTAGGATGAAGCTCTTTGGTGGTGGTGAAGATAACTGAGTTATGTTAGAACATATCTGAAGAATAAGACACGGAAGACCAGATTGTTTTCCTGAGAAATTACGCTGGACTTTTTTTTTTTTTGCAAGTGTTCGACGTTGAAATGAAACTCAGCCATTTATGGTTTGTTTATCTTTTTTTTTTTGGTTGACAAGAAGGTATAACAACGAAGAGAGACAGGAAAAAAAAAAGGGACTTATTTGGTATCATAATGAGAGACCGATGTTTGAGTGTAGATTCAATACATTACTCAAGCTCGTAAAATCCTTACATGAATCCACCAGTCCAAAGACTGACATGTTTCTAAAAAAAAACAAGAGCAAATCTGCACAGTCCAAAGACCATTTCATGTCTTGTATCAAAAGCTCAGTCACCTGCATCACTGAGGCAAAAAAAAAAGATAAAAGGAACATTAAAAATAACTAATAAGTGAAACCAGTAGCTGTTGTGAACAAGGACTAATAAGTAAATAATATTGATCAGTCCGGCTTCTAATGATGTAACGTTTGGCATCGTTTATAAACTATGTAAAACTTCGCAGAACTTTCCACAAGTTGGGTTCAAAACATGTTTCATCTTTCATACATATCACAATACACCCATAACTACGATTAGCACTTGTGGTGGAGTATGAGAACATAGCAGATTGAACACTATTAACCACCGGGGCATTCCCAAATACTTCAAAATAGAGCCACTCCAACATCTCATTAGTAAATTTTACAAATATTCACACTTTTTCGGATTCTAGTTTTTTTCGTAACAGCTTATACAAAAATGGTTACTAATCACTTAGTTGATCTAACAGACAAAGCTATAAAAAAAAGGCCGTTCTTTGATTACTGGCAACATACTTCTAGTAAAGACAAGAATGGAGGCTCTTGATGTTTCATATCCGGAGAACCCAAACTAGTACATAAAACATCATCATTTCAACCAAATCTCGAGCCCAAATTTTATTACATTTTAATTTATTTTATTAAACTGATATAAAAAAGAATTCTTACAGAAACAGGAACCATAACCCAGAACCAGTTACTCACCTCAGATTGATCAGGCGTAAAGCATTATTCAGCTTCAACAGCTTCAGGCTTGGGACCTGTACCGAAAAGATCATCAACATCACTAAAAACTTCAACACAACAGTCCAATTCATCAACCAAAATCAAGAATTTAAGAACTAGTTTTAGCTCGGACCAAATCTCCATCAATTTCAATCCAATGGTTTTGCACATATCAATTAGTCAAGACACAAAGAAATAAACGAGTGAAGAAAATGGCTAATTCAGCAAGACGTTAACCGACGGAGGAAAAAAAAAGAAATCGAATTAAATGTTTTGAGCAAATCATCAGCCACTAAACAGATGAACAAGGGAAACTCACCGTGGAGCGAGATAGGACGGTGATCTTTTCCCCAGCCGACGCCGCGAGTGGAATCGAGGTACTGCTGGACGAGATGACGGCATTTCTGGTAATGGTTGACGCCTTCGACGCGGTAACACCATTTGACCTTCTCGCGCAAGATCTTAGCCTTCTCGATTTGGATCCACTTCTCCCGAACGATGTGCTCTCTCATTTCTACCATCGCCACCGGATCCTTGTAAGGATTGGCCGGATCAAAGCCATCCGGCGCCGTCTCTTCGAACTCCGGCAACCCCTTCTTTCTCCCCATTGCTTCTTAATTCTCTCTCTCTCTCTCTTCTCAGTCGTCTCTCTACCTGATACCCAATTTGTGTGAACAGACCTTTTTGTTCAAAAGTACGTTTGGGCCTATTTGATTGGGTCCAATTCATGGCCCAGACTTCAAGCACATCGTCGTAAGTGTGTTGTTTTAGATGGATAATATTCAAAAATATTAACTATAAGTGATTTATGTCATAAAATTAAAAATTAGAGAAAGATCATCGTGATTACGATCCTGCTAAATTATTACATCAAATCAAATTATTGGACCAAAAGATAGAACTCCAATGGTCAAAGAACAAGGTTTTTAAACCAAACGAACAAAAACCACAAAGCAACGACATCCTGGAAAAACAAAACCAGAGAGGGAAGAAGAACAAGAAGAACGCCCATCTTAACTTCGAGTTTCATCAGCCACTTGATTATGAACAAAATTATCACCACTTTTTATCTTAAAAATTAAAATTTTAACCAAAACAAGGATTTTTTTTAATGATATATATATATATATATTTTTTTTTTTAAAAAAAAATAGACGAGATGTGTTCGTTCTGATAAAAAAATATAGGCATTTTTAAGTTTCATATATTTATCAACTAAGTATATTTTTTTTTCTAAATTGTTGAATTTTACTTGGGAAAACTTGTTTTTCGTTGTCTATGAAAAATGTAAAAAAAATAGACAAATACTTTTCCACATAGATAATGACAAAACATATATACGGCCTTACACGATCTTTCAAGGTTTGTAGAAAATCCACACGTGAATTTTTTTTTTTAATAAAAAAAATCTAATGTGTAGACAGATTTGAAGATTTTGTGGACTCCAATCTTATGATTTTAAATTAATTAGAAGGTGAATTTTCCGTGTGTCACTTCGACTTGATTATCATATTTTAAATGTCTAATTTGGAGTAATTAATATGCCAATTGGGGTATTTGATTCAGAAAGCTACATATATGAGGAAGAAACTCACAAGTTACACTAAAAAAAAATTGTAATTAACTATTCAGTAAATCAGTCCATATATATTAACTAAATGGTAGAAATAATGTGATAAGTTTATTAAATAACTACGGGTCATTATTAACCTAGCTATAAAATATAACCATCAACCATCATAGATTAATAATGAATTACAACAAACATTTTTACAGAATAGTGATATAATTTTTTTGTTTTTTGGGTATGAAAGTGATATAGTTTTTTGGTTAAACTATATTGATATACTGTATATCCGTCATTATTATATATACAGAAAACAGTTCTTCAGATTTCTAACCACATATATAATATATTTTATTTTAGTTAAGCTAGACTATTATATATCTTGACATAAGGAATATGTAGTCCATATGTATGTATATATATACGTGTGAGGGGGGTTCTAGAAAGCTAGAAACCCATAAACAAGGAAGGGAACAATATGAATATTAAATTGAATCAATTGTTAAAGTTTTTCCAATGGTAGGATTGACATTCTAATTACCTATATGACCCAATCTACAAAAAAAAATCTCCCAGTAAATCTGTTTTGAATAACAATAATTAATTATTTTTATGTTTTTATAATATAATACACACATCCTATTAGGTTGGTGGGATCTTTAACCACTCTTCCATAGTAATTGTTTTAACCCGCAGGCTGCATTCTAAAAGGATTCAACCAGAAATTCTATTATTCCAATATGAATACAATTTCTTTTTTTATTATAGGATGGGTTATATAGAACATAATCTTAAAAAAACAGATATTGTTTTAGAAGAAAATTTTTTCTCCAGGCCAATCATCTCATCTTTTGGATTTTTTCCCCTAACATTTATCAGAAATGATGAACCTTATTTGGTAATCAAGTGATGGTCTAGTGGTTCCCACTTGAAGAGGAGTTGTCATGTTGGTATAGGCCAGAGATCGATTCCCCTCAAGTATGGAATTGTTAAATCATTCCCACTTGGCCACACGGATATGTGCATTTGCTTTCGGCCCATTTGAATACCCGGAGAGAGGGTTTATCCATGGGCTGCACCTCCCACAGAGATTAGTCTGGGCCCTTCTATAGATCTGGGATTCCCTTTTTTATAAAAAAAAAAAAACCATATTTGGCAGAAAAAAAAAAAGAAGAAGACAATTTACCGACAGAACCAAAGACACTATGTGATTTCTATTGTTTTCTGGGAACAAACGTTGGCTCTGATTGGTGACATGTATTTTTGAAGTTGATTTACGATTGATGTTGTAATTCGATGTAACTTGCAGTAAAATTATGTGGTATAAAAAGTAGATTTATGTGGTAAGTCTGCTGTATAAATTCGAGTTAACATTTTTATCAAAATAGATGATTGGTAACTTTTATGATGTATAGGTTGAAGTATATATTATTTAAAATTAAAATAATAATTATTTTAATAAAAGAATATCTTATATGAGTAGAAAGAAAAAAAAAAAAAAAACAGACTTTAACATGTATTGTTATTAATTACGGATTTAAATAATAAAATAGATTAAAGATTTTAATATTAACTTAAAAATAAATCAAATTAAGAAAAAAAAAACTTTTGATAGTAGTAAATAAAACAGACTTTAATTTTTTAATAGTATATGTTGTCAATGATTAACTAAAAACATCTATATATAAAAATAAATTAAAAATCATAGACCAAAGAAAAATTTATTCAAAGTTTTTTAGAAAGTTGTTGACTAAAAAAACAAAAACAAAAAATGTTGAATTATCAAGAAAATAAAATAAAACAATTTTAGTTGACCAAATAAATTTTTTAACAAAAAAAGTGAAAACACATAACTATTTAAATTAATTTGACAAAAAAATAAAGCTAGAAAAAAATCAACATGTTTGTTAAAAACAAATAGTGATAACTCAACTTTCAAATCACCAGTTTTATAGCATTAATTTAGTATATAGAATTTCAAAGAAATATAGAATTATTTAAAATATAATTAACAAAAATAAGAAAAAAAAAACATTGATTTTTTTTTTTTAAAAGGTAACTCAAACTCTAACTCACCACAATTTCCATGATTTAAGAATTTGATTTGAGTTAGCAATTTAACAAAAGGATAACTCAAAATTGTAAATCCAGCATAACTTATCATAACTCAAACTTAAAATCAAAAAACCTAATTTAACACTTGATTGGTAACATTTTTGAGTTAAGTTCTTGACTCAAACTAAATCAATGGTAATTCATGTTACCAATCAAAGCCGTTATATGAATTAGACAAATATATGATTCCGCATATTTATTTATCAACCAATTATGAAATTGGGTCCACCAAATCAATATTTTTGCTATGCTAACACAGTAACACCCGACAATCGAGGAAACATTTGCACGAAACAATTTAACGTAAAATATGAGCGATACAATATTCGAGTTATGTATAAGAGGATCGCAACGCAATCTGATCTTCTAAAATATCGATTCGAACGTATAATTATAAAGCCTGTTTTCTTTTGGAACATGTACAAATTAAGCATATGTTTATTTTTATTTGTATAAATGTATATTGCCGTGAGATAAGCGAAAAGACAAGCGTCAAATAATATAGAGAGAGTAAGAAGGATGCAATCATGCAATGATAAAATTGGAAGCATTTTCTCTACAATCGCTATAAATTTAAGATACATATAACAGTTATAAATTTTGGCGATTAGTCTAGATTTAGATTTAGAATTTTGATATCATAAAAAAACAGCTGATACGACCAAACAATGGAGAAGCCATGCACGCATGTTCACATTACATTGGGCATTAGGGTTTCATTCATGGTGGGTAGAATTTGGTGAAGTTGGTTGGACAAATCTCACAAAAATACATTACATGTTTCTATAATATGATATTTATGCAGATATTGAGACGGACGTTATTTTATAAACATAGTAATGTAATCTAAAAGGAACATTAATATATACGCCGACAAATATTTTATTAGGCACTACAGTTGATAGACAAGGTCATATATATATACACAAGCTTTGTAATAATAAAAAACGGGTACGTATGCGTGGATGAAATACATTTGCATTGTCAAAATGTTAGCTGTAATAATCAACAGTTGAAAAAGACTACCCGTGGCCGCTTCTCCCTCAAGATCGGTATTTGGTACACAAATCATTTCTTACTTTTTTAATATATAGTTTAGTTATATATATGTGAATATATAAACCCCATCTATGTCACATTATTGAAAGGCTTTTTGTTGTCGATCTCCTTCGTTCTCTTCAAGGGAGAGAAGATAACTATTCTTTTTCTTTGTTGCCTCGAATTGAGATTTAGTAAAGAGACAACAACAAAAAATGGAAGAAAATCTTCCTCCGGGGTTTAGATTTCACCCTACAGACGAGGAGCTCATAACGCATTATCTTTGTCGGAAAGTCTCCGATATAGNTTCTCCCTCAAGATCGGTATTTGGTACACAAATCATTTCTTACTTTAATATATAGTTTAGTTATATATATGTGAATATATAAACCCCATCTATGTCACATTATTGAAAAGCTTTTTGCTGTCGATCTCCTTCGTTCTCTTCAAGGGAGAGAAGATAACTATTATTTTTCTTTGTTGCCTCGAATTGAGATTAGTAAAGAGACAACAAAAAAATGGAAGAAAATCTTCCTCCGGGGTTTAGATTTCACCCTACAGACGAGGAGCTCATAACGCATTATCTTTGTCGGAAAGTCTCCGATATAGGATTCACCGGTAAAGCTGTCGTCGACGTTGATCTCAACAAGTGTGAACCTTGGGATTTGCCAGGTAATTATATACTTTGATCATTTATACTATATCATATATACGTTTTTATGTATAGTGTTCGCCTGTGTTTATATCATCTTCGATTAAATTGTCTAATACTACTAATAGATTCATATGAATATGTGAGTACGCTTACTTTAATTTGTTCTATTGTTTTTGTCTACATGTATTTCTTACAATAATTTTAGAAAATATATAATAATATTAAATGTAAAATCAATCATGTCTTCGGCAAATAGGATAGAAATGGATTGATCATACCATTTAATATCAATAAAAGACGTAACATACGTACAGATAACAATATATACCACTTGATATTACTAATATAAATGAAACCATGTATAGTTTGTTACTTTGTTTTAGTAACCATATACATATTCCTCATTTCTATGGGAGAGTAAATTAATTAGGTTCTATATGTAGGTGCATCTAGCCTACCAAACATGTGGAGACTGGAGACTATATATACACACATATGTATATATAAATTCTCTAGCTAGATGGCGTATAGTTTAGTTATTATACATTTATACTTGAATTATTATTACATTGCAAGTTATCCAAAAAAAAATGTTAGTATATGGAGGTCACTGTGATATGACTAAAATAATGTGTGAATACTTGTGCATATGTGCAGCCAAAGCTTCAATGGGAGAGAAAGAGTGGTACTTCTTCAGCCTAAGAGACCGTAAATACCCAACCGGTTTAAGGACAAACCGAGCAACTGAAGCCGGTTATTGGAAAACCACCGGTAAAGATAAAGAGATCTACCGAACCGGAGTGCTGGTTGGGATGAAGAAAACCCTAGTTTTCTACAAAGGAAGAGCTCCAAAGGGTGAGAAAAGCATTTGGGTTATGCACGAGTACAGGCTCGAGAACAAACAACCCTTCAAACCCGCTAAGGTACATACATATTTAGAAAATGTTATCAAACTACAACTTGAAAGTTAGATGAATTTTTTTTAATCAATGTTAAATTTGACGCCAATAAAAGATAATATAATATACATTCAGGCTCAGCTCAATACTGTATATATTGGTCCAATTCAATACATAGACCCTAATTTTATATGCATATATGATGAAAAATATCAACTCTTAATTTGTTTAACAAAACTACATGTATTATATGCATTTTAGACTTTTTAAATGTTATGGACCATGTGTTCTTGCACTTTTGACACATGCAACGAACCGGACATGTATACGTTCAATTTTAATATTGGACAAAATATACACCTAGAAAATGGATGTACCAGTTTCGTGCTTTAAAATAGTATATTGTTGATTTTAATTTCCAGAAATGTTTTAAGTGTAGTATCAACTGTATACATACACAAAAAAATATACATATGTACATTAATTACAATCTAATACATGATCTTGATTATCTAAATTTTCAGGAGGAATGGGTAGTGTGTAGGGTTTTCCAAAAGAGCACAGCAACAAAGAAACCACAAGAACAACAACCTCAATCATCTTTTGGATCTCCATGCGATGCAAACTCATCAATGGCAAATGAGTTTGACGATATCGAGCTTCCGAATCTGAATTCAAACTCATCAACCTTCGATTACAACCATCTTCATCATTATTCGCAAAGCAGTCTGTATTCAGAAGACAATACCACAAGTACGGCTGGTCTCAGTATGAATATGAACATGGCTAATAATCTTCCAACGTGGACAACAAGTCTACTTGGTCCGCCTTTATCTCCAATCAACTCTTTGTTGCTCAAGGCTTTCCAAATTAGAAACTCTTATAGTTTCCCGAAAGAGATGATCTCTAGTATGAATCCTTCTTCTCTTCAACAAGGAGTCTCCAATATCATGCAAAATGGTTCAAGTTCGTCTCAAGTGCAACCGCAACAACAACCGCAAGAGGAAGCGTTTAATATGGACTCCATATGGTGAAGAGATTCAAATCTTAATAGTAAAAATTTGAATTTCCTATATATTAACTTGTTCTTATGTAACCTCCATCAGTTTCAATTGTATCATTACACACATAGATCTTGTCTGAAGTCAAGTAAGTTAATTAGTGCATCTTTTATGTCAAAGTGGAGAAAAGTTTCTGATGCATGTCCACGTCCTATTATGTTTATAGGTTATATATAGGCGTAAAGGAATAAAGAACCCGTCTTGTCCATTTTTTTCTTGATTTTAAGTTTTTTTTCTCAACTTCTTAGTTTGATTTTTTTTTTTCTGTAAACTTACACCTAAATTCAACAACAAATTACTAGCTTAGTAGATGAGAAGAAATATTTAAATTCAGTTTTTACTTTTGTGACCAAAATGATAAATTTTAAAATTCAAAAAATTTAGTCTCTCAAAAAATTAGTTTTTTCTACATTCATTAGTTTTGGAAAACAAAAGAAAAGAAATGCAAATACATGGGCCATTTGAACCTGTAAATTACGAGCAAAGCAAAGGAGCCCAAAAGACCCAAACAGTTTGAAGCTGATTCGAAAACCAACTTTTAAGATGATTTCTTGAAGTGTCTTGAGTTTAATGTCTGAGTTGGAGTATTTATTGCCTCCGAGGCTCCGACTTAGATGCTGCACAACTAAGATCTAAAGAAGTTTGTAAACCTTAGAGAAATTTGAAGAAGATAAACATTTGAATCTTTATTTTTATCAACCTGACTTTTACAATCGGCATAAATTGATACTTATACAAAGTTATGAAAATCCTAAGATGCTTTTACAGATGTCACAATCTTGTTGCGTTTTATGATCCTAGAGCCTCAAATCGGTTTGACAGCTTTACAGGATAAGCATTGCCCGTTGTGGTTTCTGTCTTCTTCTCCTTCATGCATTCTTGCACTCGTACACTGCTTTTGCAGTCTTTGTCTTTATTCAATTCAGACCGTTGCAGCTCCGTTTTGGGCATTCTAGAATCTTCTGTGGGCTTCGTCATTGTTTCAGATTGGGCCTTCGTGTCTTGCCCCATTTTGCCTTTACCCTTGTGATCCATTGGTGACGCTCTGTCGTTTTGAGCAGCAGTTTTATTTCTTCTTTCCTCTGTATCATTAATATCCCCTCTCAAACTTGGTGTTGGTGGAGAATCTACACCAAATTTGTACCTCAAGGAACTGAAAGCTTCATACGGAAGGGACTTAGTAAAAATGTCAGCTATTTGCTGCTGAGCCGGAACATGTTTCACTACCAGAGACCCAAGCGCCACACGTTCTCGGACATAGTGATAGTCGGTTTCAAAATGCTTTGATCGTTTATGGAATGCTGGATTTGCTGTCAAGTGTACTGAGGAGAGGTTATCTCCATACAGCTCAGGGGTTACCTCTAGTGGAACTCCAAGTTCTCGCAAGAGTGCGCATATCCACGTCAATTCCATAGCGGTTTCAGATAGTGATCTATACTCAGCCTCCGTGGACCTTCTTGACACTGTTTGTTGCTTCTTTGAAGACCATGAAATCAAGTTGGATCCGAGGAATGTACAAAAACCACCAGTTGATCTTCTTGTGTGTGGACAACCGGCCCAATCACTGTCACTGTAAGCTCTTAGTGTGAAATCAGTATCCTTTCGGAGCGTAAGACCCATTGTGATCGTTCCTTTCACATACCGTAGGATCCGTTTCAGCAAGTTGTAGTCAGAGACAGCAGGAGCATGCATCTTCTGGCACACAAAGTTTACTGCAAACTGAATGTCAGGCCTTGTGAGAGTTAAGTACTGAAGTTTACCCGCCAAGCTTCGGAAGTAAGTTGGATTGGGAAAGATTTGATCTTGATCAGGAACTCTGTTTACCTGAATCGGTAATGGTGTTGCAATGGGAGAGCAATCACTCATTCCTGCCACAGCTAAGAGGTCTTCTGCATATTTCTCTTGTGAAAGAAACAAACCAGAGTCTAGAAATTTCGCCTGAACTCCCAAGAAGTAGTGCATTCTGCCGAGATCTTTCATTCTGAACTGCTTGTTTAACTCGTTGAGGAGTTCATCCAGCACTGAAGAACTATTCCCGGTGAGTAACATATCATCAACGTAGAGCAGCAGCATTATGACATCCTTTCCTTTTGAGTAGATAAACAGTGATGGATCTTTGATGCTGCAGATAAAACCAAATTCCAAGAGAAAGTTGCTAAACTTGTCAAACCATGCTCGTGGAGACTGTTTGAGTCCATACAGAGACTTGTGAAGATGACACACATAATCAGGCTTGTCTTTGTCCACAAAGCCTGCAGGTTGTTTCATGTAGACTGTTTCTGCCAAGTCTCCATGTAAGAAAGCATTCTTAACATCCATCTGCTTGATTTCCCATTGCATAACTGTTGCAACGTCAAGAACAGTTCGGACTGTGGCCGTTCGAACAACAGGACTGTAAGTCTCTAGGTAATCTATTCCTTCCTCCTGATTGAACCCCTGAGCTACCAGTCTAACTTTGAGCTTGTCTAAAGACCCATCTGCATTCAATTTAGTTCTGAAGATTCATTTATTACCCAACACATGCATATCCGGTGTGACCGGAACGAGAGACCATGTGTTAGCCTCTGTGCAGTTGTCAATTTCCTCATGCATTGCATTGTTCCAACCCGGATGTTTAAGAGCATCAGTTACAGTTGACGGTTCTGGATAAGCCACTTTCTGTGTTTGAAGAGCATAGCGAGGATTCGGTTTTGTTATCCCTGCTTTTGCTCTTGTAATCATAGGATGAGATGCTTGCACTTCAGCCTGTGTGGTCGAAGGTGATGACGCTGATGAGGATGCTGCATTAGTGTATGTCCCGCTTACTTGTTGAGGAATGCTGTTGCCTATAGAACCATGATCGAAGCCTGATGTACACCCAATACTATCCTCTTCAAGAGCAGGAGACACTTGCAGCACATTTGTTGACGCATAAGTAGAGATCCCTGATCGCAGAGGGGGAAAATCTTGTGATGTAAAAGGAGGCGCTTGCTGATATTGGGGACTTACTGGTGAAGCAGCAGAAGATGTTTCTGTAGAAGATGTTGGTGGATTCTGAGGCTGAGCTTCAGTGACTCTGCTTGTTTCAGGTGGCCTGAAACTCTGCGTCCAAGCTGAAACCAATGTGGTAAGAGACTTTGGATGCATGTGATAATAGGTATCTGCAAACGGGAAGACTGATTCATCAAAGATAACATGCCGGCTTATGTAGACACGTCCATTTGTAGGTAACAAGCATCTATACCCCTTGTATTTTTCATTGTAACCGAGGAAGACACACTTTAATGACCTCGGATCGAACTTGTTGGCAGCATAATCTCGCATAGTAGGATAGCAAGCACAACCGAAGACGCGAAGAGATGTATAGACTGTAGTTTTACCGTGCAATAACTCATAGGGACTCCGAGAATTCGCCAAAGCAGTGTGAGGTAGTAGATTACTTAGGAAATTTGACGTGAAGAAAGCTTCAACCCAATACTTTAGTGGCAGCTTACTCTGAAACATCATGGAGAGACCAAGCTCCACTATATGCCTATGCTTTCGCTCGGCTATGCCGTTTTGTTGAGGTGTGTAAGGACACGATATATATTGCTGGATTCCACAGTTTTCAAGATGTTGGAGGAAGAGAGTACTTGTGAATTCACCTCCACCATCACACTGAAACGTTCCGATCTTGGTTTGGAATTGATTTTGAACCAAGGACTGAAACTTGATGAACATTGAATAGAAATCTGATTTCAATTTCAAAAGGTAAAACCAACTGAATCTTGAGTAGTTATCGATGAACACTACATAGTATCGAAATCCTTGAACAGAAACAACTGGTGAGGGACCCCAAAGATCACAATGAACTCTCTCTAGAGGTCTAGAAGCTACAAAAGGAGATGCAGAAAACGGTAATCTAAGACTTTTCCCAAGTTGACACGCTTCACAGAGAGTCTTGGAACTTTTATTGATGCAGATACGCTTATTTGTAGATAGATGCTGAAGAATATGAGGATTCAGATGTCCTAATCTCCGGTGCCACACTTCACTGCTGGCTGCTTGCTGTCTGGATGAGTAAAACACACGCAGATTGGGATCCTTCAAGACATATAATCCATCATTGTTTCTTCCCAGAAGAAGAAGCTGCTTGGTTTCCTTGTCATGAATACGCACATCATCACAATCAAAGGCGAAAGCACACGGGTAATCTTTTGTGACCTTGGAGACAGATAACAAAGGTTTTGCAATAGATGGACAAACCATAACATCGTTTAAAGGTAGCTTACCTGCAGCAGAATTGAGAGAAGCTGAACCAGTGTGGGTTATAAGTAGATACTCTCCGTTCCCAACCATTACTGCATCTGAACCTGTATAGACATGAGCCTGATGAAGATGTTGAGCAGTGTTGGTTACATGAGCAGTCGCACCAGTATCTGGAAACCATTCTGCTCCGGAGCTATCAGTCACCTCGGTGATTCTCATGGCAGTGAGGGCTTGCGGCAAGTCCTCCACGTAACTGTTGTCGAACCTTTGCCAACAACATATTGCTGGATGCCCCACTTTGCCACATATCTGACATGTCGGCCTATCTCCGGTGTCAGACAAAGCTTGAGAACCCGGAGATGTCACCACTTGCTGATGAAAACCACGTCCATGGGTGGTGTATTGTCCTCTGCCTCCTCTGTTTCCTCTGCCACGGTTGGTGTAAGCTTGACCACGACCTCTGTTGTTGTAGTGATTGGCGTAGTAGGCGACAGAAGGATCAGTTTGGACCGTATTGAAGGCCAGATGAGGTGAGATATCAGAATCAGATGTATAGCTCTGTAGTCTATCAGCGGATACACATAGTCTTGGGATGATGTCGTCAAAGGTGGGAGCTAGAAAGTTATCCATGGATCCCTCGATGCTGATCTTGATAGGCTCAAACTCACGACCTAAACCTTTGAG
The DNA here is from genome assembly GCA_020283515.1 of Alliaria petiolata. Classification (NCBI taxonomy): domain Eukaryota; kingdom Viridiplantae; phylum Streptophyta; class Magnoliopsida; order Brassicales; family Brassicaceae; genus Alliaria; species Alliaria petiolata. Next base: position 198,184,188 of record JAHZTW010000001.1, on the reverse strand, counting down.
TGCAGCGAATACCTTCATACGCTCGGAAACAGGATGACCGATGGATGAGAGTTGGTCTCCAAGCGCCTTGATTTGCTTGAGAAACTCGAGCATCGGCCTATTCCCTTTCTTGAGAGTTTGGAGCTGATGTTGAAGCTCAAACAATCGTGATGCTGACTGGCGATTGTAGTGTCTGGCCAGTGTTGCCCACATATCATGAGCCGTGGTACAGCCAACCACGACGCTAAGGATATCTTCAGAGAACGATCCGATGAGCCAGGACAAGACCACTTGATCGGTTTTGAACCAAGTTTTAAACTCGGGATTTGGAACCTCCGTTGCGGTGTTGTTGATCCCGGGAATGACAAGGATCTGAGGTGGCCTTGGAGTATCGCCGGTGACAAAGCCGATGAGGTTGTTTCCATTGAGAAATGCCTCGAACTGAAACTTCCAGAGGATGTAGTTTTGCTCGGTGAGCTTGACCGTGACGGAGTTGATGATGTTTAGAGAAGGTGAAACATAAGAGTCCATGGTTTGATCACCCATGGCTCTGATACCATAAAGAAGTTTGTAAACCTTAGAGAAACTTGAAGAAGATAAACATTTGAATCTTTATTTTTATCAACCTGACTTTTACAATCGGCATAAGTTGATACTTATACAAAGCTATGAAAACCCTAAAATGCTTTTACAGATGTCACAATCTTGTTGCGTTTTATGATCCTAGAGCCTCAAATCGGTTTGACAGCTTTACAGGATAAGCATTGCCCGTTGTGGTTTCTGTCTTCTTCTCCTTCATGCATTCTTTCACTCGTACACTGCTTTTGCAGTCTTTGTCTTTATTCAATTCAGACTGTTGCAGCTCCGTTTTAGGCATTTTAGAATCTTCTGTGGGCTTCGTCATTGTTTCAGATTAGGCCTTCGTGTCTTGGCCTATTTTGCCTTTACCCTTGTGATCCATTGGTGACGCTCTGTCGTTTTGAGCAGCAATTTTATTTCTTCTTTCCTCTGTATCATTAATAAGATCATGTGTGATGAAAGACATCAAGTTGCAGAATTGACATGCATCCTCGAAAGCAAAGTTTTCAAAGCGTATTCATTAATTGCTGAACCAACATCAATGGAGATCAAAATTGTTGCAAGACTTGATGACAAAGACATAGATCAATATACATTTGTTAAATACTTTATAAAATAGTGACAATACATTGACAAAACATACAATTTTTTTGTAAAAGAAAATAAATTTCTGCGTTTTTTCTCCCCTTGGCTTAGTTCAAATCTTCATGATTCTGAGATCTCTCTCTGCGACAGGACTAAACTGCTCTGGTCTTCGTTACTTAACATAAGCTGATGATGAATGTCTCTGCCTCCTGATTCTGAAATTTCTACTTTCTCTTCTTCTCCCATCAATGGACAGAATCATTTCTGTTCACAGCTCGGACAGACTCTGAGATCATTGTCAGCTACAACCCCCTAAGGAAAGATAATGCACGCCTTAGCGTGATGGACTATCAGCTTCTTCTAAACTAGAAATTGCAGATTCACCATCAGCTTCATCCCAATCACTCTCATCATCCTCCGCATCATCTTTCTCCTCCTCCTCCTCCTCCTCGTCATCATCTTCATCGTTCTCCCATTCGGATTCACTGTATGACGGGTTTTTGGAAGTCTGCAAGAACCATCAGATAGTGAATGAAGTGAACCGAGCAGAACATGGGTGCTTTGTGAAAGTAAATAGATCTTAAAAGTGTATTAGACTAGAAGTCCCCAGTTGAGGAAGCCAACACTTACAAGTTCGTTCTGCATTTGCTCTATTGTTTTCTCCAGTTCAGAGATATGCTGACTAAGTGCCTGCAATAATCGACAAAAGAGAAGTTTCCATAAGCAAGCTGCGACCAAGTTGTGAATATAGAATGCAATTTGTGTGGAGAAATTTCAGGAATTTCGAACCTCATGGCGTTGCATAGCAATGGAACGTTTCAATGCTTTTGCTTTTGTGAGAAGATTTCTTGGTCTCAAGCTAATTGGTCTCTGGTAATTCTTTCCACGGTAATAAATCAGGGCAAATCCTTTAGGAACCTTTTCTATTGCCACAAGAACTCCGCCGCTCTCGTATTCTAGTAACCGGGCTGTGTCCTCGACAAACGCAAGACTCTTCTGTTTCGATATAAGCTTCACCAGTTCTCTGTGCTTCCAATGCAGATGCATATTCTCAATGACCCCATCGAAAACACCACGGATACCTGTTAGTTAATTCCATGTCAAGAAACTGTTAATTCATATAAAAAATGAGACATTTGTTCCATTTTCTATTACAGGAAACGGCCAGAATGTATAATATAACAGGACTTACCTAAGGGTAAGTATGACTTCATTTTCAATCCCACTTTCCGGAACATAATTCTTTCTTCCTCAGAGATGACCTCTTGGTCATAATCAGGTCCGTTTGGAATCATAGAGGCTTCTATTTTGGACAACAGTTTCTCTGCTCTATGAAATTTCGATTGGGCCTGTCACGAACCAACAGAGAAGTCAAATACAGTAAAACGACTAATCACAGTTGCCACCAGATATCTCACAGTAGACTTCAAGTTACAAATAAACAACTAGAAAACACAAAGGTCTACTTACAAGGTTTAGTTTGTGCTGGATTCGTTTAACAACTCTGGCACTCGCGACCCTTGAAGCTTCTTCAATCATCTTTTCTCTATGGTCCGGAGTTATCTCTTTCCCCCATCGGGCTTGAGCCTCATAAAACTCTGCCAGGGTGCCAGCTTCCGCTGGTACTTTGTCTCCAACAGGCTGAGTAGCCTCAATGTCTCGATTTCTTACTCTCTCTTCTACATCTTGAATCTCTTTTGTTAATTCTTGTCTTTCTGCTAAAGTAGCTGCCACACTTGAAGGAAGGAAGTCCTTTCCACGGTATATTACAATGTAATACTTGTTTCTCAGCAGCAAGACACCCCCTGTCAGAGTCTATAACGAACAGACAAGACAAGACATAAATGAAACTTAGCCTTCTGTCTGAATCTTCATATGCTCATACTATGATACATATGCATGGGTCTTATATTTCCCTACTTCTTTTAGTTTAGTTAGAAACATCCAAGCTCAAGGAAATCCCAGTATAGAATATAGAAACATTAGGTGAGCAGGTAAACAAAACACTTCTTGACATTTCTAAATCTTGATCTCATTCCTAAATATCCATACGAAAATTGGCTTAGGGGGATGACAAATACTTTTCTGCTATGTTCGATCAATTTGTGAGACTGTGTTAGTATTTGATCTCAACAGTAACTTTTCCCTAACATTTAGCATTAGAGAAAAAAAGAAAAGACAGACCTTTATCTCATCCGCCATCAGTTTGTTATTTGTATTCTGGATACCTCGCTTCACGGCTATCTTTGCAATCAGACTTTTCTCCCATATCTTGAGTATAGCAGCTGCTAATCCTTGGTGATTCCTGTTTCTACCTGTAAAATGCATATTCAAGTCTAAAATTTGGCACACCAAAACAGAACCCTCCGAGAAAAATTCACCTAGGAATTAGAAAGCAACTTACCAAGAGCGAAATGGCACGGGAGAGTTTTACCAATCTTCCTGAGATTTGTCATTTCGGCATTGGTCAAATTTGATCTCATCCCAGTAGGAAGAAGCCTGAAAGGTGTCTTATAACCAGGAATCGTAGGAGGTAGCAAGTCAGCGTTCACAGGTAGCACCCCAGTACCCCACCACTCGTGAAAACGTGGGCCTAAGCTGTCTAATAGACTGTTGAATTCAGCTTCTTCTTCTGTCATACTCTCCTTGCGAATCGGGTTCCTGACAATTGGATCTTTGATTTCCGGAGGTGCACTTTGATTATCTTTGGCATTTGTTGCTTCATCGCCAGCAGAAGATACATCTGGAACAAAAAGAGTTTCTTCAGGTCTGGCCATTTGGTTCGATATCGCAGAAGGTCCTTGGTAGTCACGCCCACGATAAACCACCATTACACTTCCTGCCCTCCATATCACCATTCCACCAGTTCGACGCTGCTCATTAGAGTAAATCCAATCAGTTTTCTATAAACCTAAAAATTAGACACGCATCTCTTGCAAAGTCTTGTTACTTAACAGTCCGTGCTCAGCTCCATCTCCTCTAGTTTTTTACACACCTCAGTTTCACCTAATTCACAACTGCGTTACTGTTCCCAAGAGAGATCATATGTCATTTCACTAAGTCTCTACTGTTCTAATAAAAGAACTATAACCATTCTATTGCAGAACTAAGTTGAGATTAGGTGATTATTGTCCCTATAGATCATGAAAACTGATCTCCCTTACCACCAAGAGATCTTTTACCTCAACTATCTCATGGGCCGTCCTCATGTCGCGAGCAAGCACTTCATGGAACTTGAGCCTCACAAGTTCTTCTTTCCTCCACGTATCATGAATCTTCTCCATCACTGCCTGCGTAAGCCCAGCTTTTGGTATACTGATCCTTACCCTCAGATACATTCCGTCCCTCCTCAGCCGTCGTAGCTCAGAATCCTCAACCGTAAGCTCCGCCAGTGATGGAGCTCTAGCTCTCCTCTTCTTCAACGCCGCTCCTCCATCTCCATCTATTCTCTCCGCCGCCTGTTCTTCCTCGTTCTTCTCCCATGGCAATAACACATCTTCCTCTTCGTCACTCTCTTCTTCTCCCTCGGCCAGCATCATATCAGGCCTCACCCACTCTCTCTTCAACAAATCCCCCAATCTCTCTTCTCCAGTCACCGGCTTCACGTCTCCGCCGTTAATTCCGTCTCCCTCGTTATCTTCCACATCCTCCTCATCGTCCGAGGCTAATCCCAAGTTCCGTAGCCGAAGCACGATCCTCTCAATCGCGCTTTGTCCTTTATCCTTCTCCAAATACCGGAGTTTCGCTTCAGCTTCCTCCTCCGCCGACCGAATTTTAGCTCCGCCGTTTTGTTCGGCAGCTTTCTTCCCGCCATGATCGCCGGCCCCGGCGGATGACGGAGGCCACTTGTCTATCCAAGGAGGGGTGGGTTTAGAATTCCGCTGGTCCAATCTGCGGTTGTTATGGCTCCTGTTGTTGTTGCTGCTACGCTCGCTGGTACGGAGCGAAGAGAATGGCCGAACAATGTGACGCGAGGGTTTCGCAGACAAGGAATAGAAGAGCAATGCGTGGAGCGAAGGAGACGAAGAACAGTAGCGAGAGCTCGAGGTCAGAGGAAGAGAGCTTCTCAGTGGCATTTCCGTAATATTGGACGGAACCAAAGCCATTGAACACTGAAATTTATCTACATAAAGCTTCAGCGAACTGTCTTCGCCATCGTTTGGGTTACCGAGAATTTTTTTTGCAGGCGGATAAGCTGGGAAAAAAAAAAATCAAAGAATACTTGACCATGTGGATAAGATTTTTGTTCGTCATAATATTGGGCCTATCTAATGGGCCTCTAAAAAGCCTATTTATATGAACTTATGAAAAAAGTACAAATACCAAAAATTTAGGTAGTTTATAAATCGGAAGAAATTTGTGCTGGCCGGGTTTGGGTAAAACCGGTTTCGTTGTCCTTGAGTCACCGGCCTTGCGTGATTCACCGGAAATTCGAAATTTCAGTGAGAGAAACCCCGATCGATTTCAGTTTCTGCCGCCAATTTTCGTTTTTGTTGGTCTTCCTATCTTCGTGCTTGTTCTCGTGAGACGAAGGAGACAAACCTACCATGGGTCGGCCTCCCAGTAATGGCGGTCCGGCGTTCCGATTTAACCTGTCTGAGGTGATTGAATCTTTGATGATATATCTCTTTGTAATGTGATGTGTTTGGTGTTGCTTGAGGGATTGCGAGCTTCCCGAGTTGAAACTAATTTCTGGGAAGGTTTGGGGTCTCTCTTTTTTGTGGGTTCATGATAGGGTTTTAAGATCCTGAGTTTTAATCGATCAATTCAACTTTTCTTTGTGAAAGTCTTGTAATTTCTATCACGAAGTGCCTTTTGGGTTTCTAATTAGAAGGCAAGTTTTTGTTTTGGTTTTGCTTACTTTGTTTGCTTGAGCGAATTGCTTTTAATTTTACGGGAGACTTGAAGGTCATTCGATGTATGTTATGAAAATCCATTAGCTCTACTTTGTTAAAATAAAACTCGTTAGAGGTTAGATTCATAAGTGTTTCCATCTATCTGTTGTGTTGTAGTTCCTCTGTGTTGAAGAAAAATTTTATTCAGGAAATTATTCCATGGTTTTGTGAGTTCTTGGAAGAGGTTTCATCTTGTTTGCTATGGCTAATCTTCAATGTTTATAAGGTAACGGAGATGGAAGCTATTTTGCTACAGCATAATACAGCAATGCCAGGTCGACATATTCTTGAAGCTCTTGCTGATAAGTTTAGGTATATACTTCTCGTTGTAGCTCAATTCCTTGGTCTTAAAAGTACCCTTGTATGTTTATCATCTAAGAAGTGGTTATGTCTCAGTGAATCAGTGGAGCGAAAGGGGAAAATTGTTGTGCAGTTCAAACAAGTACTGTTTTTTTCTTTTTCTTTCACGATTCATAAGTTTTTTCTAGATAGATTCTGTTGGAGTTTCCTTTTCAAACTTAATGGGATGTTGTTTTTATTCATCGCAGATATGGAACTGGTTCCAAAATAGGAGATATGCTCTAAGAGCAAGGGGAAATAAAGCTCCTGGGAAGCTAAATGTATCTTCCATGCCGCGCGGTGTGGATCTAACAAACCAGCAGATGAGAAATGTGCTTCAACCATTAGCCGGTCCCAAAACCACTCATATGTCTGGAAATTTACCCGTCATGACGCCTGCCCCTTCCGGTATTTTAGGTGCCTTATATATATTCTACTCGCAATTGAATAGGTTGAGAAGCTTATTCGTTTGAATAGGTTTCATTGGATTTTTCATTTTTATTTTCTTATCCATAAGTCTAGATCAGTATGGCGTATACTGCATAGATGCCACTTTTGTAATTGTTTACTGCTTATTCTCTTAGTTCCCGGTGTCATGAGGAGTGGTTCAGACAACTCTTACTTGGAATTTGAAGCCAAATCTGCCAGGGATGGTGCATGGTGATTCCCTTACATTGGATCTTCAGTATTTTTGGCTGACTTATGATACTTTTCTTCAATCTCATTACATTCCAGTGTTTTTCTCTAATATGTATCTCTTTCGTTTACTTACAGGTATGATGTGCAAGCATTCCTAGCTCATAGAAACTTGGAGATTGGTGATCCGGTAATTCCTAACCAATCTCTAGTTGACTTCTTTGTTCCCCTTCTTCGTTTTGCTAATGAGCAAATATATCTGTTGTTGGGTATCTCAGGAAGTGCAGGTTCGATTTGCGGGATTTGAAGTTGAAGAGGACGAATGGATAAACGTCAAGAAGCACGTAAGACAGCGGTCACTCCCATGTGAAGCATCAGAATGTGTTGCAGTGCTTGCTGGAGATCTCGTACTTTGTTTCCAGGTTTTGAAATTTCGTTCTCGTTAAGTATCCATTGATGGATTTTATGAACTACTTTTGAGTTTATCGGCCATGTGACATATTTTTTTTATTGTATAACATCTTCAGGAAGGCAAAGATCAAGCTCTTTACTTTGACGCCATTGTTCTTGATGCACAAAGAAGAAGACACGATGTCAGAGGTTGTCGTTGTAGGTTCTTGGTTCGTTACAGCCACGACCAGTCCGAGGTTGGACAATCATCTCTCCCGCTGTCTCTAACCGTTTTTTTTACCTGTCAGCTCCATTTGGTTTCATGGTTTGGGAATCTGAAGCAAAACCCTCCTCACTCACCTATTTTGGATTTCTTTTCCGTTATCCCAGCAGGAAATCGTTCCATTGAGGAAGATTTGCCGGCGGCCCGAGACAGATTACAGGCTACAGCAACTTCACAGCGCTGCCAACGACTTCACTAACTCGAATCAGCTCCAGAAACCCGCTTTAGATGCGGCTGCAAAAACCCCTCTTTCACAATCCGGCGCACCAGTTCCCATTGCTCCACCCGAGCTGAAAGATCCGAGCTTGAGCGCGGCTCCAGCCACTTCGGTTCAGCCTAGCTCCAATGCAGCCACTGTCCCCGCTGGTTCTGCATAGGCCATCAGTTCTAACCCCTCTTTGTTTGTAACCATATTCAGTCACTAGTTAGAGCCGTAGAGGTTGACTTGGGATCAAAAGCTTTTGTAGTCTTACAGAATGACCAAGTCATCTAAAACTGTATCATGCCATTTTATTTGATCCTTGATGTATGATGGAATAATTATGGTTTTAGTCCAGTTTATTCGTCATCTGTTGATGGTTATCGATTACTCTTTTGAACAAGCTTGCTTGTAACATGTGGGTTTATGCTTTTAAGGCTATTTGTTTGCAAGTTAGGAATCTTAAATGTGTACCTCAACCTGAGTGAGTCATTTGGATTTGCAACTTTAGTGGGAATAAGAACCATGAGGTGAAAAAACATATTTTGCTTCTGCAAATGATTTCTCAGACTAGAGACAGAACAACAGTTTTTACAAACAATACAACTGTTTTTGTTGTTACTGAATATCAATGGAATTTAAAAAGAAACTTACATATCTTCTGTAACAAAGGGCTCAATTCTCTTTGAACATTTTATCCAATGCCCTAACATATCTATCTCTATATACAATACACCATAGATGGTTCCGTTGGTTGATCCCAGAACAAGTGACTGGACTATATCGGCGCCGGTAATCTCCGGCTATAGGATCCTGCTCCCGAACCCGACCCTGATCGAGATGGGGAATGAGACGGGGCTTGAACCGAAGACGAGTTAAGAATCTCCTTACCAAGGTCTTTGATCTTGTTTATAAGAAGCATTTGCTCTGTCTGAAGCTGGACCAAATACTCCTCTTGTTCGTCCTCCAAACTCTCCAGCTCTCCTAAAGCTTCAGCAAGACCTTCAAGATCTCCATCGTCAATCAAATTCTGAAACTTTATCATCACCTGTTTCATCTGGTTCGACAGCAGCAGAGCTTTGTTGAACGGGGAGCCAGAATCCGCGCTGGCGCGTCTCGGAACCTCCGTGACTTTCCTCGTGACTCTGACACGGATCTCGCCACGTGTCACCCCTTGGAGAGGTATCCACTTGTCGGCAGTCTCGTTTGGCTTTAGCCGTTGGTACTCCACAACGCAGCTACCGATGCTTGAAGTCGGAAGCAGAGTGTTATGGTCTTTTACATATAGCTCCAAGGAGCTCCCATCATCTGGGAACTCCATCGTCTGGTTCCATTTCGGATGCAACGTCTTAAAAATCACCTGGACAACATCAAAACACCCAAAAAAGAAAGAAAAATAAACATTTCAAGTTTTGCTTCCTATGTTGATAATGTCTTTCCGAGTCCAAAACAATTTCTTTAATACCTTAGTCCTCTGTTTCTTCTCTCCATATTGAACCCTAACATAAGGATCACTTGTTCCTCTAAGATCCGCGGCAACGAGATCCCGCGCTTCAACAAGAACCAATTCAATCAAGCCTTTACTAGAATCCGCCTGCGATTAAACCGGGGAAAAACAAAAACTAAACATCAATGAGGAAAAAAACAAAAGAAACAGAGAGATTAATGTCGTCAACACTTACTTCGCTGTACTCGGGACTAACGGCTTCGATCAACAGCTCTATTTCTCCAGAACTAACTTCTTCAAGAGGAACCCATATATGCATTTCGCTGTTATTGATTCCTTGAAGACTCAACGTAGCTGTACCGATGTTTTCCATGCCAAGCATCTCTTCTCTATAGCATTTCACCTTTAGATATTCTTCTCCGGCTAACTCCTCAAATTCAAATTTCTGGTTCCAGAGACACTCTGCAGAGGTCACCGTCTTCGTCTTCTGTATAGTCTATACACAAAAGAATAATATTAGATAAATGCACACTTTTCCTTCCAAGCAGCAATTATGCAGAGAGATTACTTACTTTTCCATACTGTAACTTGACAGAGGAGTCGCATTTTCCGGTCTTGTCTTTCGAAACAAGATTCTTTCCGGATAGAACTGTGACGATTATCTTCCGGCCGGTTTTCGAGAACAAGCTAGCCGAGCCATCTAGCGAGTGTAAAGAACTCGAATTGACACTGTTCAAGCTATGTGAGCCGTCGGAGAAATGCCATTCTTTTAGAAGTAGCCGGACAGTCAGCTAAAACGACAACAAGAACATTTAGGATTCAAATTCTATAAAAGAGCAAGAAAATTGGAAAGTAACACAAACAAAAAAAAAAAAATGAAAATGTAATCTATACCTCGCCGGAGCTAACTCCTTCAAACGGAACAACCATCTCGATTTCTTGACCACAGAACTCAGCGTGTTTCGCAATCACACCGTTATCAGATCCAACAGCCCAAAACATCGTCGAATCATCATTTACGTATTTCATCTGTACATTCCAAGAGAAGAAACATTTTAACGGCAAGAAAAGGCAAATACTCGGTAGTGCTATTATTCATTGACTTACCTTGACTTCGCAGCTAGCGAGGCTGTCGTATCTGACACTCCCAGGATTATTTTCATAGAGATTAAATTTAAGTGTCCCTGTATTGTCGTGTAAGATCATATTAAACGTCGACTGATAAGCTGGATTCGCTCCTGATCTCATCTCGGTTCTTCGACACAGCTGTTCGAGCTCGACCTCCACAAATGTCTGAACAGGTTTGTCTCTGCTGCTTCCGCTGTTGTTTCCGTTGCTACCGTCTCCAATGTCGGAACTTCTCGAGGGGCTTCCGCGAAGCACGCTGCGGTGAAGATTGCTACCGGAGACGACGGTTACATAGATGATTCCCCCGACGGCTGTTTTGTGAAGATCAGTCGCCGGTAACGAGAAACAACCCCGACGTGGCTCCACCATCTTCTTGTTCAACGTTTCCGTTAAGATCTTGACCTGAATCAGAGAGAATTACCGTTTTGCCCTTTGTAACTGATATTTTTGGCGGTAAAGGATATTGGAAAAGTGAAACAGCGGAAACTAACCAGCCAAGAGGAGACGCCGGGAAGCTCTGTCGCGGGAAGAGATTGACCACCGCCACCACCGAAAGCAACTCCGATTCTAACTTCAGGGTTCGATACAAAGGAATAGAGCATTGCTCTTCCTTCAAGAGTCGGTCTGATCAGAATCTGCAAATAGATTAAAAATTAAAATGAGTGTTTACTTCTCTAACGAGTTCTGCGAGCTTTTAGGCAAGCAAAAGTTTTGCTTACATCGCCTTTGATGCAAAGACTGTTGACAACGATTCGTGCGGTTCGGTTAAACGGTTTGGACAACTTGGCTTGCAACAAGATGCTTAGATCCGTTGTGTCCCAATTAAAATCTAATCGCATGATTTTCTAAACCACAAGAGGAAAGAAAAACAAAATGTTAAATCAAAAATCCAACCTTTCCTTCGAATATTTGCAGTTTAAGACAACAAAGTAATCAAACCTGTTCCCCTGACTGCGACCAACTTGTTCCATGGAGTCCCAGCAAAGGAGGGCAGGAGCCAAGAGAAAACTCCAACAATTGTATATTTTCCTATCGAGAACCGATGCAAATTTAGGATCACCGGAGTCCAATAAGGAGGTCTCAGGGAAAAGGGAGAAAGAGTGCTTACTATTAGTCTTGATCTTCGTTGCCTTAATCGTTTCTGCGTTTTGGATAAGAGGATCAAATGTTGTTGTTTTAGAAGGAATTAACGAGCACAAAACATGTTTTAGGTAGAAAAGAGCATAGCTAATAATGAATCTCACCTCTACCATAGAAGCAAATCTTAGAGAGAGTTTCTTGTTCATGTAGTTTAGCCAAATTTCAGACAGTAATTTGTTCAGCCATTGGCAATGTTCCAATGGAGTTATCGTCTGCACACAAAAAATAACCGAGGGAGTCTTATAACAACGAATGAGAATTCCCCAGGAAGAAGACAAACCAAAACTAGGATAACAGAAATTCTCACCGACGCATTGAACACGTTTTGCTTCCACTTCTTGGTTAGATCTTCTGCAAGTATTGCCCTTTGGTAACTTCCATACTGCAGAGAAACATATGAACACAGTAAAAAACACATCAAGACTTAAACTGGTACATTTGAACAAATTAATTATAGCTTTTGAAAGTATACCAAGTTATTAACATAAGAAACCCCCCAACCTTTTCAAGTTTAACACAAACACATGACTGAAACTCTAGCTACTACATCAATTACATAAGACAAAGCTTCAATTTCAGATACTAAAGATTGCAACTCTTCCATGTAAAGCCATTTACCATAACTATCTACCTCATGAGTGAAAGATCAAAATATGTGTTTATATGGAAAGTTTGTAAAAGTCTGGTGTAGACAAAAAGCATAAAGCTTCCAACTTTATCTGAGGATTCTATAGTATCCATGAACCATCAATTTAACCATTAAAGGGACAAACTAAAACAAGAAATGACTTTATGAATTTGTAAGCCTGAATCCAGAAAAGCAATAAATTACAAAAAAAAGGTGATTTTTTTGGCTAAATTACCTGAAGAGAAGCCCAAACAGCTACAACGAGAGGAACCCAATTGGAGAAAGCGAAGACCCATCTCTCGATTGCCCAGAAAGCTAAGACCAAAGGAACCAGCAACAACAGCGAGTGTCTCTCTGCAACTAGATGATTCAGAAATTCTCTTGCAGCTTCAGTGTTTATGAGACTTTTCCTCTTTATTCTCCGAACCATCGTTTTCAAATTTCCTTCAAGCTTCTTCAAGGATCCATGGTCGGTCAGTCAAGGGAATTCTTCGAGAGGAAAAAAGAAAAAACAGGTTTTTTTTTTTCCGGGAAAATCTGAAAGCTTTCTGAGTCAAGTTTGGAATCTGAAGTTTTACTCAGGCAAAAGTAAGAAAAATTCCCCTTGAGGTGCTTATTCTTCTTTTGAACCCAGCATTTGATTTCTTCAACAAACTTGACAGATCCACCGGTGAGTCGAGAGATATTTGTATTTTCCCTCTTAAGTGGACGAAGAACAGCAAAATTTCTGGGAGAAAAAAAACTGAAAAGTCTCTGGGACGAAGTTTCGAATAAGAAAGTCCTCTCAGACAAGAAGTTCGATCTCCCAAGTTACTTGTCGGGTAACTCTCAGCTTCTGGTAACGGATCTTTAGACAGATTGAACAGTGTGAGAAGGGAAAACCTCTTACGATTTCTGGCAATTTATTTATTTACTCTTATAAGGGGGGCTTTTAATATTTTGATATAAATAAATAATTTCAGAGTATTTACTGTTGTTTTAATTAAACATCAATTTGAGGTGATGACAAAAAAAAAAGATAAGAAAACATCAATTCTAATTTTTTTAATATAGACTCCACTATCATAGTTTAATATAATGCTTACTTGGTCCATGTCATAAATTACTATTTAGAGAGATCGTGACCGTTTGTATGTAACGAGGAAAACTATCGACCGTCCGATATGCCTGCCGCCTGTTATTGACTGTTCACTTTCACTGGTCATAGTCAGACATTTTTACCGTTGACTTTTCGAATTGTCTAAAAGCTGCGTGATCATTAGATCTGAACGCTCAGGGTTGGGCAAAATATCAGTTATATTTGATTCGATTCGTTATTTGCTTCGATTCGATTCGAAAAATCCGGATATCTGTAATTGTATGCAGCAAAGCAAATATTAAAAATCAATATCCCTTAAAAACGGAGCAAATCACAAATACTAAAATTTTAAAAGACGGATATCCGATCCGCTCCGTTATATGTATATATATGTATATGTATATAAATAATAATATATATATATTATATAATTCTTATATGTATATATAAGTTTTTGTGAATTTCTAATTATATATTAGATATTTTTATATTGAAATTTAACAAATTAAAAAGAATTTTTTTTATAGGAAATTCTTTCAGTTATAAGTTAAATTTTTTTTTTCTTATTTTTTTGATATTTTACTTGATAGTTTAGATAAAAAATATATATTTTTCATAAAAGTATGTATTTTTAATTTTTTGTTTGTATTAAAAGGATCAAACTAAATATACGCAAATATCTATAAATATCCGCAAATAGCCGTAAATTTTCTGGATATCCGAATTTTTGGATATCCGTATATTTCCGGAGCAAATCAAATCATAAAATTAGATATTTGGTAAAAACGGAGTAAAACACAAATACTATAAAATTTCCGGATAACCGATCCGCATCCAGACCTACTAAACGGCACATTTTGTTTTATCGTTGTAGACTCTTCGTCAATGGATAAAATATTCCTGGATGAGCACTACTAATTACATAAAATATCCTACAACTTTTCATATTTATGTTGCTCAGTTTTACTTGTGTACTCCAGATAAAATAATTTATTGCTCGTACGCGAACCCATTTAACTGGTATATGTTGTGGAAAAAAAAAAAAAAAACTGGTATATGTAAAGACGGGATCCCACTGAAAAATTTCACAAAATCATGCAGAAATTACATTTTGTTTATTGTTACTAGATATAAAAATTACATATTTGTAAAACATTAAAATTTCAAATTTTTATCAAAACTATTTTAAAATTTATATATATATTTTTTAATTAATTGTGAAATTTCTGAATTTTTGATCCATAATCTCTTCTAATATCGGGAATTAATTTTTTCTATATTTCGATTTAAAAAATATACTTCCGTCTCAAAATACATAGATTTGAATCCGATAAACAAGAAATCGAATCCTTTTATCCACCACCACTTTGGTAAAATTCATATACTTCAAAGTGTACATCCAATCAACATAAGTTAAATAACATTGGTTTAAACTTTAAAGGATTTGGTTTGATTGAAATTATTGGGTTATAGTTTAGACGTCGTTTACCATTGGATCCATCATCCAATCAACTATCTACGTATCGAATTATCGATATTCGTTACCCAACTCCATATATCCATAAATATTTTGTTGTTACTAAATTAATACGAACCGAAAAACAGGTTGAAAATGAGTAAAAAAAGTCATTTCGCCCCCCCCCCCTAATTATTGACATATTGATCGTATTATTTAATGCGATTGAAAGTTGAGGTCCTTCCGTCACAATCAGTGAGCTTCACAGATGTAGATCCTTTTTCTTATCTTAAGTTAGATCTAATTAACCCCCCCAAAAAAAAAAAGTTAGATCTAACACGTTGAATGCATTTATTATGTGTAAAAGATGTCGATTCTAAATTTATAATATTTACCAATAGTGAAATAGTACTGATCATTGCCTTGGTTAAAGAAAAACCATAAGAAAACAAATGTGAATAAGGAGTTGATAAAGTTGGTGTAGGTTGGGAAAGCATTTGCTTGAGTGATATTAAGTGCGAATACATACACAACTTGTGCCCGAGAAAAAATGTGGTACAGACAAATCCTTTATGAGCAACATAAATATGAAAAGTTGTAGGATATTTTATGTGATTAAAATATCTGATTTTAAATATAACTAAGCAACATAAATATGACTGTAAGTGTTTATCTGATAAAATATCTGATTTTACAAAACTGTACGTGAAAATAAAATATAGTTTTCAACGTCAACGCATTACACATTTCTCATTTCTATCAAAAACAATAGAAAATATTTCTAGAGAAGTTGGCATTGATCAAAGAGACTCTGCAACAACATCCCAAGAAAAGAAAAAAACCAAGATTTCACAAGACAAAATCTAGATGCTTCTTCGAAGAAAATCAGCAAATCAGTATTACAAATAGTTTTTTAAACCTCGTTGAACAACACAAGGATCTTGACGGCCACGCCTCAATCCGTTCAGGCTCCTCCCTATATCGAGTCAATTACCGTATGCGGCTTCCACTGAACCGTTGGAATATAAAAAAGAGCGTTAGACGATGATCTCAAGCAAAACTTACAAGAGGGTTTAATTATCTCAGACGTGGTCAAACAACAACTTACTCCAATTGTAGATTTTGGCTTAAGGGATATATATTCTCATGTTTATTATCTCGCCAAGTGTTCAAACAACAACTTTACTTTGTGGCCATGATCAGAACATTAAATTTGTTCAAACAAGTGTAATAGAACTCTCTATCTCTTTGTCCTGATCACAACATCAATTGCAGCTATCATCTATGAGGTGAAGGATCATTTGATTGCATTTATAAAAGAATGGTCAATTAGTTCACTCCAATACCCACAAGGAATTGTTATACAGCGTATAATGAACTGGACTCATGGAGGAAGTGAAGTCAACTTCTCTCAATTTTGAGTATTGTTTAGTGAATTGGAGAATGGTTTAAATTGTTTTTGTAAATGTTTTGACTACGTATATATATGCTTGGTTTATGACTACGTAAAATGAATGGGACTCTGCAACTGGATCCGAATGTGCCATTTGATCGCAGTTACGATTAGGATCCGAATGAATGATGAAGGGATTGGTTATGGCGGTACGGTTTAATTGGTCCACAATCGTAATTGCGATCAGAATGGCACATTCGATTCACAAAAACGATTTATTACCTAACCCCACCATTATAGATAACAGAGCTAAAACATCAAAACTGAAAAAAATAATATGCGATTATCAATGAGATCCATATTTTTCTCCACTAATTATCTAAAGGAATCATTTTTCCTTAATTTTCATCACCTTTTTTAAAGTTTAAACCTGGATTTCAGCAATCTAGTGGCGTAGATTTCTTAACCATATTAAGCCTGAAAAAAAAAAAAAAACCGTTTCATTAAAAAAGCCGGAAAACTAATTTAATTACATAAAAGAAAGAAAAAACCCCCTACGTGGCGCAATGTATCCACTTAGAACACGTGACAGAATACACGTGGCTCACACGGAGACAACAAAAGAACTTTATAAAAGCCACTCCTCCTCTTCCACTTCAACATCTCCCCCAAATCACACTAATGAAGCTAATTATTGTCATTTTGTTTTACTTTCAATAATTTTTTTGTTTGATTATGATCCATTATTTAATTAATCAAAAACATTACTTCTTTAATTTTTTTTCTATATTAAATGAGCTCAAAGATCAACGACCACCTTCATCCCCACCATCCAAAGAGAGAACCTAATGACAACTCTGGTGCCGGCGTCGGAATCGTTTATCCTCCGTCGCCGTCGCCGTCTCCGTTGCTAAAACTCAACAAAGAATCTCACGTTATAAAAAAACCACCGTCTCCGTCTTCTTCCTCCTCCGCCGCCGCCGCGAAACCTCGCCAGCCGGTCATCATCTACACAAACACCCCTAAAATTATACACACTAATCCTAAAGATTTCATGGCTCTCGTTCAAAAACTCACCGGAATGTCTCGCTCCGACGAACATTCCGGCGGCAGCGCAACAACGGATCGCGGAGGAAAATCAGTAAGCCGGAGCGTCTCTGATCTCACCGTCGACAGAAAAGCCAATCGAAATCGCTGCGGCGGTGGCAACAACAGCTACCATAGAAGCTATTCCGGCGCCGGAGCTGGTAACGGAAAGGGGATTTTCTTCAATAACGCGACGATCTGCGAAGATAGCGAATCGTCGTCGGTGATCACAACAGATGAGAACATCGGAGAACATGGACAGGTCAATTCGTCTCTTCCCTATTCGGCGGTGGCTATTCCTCCGCCACCTCATCCTCCTCCGCCGCCGCAACCGTCTCAGTCGATGTACGATGCGGCGGGGATTAACTACGGCGCTTACTTCTCGACATTTTCGATTTTCCCGCCGGCGAATCCGGCCGATAATTTTCTATGCGGGAATCAACCGTTTGGCAATTTTGATGATCCACTTTACTTCGCGCCCAATATGAGGAGCTCTTTCTCTTCTTCTTCTTCTTCTTCTGGGTTTGATGGCTTGACAGAGTTTCGCGACTTTTAACAGTTCCACGTTGTTTCCATGAAAAAAAAAACATTATTCGATTTTTTGTTTTTCCTCTTCAGGGAAATAAATTTTGTTTATTCCTTTTTATTGTATAAGTTCAGAAAATGGACTAATAAATTTTGGCATTAGTTGGTCCATTTACTTTGTAGTGGAGACAATATTTTCTGTGATCATTTTCTTAGTTCATTGTTATTTTTTTCCTTTTCAGGAAAATAAATTTTTATTTTTTTTTAATCAGAGAGATTCCGAAAATGGACTAATAAATTCTGGAAGATTGAACAAAAACAATGTATAAGATAGATGGCAAAAGAAGGAAAAAAAAAAAAGTTCAGGTGTAAACAATAATCTTCTTCCGGCAGACCGTAGGCTAAAACCGCGGTAAGAGTTTTAAGCCGTTGAAAACATCTCTCTTGTTGCAAATTTGTAAATAATTTTATTGAATTCAAGATTTGGCTCACAAGATTTATTCATTTACACACAAAAGCAATTGCATACATATATATATGTAAGTAGACAAATTAAGTATGTACATACAGTATCGGATGTGCAACTATAAAAACCGTTTCCTCATTTTTTCTTCTTTTTATCGTTCTTGTCATGTTGGAGGATCACAGGAGCCGCCGGTATACTAAACCACCACTCTCTCAACCGCCTCATCAGCCGCTCGGTGCTCGTTCTTCGAGGCGGCGAGTATCTAGTGAAAAGCTCCACAAACACCACCAGAAGCAAGTAGCGTCCTGGAACAAAGGCCATCATCGTAGCTGCAACCACCATCGCGACTGCAAACTTCTCGCTCGCCTGGAAACAGAGGGTTCCAAATCGCAGTTAAACACGGCGGTGGGAGAACCGTTTGTGTTAAAAAAAATAAAATTAAGAGGGCAGAGACAGACCTGAGGGAAAAGCGAGAATAATAAAGCTCGGAACTTGAGAAGAACGATGTTTCCGTCTTGGATGTTCTGTTCGAGCTGCGAGATCCCGTTCTGGACAGCCAAAAGCTGTTCCATTGTGCTCATAGGTGGAGGAGCGGTTACTCTCAGCTCGACCATGAGCTTTTCTCTGCTGACAAATCTTGTGAGAACCATGAAGATTGCAGAGAAGAGAGACGCAAGAGCAAAGACATAAACAAGCCATCCCCTCCAAATTATTAATGTGGACAAGAGACAGAAAACAACAGACTTCGCAGGATCGTCCCAATACGCCAGAGACAAAATCAGGTTCCCGGTTTCCATTATTGGAAGCATCAGTTCCTGCGAAAAAGGAAAACGCAGATTAATGTTTTTATAAAAGCTTCCCGCCGGAAATTTGTTATTTTGTTTTCGTTTTTGTTTTTACCTTCATTACGGCTAAGTTGGTGTCAATGCCCTCCATTTTGACTCCGTTAACCGTCTCTTGCGCAAGCACTACCTTCTCGTAGTTCTTACGCGACTCCTTCACTGCTCTCTCTAATGGATTCACATCTCCAACCAATACTTCACCAACCACAAGATTACTCGTCTCCCTCGTTCTGCTCCTTGGACTCGATCCTCCAAACACAGAACCAAGCTGTGAAACCATATCTGAAGCTGAGGAGTGTAATGTCCCTGGTAAATAAATTACATAATACAATAAGACATTATTAACTTCCTCACGGATTGCAGCTTATAAATCATATAAAGCACACGCTTTCAGTCATCACACTCTTGGTCAAGATCAAGAAAATACCATTAGGCATAAATTATTTTGATAAGAAAGTTGTGTAACCTGTATCTTTGGATCTGTTTGATCGATGGAGCTCTCTTGAAGTAGACATCTCTGCAAGAGTCTCAAGAATCAGATCTCCACCAGGAAGCTGATCACAGAGATTGAACGGGAGAAGATTTTCGTAACACATGGAATTTGTCAAACTGAGTTCTTGGATAGCTTGCACACGTATCACGCCAAGTACAGCCTTTGAGAGTGCTTCGTCTCTTGCCAAACCTGTGATCCTGTACTTGTTTATGTATCTGTGAACGTATAATACTTCTCGTATAGTAGCGAGCCAGTAATCACGGCGCTTGTGGCCTTTAAGCTCTGGGAACTCCATCACCGCTGGTTCTGATCTAGAAAAGAGAGCCAATAAAAGCTGTTAATTGTTCATTCACAAAACAGAGCATTTTTCAGTTGGAAAGATATTCCGATCAATTTAATGCAAAAAGACACGGCCTTACAGAGATATAGACTTATAAGAAACGGCCTTGTCGAAAAGCCGGGTGCCCCAAGGACCAGTTAACTCGGGTTTAACTATTTGCTTGAGATCTTCAGATAGGTCATAACGCTTTGGTTTGTCATAAGACACGACCTTTAAGGCCTCAAAATATAGTGAATGGTCCGTTAGGATTAAGCGACCTAAATAGTATCATGACAAAAAGTGAGCGGTACGTACACATGCCAAGAACGTGACTATTGAGAGATTGCAAACAATACCTGGCCATGTTGATATTCCAACGTGTTCTAGAACTGGTTGGGTAGTTACTGTCCCGTCTATTTCCAAAATCTTCTCTCTTTTTGATCGAACACCAGAAAGCAGAGATGATTCCGACTGAGTCCTCATCTTCTTTATTGCTCTACAAATCAAAGACAAAAAAAAAAAAAAAAAACTGTCTACACAGTGATTCCAGACAAATGAGCTCGGTTTCTGAGGATAAATACTTTACCTTTCAAGTCCATATAAATACTTGTCATAAACAGAGAACTGAAGCCGACCACCCGTTGATGAAGTAAGCATTTCAAACAGATTTTCACATATGATCACATCAGCTATTATAGGAACAGCTGGTGCGATCCGCGAGAAGGCTTTTAAACCAACTGTTGCATCTTCATCTACCTGGTTCAAAGGAAAAAGATGATAAAGAAGGGATTCTTATAAGGATTGCAGAACAAAATGAAAAAAAGAAGGAGCCTTACACTGAGCAAAGCCTGGCTAGCAACAGCAGGGACTTCCCAGACGACCATCATGTCAAAGGTTAAGCGCCGGAACTTTTTATCGGCCAGATGACCTGTTACCCCCACAGACAGTGAAAGTGCCCTGAAACAACAGTACTCTAGAAAGTTCCTTGCAAATAGAGAGGGCTGCTTCAGAGATTCAGATGCCTCTTGTTTGAAACTATCTCGCAGATCGTTTGCAGAAACACCGAGTATTCTGCATCAGTAGCAATACCCAAATACATATAAAGACGTATCAATAACCTTATTCTTCATTAGGAGTAAGTTTCTTCAATGAAAGCCCAAAACTTTCTGTAAATGCCTCTTTTGTTAGAACTTACCCTTATGAAACCTATAACTAAACTCACTCTTGGACATTAAAACTAGCTTATCTTGATCAAAGCCTAGACTATCCAAACAAGACATACCCTTGTACATTCTTACTGCAAAAATGCTTACTTATCAATGAACGGTTTACTTACTTGGAACACCTGCGAACAACCACATTGGCGACAGGAGAAAGCTCAGGTATCCAATTGGAGCCAGCAGATGGGGATCTTCCCATTTCCTCGATTTCTTCATCGAAGGAGCTTTGTTTCCCGAGCAGCCATTTAAAAGAAGTATCTTTAACCAAACCTTCCAGCATATCCCGGGTTTTGCTCGACATAACTCCTTACCTTGTTATCGAGACCTAGAATCATTCAATGCAAGAAATGAGTTCAATGCAATCTTAAATTGCAAATAAGCTGAAAGTAGTTAGTTGGTCGGTAGGTTTGACACAGATCATAAGATGGTTTCATAACAAATAAGGAAAAAATAATATCAAATATAATCCGAAATTTTCTGACAGAATACTAACACAGAGACTAATCAATCACCTCAAATCTAGAGCATCGGAGAAGCTGACTAAGTCGAAAGCATTCCAAACAAAATCACAAACTCCGAAACGGCTGTTTTTTTTTTTTTTGCTTTTGTCGGATAAATCGATCAATTTAGGGATTTAAAACTCTTGATTCCTCGCCAAACCGTATCTAATGGGCCCTATCGGAAAAGGAAACACGAAGACGGAGGAGGAGAGAGCCGGTGAAAGAAAGGGAGCTCCGACTCGTTCTCGGCCCGATGGTTTCGTTGAGAATTGGAAGGAAACACGTCAGCAGAGGTAGACGGCTTAGATTTGATCAAATGACATTATCATCTTTGAAATAACGGCCAGAGATGCATTCTAACAAATGAAGGTTGTGCTGGCCCCCACTTGGAGTCAAAGTAAAACACAATGTTTCTAATCTTTAGTAAGCTTTAAATTCTCTCCGATTAAGAATTTATTCATACAAAACAAAATTATCATTCTGAAATTTTGGTTCTCTTCAATCAAATATCATACACACAACAATGTATCTTGTAAGAGATAAATGTAATATCATATATAATCTACCTACAAGCATACAAATATATCATTACATACAGTATTTAAAAATTGTAGTTGAGAATTAACACTTACAACTACATAATTATCATTGATGAAAGTTTTTGAAAATTCTAATTACTATTTAAAGAAAAATGTAAATTTAAACAAAAATATTCGCAAATAAGAGCGCTAATGCTATAACAAAACCATAAATTGTTAAAGCTTTCATAAAAATCAAATTAAGTAATTTAAATACTTTTAATTAATAACTTTTAACCAATAAAAATTTTAAATTTTAAATACTTTTAATTAACATTTCTTAATTACAATTTGTTAACTTTAATTAACAAAAAGTACATTTAACAACCTAAAATATCAATTTTTGTGGAACAAAGAAAAATCTTTAAACATCATTATTTGAGTAACATAGGGAGTAAAATTTGAACTTGATCAATTTTAAACACTATAAATCTATGGGTTAGATTGGTAACCAAAAACTTTACCATAAAGCTCTTAATAAGACTTATATCGTTTTAATAGTTACCAATCACAAAAGCTGTACAGAAAACGTTACCAACAGTATTACACTTAGCTTTTTTGTACTGTTTTTGTTTACAGCTCTTTTTTACAGCTTTTAACTATTTTATAAGCACTTATCTACTTCAGCTTACCGTTAAAAAATTCAGCTTACCGCTAAAAATCTCATACCGTTTTAAGTTACCAATCGGATCCTATATTTACTATGACTTGATAACAAATTTTATTACTATTCATATTTACTATGACTTGATAACTAATTATTTTATTTTTATTTCAAATAGTTTTAAATTAATGCTTAGTAAAATAATTTATAAATTTCTCCATTTTGCGTATAGCGTGGATTATATTATAGCGTTCTAAAATACAGGATGTTTTTGTAATAAAAAGAAGTTGCTTGCTTTCTTCGTAAATTAATTAATAACCCGGCTATAATTAGTCGAGACTCCTCTCGCCGCCAATCTCGGTACAAAAAAAAAAAAGCAATGGATGTTGTAGATGATTGGGGACGCAAAGCCTGCATCTCCTCTCCCGGCGAATCCATTATTGGTCCTTTCTTCTCCAACCCATCAGCTTCGCAACTACTCTTCTCTTCTCCCTCACTCTCTCCTCCGATTCTCTCTCGCATCCCTCACCTAACTCACGCGCGATTTCTCGCCGTCTCCGGCGTCCCTCCGTCGTCCTCTTCTGCAATCGAGGCCTCATTCCGTATTCCCCATCCTAACGATGATGCCGCTAGGGTTCTCTCCTACAATCGCCTCCAGTTTCTACCTTGCCCCGGTAAAAACTCCGTCTTGGTGTTTTTCCCCACCGGTACTAACCTCGATCAAATTGGGTTCGTGCTGCTTTCCACCGGAGATTCAGGTGGTTTACGGGTCATGGGTACGGATGAAGGTTACGTATTTGTCGCAAAAGAGCGATTTTTCTCGAGAGTTTTGAAGATATTGGTGCAGCCGGTTAGTAACTTGGGAGCGTATAAGTGTTCTTCTTCGATCGAATTTGGATACGTTATGGTTTATACACTGTATTCGATACATTGGTACTGTGTCAAGTTCGATGAATCTCGAGGCAGACCGGTTTTGAGCTACCTCGGACGTAAGCAATTCAAGAGTTGTTCCATTGCGAGCGCTTCTTGGAGCCCTCATCTTCCTGGAGAGAGTTTGGTCTTGTTAGAGAACGGTGAGGTCTTTATGTTTGATCTGAATCATAGACATTGTAGATTTAGAGGTTGCAAGATGAAAGTTTCTTGGGAGGGTCTAGGGAAATCAGTGAATCAGAGTTGGCTAGGATGTGAATTTGGTTGGAGGCTTGGGGTTTTTATCGTTGCTCGGTCTGATGCAGTCTTTGTTATCACCAGAAGCTCTGGGAATTGCAGTGTGAGATCTCTGCTGGAAATTGAGAGTCTGAACATGGCTGGAACAGAAGAGTTTGTTGCTTTTGCCAAGGCGGGTAGTGACAGTTTTCGGTTTGTTCTTGCTTCCCGGAGCTATCTATTCCTCTGTGATCAGAGATCAGGAGTGCCTTTGTTGAAATGGCAGCATGATGTTGAGAAGCCTTGCTTTATTGATGTTTATAGCTTGTCAGATCTCGGGTGTCAGACCGATGAATCAACTACTTCCTGCGTTGTAGTAGGGTCGTTTTGGAATGCACAATCTCAAATGTTCTGTTATGGACCTTCTCCTTCTGTTACCAAGGATCCTTCTTCCTTGTATGTATGGGAGCTTCCACACAATGTACTCTTACCAGCCGGAAAATGTCTCTGCGGAGATTGTGTAATTAGAGAAGTGATAATGAAGGAGTCTCTTCCCGCGTGGATTGATTGGCAGAAGAAAAGAGTTCTTGTTCTTGGTTTTGGCGTTTTAAACAAGTACCTTCCACTTGGGTCATCAGATCAATCTAATGGGTTTACTTTGATTCGGTTAACATCCTCAGGGAAGCTGGAAGCAGTCAACTTCCGTGCTTCTCGTGATCCTTTAAATAGATTGGAAGTAATAGCTCACATAGATTCGGCCTGCAAATCCGACGAGGAGAGTTTATTGTACTTCCCTGATGATGACAAATACAACTTCCCTAGACGGTTCAAATATCTCGAACTCGGGTATCTCTCTGCTCACACAAAAGGGATTCTCGCCGGGTTCTTAGACTCGAGGATGAGTAAAAAATCATCGGGTTCGAAGAAGAGTGATTCTTTTGACTCAACCTTCCACGAGGAGATATGCGAGAAATTGAAGATTTGCGGATTCGGTAGAGACAGATGTTCCTCTACAATTACTGCAGTCTTCGACAATATCGATTCACCAACAAGCGTTTTCGACATTGCATTGAGAGAAACGTGGTCAAGCTTACCTATAGAGCTTCTGTTGCTTGCATTCTCAAACTACACTGAGGTTGAGGGTGTTCTGTTAGACAAGAAGAAACCGTCTCTCGAGTTTTTAGTTGTTCCGGAATCACCACAGTTACCACCTTTCTTCCTGAGGAAACCTTCAAGCCGAAGTAGCAAATGGTCAAAGAAGGAGCAGCCCGGTGTTGAGCTCGTTGGTCCTGTTCTTCCACTTCCAGTCCTCCTCACGCTACACGAGTTCCGTAATGGTTGTCCGAATTCAGAACAAGAGTTCTCACCAGATGTAGAGTTCTCTGGCCGGTGCGACCAAATCTCCAAAGCAGCCCGCGAGATGGCAAACTCAGGTGTAAACGAGACAACCATTTCACTTGACGAAGACTTGTGGCTCAACAACAATTCACAGAAGGAGAAAAAGCGGTTCATTGCTTATTCTCCCATCACAAAGACAGCTGATTCAGACAGGCAAGATCAAGAACTCACTACGTTTGTCTCCAAAGTGCGTCGTTGTAAAGACAATGATGATGTCGTTGGAGGAAGAGCAGGGCTTGAAGTGTTCGATGATATGTCTCCGGTCGAGATTTGCTTCGAAGATCGGGATGTGAATTTCGATACGAAAGCTTTGTTTACGTGCAAGACGCTTCTCTCTCAATGGCAAGATCGATCTTCTTCATATCAAGACTTCCTTTCTCTGTACCGTCTCCAAAAATGAGTTATAATTTTGTTAGCCTGTACACAGATTTTGACGGCTTCCTTCTGTCTTCGCCGACCCAATTTTGTATGATATGATAATTTAATTTTAATTAGATTCATTTTTTGAGTAATTTCCCCCTCAATTGTAATTTCCAATCTGTAAACATAAGCATAAACATGCAAAGAGGTGAAAAGAAAAATGGGAAGATGTATTTGGAAATTCCCATGGTCAGGATCCGCAAAAAAGATGTATACATGTAATTTTTTCGTAATCGTTGCACTATTGTTTTAGATTTTATTAGATGCTTTGATATGTTTGTTCGCTTGCATACATATTTAAATACATGTTTTTGTAATACAGTTTTGTGATTCCATCTAGAGTTGTGGTCACATGTGAGTTTACCTACATATTAGTGTGTAAGTTTTATATTCGTGCTTTCTAATGTTTTAATTTTATGTTATGTTATCGTGTTTATCTTACTGGTTACTTTAATCTGCGTAGGTTTTATTGAGCAATGTCTAAATTCATAGTTTAGATTTAAATTCTTTAAATTTATGGCGAAGGTTTAGTTTTTCGGTATGAGCTTTTTAAATTTTGTTCGAATAATTTATTTGTATGATATTATTTTGTTTCTCTCAGATTCTTGGATTTAGATGTTACGCCAAAGAAGTTCAGTTACTTATTTGTTGCAATATGGTTTTTTTGAGTTGTATTTTAAGTTTTTAAATTTTGAATATTAATAATTGTTTGGATTATGTTATTTTGTAGATGTTGATAGCCATGTTGCATTGAATGTCTCTAGACTTGGTCAGATTTATCTGGTTTTGGAAGGTGATCTTATGAGTAAGACTTTAGGGTTGGATATTGGTGTCGAATTGTGTTTCTATTATCTTATGTTTATAAAATCATAAATATTTTAGATTTGAGATTGTGTATTAGCCACGATTTTGTCCGGAATCTTTTTTTGGAAGGTGATCTTATGTGTGAGACTTTATTTAGGGTTGGATATTGTTTTCGAATTGTGTTTCTATCATCTCATGTTTCTAAAATCATAAATATTTTAGATTCGAAGTTGCGTATTCGCCAAGATTTTGTCTGAAATCCTTCTTTGGAAGATGATATTATGTGTGAGACTTTATTTAGGGTTGGATATTGTTTTCGAATTGTGTTTCTATCATCTCATGTTTTTAAAATCATAAATATTTTAGATTCGAAATTATGTATTCGCCAAGGTTTTGTCTGAAATCCTTTTTTGGAAGGTGATCTTATGTGTGAGACTTTATTTAGAGTTGGATATTGTTTTCGAATTGTGTTTCTATCATCTCATGTTTCTAAAATCAAAATATTTTAGATTCGAAGTTGCGTATTCGCCATGGTTTTGTCTCGAATCCTTCTTTGGAAGGTGATCTTATGTGTGAGACTTTATTTGGAGTGAATATTGTTTTTGAATTGTGTTTCTATCATCTCATGTTTCTAAAAATCATAAATATTTTTGATTTTTGATTCGAGCTTGCTTATTCGCCACGGTTTTATCCGAAATCCTTTAAACAGTAAATGATCATTGCGCACGCATCTAATATTTCGTTGAACTCTCTCTCCTTCATTGAGTTTCAATAAGAATAAAAAAAGTTCAAGCAACAATAAATTATCATTTTGCATTCTCGCAACTTTCAAACTTTTGGACAAAAATTCGTAAACAAAGGTTCCCACATTTTAAAAAAGAGAATAATATCATAATGGTCTCTCTTAGTCAAACTATGGAGGAGCTTATTTTCGTCTTATCTGGTTAATATTTGGTTAATTGAAAACATGATTTAAGGCTATTAGTGCAAATTGACATATAAACCTTTTTCCTGGAACTAATTTAAGGGTATATCTGTCATTTAAAAGGGACACTCTGATTTCTTCACTCCTCGCCGGACACTCGACACACGTCCAACGTTTAGAAAGCAAGCGAGCAAAGGGTTTTTCACTCTCATCTTCAGCGATTTTCTGGCGACTGTTTACTCCGTTTCACTCAGCCGTTTCAATCCGTCGTTTAGGTACACGTTTTTTCGAAATAGGCTATGAATCTGCTTTTTAAACCTTGAAATTCCCAAAGATTATGCCTTTGTAAGATTATGCTTTTGTTTACAGTCCCGTGTTTTGGAGAAAGTTTGATTGCATCATAGATCACGACATGCGTTTGCGTAACACATGATTTTAGGTCTCCTTAATCATTTCTCTGTCTTCGTTTTGGGGTTTTGCTTCAGTTTCTTACAGTTATGGCAGAGATGGATATTGACGAGATGGACATTAGAGAGGTTGAGGTTGCTGGGGAGATCTGTAACGACCTGGACCCGGCCCATTTGAATAAGTTTAAATGGATTGATTTGGCTATTTATGTCATCAAAGTGCACTTACCTTTTTCGGTCACTTACCCTAAGAGAACTCCAGAGTTAAGCGTGCTTATGCTGGAGTAGGACTAGGATGGGTGACTTTCCGGGAAGTCCTCTGCGGAACCGTGTGAGTGAGGCCAGGGAAAATGTCACGTGGTGATTGCAGGTCGGGCTACCGAGAAAAATAACGCACCGACCGTCTCTCTGAGCTTGGAGAACCTTTTTTCCAGGATTTCTGCAAAAAGGCCGCGACTTCCTTCTTCGACGAGTATGGGCTTATAAGCCATCAGCTAAACTCCTACAACTTCTTCATCGAGCACGGGCTTCAGAGTTTATTTCAGTCCTTCGGCGAGATGCTAGTGGAGCCTTCTTTTGATCCCACAAAGAACAAGGATCATGATTGGATATACGCGACGGTGAAGTTCGGAGAAGTCACCATAGAGAAGCCGTCCTTCTGTTCGAATGACAAGGATCTTGAGCTCCTCCCATGGCATGCGAGGCTTCAAAACATGACGTATTCAGCTCGTATGACTGTAAACATAGAATTCGAGGTAAGGAAACCAACAAACTTTTAATCAAGCTTCTGTTTTTCCGTCCTTTGTATATCTATCTTATTCTTGTTACGGGTTAGTTTGCTGTCTAACTGCTTCTTCAATTCATAAATTGACTAGGTGTTCATACAAAAAGTGGTTAAGAGAGACAAATTCAAGACGGGACAAGACGAAACTGTGGAGAAGGAGATTTTACATAAGAAGAGTCAGGGCATTCCGATTGGAAGGATACCCGTCATGGTGAACTCTGTTCTCTGCAACACAGTGGAGAAAGGGAAGAACGGGGAAGAAGACCACAAAAAGGGTGATTGTGCGTTCGATCAAGGTGGCTACTTTGTGATAAAAGGCGCTAAGAAGGTGAGTTTTTTTTTGTTGTTTAAAAAGGCTTACATACATACCGCCAAGCTGCTGTTATGCAAGTTACTAAGATGAATATGTTGTGTGTTTGCAGGTCTTTATTGCTCAAGAACAGATGTGCACAAAGAGACTGTGGATCTCTAATTCCCCATGGACAGTCTCCTACCGGTCCGAAACGAAAAGAAACAGGCTCATTGTGCGTCTCGCAGAGAATCAGAAATCAGAAGACTACAAGAGAATGGAGAAAGTACTGACAGTGTACTTCTTGTCTACTGAGGTCCCAGTATGGGTCCTGTTCTTTGCGCTGGGTGTTTCTTCCTCTAAAGAGGCCTTCAATCTGATTGCGTTTGATGGTGATGATGCAAGCATCACCAACAGTCTCATCGCTTCGATCCACGAAGCTGATGCGGTTTGCGAAGGTTTCCGCTATGGGAAGAATGCTCTAGAGTATGTAGAACAGCAGATAAAGAGTACAAAATTCCCACCTGGCGAAAGTGTGGATGACTGCCTGCGTCTCTACTTGTTTCCAAGCCTCAAAGGGTTGAAGCAGAAAGCACGATTCCTGGGCTACATGGTGAAGTGCCTTTTCAGCGCATTTGTTGGGAAAAAAAAATGTGAAAACAGTGACAGCTTCAGGAACAAAAGGATTGAGCTAGCTGGAGAACTGTTGGAGAGGGAGATGAGGGTGCATCTGGCACATGCTAGAAGATCAATGACCAAGGCCATGCAGAGACACCTCACAGGCGATGGTGATTTGAAGCCCATTGAGCATTATTTGGATGCATCTATCATCACAAATGGGCTAAGTAGAGCCTTCTCCACTGGAGCATGGTCTCATCCTTTCAGGAGGATGGAAAGAGTTTCAGGTGTTGTAGCTAATCTGGGCCGTGCGAATCCACTGCAGACTCTGATTGATCTGAGGAGAATGCGACAGCAAGTTCTGTATACCGGAAAGGTTGGAGATGCTAGATATCCGTAAGTGACATTTCCACCTCCCTTGGTTTGTTTTAAATTTCCCACGTACTTAAAACTATGCTGTATGGTCTGCATTTGCTCAAATTTTTATGATGTTTTATCAGATATTCGTATTAACTTATTTCATTTAGTTTATGATGGTAACCACTGCTTCCTGCAGAGTCATATCTGTGTTTAATCCACATTATACTCATTTTGTATAGAGGATACTGTCTTTCTTGTTTCTTTTTTCCCGTCGTCACTTGTGAATTTTTTGTATAAATGATACTGTCTTTCTTGATTCTTTCTGATTTTGAATGTTGGCCACAGGCATCCCTCTCACTGGGGCAGAGTATGCTTTTTGTCAACTCCAGATGGTGAGAATTGTGGTCTTGTGAAGAACATGTCTCTCCTTGGACTTGTTAGCACTCAGATTTTGGAGCCTGTGGTGGAAAAGCTCTTTGCTTGTGGAATGGAAGAGCTTGTGGACGATACCATTACATCTCTGTGTGGGAAACAGAAAGTTCTTGTCAATGGAGAGCTGGTTGGAGTATGTTCAGATTCTGAATCTTTTGTTGCCGAGTTAAAAGGCAGGCGGCGTTAAAGTGAATTACCTCGTCAGGTATCTTCTGTTTCAACAAATGCCTGTGTTATTTCGATATTCTTGCCTTGGATTTTTTCTGCTTCACAAATTTGTCTACGTCATCGTCTTATATCATTATAATACGAATCAAATTGTTCTTTGCAGATGGAGATCAAGCGAGATAAAGATGACAACGAGGTGAGGATATTCACTTACGCTGGTAGACTACTCCGACCTCTCTTGGTTGTGGAAAATCTCCACAAGCTGAAGCAAGAAAAGCCTGCACAGTATTCTTTCGAGCATCTTCTTGACCAAGGGATTCTCGAGGTGGTCGGGATTGAGGAGGAAGAAGACTGTAACACAGCATGGGGAATCAAGCAGCTTTTGAAGGAACCTGAGAATTACACACACTGCGAACTGGACATGTCCTTCCTGTTGGGTGTGAGCTGTGCAATCGTCCCATTTGCAAATCATGATCACGGGAGGAGGGTTCTGTACCAATCGCAGAAGCATTGCCAACAGGCGATTGGGTTCTCATCAACGAACCCTGGCACCCGCTGTGATACGCTATCCCAACAGCTGTTCTATCCCCATAAGCCACTTTTCAAGACATTGGCGTCTGAGTGTTTGCAGAAAGAAGTGCTGTTTAATGGCCAGAACGCAATAGTCGCTGTGAATGTTCATCTTGGGTACAACCAAGAGGATTCGATTGTGATGAACAAGGCTTCATTGGAACGCGGTATGTTCCGTTCGGAGCAGATCAGGAGCTACAAAGCAGATGTCGACAGCAAGGACTCGGAGAAGAGGAAGAAAATGGATGAGCTGGTTCAGTTCGGAAAGACACACAGCAGAATTGGAAGAGTAGACAGCCTCGATGACGACGGGTTCCCTTTTATTGGTGCTAATATGCACAGTGGCGATATTGTCATCAACAGATGTACTGAGTCTGGGGCTGATCACAGTGTAAAGCTCAAGCACACCGAGAGAGGGATTGTGCAAAAAGTGGTATTATAAGCTAATGACGATGGGAAGAATTTTGCTACGGTTTCTCTGAGACAGGTAAGTTTCAGATCATACTGAATTGAAAACTGTCTTTCCGATAACTCAAGAGTTGATGTAAATTTCCATTGATCTGTCTTTTACATCTCGCAGGTTCGTTCTCCATGTCTTGGAGATAAATTTTCCAGTATGCATGGCCAGAAGGGTGTGTTAGGCTATCTAGAGGAACATGAGAATTTTCCTTTCACGATGCAAGGCATAGTTCCTGATATTGTGATAAACCCGCACGCTTTCCCGTCTAGGCAAACACCGGGCCAACTCTTGGAGGCTGCTCTCTCCAAAGGAATAGCTTGTCCCGTCCAGAAGAAGAAGGGCAGCTCTGATGCATACGCCAAATTGACACGTCATGCCACTCCTTTCTCCACTCCTAGTGTCAGTGAAATAACCGGCCAGCTTCACAGGTACTTTCTTCACACTCTCACTTGGCTTGATGCTACAATGAGTAGAGGTCCTTAGGCATACTATATAACTGATCGACATTTGCTTCCTAGGGAGTAAAAAAGGCATAAAATACACTCTCTGAAAGACTAGGATCCTAATAAAAATAGGCTGAATAGTTAAGAGGGTTGATGAGGCTGTGAGTGATTTGGGTTGTGATGATTCTTTGTCAGGGCTGGCTTTTCAAGATGGGGAAACGAAAGGGTCTACAATGGAAGATCAGGAGAGATGATGCATTCACTCATCTTCATGGGGCCAACATTCTACCAGCGGCTTGTCCACATGTCAGAGGACAAGGTCAATTTCAGAAACACCGGACCAGTTCACCCGCTCACACGCCAGCCAGTTGCAGACAGAAAGCGGTTTGGCGGGATCAAGTTTGGAGAGATGGAGCGAGACTGCCTCATAGCACATGGAGCTTCTGCTAATCTGCACGAGCGTCTCTTCACTCTGAGTGATTCTTCGTAGATGCACATCTGCAGGAACTGTCAGAACGTCGCCAATGTGATCGAGAGGACAAGAAGCAGCGGGAGAAAGATCCGAGGGCCATACTGTAGAGTCTGCGAGTCTCCGGACCATGTGGTCAGGGTTTGTGTGCCGTATGGAGCTAAGCTGCTGTGTCAGGAGCTATTCAGTATGGGCATCACTCTCAACTTTGACACCAGACTCTGCTGATTTCCACCAGACCATGATGTTATCTGTAGTTTGAACCATGTTATGTGTAGTTTGATTCGGTTCCGGTTCATGGTCGGATTGATTTTGGTTTGGTGTTCCTTTTGAATTGTTTCTTATTTCCTTTTGTGGGAGCTTTGACTCTTAACTCTTGATGTTTAACCGAATAAAAATCGGTCTCGACTCTAACCGGCTTGTATAGTCCGGGTTTCTGTGATTGGTATATTTCTCATAATTTTATCGTTTATCGCAGGATCCGACCAAATTCTATTAAATCAGTTGGGTCGGACGCGGATCGATCCGATTCGACCCGTTCGTTATACTTATCGGTTATCTTATATATGGTGGAAAAAAAAAGGCGATAAATAATAAATGTATCTACACAGAACAAATAAAACAACGAGTTGGTTATAACTTATAAGAGATTGGTATAAAAATGGTGCCTACTTGTTCTTGGTCTTCTTCTCTTTGGAAAGTCGTAAGATCGATCCTAACCCAAACGGAGATGGACCACCGATCACGGGAGTAATCCGAAACCCTCCTTCTCCTCCTCTGCCGCCATTCTTTCCGGCGTGCTTTTGTGGCCTGAACTGATACGAGCTGCAGCAGGCAGAGGAGGGAGAAGACAAATGAGATGACGGATTTGCCCCTGGACGTGGGGCTCCATGTCTCTGCGAGCTATGTTTGTTAATGTCCCGTAGCATCGCCCTCTTCGAATTCATCACTGATCCTGTGGAATGGCTTCTTGTCAAACGAGGAAATGAACAGATCAGGCTCTTCTTTATATCGCAGTTAAGACTCGAGCTTCTCCTGAAGCTCCAAAACGACTTTGATGATTTCTCCGCCTCCGAGTCCGAGTTCGCGCCGCTCCCACGACCGTTTCCGCTTCCCGGAGTTTCCTTGTCGCCGTATTTTCTCGAGTTTTGGGGTAATGGCAATGGCGGAGGAGGAAGAGAGGAAGGAGCTGAGACGATAGAAGGGAGCTCGTACTTGTAGAGACGTTTTGGCATGGCGGATGCAGTAGTTACTTGGAAAGGAAGGATCATGCCGTCGGCGAAGATCTCGTCAGCCGGTGAGGAATCTCTGGGATCGAAGTTTCTGGAAATGTGGAACTCGAAATCTGGGTTTGATGAATCTAAAAGTGTCGTGTCTCTTCGAACCGGGCCTGATGGTTGTTGTTCCGTAGGAGGTGATTTCAAATCTGATTGGCCGAGGTCGCTCGCGAACGAAATCCTCTCCGCACAGATCATCATGTCTCCGTTTTGCTGGAATTTTCAAAACAGACGGTCATGTTAGTGAAACAAATTGAGAAACAGAGAAATGCAGGGAAATTGAAAAACTCACCTTGCTTGGAAGAAAGATGAAACTTTTTTTTCCTAGAGGACCGTTGCAAAAGAAAGAAAGTATCAAACGATCATAATCAAGACCTTTATATTGCTAAAAGTTAGATTAATCGTGAATGTGGGAGATGCAAAGGAAACTACATTTCCCATGAGAAGATGATGAAGGAAAAGGTTTTTAGGAGATCATCATAATGTTTTGGAAGATTTGACATTAAAACTCTTTTAAGTCTATGGATTAGAGGTTGAAAACCTCTATTAAAATAATAGATGTGGTGTGCCACTACTGCAAGAGACAATGAGCTTAGGAAAAAAAATACAACATAATATCTAGAACGAGAGATTTCAAGGGTTGAATAAGGACCTTACCTTCTACTTTAAGCGTCCAAAGGTAGAGTTTATTCTTTCAGACAAGTTCTTGACCTTGAAGCACGCCAGTGCAAGAACAAGAAGGTTTCTGAAGATTCTTCAGATCATTGTATTTATCTTACAAAATAGTAACTAGGCTGTTTTTTCTTTTCCATAAAACATCAAATCATTATGAAAAACCTAATTGCAGCAAGGAGCAAGTGTCCCCAGATAAATAGAGCTGTTGTTTGTAACTCAGCTTACCAGAGCGAAAGGAAGCTATCTGAAACCTTGGACATGGTTGTAAAAGGAAGCTTGTTCTGAACCATTGTTGCTCAGCAAGTTCTTGGCATAAACATGTTAAATTGAAGCAAAGATCAGATTTTTTCTTGTGCGTAATCTGTAATCTTAGTAAGTCACTCCTGAGCTGCTAATAGTAGGCAAGAACCATACTAAAACAGGGACCAAGATGTAAGAAAGTTGCAGAGAGCTGCATTATTGATAACGAAAAAAACAGCTGGAGATTCCATTGCCATGGAGATTACAATTAGCATTGGTAATGAAAAACCACAGTTGTCTCTTTTACAACAGAAGAAGAATATCAAGAAAACCAAGTAAAATGGGCTTCATTCACTAAACTGGGGGGGGGGCACATTGCTACAATTTGTTTCTTCCTTTTTACAACGGAAAGATTCAAAAGTAGAAAAAACAAGAAGAGATAACAAAGCTGATACAAATTCCTTCACCTTTCACGTTTCCGCAGCCTCAGGGACGTCGTAAGAGCCTGCTGTTACTTCTTCTGCTAGCCACAATCCGGGAAAAAGAGTCTGCCCAGGAAATTCAAATGAAATTTAAGCAACAACAAGCACATGGATGGATAGAAATTGAAGAAAAATGGGAGAAAGAAGTTTACATTCATTTGCTTCTGAACAATCCTTGGTCTCTTCTTTGGTCTTCTAGGAGGTCTTTTCCCAATTAGGGCAGTGAAATCCTCTTCGATTTCTTCTCTCAGCAGAGAAACCGAGAATTTCAATTTCTCGCTCCTGTGCGAATCTCCATCACCACCACCACCTTCGCCGCCTCTCCTGACGCCGATTTCATGTCTCCGGAGAGAAGGCTCGGTGATCCTCGCCGGTTCGTCTCCCGGTTCGTTGCAAGCAGCTCTCCTCGTCCTCAGATTCCACGGCCGAGCAGCTGCGACGGCGTCGTCGCCGTTCCTTGCTTCTCCTCCCAGGCCGCCATTTCCCAAAACCGAGACCTTGGGTTTCCCATCGTAGACAAGATCGACTCCGGAGATTAGCACTCCTCCTCCTCCGGCAGCAGCGGGGGATCCACGGGCGGCGCGATCGGGGGAAGGAGACGAAGAAGAAGAAGGGAAAGAGGAAGGAGATGGGAGCTTGACGCACCTGAGGAATCTCTGCTGACCCCATCGGAGATAAGGTAAGGTGAAGTTGTGGAGGCGTTTGGATCTCTCAGGGGGAGGAGGAGGAGGAGGAGGGAATTCCATTGATTGATTGATTGAAGAAAACTGTGAAGAAGATTCCTTTTTCTCTCGTCCTTTCTTCACAATTTGGTGAGAGAGCTTTCCTTTGGAGCAAGTTCAAAGTTTATATTTTTTTTTTCTTTTTTTGTTTTTGGTTTGGGCTGTGTGTGTATTTATTCTCAAGGAAAAAAAAAGTTTACTTTTTTATTTCTTCTTGTTCGAATTATTCGGAGAGAGTTATAGGGACGGGGGATTGTAACGTTGTACTCTCGATCGTTTGTTTTTCTCCGACTCGTCTAAAATCAGCTCTCCACACAACTCCTCGTTATAAAATAATACGCCACATTCAAAATTAGTAGCAATTTTTGTTTTTATGTATACGCCACATAAAAACAAAAATTATTTAAAATATAATTCCTTTTATTAAACAATTCAACGTTCGTATCACACAAACCGAAACTCAAGACTAATACCCATAAATTTCCTCAAGTTTTTTTTTTTACCAATTATATTGTTTATATACGAAATGTATATGTAAATACTATAGTTTAGATTTGACCCAAAAAAAAGAGAGAACTCGATTTATTTTTTTAAAAAAATACTGTAATATTTTATTAAGCATGAGAAGATACATAAATAATCTTGATACTAAAATTCGCACATTGCTTATTATGAGTAAAATCTAGAAAGAGGATAAATGCAACTAGAGTAGAGAAAATACAACATGTTAGGAGGACCTTCTTTAGTTCAATTATATATATTTTCTCAGGGAAGAGTTTGTGATTCTGAAATTCGCACTACTGTATTAAGTTTTCAAACAGAGAGCAACCAAAAAAATCAGATATGGACCAAACTTGACGAAGCAAAAAGCTCAAATGTTTTCACGTAATGTGGTACAACTTGAAGGGTGAATGAAAGAAATTTCAGAGCAAAGACATGGAGAAAGCTTTGTAAATCAATCAAGCTTGAAATTTGAGACATGACTCTCGACAACTACATGATGATCATAAAAGTAGCAAGAACGGGAGGTTGAGACAATGGGTCCAAAGGATTATTGAAAGAAGATGACCAAGATAAGTTAGATTTGAGCCAAACTTGGAGAATAAGTAAGAACAGCCGGCCAGCATCCATCAAATTCATCTACTCCAAATTCCTCTTGAGTGACTTTGTTATCCTCCCCAACAACGTAAACCCTGTCTTTGGTGTAGGCTTCTTCATCGTCGTCTAACCATCGATCACAACACGTGACGACTTTCTTCTCCTCATCGAGCAAGAAAGTTGCAAGAAACGAAATCTGAAGATCAGGGCTCAAATCCAATGCTAAGACTTTGCTCCACGACACCGCCTTGTTGGCCTGATCACCAATATTATCCGTCACCCATACCTCAGCCTTGGAATCAATTCCTTGCTGAAGCAATACAGAAAGTTTCTCTTCTCTAACAACTGAAAAACTCGCAACTTCAAAAGGATGAGCAAGACGACAGGGAAGAGGCACGCGTGCAAACTTGTCAGCAGAAAAATCAAACATGAGCAAGGATACGCCGAGTTGCGGTTTTCCTTTATCAACAGCAAACCAGTAAGTGTTTCCCTTGAAAGAGACCGAGTGATCACTGCATACAACGGCCGAGCTTGGACCTATATTACCATCAAGAATCCTCCATGAATCAGAGTCTAAATCGTACATCTCCAAAACTTGGCTATTATTACCATAAAAAGGAAAGCTCAACACTTTGTAGCTCTTACTGGAGGATCTCTTGTCTTGGGAGTATCCGAGACAAAATCGGCCGCGTTTCTTGCCAAGCTCGATCCACCTGGTTCGACAAGTTAACGGATTCCAAACCACCATTCTACTATCCCTGGAGGTGCATAACAGCAAGCCGTCGCAATGAAACACACTCTGTATATCGAATTGAAGAGATTGCGGATCGACTAGGCTAAGCTCACCTTTAACCTCTACAGATGGATAATTGACGCTCATCGGACAAACCCTGAATTTCTTCGTCAACATTAGACTCATAAACTTCTTCGGGGATTTAACAGAATGTTCTCTTGTGAATCTCTTATCATTGAACAAACGGTTCCATCGCTTGCAAGTGGATCGTACACGCTTCAGAGATGTCACCGGAACACGAGACAGTATCTCCTCTACCAGTTCCCCTGGAAGTTCTCTCAACTTCGTCATTGAGGTGGCTTTCCTCTTCATCTTTCCTCCTCTTTGTTAGAATTTGTGCTAGGCAAACCAAGAACCCTAAGTTATTCTCAGAATAAGGGGGAAAAAATAAATAAACGTAAGATTTAATGAAAGCTCCCCTATATTATGTTTAATGAAGAACTTTACATAATTCTTCTGGGAAAGTTTCTTAAAACAGTAAAACATTATGCTAGACGTCCTAGTTGCATAGTATAGTTAGTCCTCCTTATCTCTGCCTATAGAAGCTTCTCCCGGAGACAGAGACAACTTCAGGAACAACATGACGGCAAAACATGACACAAGGAGGCTGTGGATCTCTGATTCCCCGATCTATAGTTATAAGAGCATGTGCAATGGTGGTTCTTAAGTGGGTTCTTAGAATAAAAAAAAAATTAAAATTGAATGAATAGTGAAGACTTGATTCTTAATTAAGAACCAATTCTTAATTGCTTTCTTCCTTTCTCTCTCTTGTCATTCTCTCTCACTCTTTCCTTTTATAATTATATATATTAACTAAGAACCAATTGCACATGCTCTTCTCTCTCCTAAGAATTCTTCTTGATGTCAACATCGAGGTTATTCATTTTGGTTACTTTTTAATGAGAGTAGTTCGTGTTGGATATTAAACATTGCATGTATGGCTTAGAAAATAACTGATATGGGACCAAACTTGACGAGCAAAAGCTCAAATGTTTTCAAGTAATGTGGGTGGTTTAGCAGTAAAACTTGAAGGGTGAATGAGAAAAGATTACTAGCTCTAACAGATGGTAACTTGTTAAGGGAGTGAGTTGGGTGAATGAAAGAAATTTCAGAGCAGAGACAAGGAGAAAGCTTTAAACATGTTTTATGAATCAATCAAGCTTGAAATTTGAAACACAACTCTCTCTCTCTCTCTCTTCTTTAGATTTGAGCCAAAGTTGGAAAATAAGTGAGAAGAGCTGGCCAGCATCCATCAAAATCCTCCACTACAATTTCCTCTTGTGTGACTTTGTTATCCTCCCCAACAACGTAAACCCAGTCTTTGGTGTAGGTCACGTCATCGTTGTGTATCCATCTGTCACAACACGTGACGACTTTCTTCTCCTCATCGAGCAAGAAAGTTGCAAGAAACGAAATCTGAAGATCAGGGCTCAAATCCAATGCTAAGACCTTGCTCCACGACACCGCCTTGTTGGCCTCACCAATTTTATCCGTCACCCATACCTCAGCCTTGGAACCAATTCCTTGCTGCAGCAACACGGAAAGTTTCTCTTCTCTGACAACTGAAAAACTCGCAACTTCAAAATGAGGAGCAAGCCGACAGGGAAGAGGCACACGTGCAAACTTGTCAGCAGAAAAATCAAAACTGAGCAAGGATAAGCCGAGGTGCGGTTTTCCCCTCTCACAAACAAACCAGTAAGTGTTTCCCTTGAGAGAGACCTTGTGGTCACTGCATACAATGGCCCAGCGTGGAGCGATATTACCATCAAGAATCCTCCATGAATCAGAGTCTAAATCGTACATCTCCAAAACTTGGCTATCAGGAAGAAGATGAAAGCTCAACACTTTGTAGCTCTTACTGCAGGATCTCTTGTCTTGGGAGTATCCGAGACAAAATTCGCTGCGTTTCATGCGATCCTCGCCGGCGTCGATCCACCTGGTTCGACCAGTTAACGGATTCCAAACCACCATTCTACGATCCGCGGAGGTGCATAACAGCAAGCCGTCGCAATGGAACACTCTCTCTACATCGAATTGAAGAGATTGCGGATCGGCTAGGCTGAGCTCACCTTTAACCTCTACAGATGGATAATTGACGCTCATCGGACAGACCCTGTATTTCTTCGTCAACACGAGACTCATAATGATAGACTTAGGATCTCCGATCTCCTAAGAACTATTCTACTTTATTGAATTGAATGAAAGGACCACAGAATTACAGAAACGATCTTGATCACATACGATCAAGATCTCCAATCACATACGATTGGGTGAAGACGCACATACGCGAATTCTACTTACACAATAATTCTCTGGATAATCCTAAACAAGGAATGTAAACTGTATTTATACGAAATACTCAAGTCAACTGGTCAACTCTTCTTCTTGACTCAACTCTTCTTCTCCAATCATTTAGCCAACTCAGCTTCCATCATTTATTCTCCTTCATGAATCCGTAAACTTCTTTGATGACACTTATCACATAAACTGCTTTGGGGCTTTAACAGAATGTTCACTTGTGAATCTCTTATCGTTGAACAAACCGTTCCATCGCTTGCAAGTAGATCGTACCCGCTTCACAGATGTCGCCGGAACACGACACAGTATCTCTTCTACCAGTTCCCATGGAAGTTCACTCATTGATCCCTGAATAAAACTGCCGCAGGTGGTTTTCGTCCTCTTCATCTTTGCTCTTTGTTAGAATTTGTGCTAGGGCAACGAAGAACCCTAAGTTATTCTGAGAACCAAAAACTAAACAGAAAGTAAGATCTAACCAAATTTCTCACGTTATATAATAATAAAAGTAGAAAAAGAGAAGAGAGAGGAGAATGAGAGAATGAGAGAATGAGGAGAAATGAGAGACTTTGAGAGAAGACTCATCTCACATTTGCCTCCACATTTTTTATTCCATTTTTATTCATAACTTAAAATTAAATAATATGAAAATATTATTATATAATTAATTTACGTTTTTTAAAATAGTAAATAGCAAAGCTAGTAAATTGCTAATTTAACTAAAACATAATGGTAAATTTCTTAATTGCATGGTAGTCCATCATCTTTACCAAATGATGGTTGGGGTGGGTATTGTCCATGACCTTGGCGGTTTATGGAAATAGTATTTTCTTTTTACAATCATCTCTCATAGATTTTCCCCGGTGGAAATTTAAAAACTGTATCAAGTATAGATAAGGACAAAATAAAGGGAAATAAAAAGTTTTTACATTAATAAAAATTGTAACTATTTACACTCTTCAAAGAAAAACAGTCTCAGTCTCAGCTTAGGCAAAAAGAAGAAACCAAATAGTTGGATATGTGGAGAAAGGAGGGAATGGTATGTTCCAGAAACAAACGAGTTTTGTCTTTGCCCAAAGCCAAAATGTATATGGTAACCTAAATAAGACTCTTCAAAATCTTAATATCTCAGAGACTACTACTATACAAATAAAAATTCTATCAACGGGCTTTTTGTTATAAACCTTCTTCACATTGTTGTGCGGAACAGAAAGTAAAACCAACAAAAGAAAAAAAAAAAAAAAAATAGTGAAAAACCTCTCGCATAGTTTTCAAGATGAGGTTGAGCAGTCTGGGGCGGTTGTTTCCGACTTGATCACACGGGTATTGTAAGAACCGCATGTACCGCATTTATGGTATAACCAGTGGAACCGTGTCGTTCCTTTGCGTTCACAGTCATTGCATAGAATGTCCTGAAACATTTGTGTACGTGTCATCCAACGAACTGGAGGAGTCATAGAAACAGTCGATAAACAGCAAGTTTTAGTTTTTTCTCACCTGACAGCGATCTTTGTATTCTTCTGGAAGTTCTTCTGCAGCTAACAGTGCGTCAAGCATACCAAAATAAACCTGTGGAGTTTGAGATAGAAACGAAGGAGAAATAGTTAAGCAAATAATATTTGCAATGGTGTGATTTGCAGATTACTTCTCTGAGGGACGGGGATTATCTTACCGCCATATCTCCTAATGATTTTCCACAGATTGGACATGTGTAGTGGCTGCAAGTGTAAGCCTGAAA
Organism: Alliaria petiolata; assembly: GCA_020283515.1. Taxonomy (NCBI): domain Eukaryota; kingdom Viridiplantae; phylum Streptophyta; class Magnoliopsida; order Brassicales; family Brassicaceae; genus Alliaria; species Alliaria petiolata. The sequence continues at coordinate 198,142,387 of JAHZTW010000001.1, read as the reverse complement.
GAGACCAGAGAAACAGCAAGTGTTTTGATTTTAAGGCGATAAAAAAACCAACTCAAGTTTTAATGAGAATAGGAGAGATTTGCAAACCTGGAAGCAAGCTGAGTGCATGTAGTGACCGCATGGTAAGGCTCTGACTGCTTCACTCGATGTGAAAAGAAATTCGCAGCAGATGGGGCAATTTGTCTCGAGGCTTTTCTCGAGGCACTTGTGGTTTACTAACTTCATCCCCAGGCAACAGTTACATGTCATGCAATGGAAATAATCGATTCCCAGTCCCTCCCCGACCCGGCAAAGGTTGCAGAACGGACAGTGGTAAACAGCCCTGAAGGAAGATAATAGTTTCTGAAAAGTTAGAATAGCTTCTCAAGTTTGTTTTTTGACAAACCCAAATGTCGCAATTGATTACTATATGCATCAAACTGTTGGGTTTTGCTTACCTTTCATCATCGAAAAGTTTGCAAATACTGCAATAGTGCTTTGCCATTGGGAATCCGTCACATGAAGGAGTCGTGCAAATGGGGCCAACAGGTTGCACCTGGAGGCACCGCATGCAGAGCATTTCTGTCACCAATTTTCTGTAAAGTGTTCCAAATATAAAATCATATCACTGAGAAAGAAAAACAAAGGAGGAGTTTCAATTTAAGTAGGGGTGGCATTGGTATAAGATCTTACCTTTCCATGGAGTGGTCGCTTACTTTGTCATGGCAAAACCTACAAGTGAACAACTGACCACAACATGCAGCCCGAAGCTTGCAGTTACGCTTGTAATGCTCGCATCCGTATATTTGCTTCTCGGGGTCTCTAAAAGACGGGGAACATCCAAATGCAACTTCGCCATTTAATGCAGTTTCTGTTTCCTTAGGTAACTTTTGCTGAGCCGCTATCCATCGACTGATAAAAGCACCAACAACCGAAATTTAAAATGAATGTTATTCTAGAAAAAAAAAAATGATCCGGCGATGAGGGAAATGTCAATGAGATTATAGGTTCGCTATTGCTCAGGAAATTGTTCAATCAAGGACACACACATATATATCAATATATACACGGACTCGCTTCGGAACAGGAAACCGGGAGAAGACAGGAGCACCTTCGTATACTCTTACAATTTGTAACTTTTTTTTCCAAGTAAATGCAGAATAAAGGATCCGTGCAAGGAAATAGTAAAAGAAATCTGACCTGGTCCTCCAATTTTGTACTAGGTAATCCTTTCTCCTTGGATCAAGTGTTGTGTCCTGATAAACCTTCCTGATTTCAGCCTCTAGTTCGTTCTGATTCATGCGGAAAATATCTTTCCACCCCGGCTTAAATAGTTGACCTGTTTGGTCTAAGATTTCTTGATGATCATTATCTATATGGAAAATAAAGTTGACATAATCAAAATAAACTTAGCAGAGAGATACTACAGTAGCTAGTCAAAGTATGTGTTATGAAGTCCAAAGCAAATAATTTTAAGGTCTATATAAAACCAGCTTGATATTAAGTTGGTGAAAAAATAGTTAGGCAATTGCTTTTACCTCTCTGTAGGCTAGGTTTGGATGTTTCTATTGATGATGAGTCGGGTGATCCTTTCCAGCATTCATTTAGCCATTCATCGAACATTGTGTTCTTGGTTGCCTGCTTCCAGGTATCCATCATTCTATTTTGCTCATCTTCGGAAAGGGCAGACGTCACCCATGGTAACATAGATTGAAGAACCTCAGCACCCGTTGTCCCGATTATACGACCCACAATCTTGTCTTGCTCTTGGATGGAGAAGTGTTTATCAAATAGAGGCCAGAGCTCCAATTCCTCCAAGAAAATATGCTGATCCAATGTGATTTTAATGGATTTGCACATCCCTTGTAGCTTTGTAGCCAGTTCGTTGTACTTCTTCTTGCATTCACCGTTATCAATATCAGTCTGAACAGCGTCAACTTGAGCTATGTCCCCCATAGTAGAATCAGTCTGTAACTTCTCATGAAGAACTGAAAGTTCAGTAAGAACACTATAAATATCTCCAAACAACTTCTCCTCCTGTTTATGGTCGAGCGTGTAAGAGTGACTGACATTGTGAAGCGTCTCCTTCGATTCCAAAGCTGGAAATAGGATATCATCTTCAGCATTACTATGAGCCTTGTAGAATCCCCACAGTAGGTGAAACCGACCAATGAATTGACGAATAAACGTTTCATCGCAATCAATGAGCTTTCCAGATTCGACATCAAGAAACTCCAGATCTTTGCTTATGGCCTTGTGAAATTTGAATATTGTAGCAACCGGCCGCTCGGCATGTCCAGTGCCAAAGCTGTTGCTATCCATTTCCCAAACAAAGAGGCTGGAATTAAGAGCGGGCGCAGCAGATTTTAGGGAAGAAGATCTCATAGCTTTTGCTGCTGGTAGAGAACCAAGTCCCAGACAATCACTGTTAACTCCGAGTTCCGGAACACAACATGACCTACCATTTCCAGATGGCTTGCACCCATTTGCGACTTCTGACGAGTGAGGGGTGGCATTTTCTTCACAAGCCAATACAACAGTTCGCTTAGCTGGCCTTTTATCCTGATGCTGGCAACACGATTCTATACTCCTACTCGAGCATGGCACAGACGCACAAGCATTACATGACTGAAGGCAGACTTCTTCAATGTTGCTTAGTGTTTTAGCAGGGCATAAACCATTCCCGTTTGGAGACACGCATTCCCCGGCTTTGCGTCCTTTGCATGCCCAACCAGAGAAAAGAGTAACGAGAGCAGCATCCGATTTAGGTGCTGAGGCCACAAAGAAACCAATGTAATCGTGCAAGATTGTGAGTAGCTAATAATTTTTTTTTAAAAGGTTAAGTTCCACCAAAAATGAAAAACAGTAGATTGTACCTCCAGCTTGCAAGTTCTTAAGAAAATTCTTAGCTTCATCTTCTGTTAAAGATGCCGCCAACCATGGCAAAACACGTTCAATTAATCTCAAGGGCATTATACACAGGCTTTGGTAGAGAAGTTCTTGTTGTCTTTTAAAACTGAAGTTCTTTCGTGCAAGGGGTAGCACCTGCAAACATTATGAAGTTAGTTGACATCCTAAAATGGTATATTGGATCTTCATAGCCTATGGTATCAACTGCGGGTCTTTCATAGTTTCACCTGTTTACAAAATCATATGTCACAGCAATTGATGCAATAGTTCACCTGAATTTCCTCGTTGTGGAAGTGCCTTTGAATAGTTTCCATTATTTGATCAGCATGTGAGCAGAGCTTGGTGTAAAATTCGGCAGCGGAAGTAGAAGAGGCTCCAGCACTCTTGATATTTTCTATCAAGCACCGAAACTCATTAAACTGATTTTCTTCTTCATCGTGCTCCTCGGAAAATGAAAACTCCCCATCTACTGCTGGAAATATGATCTTGTCCTCTGCAAGACTGCAACGACAAAAGAATATATATCATTTCAGAAATAGACCCATGCCACTCCAATATCTTCCATTTATAATGATAACAATCTCATGCAGAAACGTGCTTAAGCATGAGAAGAGCACAGATGAATAACATCCACATGCAAAATTGAAAAGGATTCCGTTTTCATTGTATATAAAAGGATGCAACAAATACCTGTGGAAGATGCATACTTCAGCAATATATTGCAAGCGTTCATCAAATGCAGATAAATCAGAAAAATCTCCAGACAGCTGAATCTTCCTAGCCTCATCGGCTATTTCTTTCATCTCCTTGTTGATTGACTTGTGCCAAAGCTTTATCTCATCAATTGGGTGCATCTGAGCATCAAAAGAATCATACTCGGTAAGCTCTGGGTATTTTCTCTTCCCCACCTTGGATCCCTCACATGCGCACTGGGCTCTACTGGTTTTGCAAGGAAGCATGCTGCTAGAAGAATCAAGACAGCACTGGAACTGAGAATCTTCTATGCGACAAGAAGCCGCAGTCTCTCTTTTCCCTCCCAACCAGGTGAAAATAACCTTCAATAAGGGGGAAAATAAAATAAAATCAAACAACAAGCCAAAAGACTTTCAACTTTTAAAGTTGGATCTTAATTCAAATATTACCTGCTGAAGGAGCTTCTCGCCTGGAACTATCTTGCTCAAGCACGTCTGCATCTCCTTGCTTTCATCTATTGAAATGGAGGAAGAAAGCCATGGAAGAAACACGGCAAGCATATTCACAGGAATGCTGCAGAGAAACCGCCAGACTATGTAAGCTTGCTCCTCATGCTTAAACTTCTCAATAAGCAAGGGGAACACCTGCCAGCAAGCGAAGAAAAACACTAATTTTTAGTAAAGGCCAATGCGAAATCCTAGGTCTTAGCTGCGAAGGGAAAAAAAAAAAGAGCATCAGACGAAAACAATACCTGTTTCTGTTCTTTTGCCAAGTGCTGGCTAACAGATGTCTGAAGTGCTCCAGTAGAACTCGCCAACTCCCTTCGGTAACTTTCATCGATTTCCGTGGCAGAGTTTAGCAGCTCAAACAGATGATCGAAAAGTGTGCTTTCACCCTTGTGTTCAAGAGAATATGTCTGCGCTACGTTCTTCACGCGTATGTCAAGAGCCGAAAAAATCACCTACATCCACAGATTTGCAACAGTCAACAGTTTCTCTTCATAATACAACAATACACATATGTTGCAAATCTGAAATCTCCAAAGCACTCATAGAATTAAGAGAATGGTCAGATTTAGACTTGCAAGGGTATAAGATGAATTCAGATTTAGATAAATTTGCAGTATTACACTAGTTTTCAAGCCCAAAAGAAAAGTTAACATTGTTGGCAACCAATACTATATTCGGGCACAAATTCCCCAATGAGTCATTCATTGGTAAAATGTCAAATGTAACATCAAAGCAGAGACGGTTGCCAAATTGTGATTTCGAATTTTCCAGAGAATGAACAAGAAATTCAAATAGAAGAGAGCCATTTTATGGCATTACCTCGTCCTCGGCATTGCAGTGATGCTTATAGATCGATCTCAGGAACCGGTACCGTTCACGAAGCAGCCGGAGATCAACGTGGTGGTCAGTAGCAAACTCCAGGGCCAATCTATGAAGAGCTTCGAGCTCACTGCATACTGCCTTATGAAAGAAGAGGAAAATCAGGATCGGCGAAATCTCCTCCGCGTCCTCCGAGAACGAATTCGCCACAGGCGGACGAGAAGAAGAAGGCACGGAGCTCGCAAGGACCGTGGTTGATGAAGACGCCACTCCTCCGCCGCCTCTCGCCGCCTCAAAATCCGGCAACGGCGTCGCCATTTCCCGTCGAGCTTCTCTCTCTCTCCTTGTCCGTTAACAATCCAGAAGAAATCTCTACAACTCACTCTCCTTCCTTCCGCCTTCTTCCAAGACCGTCAATTTTCAAATCTGAGCTCGCTTAACCATAGAATTATCTGGGTTTTTTTTCTCTCTGAGTTGTGTGGTGTTGTTCAACGGAGACGATGAGAAGGAAAAAAAGAAAGAAAGGTCGAGGCGTTGTCTGATATCGATTTTGATTTTGCTTTTGCTTTCTTTTGTTTTTTTTTTGGCCTTTTTCGTTTTTATATTATGGTTGATTAATCTGAGAAATACTACTTTTAACTGTTTATATTATACGACCCTCTGAATTTTAATACAAGAAAACAAATTAAAAATATAATGAATAAAGTGCTTGGGGATTGGGTGGGTGTTTCTATACAAGGTTTTGTAGCACGTGGCCATTACCATCGCCACGTCGGATGCTGATGCAACCAACCCAAGCTGGCACGTGACCGATTGCATCTCGACACGTGCGGGCGTACCTACGAACGCAAATGGTCCGCGAGACAGGGACGCCGGTTCTCGCAGAAAAGGGACTCTGTTTACACGAGGGGCAAAAAAGGCATTTTATGGTGTGTTTTGTATTTTGTTTTTGACGTGGCATTATATGGCAGGCATTTGATTAGGCTTTGTTTTAGAATAATAAACTGATAATGTTTGAGGTTAGCTTTTGACTAGATAATAATCAAATAAATTGATAATGTTTGAGGTTAGCTTTAATTTGAACGAGCACTTCAATCAAAAGAAAAGATGAATTTGGCTTTGAAGTTTTATAAAATATAATTAAGAGTACATATTCGTATTTTGTTCGAAACTTGTTTAAAAATATTCAAGAATGACAGAGATGAGATGCAGCACCCATTCGTAATCTAAAGGAGCCAAATAGCTTTGATTAAATTATTGCTTCGCGGTTTTGCTTTGATTAATAAATACAGTTACATAGGTTTGAACATTTTTTTATTGCGTTGCATGTGCTCGAAGGTTTACTAGATTGAGTTGATTAATTTTGTGCCATAACTAGGAGCACTTATATTATTGCAATTTGCAAATAGTAAAAGAAATGAGAAATCATGTTCATAAATCTTACGTACGTAAGGATAAGGATAATTCTTTCCAGACTCGTGAGACAAATCAACGAATAATGACGACCATAATTCACAATAGTGTATGTTTATATTTACAAGATAATCGATAAATCAAGTAGAAAATGATAATTTGGTGAAGGAAAAAAAGTTTGAGAGAGAGAGAAAGGAAGTGGTGAAAAGTAAAGACACAAGAGGGACGTGTGGGAAGTGTGGCAACAAGTTCCACTCGCGCTCTCTTCTCTACAACACATTCCTTTTTTTTTTTTTTTTTTTTGTTCTTCAACCAAATAAGAAGAAACAAAAAAACCCATTTATTTGGGGACCATACTAATAAGTGTATTCATTATTCTTTTCCCCGATTTCACAACAACCTAATTATTTTATAAGCAGAACAAATTAAAATTCATCGTTCTCGACTATAACAAAACAAAAAACGAGACTAGTCAAAGTATGTAAGCATTTTTTTGTTTTTGCTAAAGAAAAGTATGCAAGCATTTCAACATTATTCCACGTAATTTTGTACGGCAACCTTTACACACTTAAGAGTAACTAATAAGAAATTATATTCTAACATATACTTTTTAATTATCATCTATGCATCTACACGACTTTTTACTATCTAATAATCACATATAGCTTCGTTAAATCATATAGGATCATGACAGATGGTATGATTTGTATTTCCTTCGCTAATTAAAGCATCAATGAGGCATCTACCAGACTACAACCCATAATTGTGATCATAGAGCTAAATGATTAGACCGAGTATATAGTTTAATTTAGTTGGTTTTTGCTCCTAATATTGTGGAATTATAAGTATCGTGCAAGTGTACAATGCGATGGGTTGGCCTTTATGATCCATCACTCATCATTCTCTTTTCATATATCCTTTTTTACATCACCTTTTTTCGTCAAAAGGATAATGTCTACTATTATTTACGTCTTTTTTTTTTCCTTTGAAAGACACATCCTCATACCCCATGACTTATCAACATTCTCTATCTTTTCGATTTTATTTTGTTAAACAAAATCAACATTTCAGTTAAGAAAATATATACGTTGTCGAAAAAAAAGAAAACAAAGTTAAGAAAATATATACGTGCGAGCCTAATTTACCATATATAAATATCACGGACATTGTGATAATATCAAATATGTAAACAAGACCTTAAATATAGATACACTTAACAAATTTGATTTGGGAAATCTCTATGTTACAATCAATAAAAGAAATATCTTTACATAAAAAATATCCCTAGATATCTTTTTCTTGTTCAGATCTTTTTATGACGAGAAACCCTAGCTAGCATTTTTGAGCATATGGTATAAGTAGCTCAGTCACATCAAACGAAAATAATCAATTGAAATTACAAATCCAGCCGCTCATCAAGGTATAAAATACATAAAGCACCAACTCGTTAAAATACTTGCAGGCTGCTACTGAGAAGCCTCTGATCCAAACAAATCTCATATTGATTGTTCAGTGTGATGGGTCGTCTCCGCATGGGAAGGCTTTGACTGAAGTTTTGTTTATGCAACTTCCAAATCAAAAATCGTCCAATCACTTCTACTTTGTTGTAACGTATGACATCACATCTCTACTCATCTCTGCTGCTCAATTTTTTAAAGAGTTTCTGTTGCTTTTTGTTTTGTTTTGTCGAATCATTGTGGCAACATATATGAGAACTTGTATGACATGAATTTTGCTGCTTAAAAATTATATTTTTTTTTTCTTTTCGGCTCACACTTGTTTCCGGAGGAGATTATATTTACGTGGAACAAAAAAAAACTTTGTGCCTTTTTTTTTCGTCTTAAGGGCATTGTTGTGTTTCTGATATCTTTTTTTTTGGTTATTGCACAAGATGATTAAATTTAGCCTTAGGGTTTTTTATATTTTGTTGAACATTACTTTAGGGTTTTTGTTTCTGATATAATTCTAAATCTTGTGTTATAGCTTTCTTTTCGCTTGTTGACTTGTTTGTTCTGTCCTCAGGATCAGCAAAGAATTAAACCTTCAAATTAAGGCGAGAAGTACATTGAAAGGGTTCAATGTATAGCTTACTTGTCTCGTTGTCAGCTCTATGCAAACTCCCTCCTTAGACAAGCACGGGGCTTAGTCAAGTAGAATCGGGTTCCCTCAAATAATGATGATTATATTTCACAACAGTGGTAATACTATTACATATATATGGTCAAGTTATTCGTACAAAAATAAATTTTATTTTTAAATTTAAATTTAATATTGGAATGTAAAGCGTTCGGTCATTTGAAATTTTCTTTTTTGTGTAGGGAGAAACTAAAAGTGCTCCAACATATCTGACAAGCTATTGCAACGATCATGCATTCATCACTCTGAAAAAGATAAAAGTCGCGAGAGTGATCGATCCCCCAGACCGTTGCACAATCTGCTAACAAGGTTTGTCTGTGCTCCTAAGTTATGTTGCTTAACCACCAAAAAATGAACTTTTATTTTATTCTAAGAAAGAAAATAGAATCTGCAGCTTAAAACTTATAACTCAGAAAAGAAGTTAATTATAAGCCAAAAATCATTACAATCAAGGAATATGTTGAATCTAGGTGATAATGTTTATGGTTAGGCATGTGAGAGAACCAAATCATATAGCCAAAAATCATTGACTTTTGCGAATGAATAGATGGTGAATTGTACTTCAAAACTCTTTGATTATATAAACTGGAAAACACACTATTTAAAAGCCTTGCAAATGACTCAAAAGACAAAATTGTGCAAGGGAAGAAAGTTTTTCTTTCATTTCAATTGTATTGAATCTATAGTTAAGATTTCATTAAAAATTGTTTTAAGAAACGAAGAGAAAAATATATTAATTTTATGGAATCTTTGTTTATTTCTCTCTTTGTTTTTTCAAAAACAATCTTTAATGGAATTTTAATTATCTTATTCATTACAATGAAGTGAATTGTTATTCAAAGTTGAAAGAATAATTTTTCGAAAGGAAAACTCTTTTCTCTTGCACAATTTTTTTCTTAAGAGTACTTTGCAAAGCTCTGAATTAATGTATTTTTTAGTTTGTACAATCAGTTTTGAAGTATGTTTTATCATCTTTTCCTTAAAAAACTCAATGATTTTAGTTATTTGTGTTGGATCCAAATTTCGAAAATTTTGGAAAGAGTGAAAAGAAATGGACTTCGGTTCAAGTGTGTTTAAATGAGAGTGAAGGAGAAATGGTGTGTTTGGGAGAACCATGCCGGGCTGGATGCGGTTCGTGGNAAGTGATACTTAGAATTAGCAAAATTAATGTCGCATGTTCTATATATTATATATTATTATTTTTGTTAGCGGGTGTACATAATATTAATATATATGTATGTATAGAATTACAAGAAAAATATTGAGTGATATATCAGATACATATATAACAACAACAACACACCCGCGTAAATGAGAGAAATACACCGGAAAAAGGTAAAGATGAGCTCTCTCTCCTTTTCATACCTCTATCATCATCTATATATATTCACGCGTACAAATGTGTGTGTTGATGTTTACTTCACTTGTGTGAACAAAGTAGCATAGTAATACATTTTCCAATAATGTAGAACTTCCCTTTCTTCTTTTCCAGAAACTCCCCAACTCCTTTTGGTGAAGAACACTTCTTCTTCTTCTTCTCCCAATTCTCCACTGCCTCCTCCTTTGACTTATCCCTCATTGTTTTATTGTGTGTGTATATATAACAAGTTTTTGTCTTTGTTGTTATACGGGGTTCAGGCGTTCAGGGTGTAAATCGATGATTGTGTGATGTTTAAAGGATGTTTAAAAGGAAGTGGAGGTTCATCATTGTATTGGAGTGAGAGAGAAATAGACAAGGAGAAAGTATTCCCCACCATTGATTAGGGACCCTTCAACAAAACAACCCAAAAACAAAGGCCACTTGTGGAGTGTGACCGACTAGCTTCCCATTATGGTTGAAAATATTTGATGTATTGTTTCCTTTCAGTTCAAAGATTCATCATCGGTAGATATGTTTGTGATGATGGATTTATTTATGGTATGATTGGGTTATGTTAAAACATACGGTTATGCGGACCGTCCGAATCTGATCTTAGTTTTTTAAAGTTTAATTGGTCATGCAAACTAACCTATGGTTAACTGCCAAATAGATTTAAAAAATGACCGATTTGAAAGGATTTGATCCGAGTTCGGGTTTGTTTTTGGGATAAACGATTGTGCATGCATGGTTATAAAATTTTCATTAAGCTAATAAAACAAAATATGCACAGGTCCAAAGAGTTATAGTGGAACATATTCCACACTTACATTATATTAGGTCTACGATAAAGATCTATAAGAATCTTATACCGTTATATTTTTCAAGATTATACATTTTTATCTACCTTTAAACTTGCAACATATTTATACTAGCATAGTCCGACTGAGTCTTATCATAATTCTCTCATATTAACACACATTTAACTGTTAAAAAATCAAGAGGTTGACCAAAAACGAAAAACTGTGAAAGTCAAGATCGTAAATAACAATAATTTTCAAAAGAAACGTTACGTACCCATTCTACTGACTCCAGCCATTATGATATTTGGCATTTAATCTGTGTTCTGTGGTCATCTAATATTTCAAATCCACGACGAATGAATGTCAGGTCAGTCTTGCTTTATTTTTTTTTGGTTAAAGGGTCACGTCAGTCCTTCCTTCCAATATATGGACAGCTCATTTCGAGTAAATTAAATCACCAGGGACCTCAAAGCATAATGCTCATTATGAGTCATAATCATAAGCTTTTTGTTTTCTTATTGAACCACATATACACTTCTCATTTAAGCTATCGTAGTTGGACGCCAATAAAGAATGAATAGAAAAGTAACGTAGTTTATATAATAGTATATATATATATATATATATATATATTCAGTACAGTTTACTTTCTCTCCACGAACATGGTTTATGAGTTTTGTCTTTGGTGTGAGGGGGCTGTTAAGAATATTAATTTTGTTCGGTGTTTGGTGTATGATCATTTTTGGAATATTCGACGCTCATATTTCTTTCAAATAAAGTGTGATTTTAAGCAATTATTGCTTCAAATCTTGTTTCTTACTATTTTGGCGGTGCAAGTTTTGCTGCTTCTTTTCTATTCTCTTGGAAGAACAAACAACTTTTGTTTATCTTTCTTTTTTGGTTTCGACTAGAGGGAGACTCGAACTATTTGCACAATCTTTTCCTTTTCTTTTTTACGTCATCTGAATATATTTGTTTTCTTTGAATTATATAGTGACGAAAATGTTTACAACTATACCACACCACTTAGAGAAAAACATGTAATAAAAAAAAAAATATGTGAAACATTTTGCGATTTTGGTGATTCTACTTTGAAAACGTGTATTACTTGAATACACGACTCTGATGGAAGATTAGAAGAGAAATTAGAGCTTTGACAAAGATTTATCAGTTCTTTCAGATAAGACAGCAAAACATAAAATAATTTTGAATTACGAGATTGCATATAATATTGCATTGCCTCACAAGCTTCTAACAAAAAAAGAGAGGATAATCTATACGTTTTGTAAATCCAACACAAATGAATCAAATACGGGGTTTAGATATATCGAGATTATGAATTCAGAATCTACAAATGCGTTCAAGTATTATAAATAGAAAAAAAAAAAAAAAGAGTCAAATTTAGCGGTTTCATTTTCAAGAAAAGTGGGAAAGCACATGGGAGAATTTAATTATATATTTTCAAACGTAGGAAGTGAAATGTCCAATCCATCACACGAAAACGGCAATGTGTAGGGGGATGCAGCACCATGCACGTGAAATTCACGAAGACAAGACATCCCTTGCCTGTTTGGCTGTTGCACTCAATACAACCCTTTTTTTTCTTTTGAAAAGCTAAATACAACCTTAACCAATTGATATTTGATTCCAATGTGAACCGAGTCGGTCCCAAATGCTTTTGCCCATTTACCTTTTCTTTCTATCAAGGCCCTGTTCGTGGGCTCATTTATCATTTCCATCTAGATGGTTCATTCAGTTTATTCATCCAAATGGTTCATCCAATTGTGTTCGTTTTATTTTCGGTTGTTCATCTAGATGATTCATTCAAATAGAACTTTGTTTGTTTGAATAGTTAATTTGTAAATCTAAATGAACCATTTGGATGATTTAGTATAAAAAGACTTAATTGCCCATGCTTTTATCTAAACATTTTTTTATTTATTTTAACCATATCATTTATTTTAAACATATTAATCTTTAACATTTATAAATTAATTTTAAAATCCAAATTTGCTTAAAATAATAAAAAGACCAGAAACATGTTTTAACAAAAGCATATGTTATAATGATAAAAGCTTCATTAGTTTTAGATTTTTATAATTACATTATTATCTCTATAAACATAACACCCATAGTTTACAAACACACTCATTAAACTTCCGATTAAGAAAAGTTTAATGAACAAAAACATGTACAAACGGATCAAACTTCCAAAGAGCAACAAAATGGCATATCAACAACACCAAAATCAGAGCACAAACGTAATAACGGGGTACAATCCTAATTACATGTACACATCGATCATAGAAGCATGATTCAATTTCAAAGAGCAACAAAACGATCACGTTGACAAACCCAAAACCAGAGATATACATCTATGACTGAGATGCAAAACAAGTAGCAAAATGGAACAAATACTGAAGCCAACACTTAAAGAAGCCAACAAACAGAGAACAGCAATCGTGCTAAGCTATATGCAAGAATATCAAACCTTAAGACCATACAAACACAAACCACACTCTGCTACGCTATATGCAAGAACATCAAACCTCAAAGACCATACAGAAAACATAGAAGTAGTTACACATATCAACCAAACTCATACCCGTTAATATGGAAGTGAAGTTCCTTGTGCTATCTGTGTAGTGATCGGATCTCTCATAGCCTCCATCAGTCTATCACCGTGCGGGTATGTATGGAACATGTGCATTGTACAGGAACAATATACTTCCCGGTGTAATTGGGGCTAGCAATCTCATAGAGCTCTCTTACACTCTGATCACCATTAAGATGGTCAGGATCAGCTCCTTGAGCCTCAGAATCTGAATCCGGAAATACCCATCCCATATGCTCATCGCTTCCTTGGTTCTTCCCCAAATGGGTTTTACACACTGACGGAAATCAAAGCACAAAACGATTCTATCACAATACTGTCAATAAATGGTATGATTCTGCAATGAACATAAGCAATGTAAAGGGTGGTATCAACGAACCGAGAAGCTTATTGCATCGTCAAGTCCTTTGATCTTCAAGTATGAGAGGCATCTAGAAGCCCATGGACAAGCATACGATACGTAAAGATGGTATCAACCGGATTCAGCTGGAAACTGAGAATTGGAATCTGTTGAAACGAAGTTTAGAAATGTTAGATGCAGTTCTTTGAAAAGCTCCAGAATCTGATGTCTCATCAACCGCAGATCAAGCCATTGATAATGTACACTGATTACAAATCCAAAGGCTAGGATCATCAAATTTCAGTTTGAGAAACAGAGGTTCATGGACAAAAACGGAAACCTCGTAGTGTAGACCCAAGCGGATCAAAAGTTGGAAACTTTTAGCTGGAATCAGTTTTATTCCGCATAATTATTTTAGAATTTGATGCATATTCCAAACAATTCTCAGATCAAACAAAAACCCAGAAAACTCGACTCACCAGACATATCTACCACAAAAGCTAATTTAATCGGAAAACGAAGTCATTTCATCAAACGCCACACAAACCCATAAGAGTAAACTCAGAGAAATCAATCGAATCATGCAAAGGAGTTTTAGGGAGTTACGAGAAAGAGAAAGTACAAGAAGAAAAGAGAGAGAACGCCGGAGAGGTAAGCCACAGCGATAGACTTGCCGGAGAGGGATTCAGCAGTGAGACTCGCCGGAGACATCAGAGAGAGATTCGTCGGGAAAAAGAGAAGTCGGAGAAAATGAGAGACTCGAGATTTAGAATTGGGTTTTTTAGGGTTACTTTGGTAATTTGTAATTTTTGACTGAACCAGTTCCATTCAACTGATCCGATTTGGTCCATCCGACTGAATTTAAAAAATTTGCCTAATTTTTTAAAACTCATCTAAATGAATCATCCGAATGATTGTCGATTTTTTTAGAAAACGAACAAAAACCATCATTTCCATCCAAATGAATCATCTAGATAAGCAAACGAACACGCCTTTATTAGTTTCTAAACATCTGATGCACATTGATATCAAAGACAGACAAAACAAATATTTGATTGATATTCCCTGTTATCGCAATCAAAGTTTCTTTTACGTATGTTAAAAAAAGAATAATTTACTATCATCAGTCAAAAAAGTAGAAAAAAGTGTTTCACCGTAAAACGTTTTGGACGAATCCTGAATGATTGCAACGTGTTAGTACAGTACATATGAAAAACACTGTGGGGCCTCTCTTTTTTTGGCGATCGAAATCTCGAGAGATGGGTCCCACAAGATCTGACGGTGGAAAATCACAACGCAAACCTACGTGGAAACAGTCTTTTTTTTTTATTTTATTTTTGGTAATAAGAGAAGAGAGAACTCGTCGAGAGGACAGCTCAGGCGCGGCTGGATGGCCCGGGCCTGGGGGCCCCAAAGATGGAAACCAATCATGTGAAACGGTCGTGACACGTCAGCGATAACGGACGAAGAGTGGGGTCCGCACGCGGCGGGTATGTCGTGGGGGCTCTCTAAAATTGTTATTACGGTTCGCTGTAACGGAGAGAGAGAGAAACCCTCTCGCCCTCTCTCCCTCTTCTTCTTCTCCCCCACGTTCTCCAACACAGTGCTTTGTCTAATCTCAATCATTTGCTTCTCTTCTCTATTTACCATTATACCCTTTCCTCCACTCTTTGACCATTTTATTGACCTCTTTT
>JAHZTW010000001.1:198101620-198127082 GCA_020283515.1 Alliaria petiolata | reverse complement strand
GAAGACATAGTGGGTAGACTCAAGGCATATGAAGAGAGAGTACTTGACGAGGAGAGTCATACCGAGACTCAAGAGAAGGTCTTGTACGCTAACTCAGAAGAACGAGGCTCTACATCAACGCGAGGCAAAGGACGGGGAAAAGGAGGAAAAGGCCGAGGCAAAGATGGTAACTCGCAAGAGAAAACAGACCAAAATCGATCAAAAGAAAAAAAGGATAGATCGAAAGTAATCTGTTACAAGTGCGAGAAACCAGGGCACTTTGCCTCTAGATGTCCAGAACGAACACAGAAACATCAAGAAGCAAACAAGACCGAAACAGAGGAAGCTGATGCGGCTCTCTATTTGCACGAGATGGTGTTCTTAAACGAGGAAAACGTGATTCCTAAGAACCTCTAAGAAAGCGGAGAAGAAGAAGGGCTGTGGTATCTCGACAACGGAGCGAGTAACCACATGACAGGCAACAAGAAATTCTTCTCGGAACTGAACGAGAACATAAGAGGGAAGGTGAAGTTTGGCGACGGCTCATGCATCGAAATAGGGGGAAAAGGCTCGATCCTATTTCAAAGCAAGAGCGATGAACAAAAACTTGTCTCGGACATCTACTATATTCCAGAACTCAAGAGTAACATCCTAAGTCTAGGACAAGCAACTGAAGCTGGATGCGATGTAAGAATGAGACAAGACTATCTCACGGTTCACGACCCGCGAGGTAAACTCTTGGTGAAAGTAAATCGATCACCAAACAGATTGTATAAGATCCAGTTGACAATTGGGAAGCCGATGTGTTTAAAGACAAGTATAGTGGATGATACTTGGAGATGGCACGCACGCTTGGGACATATAAACTTCAACACTTTGAAGAATATGTCGCAACAAGAGATGGTTCATGGCTTGCCCGAGGTAAGGGAAGAGAAGCGACTGTGCGAGTCATGCTTGGTGGGCAAGCAAACACGCCAATCGTTCCCGAAAGCAACCATGTACCGTGCATCGAAACCACTTGAGCTCCTACATGCCGACCTGTGCGGACCTATAACTCCTGCAACCGCAGCTGCCAATAGGGGTGGAGAATTCACATCAACGGAATTGCAAGCCTACTGCAATGACAACGGCATCAAAAGACACTTAACCGCACCCTACACGCCTCAACAAAACGGCGTTGTAGAGAGGAGAAATCGAACTCTTATGGATATGGCGAGAAGCGTTCTCAAAGCTATGAGGGTACCTAATTACTTATGGGGGGAAGCAGTTCGACATTCGACCTACATAATTAATAGAGTACCGACGAAAGCTTTGATAAAGATGACACCATACGAGAGCCTGCGAGAGAGGAAGCCGAGTGTTGGACATGTAAGAATCTTCGGATGCCTTGCATATTCGAAGATTGACGCACATCTCACCAAGAAGTTGGATGATCGCTCTATACCCTTGGTTAATCTTGGCATCGAACCAGGATCGAAAGCGTATAGGCTTTATAATCCGACCATAAGGAGAATTGTGGTAAGTCGTGATGTAGTCTTCGACGAAGAAAACGGTTGGAACTGGAACAAGACCGGAGAAGGATCCACACGGAATCCAGGGATGTTCCATATGCGATGGGGAGCAACGATCGAAGAGGGAGAAGGACCGGCGATCGTTGGCGAAGATCTTCCCGATCAAGACAGGAATGCGGGAGAAGAAGAACCCCTAAGTCCGCAAAGCTGTGAACGAGTGAGCGAGGGAGCTACACCACATCAGTCCCCGCTTAACATTCAGCAACCTCAACAGCCACTACGAAGATCTACACGAGTATCTACTCCCCCACACTATCTTAAAGGAACCGTGGCATATGACTTGAAGTTTGAACGTGGAGGAACAAAGAAGATCACTGGGTTCAGTGACAGCAGCCACAACATAGACCCGGACGATGGAAGAAGTACAACAGGACACATCTTCTACTTCGGCTCCTCACCTATAACATGGTGTTCACAGAAGCAAGACACAGTCGCCCTTTCTTCATGTGAAGCCGAGTTCATGGCAGCAACAGAAGCAGCAAGACAAGTTATGTGGCTTCAAGATCTCTTAAGCGAGATTACAGGTTGGAACACAAAGCAAGTTCTCATCAAGATTGATAACATGTCCGCAATAGCACTCACTCGGAATCCGGTGTTTCATGGCAAAAGTAAACACATTCATAAGCGCTACCACTTCATTCGTGAATGCATTGAGAGGGAGCTCGTTGATGTGGAACATGTGCCCGGAACGGAACAGAAAGCGGACATCTTAACGAAGGCCTTGGCGCGGATCAAATTTGCAGAAATGAGAAGCTTGATAGGTGTTCTAAACATGTCCAAGACAAAGCCAACAAAGCTTATGAGGGAGAATGTTGGATAAGCTTTGACAAGCTTTGACAAGCTTTGACAAGCTTTGACAAGCTTTGACAACAAACAACCTAAGTTGCCTAAACCAAGTTAGTTTAGGATAAGAAAGGTTGTTGTAATCCTAATAGATTTAGGAGTTATCTATTTCTATTTGGAATAGGATTAGCTATGTTGTGCTAAGCCTATAAATAAACATCTATGTCGAGTTGTGACAAAGGTGTGAGAGAAGAGGTGTTTAGTTTTGAGTTAGTTTCTAAACATAATAAAAAGAGATATTCTTTATACTTTGATCTTGCAAACCTTTAAATGAATCATCCGAATGATTGTCGATTTTTTTAGAAAACGAACAAAAACCATCATTTCCATCCAAATGAATCATCTAGATAAGCAAACGAACACGCCTCAAGTCTCTCTAACTAATAACTATTGTGGCTCGGTAAAACCGTCCTAACCAATTGAAAATCAAATGTTCAAAACTTCTAAAGATAACACAACAATCCTAACGTAAGACAGAAAAACAAAACTAAAAATCACAAAAGATTATGGATTTGGATTGAACAACTATTCTGATGTAATAAAAAATTAGTTTATTCTTTAAGAAACCTTCAAATTTTTTAGGAGTTACATTTTAATATCGCTGTTTCTCTGGTCCATCATAGTATTTAGATTGTAAACCAAAAGTCGATTGAAACATTTTCATAATACCAGACCAAAACCAAACCGAAAAATACAGGAGAGAAAGAGAACAGAAAAAGACATCTGCTAGGCATTTCATCGAACACTTTGAATGCATGCTCCCACGCAAATCAGAAAAAGCTAAACAGAATCTTCACTGATCTGACCAAGATTCTCTTCTTCTTGTCTCTTCATCATTTCCTTCTCGTATTGCCTTAACGCTTCCTCCATCCTCATCTGCGTAAAACCCAAGTGTAAAGAAAATTACAAAACCACCACAGCCTATGATCGAGGACAAGCTTTCTCAGAGGAAGACAGAGAAAAGAAGAAGCTGACCTTGTAGCTAACTTCGATGCGATGCATTACGTAGAATCCGAGAGTCCCGCCGAGAAGTGTTCCAGCTATGATCCGTGCGTAACCCCATGTCATCGAGCTCAACGCCATTTTCTCGCTTTCTTCTCTCCTTCTTCGATTCCAATGTTCAGCTCTCAATCTCGAAGCTTTTTATTAGATCTCGTTTTCATTTACCGGAACCAAATAATAACCGTTCGGTTCAATTTCTTCTTTTTGGTACGTTTCTAACCAAGCTCATATCCGGTTGGGTTCAGATAACAAGGGAAAGAAACTAGATGGGTCAAAAGACTCAATAACCAAAGTTACCAAACGAAAAGATGAGAGAGATGATTGATTCTTCCGGTTATCTTTACGTTCGAAGATGTCAGTTTTAGCTGACATATAATTCTGATTATCTCAGTCAGAATTATCTCAGTTTCAATTATTCACCGAGAAGACGATTTGATATCGTACCATGGTCCGGTAATTTCGGTACCCTTAATACTTATAACAATGTAATCGCAAGCAAAAAAGAAGCTGGTTAAGATCAGGGGCTGATCCAGAATTATTTTTAGTATGGGGCACAAATTTTTCAAATTAAATACTAAACTTCAACTCATAATATATATTCAAAATTTTAAATAATCAAACCTATGATAACACAAAATCGAGAAAAACAAAAAAATTAGACAAATATGATAATCCTCTCTAAGTTATAACAAAAAAAAACAAATATCCTTTCAATTTTCTAAATAGATTTTAGATTTTTGGACTTTTTCATCATTTACATTTGATTTATGTGGGTTTTTGAAATATTTATAGTAAATTCATGAGCACAAATTATGATATTTAAATGAAGTAATGTTAATCACTAAAAGAAAAGAAGAATTAGCATGTGGCACGTGCCATGTTTTTTTCAACGTACGTCCACCACTGGTTAAGATGCCTTCAATTCAACCGTTCGGTTCAAAGAGAAGAAACTCGGAAACCAGTGGCAAGTGATCGCTTCCCAATTCCTGCAAAAACCAAAGACGAAGAAGGGCTAAAGCATAAGGAGGCATTGTGTTCGTAACAAAACCAATTTCAACTGTTAAAACTGTTACACACTTGACAAGGAAGGCCTCTGGTTTTGCAAAGAACATCAATGGGGAGTGTATCAAGGACTCTTGCAGGCACAAGACCATCAGAGTACCTGAACCAGACACACATGTGTTTCCAATTCATTTATCAGCCAACTATTGTATTTGTCCATTCGAAATTTGGTTTAATTTACAAATGTTTTTACCAGAGGTAATCAACCGTTCCAAGAAATTTCGAGTGATACGAGGTTGCTAGAGGTTCACCAACAGAGTCCCTTGTATTTGTTGAGCCCTGTCGTGTACCAGTGACCATGATCATATTTAGCCATTTTTTTATGCAGCTTTTGAAATACATATATAAAGACTGTTTAATTTCACTATTTTTGTCATTTATAGACAGTAAAGCTTTGTGTGTGTTACCTTAACCGAGGCATATGAGCTATGGAGTTTCAACGGATGCACAGCCCAGTACGAGTTCTCTTGCCCGGTCGCGACACGGATCTCTTCGTTGCTCCAAGAGCTACTTAAGCATCTGAAACCAATAAATATTGAAAACTGTTTTTAACTTTTAATATTCGCAGTTATGAGACAAAAAAACTCAACCACAGACAGGTGAACACAGTTAACAACCCTTAACTGCAGAACCTAATCAAATCTTTAAAAAATAATCTTACCTGCTTATGGAAGTTATTGTATTACTAGATTTGCTTCCGGTCTCAAGAACTTGGTCTGGATGACAGTTTCTCTGGCCAGACAGCTCTTTTTTGTCATGTTTCATGATATTCAGCTGTAAGATAGAAACATTGTCTGACTTAAGGAAACCATAAGCGGACAAATGAGTAGTGTGACTGAAGCAAGACGCTGTAAATGGTCATACTTCAGAGGACGCCAAGAAGTTGTACAATGGACTCTGCATGTGATTAGATACAATCAAATAATGAGATCAAACCAATTCAACAATACCAAAGTGAATGCGTTTATTTTTAAAAATATGTATGTACATGGGGTGTGGTATTGAAATCTCCGCCTAGAACAATGGGAATATCATCACCCCATTTCTTGGAGAGCAAGTGAGCCTTTGAGCAGAGGGAACGGATCTATCAAATCAAGAATAATCCATAGGAACAATTAGGAAACTCAGGTAAAAACACAAAGCTATGAATGAATTCACGTTTTCATGCGCAGTTGCACAAATACTTATGACTTGGACATGTGGGCACATGCTAGTGAACATCTCTTGACTGACATTTGAGTACGTTTTCACAAGTTTAACAAACCACAGTAAAACGTGATGAATAAGCTAAATAGAACTGATAAAGTACTTCAAGGGACTAATCAACATTTTGTAAACTTCATGAATGTCAATTGTTCATGTAGTGCATCTACCGAATGAAACTTACCTGGCCCAGCTTCAAATCTCCTCTACTTGGATTATAGAGCACGTGAATGTTACCAACCAGTAGCTTTATTGAATTAGACTTCCGCAGCTGAAAGAAAATCCCAAAAACACCTAAGCATATACTATATGAATTTGTTAAAACATTAATAATAAGAATTGCTACCTCGAGAACAGAAAGTTGTGCAACATTATCGCGCATCCCAAACTGGCTAAACTCAATGTTTTCCCTCTCCAAAACCCGAAACCTTGTCAAAAGAACATATATCTGTTAAAGGAACACCGAGTTTATTTTTGTCGTTTTTCTTCACACTGATCATATACAGATTTGAGCCAAGCAATATTTGCTACCTGTCGGCCTTCCAGAACATTGCGCACCCATCAATGTTATCTCCAGTTCGCCGCTGCCATTGCAAAGCTTATATTTCTAGTCCTTCTATAGAAACAAAAATTTGCTGAGGCTTCAAACCAAAAGGTAAATGAAGCCAACCAACGATGTTTTTACATGTCATGCCACTCATTTTTTTATTAACATAGATCATTTCATTGATATGGTACAAAAGGAAATACATCAACCTTGTAGGAGCCAGCATATCCAGCTTTCTCCATCATGCTGAATAGATCGAAGTACTTGTCAACTTCCTACAAGGATCCAACAACATAACTCTCTTAACCAACGAACTTAACTCTCAACCCGATATATCGAGTGTCAAGAAAAAGAAGGAGAAAGTCTATATTACCTGCATACAGATTATGTCTGGTTTGAGACGAATCATTTCCTCGCATATCAACCTTTTGCGGTAGCCCCACTTCAGGTAAGGAAAAGACACATTGGAGTACAAATCTCTGTGATATGATGAATTCCTATCTCCCAGTATGTTGTATGACACTACAGTGAATCTCTCTGAAGCTATATAACACACAGAGACACTAGTAAGAACAAAGGCATCCCCATTTTCACATGCTTATGGGGGGAAAAAAACGTATATGAACGAACAGAAACTCGATCCTAGCTATTTTATCTAACTAGACGTTTCAAGTCTCTCCAATGAGAAAAAAAATCCTAATTTCGTCCCCAGAGCTTGGTCCTTCGATTAATAAAATCTTTGATATAACATTTTATGAGAAAGAACAGAAAATTCCATAAGATCATCATCATCATCACACTACCTTCGGAAACGGGAGACGTATCTGAATCGATCCAGTCACGAACAATCCGAGAAGTCGGCATTTGATCGGGATGTCGACGCCGAGGAAGAGGGTTGTGCCATCGACGGCTGTAAGAGCGAGTTGACGATGACTCAAGATTCGAATCGGACGGTCCAGATGCGGAAGAGCAACACACGACGAGGCTGGCATCGCAGGAGGAACGGAGAGACAGAGACGATGAAGGATAGCGATGAAACCCAGACGGAAAGTGTCCACCGGAGGAGATTCGGAAAGCTCCGCCTGGCCGTGACCAAGAACAACCGACGCTACGCATTTGATTTTGTGGAGATTTGAGAGGAGATTCAGAATTTTGGAAGAAATCGAAAACCACACACACCGCTTGGCGCCATATGGATAATGTATCTTTTTTTCCAAGTTTCTTCTGAAACATACAAATAAAAATGTACTCTCCAAAGGCCCATTATCAGGCCCATACAAACATAAATGTTGACTTGTGCCCGTTTACAGATTTACTTTACTTTGAAATTTTTTTTTTTTTTGGTCAACGAAGAAAACAATCAAGAAATTAATATCATTGCAGATATTCTCCAAATATTTTGCAAATTTATACAACAAAATCAATCGACAAAAAAAAACATTAAAAAGACATAAAAATTTAACCAAACCTAATTAGTTGACATAAAAATTACCGTAACTATTCGAAAATTAAGTGTTTGTACGAGCATCTCTCTATATCTGGCAGGCTATACGATGTGCGAGAAAACAAAACAGGTCAATATAGTATATTTTATATTCAACATTTTTAATACTAATATTTTACATCCATACTGATTTTTCCTTAGCATGCCTAGCATAATGGCACAGACGCCCTTACTGAAGCATCAATTATACTGTCTGTTCGTTTCTTTTTTAAAAAATTACACCCCAAAGCACTTTAGGTAACTCAACTTACATTGTAGGCACTTCCAGCAATTTAATGACTTTATAGGTGTGAAATAACAAATATATCCTTAATCTGCCTTAAACTTATCCTTTGTGAAAATCAAAATGTGCATGAGACGATGTCCATGAGACGATGTCCATCAAATATATCATCCAGAAGTAGTCGCCATACACAATACGAATGGACACTAAAGTATGGACACTGAAGAATGGACATCACTAATAACCGAGTTTTCGTGTTCGTAGACGGCTCTCATCAGAGCGTATGGACACAAAACGATGGATATGCTAAATGTGTAGACACATTCCTAACACCTGACTACCAACATAGTCCAAGTGGACACTCAAGTATGGACACTACCAATCGCCAAAATTTACGATGTCCATGAGACGATGTTCATCAAATGTATCATCCAGAAGTAGCCGCCATACACAATACGAATGGACACTAAAGTATGGACACTGAAGAATGGACATCACTAATAACCGAATTTTCGTGTTCGTAGACGGCTCTCATCAGAGCGTATGGACACAAAACGATGGATATGCTAAATGTGCAGACACATTCCTAACACCTGACTACAAACATAGTCCAAGTGGACACTCAAGTATGGACACTACCAATCGCCAAAATTTTTATGAGACGTCGCCCATGTGATTGTATCCATCAAGTGTTTCATCCAGAAGTAGCCGTCATACACAATACGATTGGACACTGAAGAATGGACATCATCAACAACCAAGTTTTGGTGTTCATAGACGGCTCTCACCAGTGCGAATGGACACAAAACGATGGATATGCTAAACGACACCTCCCATGGACACAAGATTATGACTATCCTAATCACAATTGTATATGGATGTAACAATGTGGATGCATATGATTGTACACACAACGCATGGATAAAAATTAATGGACACGCGTAAGGCCAAAGTTTACAAATAAAAATTGAGGTCAAAATTGGAATTGCACAAAGGCAGAGTCCCCAAATTGCTCAAAGTGCCTCAAATGAAATTAGAAGTAGGAAAAGTACCTACATATGTAAAACACTCTTTCTTTTTTGCAATCTTGCCTTTGACAAAGAAAAACTCTATTATTGCGTCTACATTATATTGTTCTTAAATTAAATAAGGATAAAACTGTTATTAATTTCATAATTAATACTACCTGCGTAATCTTATTTAATGAAAAGGTAAAGTGGGTGTAGAAAATGGATACAATAAGATGAAAAAACAAAAGAGAAGTAAATGAAACGCAACAACCAAAGGGCAAAAGGGTGCGTTACCATTAATTCAGGGAAAGCGAAATAAATCCAAAGCTCGTCTAACAAAGTAACAAACTTACGGAGTACCAACTACTCATTAATTACCATTTTAACCTAATATAGTGATCTCCACTTTATACCGAAAGCATTCAATATTTAATTACCGCGTAAACAGATTGAATTCTTAGTAGAAAACCATAGATGGTTAATAGAAATTTGAGTGTCCAAATTGTTCTTGGATAAACAGTTAGTAAAAGATACCGCATTGTTAGTGGAAGTTCTTTGCAATAAATAAATAGGAATAGTGACACACGTAGTCACGCATCTCGAGGATGTTAATAATGGATAATCGTTTCTAGTAGTAAGAAATTAGCAGGTCCAATCCCTATCGACTACTACCTACTAAGTCAGGTCCGTACACTAAGCTGTAATTTGTACTATGAATTAGTATATACTATATATATACCAAGTACAATTCTTCTTTCGAGGGCATGGAAAATAAACTCAATTATACAGTATTTTATTGGGTATCAAATAAATACTAATCTACTATGTTGGGATCATATGATAAACACTGATACTTATGATTTTGATATTACACATACAATATACTTTAGCTATAAAACTTGGATTTTATTTTTGTACAAGTGATAATGTGAATCCCAAATATTTAAACAGGATGATAACGACAGCAATTCTGGCGTGACTCTCTCTCTCTCCACAACCCCATTTTTTTCCTATAAGTAAAAACATCTCTTCCTCTTTTCC
Organism: Alliaria petiolata; assembly: GCA_020283515.1. Classification (NCBI taxonomy): domain Eukaryota; kingdom Viridiplantae; phylum Streptophyta; class Magnoliopsida; order Brassicales; family Brassicaceae; genus Alliaria; species Alliaria petiolata. The sequence continues at coordinate 198,117,097 of JAHZTW010000001.1, read as the reverse complement.
TCTTCCACTTACTCATCACCTTCGCCGGAATCAATGGCTTTCCCGCGATTTCTCGTTCTCCTCTCCGTCGTCAGTCTCTCTCTTTTACTCACCACGACCGATGCTTCCTCTCGCTCTCTATTATCCTCTTCACATGAAACGACCGTGCTCGACGTCGTTTCATCTCTCCAGCAAACACAACACATCCTCTCAATCGACCCGACTCGTTCCTCACTCACCACCAGAAGACCCGAGTTCGAATCCGAATCCGTCCCGGTTTTCCTCAATTCCTCTTCTCCACTATCTCTAGAGCTTCACTCCCGAGACACGCTCGTGGCGTCACAGCACAAGGACTACAAGAGCCTAGTACTGAGCCGGCTAGAACGCGACTCATCCCGAGTCGCCGGAATCGCCGCCAGAATCCGGTTCGCCGTCGAAGGAGTAGACAGATCCGATCTCAAACCCGTTTACAACGACGAAACCCGATACCAACAAGAGGATCTAACGACCCCCGTCATCTCCGGAGCTAGCCAAGGAAGCGGCGAGTATTTCTCACGGATTGGAGTCGGAACTCCGGCGAAGGAGATGTACGTGGTGCTCGACACCGGAAGCGACATAAATTGGATCCAGTGCAAGCCTTGCTCCGACTGTTACACACAATCCGACCCGGTTTTCGACCCGGCTGCGTCTTCCACTTACAAGTCGCTCGCTTGCTCTGCTCCACAGTGCGGTAACCTCGAAACCTCCGCTTGCCGGTCAAACAAATGTTTCTACCAAGTTAGCTACGGCGACGGTTCGTTCACCGTCGGAGACTACGCGACCGATTCGGTGACGTTTGGCAACTCCGGGAAGGTAAACGACGTCGCTTTGGGGTGTGGTCATGACAACGAAGGTTTGTTCACTGGAGCAGCCGGTTTACTCGGTTTAGGCGGTGGAGCTTTGTCGATGACGAATCAGATCAAAGCGACGTCGTTCTCTTACTGCCTCGTTGATCGTGACTCGGGTAAATCGTCGAGCCTCGATTTCAACTCGGTCCAAATCGGCGCAGGAGACGCGACGGCTCCGCTTCTCCGTAACAAGAGGATCGAGACTTTCTACTACGTCGGGCTCAGCGGATTCAGCGTCGGTGGTCAACAGGTCTCGATCCCGGAGTCGTTGTTCGAAGTAGACGCTTCGGGAGCCGGAGGAGTGATCTTGGATTGCGGAACCGCCGTGACTCGTCTCCAGACTCAGGCCTATAACTCGCTGCGCGACGCGTTCGTTAAACTCACCACGGAGCTCAAAAAGGGAACATCGAGCATCTCTCTCTTCGACACTTGCTACGATTTCTCGTCTCTCTCCACCGTGAAAGTCCCGACGGTCGCGTTTCATTTCACCGGCGGGAAATCGCTAGACTTGCCGGCGAAGAATTACTTGATCCCTATTGATGATGCCGGAACGTTCTGCTTCGCTTTCGCGCCGACGTCGTCTCCGTTGTCGATCATCGGGAATGTGCAGCAGCAAGGGACCCGTATCACCTACGATCTAGCGAAGAATCTTATCGGGTTGTCAGCGAATAAATGCTAAAAGTGGATAGTTTTACAGATATATCAGTAAAACTCTTGGTTCTTTTACAATGGAAAAACAAAAAAGAATCTGAAGTGTGAATTTTTCTTTTATCTTTTTTTTTTTAATTAATCAGAAGTTTATGGATTAATAATAGGATTAATTATTATAATAAATTTGAAAATGTTGTCTGAGCGAGTGATTTTTAGTTATTGTTTGATACTACTAGTTCTACTAGTTTGTGTGTTTGTGAGATGGAACAATAGTTAAAAAAAAAAAAAAATCTAAAAAAGTGGTAATCTAAAGAAACGTCTTCGAATTATTTTAATTTTTTTTGTTGGGGCCTACCTAAACTGTTGTCTGAATATCCCAACTGTATGAAAATCAATCAATGTGAAGTTAAAGTCTTTTTCCTTTGACTCAGATGTGAAAAGTTAAGTCAGGGTAGAAAATTTGCCTTTCACACAGTCACGTTAAAAAATACTTTACATGGAACTGTGAGCGAATAATCTAATCCAAGAGCCGTCGATGGATTGTCGATTATAATAGTGGACACCGTATCACTTTATCTACAAACTTATATAAATCAACAATAAAAAAATACAATAATTTTTTTTTGTTCACATTGGCTACGGAAGAAATTAAAGAAAAAAATGGGATGCTTATATCATTATGTGCGTAAGCTTTTAGCCCTTTTACATGCACGGAGCCACGTCTTGGTACGATAGACGAGGGTGGACTTTAGGGTTACTTAGCTTAGCCAATAGCCATGGCCCATATAAAGAAGTCACGAACGAGTTACAGTTGGTCCGTTTCTGGTTTTCGTCATTAAAGTCCTTTCCTTTGATTTCTTCTTACAGAGATATCCTCCTTTTTCGTAATATGGGTGCTTCACTCATCATGACTGAGTGATAGATAGCCATATATATGTCCATTACAGACAAAGAAATTCATAAAGTTTTAACAACTTCAAGAAAATACCATCGTATTTAAAGTTAGATGACGTAAATGGAACAGGTCACGGTAGAATATTCTTATCGGAAAAATCAAAATGCTTTTGATGTACTTTTAAGATCAATCGTTTATAAGTACGAAAATTACTAACATTATTATAGTTACATACTTAAAATACGACTAGACTAACGGAATCACTTCCAAGCAAGTTAGTTAACTTAATAATGATATTAATATAAATCACTATAGACTATATGCTATAGTCCCATAATCACAGTTTTTATTTATAATAATTCGCTCATTCCGTAAATTCAATTTCTAAAATAACAAATTGTTTCATTAATTCTATTCCAATATTTCGTAGTGATTGTGAAGTATTATCAACCGAAACATATATTAGTTTAGATACTGAATCACAAATAAGTATTTGAATGTACAAATATATAAATCCGTACATAATTTTCCGGTCTGTGATCCTAGCTCATCCTCTTGCGACTGCATCATCCAGGGACATTTTTCACAAACGTTGCGAGAACGAGTAACGTTCGAAGTTGTTGTCTGTGCATTAATTGCATATATGGACAATGATAATGCAAATAAAATATGCTTACAAAAAAAACATTGTAACCTAGAAAGCCCGCGCATGTTTGTATAGCGTGAACTAGATTTATCGACCAAGTCATATATAACATCATCAAATATCACTACTCAAATATTGCGTGATGATATAATATCTACCCGAAATTCAACTATCTGATAAACTAACAAAAAAAGATAAACCCTCTAAATATCTATCTTATATATTATCTCGAACGAGAAAAGGGGTTTGCAATATTTAAGAGACTTAAATACATGTTAGATCGAGATAATCGTGAAATTTCAACCTTCCCGCTAATCAATTTTTCATATGACTGATTCCTTGAAATATATCATATCAATGTTTCAGTTATACTCATGAATACCACCTCGCGCATGTAAATTTATTCTCCAGCGGCTGATCCTCCCAAATATCTCACGAAACTCCATAATCCGAATTATCAACAACAATGTTTTTCCTTAAAATTATCGTTAATTACAAGATTTCAATATTTTGTAACTTCACAAAAAAACAAATGAAAAAACAAAATTACCAATGGACGTAATGGCGTTGGGGGTGATGAGAGCGTAGGTGAGGTAAGAAGCACATGCAAGAGTGGCCCCCCCATTTCATTATGCTCGTTTTAGACAATGCCATATGAATGCTGCCTACGCAATTTATGTGTTAAAAATTATAAATTACTATCATATTCTACGGCATAACTCCCCTCACCAACAAACATTAACATACCATATCATTCGCACTCATGGTGGTCATATATCTATTATCGTTATCTAAAACACATGTATAGAATTGCGAGTGTCGATAAAATATGTTGTTTCTCCGATCACGTTCAAACGTTGCGGTTTCAGAATCTGGCGTTCATTTGACGATTGGATTACCTCCCGATCAACTCATCCTAATATAGTAATATCCTATATATGATTTGATTGATGGTGTTTTAGCATTTTGGGATTACTGATCTATATACGTCCTTTAATAAAATAACTAATAACAGGATATATATAGAATGGTAACGAACATAATAAATATAACATGATTTTTTTTATTTAAAAACGTAAATATAACATGATTTTAAACAAATATCCGACAATTTATGAACATTATGGTGAATATGATCCATATAACTTTATAGGAAAAAATGATCTTTTCCATCCTTTAACAAAAAAAAAAAATGTATAGAAATAATCGCGGGGTAAATATAAACGCGGGGTAAAGAAATAATCGTTAAAAAAAATGTGATACAATGTTGCATGTAATACATCCATGTCACATGTTCATTTTCAAGAAAAATGATATTGGTAAATCGCTAAAAAATAAAAAAATTACTGACAAAATCGAAAGATGTAAAAAGATGGCTACGGACTACATGCCTATAGGATATTTTTGAATGTTCATGTTATTTTTGGCTTAAAACCAGATTTGAATGTGATTGATTTTATAATTGCATACTAGTGATGCATTATTAGCAACTATTGATTGCATAGAAGTGATGTATTAACAAATTTAAGCGTCGTAATTAGACAAAAAGGACAGGAAAGTAAAGGAGCACCGTTCCCTTGTGGTCCTCATTACGAAAGCGGGTCCCACTCGAATCTGTTTGTCGGTAAGATCTTAAACCAAAAGCGAGTCGACACGTGGTACTGTGGCTTTGCGGGTGATGAGCTTCAGAGCTTCTCTTACCAGTACTATAGTTTCACATTAGATCCTGCTTTCACGTGGATAGAATACATGACGACAATATCACTGCAAATAATACTTATCATGCAAATTTCAATTATCCTTGAGAATAATGTATAGAGTTTTGTAATCAGTGAAAAAAAGAGTTTTGTAATAAAATATCAAATTGGTTCTTTGAACGTTAAAGTTTTTTTTTTTACTATTAATTTTAGCTAAGAGCAAATCATATATTATATTAATTTTTTTAAATGGCACTCATTTACAAACAAACACAATTATCTGAAAACGACATTCTTTTGGTTTTGTTTTGATACTTTTTTTGTTTTCGCCCTCACATTTTTGTTTTTATACAAAAAGAAAGTTACAAGGATATTGATATTTTTGTCATAAACTAAGACAAATTGAATTTGATGACTTCCGTTTTATTCAAAGTATACGTAGTTTTTTTTTTTGGTCAAGGTATACGTAGTTTTTTTTTAATGAGAGGAAATAAACCGTAGTTTCAAATATGTTACCCTTATTTTAGTGTTCATGTGGATATAAAAGTAAATTTCTTATGAAAACTCATTACGTTGGGATTTGTAGGAAGACGTTTTGAGTTTCAAGAAAATGTTAGTGAAGTCGCTATATAAATGGGCCAGTCATGTTATGCATTGTACTGCTCCACAGTACTTATCTTCGAAAAAATGTTCTGGAGGCTACGGACTCGATAGTTTTCGACTACTTTATTTAAAAAATCAAATGTACTATAATAATAGCTAAAAAAATCGATATAGTCGAGAGGTTTATACCAAACTTGGATTAGTTTTTTCAAGATGAATATAGCCATCGAATGATTCATTCACCAAAGTTTTCTAATAAACGTGATATTGTTTTGGTTGATCAAATGAGGAAGAAAATATTCCTAGTAAAAACCAAATTTAGAGGAAACAATGTTGTACTTTATCCTTAATTTTTTTACCATTAGATCACTACTACTTAGTTATCTGTTCTATAGATTTCACAATACTAAAATATTAATATATATATTTTTAAATAATCCTTTTCTAAATTATGTTCTATAATGTTGATAAACTTAATTCTAACTAAAACTGAACTAACTTAGTACCCGCCAGCTGCTTTGAATTTGAACCAAAAGACTATTCTTGCGCCATTATTTCTCTGCAATGTTTTCTTTAGTTTTTTAAAAAATTCAGAAAAGTCACTTGTAAGAAAAACTTTTTTTTATTTGACATTTATAATAAAACGGAGATAGTATGGTTAGAAGGCTGACTAATACTACTCTTTAAACTTAACCAAGGGCATAACTGTGCAGAAAAATCATACGGGAAATTAGGACCATGTAAAGACAAGACAGAATGCGACATTAAATGCGTTTTATTTTTAGGCTGATTTATAGTAAAGAGTGTCATGCTATTTCATTAAATTCTACTTACAAGTTCCAAGATGCACATCACATTGGATACTTCTCGTGATTACTCTATTCACATTGATTCCTTTATCTGAATCTCGTTTCATATACTATTTGTTTCGAGTTGGGAAAGATAGTATATGAACGAAAGAACATATATACTACGTATAATGAATGTATGGATACACACACATTTGTAGGGCCTAAGTAATTATTGTACCGTTCACATTTATGTTTGAGGGGAATGGACTTGTCTTAATTTTTAATGGGTGACGACAAGTAATTATGGGGACCTAATTTGGCAAAGCAAAATTGAGGATTGGGTTTTAATTTTGAAACTAAAACATCGAGAGTGAAAACGAAAGGCAGCAGGACAATATAACGAGTTTATAGGGGAATAAATAAAACAAAAAACCTCAAAGGACCACACTTGTTGGGCGGTTGACCAAAGTTGACGGATGGAGAAGAAGACTCGTTGAAACTTGAAAGAGTCTGGCCGCCAAGCGGTGTGTCTGTATGCAGTATGTCTTGTCTTTCGGTTTTCAATCTTCGTGATATTTTTGCGTTTGTATCTGTTTAAGAGTTTTCACCGAATTTACAATTTTTTTCTTTTCTTTTCCACATATCGTCGTTGACGTGAACACTGGGTCAATAAATGATATATCTTTCAGTCTTTACGTATACCGCATTTTCTTAAAACTTTTATGTGGCCTTCTTTTATATATGTATGAAGTAATTTGGATCCTTCTCTGTACAAAAGATATCATACTCCCATTGTTTCTAAAATTGCCCAGAGAACAATATAAGAAGGAGAAGAAAGAAAACAAAACGACCAACAACGGTAAAAACGCAAAAAGTTAAAAGGATGAAAGATTAAAAACCGCGAGGAAGGTTTGTGGTTGCTTCTATCATCGGAGTCTCCTCAGCTCCATGGCTAAACAGAAAAATTAGAAGAAAAGAGAATCAGTTTAAATCTAAATCAAACAGATAATGGACTTATAAGAAGAAGAAAAAACAGAAACAAAACGTGGTGGAAATTACCTGAGATAGCTGAGAGCAGACATACGGTAGAGACAAGTGAAGACAAGTACATGCAATCCTATTGTGTAGAAGAAAGCAAATGTCCTCGCATATCTGAAAGAAACCGAATAAAGCCATATATAATCCTGTGATGTAATTCGAATATGAAAGAAAATAAGAAACGAGCGGCTTACTTGTTTCCTAAAAGGAAACGACCACTGCTTAGCGTAATCCGATCTCTGATTCCCAAATCTTTGATCCGCTGCTCTCTTTCCTATTGAATACATATATAGTCGAATTTACAATGTCATCAAGTTGGAATGGTTATTAGTACTAATACTCGTGTTGATAATAGGAGAATGTTATTTAAAAAAAAAAAAAGTAAACCTTTTTTGAGAATGCTGCAAATGGGTTGATATCATCCTCGTATATTTTCTTGTATTTAGATTCGACATCCGAGCTGAATCCACTTTCGAGATCTTCCACATACTGAGGTTGGAGAATAAGAAACCAGAGCATGAGACATAAAAGGGTTTAAGAGAAATGTAATGTAGGAACTAGGAAACAAAATACCTTTTTAGATCCTCGGGAAACAACTTTATCGTGGTTATAGTCTTGGACATAACGGATTTTGCCATAGAGTTTAACGTTGTCAGCTTTGGTCTTCTCCAATTCGTCTGTGAGAAAGCCTATCTTCTCTTTTAATCGCCTTATTTCCTGCAATATTAAGAGAGCCCAGAATATTCAGCAACAAATGAATTTAACCAGAGAAAGGTACTAAAAACAGAGGAAGAGAGGATCTTCCAGTGCACTACTGTGTTACCTCTTCTGTTTCCCGCAACCGTGCTCGGAACCGATCTCTTTGGCTGCAGATAACTTTCAGCATTGAGCTTTGATCTTGATCTGATGAAACATGTTTCTGATCCAGAGGCTAATCAAAAGGAAACAAAAATGATAAAAATAGCAGTAATTAGCGATAAATTTATTGGTCGTGAGGTATATACACAATATCTTGAAATACCCCATATTTATATGAAAACTTTCAGATGTCTTGGCATTGAATTTCAGAGATATATACTTTCCCACACGCCATAAGTAAAAGGCAGAGTAAGCATACAAGTTAGAATAAAATGATCTAGCAGACAATTTAAAGCTATATGTTACTGGATACTGGTTCTCTAGATCTTAATTCTGAACCATTTCATCCTTTCTTTTTCTTTTGGGGAATTTTCTTAGCTTCAAGAGTGTTGCATGAGAAATTACAAGACTCATCATATGCATAGGTTAGATAGAGGTACCTCGGACTGCTCAGCCACACCTGCTTCTGAAAACTCCCACTCATCAAACAGAGCACCTTTTCTCTCTTTTGAACCGTAACCCTGTGTAACAAGTAAAGAAGGTTTTTAAGTATAATCATAGTTTTTGATCTGGTTTCTTCTCTTCAGTAGCACATGTACAATAATTTTTGTGAGTATAGAATGGGAAAATCCTCATAATCTCATAGAATAATATAGAACATAAAGACACAGAGAACCCATGAAAGGAACTTCGAGAACAACAAACACAATTAAAAGAGACACCTTAAAAAGGTAACTACAACACTCTTACATACCTTCAAAATATCATCCTCCAACTTTTGTATCAGTCTTTGCTGTTCATTAACCTTAGCTGTTAGTTCTTCTCCCTTCGCTTCAGCCTTCTCAAGCAAGGAGGTTTTCTCAGAAAGTTGAACCTGGGATAATAAGCGTATTAATCGACCAATGACAGTGGCTTGTGTATGTTCATGTCAAAAGGGAAAGAGTAACTAAGCGACAGAATTACAGATAGTGTTTCATTCCGCAGAGGTTATGTACCTTTAATTGAGTGACCTCATGTTCCATTTTTCTGTTTTTATCAAGAAGAAGCGACTCCATTTTGCTCATCTCTTCACCAGTAGTAGCAGCATCCCAGTCCTCAGCCTCAATTGAATTGTAACCTACAGCCTAATACGCAATAATAGCATTAGACTATACACGATAATACCATTACGAGGAAGAACAGGGGATGGATCTGGGCAACAAGTCAATTCGAAGGGGAAATAATGAAGCACCAACAAAACACCAGAAATGATAACTATACCTGCAAGATTTTCACTTTTTTGCGCAGATCATCAACTAATTTTGCTGATGGTCTTTCTTGAAGTTCTTTCTTCATCTCTTCAATAATAGTATCCTAGTTTAATACAATTAAAATGACGGCAGGCTAGCATTAGACATGGAAAGGGACAGAAAGCTGATTTCCAAAAATGAAGTAGCAATTCTCAGCATAAAGACAAAACATAGCACAAATTTCACCTTTTTATTGAGCAACGAATTCAATTTCTTTATTTCGGCAACATGAAGTTCTCGCTCATTTGCTAAAGTTGTCTCAACATTGTGGATCTCCATATTAAGCTCGGAAATAATCTTCTCTTTTGCAGTTAAAGAGTTCTCCAGCATACTATTTGAATCAACATTATCACTGCAGTGAAAGAGCACAAAAAAAATTCAAAGCAAATACTTAGATACGACATATTTGAAATTATTTTCCTTGTTAAATGGATGCATTAGCGTCAATGAACTCACCTATTCTTGTTTTCAGTATCTTCATTAGCTGTTTGCAGCTGAGACCGCAGATGACCCTGTTACAAACCAATAACAAAATTAGAGTGCAAAATCCCCAGTTTATCCCTTAATTTAAACATGACATCCAAAAAGCATTCCGTGCAAGACCTTCTCCCTCTCAAGTGTAAGGAGTCGCGTTTGAGCACGCTCCACTTCATCCATCAATAGACTAACTTCAGATTGCTTTGCCGCTGTTTCTTCGTCTGATGTTTTAGATAAAAGAAATGTGGATTAACAAGACAAGAAGGAACAAAGAAATAAGAAAAATTCGAATAAAAACTGACAATTTTTTAGAAGGCTAATGATGTAAAGGTGACTATCCCAACTAACTATGAAAGCACAAAACGAGTCACCATATTAAGGGTCAACGCAAAACCTGATTGAGCACGAATTTCAAAAAGTTGGCTCTGTGCTAGCTCATGCAATTTTTGCATAGTAGAGACGCTGTCTTTTGCTTGCCTTAACTGATCTTGCAAAGCTTGCTCCCTGTATTAAATGTGAATATGGAAAGGTTGGTGCTGGCTCAAAAAACTCCTAAACACCCGAAGCATTCAGGAAAGAAAAAATATCTTACCTATCCTTTAAAAGCTCCAACGTTTTCTGATTTTCCTCAGCCAGATTTCGTTGCTTGATCTCAACCACCTCTTTAATTTTTTCTTCCATCTGAATCAAAATACAACAACATGATATCACTGTGAGTCTTCGACAGTGATCAGTTACAAGATCAGAAAATAGCATCTCTATATAGCTCGTTTTTATGTCTCAATGTATAAGATTACATTTGACCTCCCGGAATAGGCTCAATCATTCAAGGAAGCTACACTTTGCTGACAGTCACAAGGGTTGGTTTTGTCCCTATACCAATTAAAACACGAGGCAAAAAGCAAGCTGACCTGCTGCTCAAGCTGGCGGTTCCGTTCTTCTAATCTTCTTATTGTGGCCTGCTGATTTTTCAGATGTGTCGCTTCTGTCCTAAATTCCTCAAGTTCAACTTTCATTTTACGATTCTCGGATTCCACTTCAGATATTTTACGGTCTTGCTCCTGGGATACAGCAAATAGTAAGTTCAGTTGCATATCGTTCAGGCTATAGGACTTAAGTTTTCTATTATGTTAACATTTGGTAATTGGAGAATTACAGCAATAGAAGCGAGAGCAGGAAATGGATCTGGTGCTTCATAGAGTTTCTGATAGATGTTTAGGAAAGCATTCTCCCCAAACTTGGCCCTCTTGGTAATATTATCTACTTCTTCTTGATATCCCTTGAGCAAGGAATTAAACATTCTAAGCTTATCTTCAGGCGATGCTTTTTTGAAGTCTGTTACCAAGATAAACCATAGAGTATGTTAACATCTCCCATTATATTCATCTAATCGATTGGTGTTAACACCATCAACTCGTGATTAGCTCCTAGGATAAAATAATAAAAATTGAAGTTTTAAGCAAAATAAAGGGTGAACAAAAAACGTACCCCTCGTGCTCTCTGCAAGCTTTCGCCGATTCTTCTGGCTGTTTTCCTGATTTTCAGCTATTCTAAGTCCTTGCTCGTCAAGCAGACTTTTCTCCTTCTCCAAATCAAATTCTGAAAAATATATATTTCAAAGACTGGTGAATCATTTGGGAAAAGCCTTATCAAACAGATAAACAGCAAGCAATCGCACACCCAGTTCTCGAATTGAGACTGGTTCACATGTCACAAATACAAAAGCAGGATAAATTCGAGATGAAAATAGCTTCCGTCTTTTTTTCCAAAACTAAAAATGAGTTGATAACTTTTAAAGCAATCAACTGAAACCTCTCAATCCTATCACATTAAACTACCATTGCCTTCTCCGAATCATCCAATGACAATCTCATCACGTCTCCAATTTGATTCATACTCATTACTTCAACAAAATCCAAAAATAAACCTAACCACGAATTTCTCCTACTACAACAAACTCCCGCTCAGCTACACCGCGAATCGAAGCAAACGAACAGATAGTTGAACACGAATCTGAAACAAACCTTTCCAAAAATTAGTGACGACAGGAATGGGAGAGGAAGAAGAAGTAGAAGAAGGAGGAGTTGTTGTTTTATCTCTCTCCGATCCATCTTGCAAAGCCTCCATTCTCCTCGTATTCGGATCCCGATCTCGCTCTCCGAAGAACACAAGCAAGACTTCAGTACGAAGAAATTTTCTGGGAAGTGATTTCTTATTGGAATCAACAAGTGAAATTAAGAGAATTTTCCCAATGTTGTTTTTATTTTCCTGGAAAATTTTCTACTCCGATCGGATCTGTTGCTACATCAGAGTTTTGGTGGTAAAATAGTAATTTGTTACTTAAACGTTCCTGATTTTGTATGAATATGTGTCTAGCTTGGTCCTAAACAGGCTTAAACATATTTAACCAGAAGCTATATGAAGTTCAATGGGCTAATACTTGGGCTAATCAAAGGCCCAACTTTATTTCGAAAGCTTACACAACTTCTTCCAAATCCAGCTATCCTTTACTGTCTTCAAAATTAATTTAATGTCGAAATATTACAAATCAATTTGATAGAAATTTCATTTACAGTAAAACTGCGAGTTGATAAATATAAAAAATATACAGTAGATTTTTATGCTGTATAAAAAAAAATATACAGCATATATTGATTAAATCATTTTAAAACGCGTTTAATTAAAGTTCTAAGAAATAAATATATTCTAAATTTAGGATGGAATCCCTAATTTTTGCGATTATGGTATTTATTACATATACAACTTGCAAAGTACCTTCCATATTAAAAAAAGATCAGTTAAAAAACAATTCCTCATTTTAACAAAAAGTGCAAATGTACTAATTCAAGAAAAAATATTTGAACATAAAAACAAACAATTCCTCTCTTTATGTCTAAAGATTTTTCTTCACAAATGTTCGTGATTTTTCCGAAAGTGCAATATGTTCTAAACAAAATTAAAGATTTGTGGTGTTTCGAAGTGACACTATTCAACCATACATATATATATACCCACCAACCTCCTTCTTAAATCATTCCACACCAACAAATACATTTAATCTTCAAGCATATCGTTTTACCAAAAGAATCCATTACTTTACAATGGAAAGCCAATGGACTTCTGGTCTTTGCAGCTGCATGGAAGACGGCAAAACTGGTTAGAAATAAATAAAATTCATCGAGTTAACAGTAAATCTTTATATATTATGTTGTTATTATTGTCTAATTTTTATTCCTTTTGATTTGCATTGGATAAGTTTGCCTCACATGTTTCTGCCCGTGCGTCACTTTTGGACGGATCGCGGATATTGCCGACGAAGGAAGTTCCGGTAAGTCATAATATATATATATATATATATGATGTATATAATTTGCGTGACGTGAGTATTCATGTAACATGTATAAATATGTAGGTTGTGGGAGATGTGGGATACTTTACGGACTGATATGTTGTGTGCTCGCCGTACCATGCTTGTTCTCATTCACTTACCGGACCAAGATCCGGAGCAAATTCGGGTTACCGGAGTCTCCAGCTTCGGATTGCCTCACTCACTGCTTTTGTGAATGTTGTGCTCTTTGCCAAGAATACCGTGAACTCAAAAACCGTGGTCTTGACCCTTCTATTGGTAAAATGCATTTATTCACTCAACAAATTTTTTTTTTTCTCTCTCAAATGATAAGAATTGTTTTTTTGTTTGTTGTTGTTGTTAATTATTGAATGTTGACTTTTAGTATTTTGGTGTAATAGGATGGAATGGGAATATGCAGCGGACGATGTCTCCTCCTATGGGTCAACGCATGATGGGATGATTACAAGTTATATATGCTTTGCAATATGATTTAAGTCAAATAAGCGAATTCAACAAGACATCACTTTTAAGTGTTGTTTTTATATTTAGCGCATTTGTTTCAATTATTTCAGTTTTATCAATTTTATTTTCCCATATTTAATAAGTTAAAAGAACATTTCATGATTGGTATAAACCACAATATTTATATTATCAAGAATCATAAGTAATCAGAAGCAACTGTCAAGGCATTATTCCACGTACCATCTTATTTTTCCCTCTTAACATATGCAGGTTGTGAAATAATTTATGAATAAAATTATACAATTTTTTTCAAAATGGTTTTGACTATTTTCAGAAAGGATATGACCGACGAATAATAGTTTTGGGTTGCAAGATCGTAATTTACTACATAATTTAGAAGATATATAATGTTTGAAGTCTAGCTTGTTACAAAACAAGCTTGGGAATCTTAGCCCAAAGGCTGTATAAATATAGAGCGTCAACCATTTGCACAAAGTCAAAATCACTCAAGCTCTGACCAAGCAAATCATTTTCTGATTTCCTAAAGAGCGGCGACAGCCGAATGTGGGGAATAATGTTTCAAAATATGTAGTAATTACAAATAACTTTTCTAATAGACAAGATGGAAATAACTATACGAAGAAAAGGAGTCCACCATTTGAAGAAAGTATAAACTAGTTCAAGCTGTGAGAAACCTTACTTTATATATAAAACCCCAACCTTCATCTATCATTTACACAAAATTCGTTATATAGATTTTTTTTTTTTTTGTTGCCGAACCATAGCCGGGTAAATACTAGCTATGGCTCGACCAGATCTTGACCAGCCGCATCAGGCACAACCTCAAGGTAACCGGAACTACCAGGTACCTGTCCAGCCAAACATACCTATGGCCACGGGCATACCGGTCAATAACCAAACGCAAAATCTTTGGAGTTCTGATCTTTTCGATTGCATGAACGACAGTGAAAACGGTTAGTTAACTAACCAAAACGAAAGAAAACCAACAACAAAATCTTACACATAAATCAAAACATCAGACGATTTTTGTTTTCTTACGTTTTGTTGTTTGTTGTGCATATTGGATCAGCTGTGATCACATGTATAGCTCCGTGCGTCACGCTTGGACAGATCGCTGAAATTGTTGACGAAGGCGCGACAAGTAAGTAGTCGTTCATTGTTCATACATACAATGAACAAAAAAGAATCTATAATATTTTTTCATAGATCCTCACTTGTGTAATTAGCATGTCTATAATATTAGTGTATATCAATATCATGCAGGTTGTGCAACAAGTGGGTTGTTGTATGGAGCGATATTTCTAATCGGAGCACCGTTCGTGTACTCATGCATGTTCCGGGCCAAGATGAGAAACAAATTCGGGTTACCGGATGCTCCGGCTCCCGATTGGATCACTCACTTACTCTGTGAGCATTGTGCTCTTTGTCAAGAATATCGTGAGCTCAAGCACCGTGGTTTTGATCCCACTATTGGTGAATCTCAATCCATTCTCTCATACATTTTCCGCTTTAATGTTTTTTTTTTAAAACAATGGTGGAATAAATATAATTGGTGCAACAGGGTGGACTGGGAATGTGCAAGCACAGCAGCAAGAGATGATGGCTCCTCCAACAGGTCAACGGATGATGGGTTGACTTACAAGGTTTTGTTATTTTTTGTCACAAATTGGTCTAAAGAATGTTTCATATTTCTGTCTTTTTTTGTTGCCTTTTATAAAAATTTCATGGCCGAAAATAAATGTGAGGCAGCGATATGTTCGTAATCGTGGGAGCCCATGAACAAACATGAGTGTGAATTTCATGTAATTTCTTTATATTTCTTCATGCTCTTAAT
>JAHZTW010000001.1:197972151-198066685 GCA_020283515.1 Alliaria petiolata | reverse complement strand
CCCAGAAACCGTGGGAATGAATGCATTAAGAAGGAAAGCCATGGTTTTTAAGCTTACGGATGAAACACCAGATGCAGAATTTATGTCTCCATTGCTAAACTCATCGTCGTCGGCACAAGGGACCGCAACATCACCACCGTTGTTGCCGTGTTTTCTCTTCGAACCCTCACGGGAACTCTCGAGAGTTTCTACAACCATTGTTACCTCAGTAGTCACGGAAACAACTAACCAGCTGGAAAAATCTTTCGCTGTGCCAAAATAGAAGTAAAGAAAAACCCAATTGAGGATTTGCAGTACAAAAAGGTTTATCGAAAAGCTAATTGTTCTAGTGTATTTTGTAATCGATCGACGATCCAGAACTCAAGAATTGCCTTTTTCTCTACGACGGAGCAAACACTTACCTGAAAAACTTCTTCCGGCGAAACCTACCACGATAGCGAAAACAGAGCAGAGAGACGACGACGACGACGACGACGTCGTTTTAACCTTCAAAGTGTGAGATATTATTTGGGCTGAATTTCTGTGACCCAATAAGGTTAGAAGCCCATTTATAGATGTGAGCAGCTTGAACACCAATTATTATTTCTTTATGAACTTGACTCTCTCGGCTTTGGGAGGTGTGTTTTTTCTTTCAGTTTTGCTTGTAATGAAACCCAAACACATCCAGATAAACCAAAGCCTAGCTATTTGAAAAAGGAGGAGCATCTTATAGGCAAAGTACATTGTTAATTCTAAGTTTGAGCCATTAGGTAAACACTCCAAAGTTAGGGAGACTAAGAGAAAGCTATTTTTTCCCATTTTTTCTTTCTTTCCTCAAATCTAACTTAGTAAAATGCGATTCTTTTGTTTGAGAACACCTCCATTGGAAGTCTTTTATAAGATATCTCATTATAAAATATAATAAAAAATGATTAAAAAAAAATGTCGAGAGATCTTTTTAGTAACCTACAATCTCCATAATACCTAAAAGCATCCTTGTTTTTTTGTTTCTCTTTAAGAAATTGTTAAATCCCTTTAAAAAACTAACTTAATTCTTTTTTTTTTTTTTGGGTAAGGAACTAACTTTATTCTTAGACATGCATATGAATGCTTCTTTTCTATTTCTGAAATTATAATTATTTTGTGGTATTTTGGGGAACAAACAATAAAAAGTGATACTTAGAATTAGCAAAATTAATGTCGCATGTTCTATATATTATATATTATTATTTTTGTTAGCGGGTGTACATAATATTAATATATATGTATGTATAGAATTACAAGAAAAATATTGAGTGATATATCAGATACATATATAACAACAACAACACACCCGCGTAAATGAGAGAAATACACCGGAAAAAGGTAAAGATGAGCTCTCTCTCCTTTTCATACCTCTATCATCATCTATATATATCCACGCGTACAAATGTGTGTGTTGATGATTACTTCACTTGTGTGAACAAAGAAGCATAGTAATACATTTTCCAATAATGTAGAACTTCCCTTTCTTCTTTTCCAGAAACTCCCCAACTCCTTTTGGTGAAGAACACTTCTTCTTCTTCTCCCAATTCTCTACTGCCTCCTCCTTTGACTTATCCCTCATTGTTTTATTGTGTGTGTATATATAACAAGTTTTTGTCTTTGTTGTTATGGGGTTCAGGCGTTCAGGGTGTAAATCGATGATTGTGTGATGTTTAAAGGGTGTTTAAAAGGAAGTAGAGGTTCATCATTATATTGGAGTGAGAGAGAAATAGATAAGGCGAAAGTATTCCCCACCATTGATTAGGGACCCTTCAACAAAACAACCCAAAAACAAAGGCCACTTGTGGAGTGTGACCGACTAGCTTCCCATTATGGTTGAAAATATTTGATGTATTGTTTCCTTGTCTCCTTTCAGTTCAAAGATTCATCATCGGTAGATATGTTTGTGATGGATTTATTTATAGTATGATTGGGTTATGTTAAAACATACGGTTATGCGGACCGTCCAAATCTGATCTTGGTTTTTTAAAGTTTAAATTGGTCATGCAAACTAACCTATGGTTAACTGCTAAATAGATTAAAAATGACCGATTTGAAGGGATTTGATCCGAGTTCGGGTTTGTTTTGGGATAAACGTTTAAATTATTGTGCACGCATGGTTATAAAATTTCATTAAGCTAATAAAACAAAATATGCACAAGTCCAAAGAGTTATCGTGGAACATATTCCAAACTTACATTTAGTGTCCATTATATTAGGTTTACGATAAAGATCTATAAGAATCTTATACCGTTATATTTTTCAAGATTATACATTTTTATCTACCTTTAAACTTACAACATATTTATACTAGCATAGTCCGACTGAGTCTTGTCATAATTCTCTCATATTAACACACATTTAACTGTTAAAAATCAAGAGGTTGACCAAAAACGAAAAACTGTGAAAGTCAAGAACGTAAATAACTATAATTTTCAAAAGAAACGTTACGTACCCATTCTACTGACTCCAGCCATTATGATATTTGGCATTTAATCTGTGTTCTGTGGTCATCTAATATTTCAAATCCATGACGAATGAATGTCAAGTCAGTCTTTGCTTTTTTTTTTTTGTTAAAGGGTCACGTCAGTCCTTCCTTCCAATATATGGACAGCTCATTTCGAGTAAATCACCAGGGACCTCAAAGCATAATGCTCATTATGAGTCATAATCATATATAAGCTTTTTGTTTTCTTATTGAACCACATATACACTTCTCATTTAAGCTATCGTAGTTGACGCCGATAAAGAATGAATAGAAAAGTAACGTAGTTTATATATATATATATTCAGTACAGTTTACTTTCTCTCCACGAACATGGTTTATGAGTTTAGTTTTTGGTGTGAGGGGGTTGTTAAGAATATTAATTTTGTTCGGTGTTCGGTGCATGATCATTTTTGGAATATTCGACGCTCATGTTTCTTTCAAATAAAGTGTGATTTTAAGCAATTATTGCTTCAAATTTTGTTTCTTACTATTTTGGCGGTGCAAGTTTTGCTGCTTCTTTCTTTCTCCTGGAAGAACAAACAACTTTTGTTTATCTTTCTTTTTGGTTTCGACTAGAGGGAGACTCGAACTATTTGTGAAATCTTTTCCTTTTCTTTTTTCACGTCATCTGAATATATTTGTTTTATATGAATTATATAGTGACGAAAATGTTTACAACTACACACCACTTAGTCTAAAGACTCTAGAAAAACATGTAATCAATTTTTTTTTTTATGTGAAACATTTTGCGATATTCTATCTTTTATTTTTAATTAGGATTTTGGTGATTCGACTTTGAAAACGTGTATTACCTGAATACACGACTCTGATGGAAGATTAAAAGAGAAATTAGAGCTTTGACAAAGATTTATCAATTCTTTCAGATAAGACAACAAAACATAAAATAATTTTGAATTACGAGATTGCATATAATATTGCATTGCTTCACAAGCTTCTAAAAATAGATATGAGGACGACCACACTAACCGTTTTCTGATTGTGTAATCTACGTACCTGTTAGTACTTTCACAAAATTTAGGAGAGTTTTCACAAATAAAGATATATAGTTTTCATTTAATAACACCGGATAGAAGATATTGTTTCAGTTTTAATGTTTGAAGAAGGGTAGTCTTCTTTTTTTCGTTTCAAAAACAAAAAGAGAGGATAATCTACGTTTTGTAAATCCAACACAAGTTAATAAAAAAACGGGGTTTAGATATATCGAGATTATGAATTCAGAATCTACAAATGTGTTCAAGTATTATAAATAGAGAAAAAAAAAGAGTCAAATTTAGCGGTTTCATTTTCAAGAAAAGTGGGAAATCACATGGGAGAATTTATATATTTTCAAACGTATAGGAAGTGAAATGTCCAATCCATCACATCTTTTGCATCACACGAAACGGCAATATGTAGGGGGATGCACCATGCACGTGAAATTCACGAAGACAAGACATCCCTTGCCTGTTTGGATGTTGCACTCAATACAACATTTTTTCTTTTGAAAAGCTAAATACAACCTTAATTTGTGAGATTGTAATTTTGGTTTTTAGAATTTTTTCCAATTTATATATTTTGTTATCTTCGTTCCATTTGCATTCTATAAAATAATTAGTTATGCAGATGCAGGGACATATTCCTTCACTAAGAAATAAAAATTTCCTATTTATTTATTTTATCTTCGCTCCATTTGCATTCCATAAAACGAAAACATCAAATAAATAAATACTCGACCGAATACTTCATAAGTTCAAAAGTGAACCGAGTCGGTCCCAAATGCGTTTGTCGATTTACCATTTCTTTACATCAAGTCTCTGTAACTATTGGCTCGGTAAAACCGTCCTAACCAATTGAAAATCAAATGTTCAAAACTTCTAAAGATAACACACAATGTAATAAGAATTTTTAGTTTATTCTTTCTTAAAAAAAAAAAAACCTTTGAATTTTTGAGGACGTCCATATTAATATCGCTGTTTCTCTGGTCCATCATGGTATTTAGATTGTAAACCAAAGTCGATTAAACCTTTTTCGTAATACCAGACCAAAACCAAACCGAAAAATACAGGAGACTAGGAGAGAACGAAAAAACAAAAAAAAAAGACATCTGCTAGGCATTTCATCGAACACTTTGAATGCATGCTCCCACGCAAATCAGAAAAAGCTAAACGGAATCTTCACTGATCTGACCAAGATTCTCTTCTTCTTGTCTCTTCATCATTTCCTTCTCGTATTGCCTCAACGCTTCCTCCATCCTCATCTGCGTAAAACCCAAGTGTAAAGAAAATTACAAAACCACCACAGCCTATGATCGAGGACAAGCTTTCTCAGAGGAAGACAGAGAAAAGAAGAAGCTGACCTTGTAGCTAACTTCGATGCGATGCATTACGTAGAATCCGAGAGTCCCGCCGAGAAGTGTTCCAGCTATGATCCGTGCGTAACCCCATGTCATCGAGCTCAACGCCATTTTCTCGCTTTCTTCTCTCCTTCTTCGATTCCAATGTTCAGCTCTCAATCTCGAAGCTTTTTATTAGATCTCGTTTTCATTTACCGGAACCAAATAATAACCGTTCGGTTCAATTTCTTCTTTTTGGTACGTTTCTAACCAAGCTCATATCCGGTTGGGTTCAGATAACAAGGGAAAGAAACTAGATGGGTCAAAAGACTCAATAACCAAAGTTACCAAACGAAAAGATGAGAGAGATGATTGATTCTTCCGGTTATCTTTACGTTCGAAGATGTCAGTTTTAGCTGACATATAATTCTGATTATCTCAGTCAGAATTATCTCAGTTTCAATTATTCACCGAGAAGACGATTTGATATCGTACCATGGTCCGGTAATTTCGGTACCCTTAATACTTATAACAATGTAATCGCAAGCAAAAAAGAAGCTGGTTAAGATCAGGGGCTGATCCAGAATTATTTTTAGTATGGGGCACAAATTTTTCAAATTAAATACTAAACTTCAACTCATAATATATATTCAAAATTTTAAATAATCAAACCTATGATAACACAAAATCGAGAAAAACAAAAAAATTAGACAAATATGATAATCCTCTCTAAGTTATAACAAAAAAAAACAAATATCCTTTCAATTTTCTAAATAGATTTTAGATTTTTGGAATTTTTCATCATTTACATTTGATTTATGTGGGTTTTTGAAATATTTATAGTAAATTCATGAGCACAAATTATGATATTTAAATGAAGTAATGTTAATCACTAAAAGAAAAGAAGAATTAGCATGTGGCACGTGCCATGTTTTTTTCAACGTACGTCCACCACTGGTTAAGATGCCTTCAATTCAACCGTTCGGTTCAAAGAGAAGAAACTCGGAAACCAGTGGCAAGTGATCGCTTCCCAATTCCTGCAAAAACCAAAGACGAAGAAGGGCTAAAGCATAAGGAGGCATTGTGTTCGTAACAAAACCAATTTCAACTGTTAAAACTGTTACACACTTGACAAGGAAGGCCTCTGGTTTTGCAAAGAACATCAATGGGGAGTGTATCAAGGACTCTTGCAGGCACAAGACCATCAGAGTACCTGAACCAGACACACATGTGTTTCCAATTCATTTATCAGCCAACTATTGTATTTGTCCATTCGAAATTTGGTTTTATTTACAAATGTTTTTACCAGAGGTAATCAACCGTTCCAAGAAATTTCGAGTGATACGAGGTTGCTAGAGGTTCACCAACAGAGTCCCTTGTATTTGTTGAGCCCTGTCGTGTACCAGTGACCATGATCATATTTAGCCATTTTTTTATGCAGCTTTTGAAATACATATATAAAGACTGTTTAATTTCACTATTTTTGTCATTTATAGACAGTAAAGCTTTGTGTGTGTTACCTTAACCGAGGCATATGAGCTATGGAGTTTCAACGGATGCACAGCCCAGTACGAGTTCTCTTGCCCGGTCGCGACACGGATCTCTTCGTTGCTCCAAGAGCTACTTAAGCATCTGAAACCAATAAATATTGAAAACTGTTTTTAACTTTTAATATTCGCAGTTATGAGACAAAAAAACTCAACCACAGACAGGTGAACACAGTTAACAACCCTTAACTGCAGAACCTAATCAAATCTTTAAAAAATAATCTTACCTGCTTATGGAAGTTATTGTATTACTAGATTTGCTTCCGGTCACAAGAACTTGGCCTGGATGACAGTTTCTCTGGCCAGACAGCTCTTTTTTGTCATGTTTCATGATATTCAGCTGTAAGATAGAAACATTGTCCGACTTAAAGAAACCATAAGCGGACAAATGAGTAGTGTGACTGAAGCAAGACGCTGTAAATGGTCATACCTCAGAGGACGCCAAGAAGTTGTACAATGGACTCTGCACGTGATTAGATAAAATCAAATAATGAGATCAAACCAATTCAACAATACCAAAGTGAATGCGTTTATTTTTAAAAATATGTATGTACCTGGGGCGTGGTATTGAAATCTCCGCCTAGAACAATGGGAATATCATCACCCCATTTCTTAGAGAGCAAGTGAGCCTTTGAGCAGAGGGAACGGATCTATCAAATCAAGAATCATCCATAGGAACAATTAGGAAACTCAGGTAAAAACACAAAGCTATGAAATTCACGTTTTCATGCGCATTTGGACAAATACTTATGACTTGGACATGTGGACACATGCTAGTGAACATCTCTTGACTGGCATTTGAGTACGTTTTCACAAGTTTAACAAACCACAGTAAAACGTGATGAATGAGCTAAATAGAACTGATGAAGTACTTCAAGCCACAGGGACTAATCAACATTTTGTAAACTTCATGAATGTCAAATGTTCATGTACTGCATCTACCGAATGAAATGTCTAGACTTACCTGACCCAGCTTCAAATCTCCTCTACTTGGATTATAGAGCACGTGGATGTTACCAACCAGTAGCTTTATTGAATTAGACTTCCGCAGCTGAAAGAAAATCCCAAAAACACTGGATATCAATCATGAAAAAAACATCTAAGCATATATATGAATATGCTAAAACATTAAAAAAAAAAAATCGCTACCTCGAGAACAGCAAGTTGTGCAACATTATCGCCCATCCCAAACAGGCTAAACTCAATGTTTTCCCTCTCCAAAACCCGAAACCTTGTCAAAAGAACATATATCTTTTAAAGGAACACCGAGTTGATTTTTGTCGTTTTTCTTCACACTGATCATATACAGATTTGAGCCAAGCAATATTTGCTACCTGTCGGCCTTCCAGAACATTGCGCACCCATCAATGTTATCTCCAGTTCGCCGCTGCCATTGCAAAGCTTATATTTCTAGTCCTTCTATAGAAACAAAAATTTGCTGAGGCTTCAAACCAAAAGGTAAATGAAGCCAACCAACGATGTTTTTACATGTCATGCCACTCGATTTTTTTATCAACATAGATCATTTCATTGATATGGTACAAAAGGAAATACATCAACCTTGTAGGAGCCAGCATATCCAGCTTTCTCCATCATGCTGAATAGATCGAAGTACTTGTCAACTTCCTACAAGGATCCAACAACATAACTCTCTTAACCAACGAACTTAACTCTCAACCCGATATATCGAGTGTCAAGCAAAAAGAAGGAGAAAGTCTATATTACCTGCATACAGATTATGTCTGGTTTGAGACGAATCATTTCCTCGCATATCAACCTTTTGCGGTAGCCCCACTTTAGGTAAGGAAAAGACACATTGGAGTACAAATCTCTGTGATATGATGAATTCCTATCTCCCAGTATGTTGTATGACACTACAGTGAATCTCTCTGAAGCTATATAACACACAGAGACACTAGTAAGAACAAAGGCATATCCCCATTTTCACATGTTTATGGGGGAAAAAAAAACGTATATGAACGAACAGAAACTCGATCCTAGCTATTTTATCTAACTAGACGTTTCAAGTCTCTCCAATGAGAAAAAAAAATCCTAATTTCGTCCCCGAGCTTGGTCCTTCGATTAATAAAATCTTTGATATAACATTTTATGAGAAAGAACAGAAAATTCAATAAGATCATCATCATCATCATACTACCTTCGGAAACGGGAGACGTATCTGAATCGATCCAGTCACGAACAATCCGAGAAGTCGGCATTTGATCGGGATGTCGACGCCGAGGAAGAGGGTTGTGCCATCGACGGCTGTAAGAGCGAGTTGACGATGATTCTTGATTCGAATCGGACGGTCCAGATGCGGAAGAGCAACACACGACGAGGCTGGCATCGCAGGAGGAACGGAGAGACAGAGACGATGAAGGATAGCGATGAAACCCAGACGGAAAGTGTCCACCGGAGGAGATTCGGAAAGCTCCGCCTGGCCGTGACCAAGAATATCCGACGCTACGCATTTGTTTTTGTGGAGATTTGAGAGGAGATTCAGAATTTTGGAAGAAATCGAAAACCACACACACCGCTTGGCGCCATATGGATAATGTATCTTTTTTTCCAAGTTTCTTCTGAAACATACAAATAAAAATGTACTCTCCAAAGGCCCATTATCAGGCCCATACAAACATAAATGTTGACTTGTGCCCGTTTACAGATTTACTTTACTTTGAAATTTTTTTTTTTTTTGGTCAACGAAGAAAACAATCAAGAAATTAATATCATTGCAGATATTCTCCAAATATTTTGCAAATTTATACAACAAAATCAATCGACAAAAAAAAACATTAAAAAGACATAAAAATTTAACCAAACCTAATTAGTTGACATAAAAATTACCGTAACTATTCGAAAATTAAGTGTTTGTACGAGCATCTCTCTATATCTGGCAGGCTATACGATGTGCGAGAAAACAAAACAGGTCAATATAGTATATTTTATATTCAACATTTTTAATACTAATATTTTACATCCATACTGATTTTTCCTTAGCATGCCTAGCATAATGGCACAGACGCCCTTACTGAAGCATCAATTATACTGTCTGTTCGTTTCTTTTTTAAAAAATTACACCCCAAAGCACTTTAGGTAACTCAACTTACATTGTAGGCACTTCCAGCAATTTAATGACTTTATAGGTGTGAAATAACAAATATATCCTTAATCTGCCTTAAACTTATCCTTTGTGAAAATCAAAATGTGCATGAGACGATGTCCATGAGACGATGTCCATCAAATATATCATCCAGAAGTAGTCGCCATACACAATACGAATGGACACTAAAGTATGGACACTGAAGAATGGACATCACTAATAACCGAGTTTTCGTGTTCGTAGACGGCTCTCATCAGAGCGTATGGACACAAAACGATGGATATGCTAAATGTGTAGACACATTCCTAACACCTGACTACCAACATAGTCCAAGTGGACACTCAAGTATGGACACTACCAATCGCCAAAATTTACGATGTCCATGAGACGATGTTCATCAAATGTATCATCCAGAAGTAGCCGCCATACACAATACGAATGGACACTAAAGTATGGACACTGAAGAATGGACATCACTAATAACCGAATTTTCGTGTTCGTAGACGGCTCTCATCAGAGCGTATGGACACAAAACGATGGATATGCTAAATGTGCAGACACATTCCTAACACCTGACTACAAACATAGTCCAAGTGGACACTCAAGTATGGACACTACCAATCGCCAAAATTTTTATGAGACGTCGCCCATGTGATTGTATCCATCAAGTGTTTCATCCAGAAGTAGCCGTCATACACAATACGATTGGACACTGAAGAATGGACATCATCAACAACCAAGTTTTGGTGTTCATAGACGGCTCTCACCAGTGCGAATGGACACAAAACGATGGATATGCTAAACGACACCTCCCATGGACACAAGATTATGACTATCCTAATCACAATTGTATATGGATGTAACAATGTGGATGCATATGATTGTACACACAACGCATGGATAAAAATTAATGGACACGCGTAAGGCCAAAGTTTACAAATAAAAATTGAGGTCAAAATTGGAATTGCACAAAGGCAGAGTCCCCAAATTGCTCAAAGTGCCTCAAATGAAATTAGAAGTAGGAAAAGTACCTACATATGTAAAACACTCTTTCTTTTTTGCAATCTTGCCTTTGACAAAGAAAAACTCTATTATTGCGTCTACATTATATTGTTCTTAAATTAAATAAGGATAAAACTGTTATTAATTTCATAATTAATACTACCTGCGTAATCTTATTTAATGAAAAGGTAAAGTGGGTGTAGAAAATGGATACAATAAGATGAAAAAACAAAAGAGAAGTAAATGAAACGCAACAACCAAAGGGCAAAAGGGTGCGTTACCATTAATTCAGGGAAAGCGAAATAAATCCAAAGCTCGTCTAACAAAGTAACAAACTTACGGAGTACCAACTACTCATTAATTACCATTTTAACCTAATTTAGTGATCTCCACTTTATACCGAAAGCATTCAATATTTAATTACCGCGTTAACAAATTGAATTCTTAGTAGAAAACCATAGATGGTTAATAGAAATTTGAGTGTCCAAATTGTTCTTGGATAAACAGTTAGTAAAAGATACCGCATTGTTAGTGGAAGTTCTTTGCAATAAATAAATAGTAGTAGTGACACACGTAGTCACGCATCTCGAGGATGTTAATAATGGATAATCGTTTCTAGTAGTAAGAAATTAGCAGGTCCAATCCCTATCGACTACTACCTACTAAGTCAGGTCCGTACACTAAGCTGTAATTTGTACTATGAATTAGTATATACTATATATATACCAAGTACAATTCTTCTTTCGAGGGCATGGAAAATAAACTCAATTATACAGTATTTTATTGGGTATCAAATAAATACTAATCTACTATGTTGGGATCATATGATAAACACTGATACTTATGATTTTGATATTACACATACAATATACTTTAGCTATAAAACTTGGATTTTATTTTTGTACAAGTGATAATGTGAATCCCAAATATTTAAACAGGATGATAACGACAGCAATTCTGGCGTGACTCTCTCTCTCTCCACAACCCCATTTTTTTCCTATAAGTAAAAACATCTCTTCCTCTTTTCCTCTTCCACTTACTCATCACCTTCGCCGGAATCAATGGCTTTCCCGCGATTTCTCGTTCTCCTCTCCGTCGTCAGTCTCTCTCTTTTACTCACCACGACCGATGCTTCCTCTCGCTCTCTATTATCCTCTTCACATGAAACGACCGTGCTCGACGTCGTTTCATCTCTCCAGCAAACACAACACATCCTCTCAATCGACCCGACTCGTTCCTCACTCACCACCAGAAGACCCGAGTTCGAATCCGAATCCGTCCCGGTTTTCCTCAATTCCTCTTCTCCACTATCTCTAGAGCTTCACTCCCGAGACACGCTCGTGGCGTCACAGCACAAGGACTACAAGAGCCTAGTACTGAGCCGGCTAGAACGCGACTCATCCCGAGTCGCCGGAATCGCCGCCAGAATCCGGTTCGCCGTCGAAGGAGTAGACAGATCCGATCTCAAACCCGTTTACAACGACGAAACCCGATACCAACAAGAGGATCTAACGACCCCCGTCATCTCCGGAGCTAGCCAAGGAAGCGGCGAGTATTTCTCACGGATTGGAGTCGGAACTCCGGCGAAGGAGATGTACGTGGTGCTCGACACCGGAAGCGACATAAATTGGATCCAGTGCAAGCCTTGCTCCGACTGTTACACACAATCCGACCCGGTTTTCGACCCGGCTGCGTCTTCCACTTACAAGTCGCTCGCTTGCTCTGCTCCACAGTGCGGTAACCTCGAAACCTCCGCTTGCCGGTCAAACAAATGTTTCTACCAAGTTAGCTACGGCGACGGTTCGTTCACCGTCGGAGACTACGCGACCGATTCGGTGACGTTTGGCAACTCCGGGAAGGTAAACGACGTCGCTTTGGGGTGTGGTCATGACAACGAAGGTTTGTTCACTGGAGCAGCCGGTTTACTCGGTTTAGGCGGTGGAGCTTTGTCGATGACGAATCAGATCAAAGCGACGTCGTTCTCTTACTGCCTCGTTGATCGCGACTCGGGTAAATCGTCGAGCCTCGATTTCAACTCGGTCCAAATCGGCGCAGGAGACGCGACGGCTCCGCTTCTACGTAACAGCAGGATCGAGACTTTCTACTACGTCGGGCTCAGCGGATTCAGCGTCGGTGGTCAACAGGTCTCGATCCCGTCGTCGTTGTTCGAAGTAGACGCTTCGGGAGCCGGAGGAGTGATCTTGGATTGCGGAACCGCCGTGACTCGTCTTCAGACTCAGGCCTATAACTCGCTGCGCGACGCGTTCGTTAAACTCACCACGGAGCTCAAAAAGGGAACATCGAGCATCTCTCTCTTCGACACTTGCTACGATTTCTCGTCTCTCTCCACCGTGAAAGTCCCGACGGTCGCGTTTCATTTCACCGGCGGGAAATCGCTAGATTTGCCGGCGAAGAATTACTTGATCCCTATTGATTCTTCCGGAACGTACTGCTTCGCTTTCGCGCCGACGTCGTCTCCGTTGTCGATCATCGGGAATGTGCAGCAGCAAGGGACACGTATCACCTACGATCTAGCGAATAATCTTATCGGGTTGTCAGCGAATAAATGCTAAAAGTGGATGACTAATAGTTTTACGGATATATCAGTAAAACTCTTGGTTGGTTCTTTACAATGGAACATCTGAAGTGTGAATTTTTTTTCTTTCTTTTTAATTAATCAGAAGTTTCTCGATTAATAATAGGATTAATTATTATAATAAATTTGAAAATGCTTGTCTGAGCGAGTGATTTTTAGTTATTGTCTGATACTACTAGTTCTACTAGATTTGTGTGTTTGTGAGATGGAACAATAGTAAAAAAAAAAAAAGTATCTAAAAAAAGTAGTAATCTAAAGAAACGTCTTCGAATTATTTTTTCTTTTGTTGGGGCCTACTATCTAAACTGTTGTCTGAGTATATATTTTAAACTGTTGTCTGAATATCCCAACTGTATGAAAGTCAATCAATGTGAAATTAAAGCCTTTTTTCTTTGACTCAAATGTGAAAAGTTAAGTCAGGCTAGAAAATTCGCCTTTCACACAGTCACGTTAAAAAATACTTTACATGGAACTGTGAGCGAATAATCTGTAATCTAATCAAAGGATTGTCGATTATAATAGTAAAGACACCGTATCACAAACTTATACATCAACAATAAAAAAATACAATATTTTTTTTTTCTTTTTGTTCACATTGGCTACGGAAGAAATTAAACAAAAACATGAGATAATTATATCATTATGTGCGTAAGTTTTTTTTTTTATAATATTAAATTAATTAAAAAAAAAACCTTTTTTCAGCAAAGCTATTCTTTTTGATTTTTGAAAAAATTTAAAAACAACATGTTCTACTTTTAACTTGAACTTTGTTCTTATCTCTTACAGCAAATCCAATAGAGACACTTTAGTGTGTTTGTCTTATTGATTAATTATTAATATTTTGTGTACTTTATGCATATAAGACATTTAATAAGATTTTGTTGTTTTTGAGCATACAATAAAGACATTTTTTATGGGTGTTTTAAAAACAAAAAATAAATATTTTTTTAAAAATAAATTTAATTTAGGTTGCACAAAAGAAAAAAACAAATACCAATTTTTTTTTTCATTCTCTCTTAATTTTTCATCGACCACTCCCGGTTGTATACATGTCCGTTCTTAGCTTAGAAAAAAAATCTTAATTTAGATTCTGATCTTAAACTTTAGACATCCATAACCATTATTTTATTTTGCTTTAATACTAAGAACATTAACTTAGACCTTTTAGGATAACCATTTGGGTTGATTTCTCATTTGTCTATCAATAAATTTAATAAGCGTGTTTGGATTGTTTGGCAAATCTTCATGCCCGCGAGCATTTTGTTTCCTCCAAATACTATGAATCGTGGTTTGGAAAATGTATCTTGCTAAGAAGCTTTGTATACGATCGAGATTTCCATCACTAATGCTATAGACTAATGTAATGAAGACGTCTTAGTGCGTAAGCTTTTTACATGCACGAAGCCACGTCTTAGTACGATAGACGCGGGTGGAGTTTAGGGTTTACTTAGCTTAGCCATATAAAGAAGTCACGAACGAGTTACAGTTGGTCCGTTTCTGGTTTTCGTCATTATATGGTTCTTTTTCGTAATATGGGTGCTTCACTCATCATGACTGCGAGATAGATAATAACAATATAGCTATATGTCCATTACAGACAAAGAAATTCATAAAGTTTTAACAACTTCAAGAAAATACCATCGTATTTAAAGTTAGATGACGTAAATGGAACAGGTCACGGTTGAATATTCTTATCCGAAAAATCAAAATGCTTTTGATGTACTTTAAGATCAATCGTTTATAAGTAAGAAAATTACTAACAATATAGTTATATACTTAAATACACGACTAGACTAAAGAAATCATTTTCAAGCAAGTTAGCTAACTTAATAATGATGTATTAATATAAACCACAATAGATTATATGCTATAGTCCCACAATCACAGTTTTTATTTATAATAATTTGCTCATTCCGTAAATTCAATATCTAAAATAACAAATTGCGTCATTAATTAATTATATTCCAATATTTCGTAGTGATTGTGAAGTATTATCAACCGGAACATATATTAGTTTAGATATTGAATCACAAATAAGTATTTGAATGTACAAATATATAAATCAATCTAATTCGGTATACAGTAGAACCTCTATAAATTAATACTCGATTCATTAATATCTCGCTAAATTAATATTTTTCGTCAGTCCCAAAATTATTTTTTCAACCAAATAATATATCTATAAATTAATAATCACTATAAATTAATAAATTTTTATAAAACTTCATGGTCTTAATATTATTAAATTATAGAGGTTTTACTGTATCTTAGATATTAGCGACTCGACTCACGATATGTAGATGTCAAATCCATACATAATTTTTCTGTCTCTGATCCTAGCTCATCCTCTTACGACTGCATCATCCAGGGACATTTTTCACAAACGATGCGAGAACGAGTAACGTTCGAAGTTGTTGTCTGGGCATTAAATGCATATATGGACAATTATAATGCAAATAAAATAGTATGATCTTACAAAAAAATAAATTGTAACCGTATTCTCTGAACCTAGCAAGCCCGCGCATGTTTGTATAGCGTGAACTAGATTTATCGACCAAGTCATATTTAACATCATCAAATATCACTACTCAAATACTGCGTGATGATATTAGAATATATACCCAAAATTCAACTATCTGATAAACTAATAAAAAAAGACAAACCCTCTAAATATCTATCATATTATCTCGAACGAGAAAAGGGGTTTGCAATATTTAAGAGACTAAAATACATGTTAGATCGAGATAATCGTGAAATTTCAACCTTCCCGCTAATCAATTTTTCATATGACTGATTCCTTTAAATATATCATATCAATGTTTCAGTTATACTCATGAATACCACCTCGCGCATGTAAATTTATTCTCCAGCGGCTGATCCTCCCAAATATCTCACGAAACTCCATAATCCGAATTATCAACAACAATGTTTTTCCTTAAAATTATCGTTAATTACAAGATTTCAATATTTTGTAACTTCACAAAAAAACAAATGAAAAAACAAAATTACCAATGGACGTAATGGCGTTGGGGGTGATGAGAGCGTAGGTGAGGTAAGAAGCACATGCAAGAGTGGCCCCCCCATTTCATTATGCTCGTTTTAGACAATGCCATATGAATGCTGCCTACGCAATTTATGTGTTAAAAATTATAAATTACTATCATATTCTACGGCATAACTCCCCTCACCAACAAACATTAACATACCATATCATTCGCACTCATGGTGGTCATATATCTATTATCGTTATCTAAAACACATGTATAGAATTGCGAGTGTCGATAAAATATGTTGTTTCTCCGATCACGTTCAAACGTTGCGGTTTCAGAATCTGGCGTTCATTTGACGATTGGATTACCTCCCGATCAACTCATCCTAATATAGTAATATCCTATATATGATTTGATTGATGGTGTTTTAGCATTTTGGGATTACTGATCTATATACGTCCTTTAATAAAATAACTAATAACAGGATATATATAGAATGGTAACGAACATAATAAATATAACATGATTTTTTTTATTTAAAAACGTAAATATAACATGATTTTAAACAAATATCCGACAATTTATGAACATTATGGTGAATATGA
Source organism: Alliaria petiolata (assembly GCA_020283515.1). NCBI lineage: Eukaryota > Viridiplantae > Streptophyta > Magnoliopsida > Brassicales > Brassicaceae > Alliaria > Alliaria petiolata. The sequence continues at coordinate 198,050,019 of JAHZTW010000001.1, read as the reverse complement.
TCCATATAACTTTATAGGAAAAAATGATCTTTTCCATCCTTTAACAAAAAAAAAAAATGTATAGAAATAATCGCGGGGTAAATATAAACGCGGGGTAAAGAAATAATCGTTAAAAAAAATGTGATACAATGTTGCATGTAATACATCCATGTCACATGTTCATTTTCAAGAAAAATGATATTGGTAAATCGCTAAAAAATAAAAAAATTACTGACAAAATCGAAAGATGTAAAAAGATGGCTACGGACTACATGCCTATAGGATATTTTTGAATGTTCATGTTATTTTTGGCTTAAAACCAGATTTGAATGTGATTGATTTTATAATTGCATACTAGTGATGCATTATTAGCAACTATTGATTGCATAGAAGTGATGTATTAACAAATTTAAGCGTCGTAATTAGACAAAAAGGACAGGAAAGTAAAGGAGCACCGTTCCCTTGTGGTCCTCATTACGAAAGCGGGTCCCACTCGAATCTGTTTGTCGGTAAGATCTTAAACCAAAAGCGAGTCGACACGTGGTACTGTGGCTTTGCGGGTGATGAGCTTCAGAGCTTCTCTTACCAGTACTATAGTTTCACATTAGATCCTGCTTTCACGTGGATAGAATACATGACGACAATATCACTGCAAATAATACTTATCATGCAAATTTCAATTATCCTTGAGAATAATGTATAGAGTTTTGTAATCAGTGAAAAAAAGAGTTTTGTAATAAAATATCAAATTGGTTCTTTGAACGTTAAAGTTTTTTTTTTTACTATTAATTTTAGCTAAGAGCAAATCATATATTATATTAATTTTTTTAAATGGCACTCATTTACAAACAAACACAATTATCTGAAAACGACATTCTTTTGGTTTTGTTTTGATACTTTTTTTGTTTTCGCCCTCACATTTTTGTTTTTATACAAAAAGAAAGTTACAAGGATATTGATATTTTTGTCATAAACTAAGACAAATTGAATTTGATGACTTCCGTTTTATTCAAAGTATACGTAGTTTTTTTTTTTGGTCAAGGTATACGTAGTTTTTTTTTAATGAGAGGAAATAAACCGTAGTTTCAAATATGTTACCCTTATTTTAGTGTTCATGTGGATATAAAAGTAAATTTCTTATGAAAACTCATTACGTTGGGATTTGTAGGAAGACGTTTTGAGTTTCAAGAAAATGTTAGTGAAGTCGCTATATAAATGGGCCAGTCATGTTATGCATTGTACTGCTCCACAGTACTTATCTTCGAAAAAATGTTCTGGAGGCTACGGACTCGATAGTTTTCGACTACTTTATTTAAAAAATCAAATGTACTATAATAATAGCTAAAAAAATCGATATAGTCGAGAGGTTTATACCAAACTTGGATTAGTTTTTTCAAGATGAATATAGCCATCGAATGATTCATTCACCAAAGTTTTCTAATAAACGTGATATTGTTTTGGTTGATCAAATGAGGAAGAAAATATTCCTAGTAAAAACCAAATTTAGAGGAAACAATGTTGTACTTTATCCTTAATTTTTTTACCATTAGATCACTACTACTTAGTTATCTGTTCTATAGATTTCACAATACTAAAATATTAATATATATATTTTTAAATAATCCTTTTCTAAATTATGTTCTATAATGTTGATAAACTTAATTCTAACTAAAACTGAACTAACTTAGTACCCGCCAGCTGCTTTGAATTTGAACCAAAAGACTATTCTTGCGCCATTATTTCTCTGCAATGTTTTCTTTAGTTTTTTAAAAAATTCAGAAAAGTCACTTGTAAGAAAAACTTTTTTTTATTTGACATTTATAATAAAACGGAGATAGTATGGTTAGAAGGCTGACTAATACTACTCTTTAAACTTAACCAAGGGCATAACTGTGCAGAAAAATCATACGGGAAATTAGGACCATGTAAAGACAAGACAGAATGCGACATTAAATGCGTTTTATTTTTAGGCTGATTTATAGTAAAGAGTGTCATGCTATTTCATTAAATTCTACTTACAAGTTCCAAGATGCACATCACATTGGATACTTCTCGTGATTACTCTATTCACATTGATTCCTTTATCTGAATCTCGTTTCATATACTATTTGTTTCGAGTTGGGAAAGATAGTATATGAACGAAAGAACATATATACTACGTATAATGAATGTATGGATACACACACATTTGTAGGGCCTAAGTAATTATTGTACCGTTCACATTTATGTTTGAGGGGAATGGACTTGTCTTAATTTTTAATGGGTGACGACAAGTAATTATGGGGACCTAATTTGGCAAAGCAAAATTGAGGATTGGGTTTTAATTTTGAAACTAAAACATCGAGAGTGAAAACGAAAGGCAGCAGGACAATATAACGAGTTTATAGGGGAATAAATAAAACAAAAAACCTCAAAGGACCACACTTGTTGGGCGGTTGACCAAAGTTGACGGATGGAGAAGAAGACTCGTTGAAACTTGAAAGAGTCTGGCCGCCAAGCGGTGTGTCTGTATGCAGTATGTCTTGTCTTTCGGTTTTCAATCTTCGTGATATTTTTGCGTTTGTATCTGTTTAAGAGTTTTCACCGAATTTACAATTTTTTTCTTTTCTTTTCCACATATCGTCGTTGACGTGAACACTGGGTCAATAAATGATATATCTTTCAGTCTTTACGTATACCGCATTTTCTTAAAACTTTTATGTGGCCTTCTTTTATATATGTATGAAGTAATTTGGATCCTTCTCTGTACAAAAGATATCATACTCCCATTGTTTCTAAAATTGCCCAGAGAACAATATAAGAAGGAGAAGAAAGAAAACAAAACGACCAACAACGGTAAAAACGCAAAAAGTTAAAAGGATGAAAGATTAAAAACCGCGAGGAAGGTTTGTGGTTGCTTCTATCATCGGAGTCTCCTCAGCTCCATGGCTAAACAGAAAAATTAGAAGAAAAGAGAATCAATTTAAATCTAAATCAAACAGATAATGGACTTGTAAGAAGAAGAAAAAACAGAAACAAAACGTGGTGGAGATTACCTGAGATAGCTGAGAGCAGACATACGGTAGAGACAAGTGAAGACAAGTACATGCAATCCTATTGTGTAGAAGAAAGCAAATGTCCTCGCATATCTGAAAGAAACCGAATAAAGCCATATAATGCTGTGATGTAGGTTGAATATGAAAGAAAATAAGAAACGAGCGGCTTACTTGTTTCCTAAAAGGAAACGACCACTGCTTAGCGTAATCCGATCTCTGATTCCCAAATCTTTGATCCGCTGCTCTCTTTCCTATTGAATACATATATAGTCGAATTCACAATGTCATGAAGTTGGGAATGGTTATTAGTACTAATACTCGTGTTGATAATAGGAGAGTTTAAAAAATAAAAATAAAAAAACCTTTTTCGAGAATGCTGCAAATGGGTTGATATCATCCTCGTATATTTTCTTGTACTTAGATTCGACATCCGAGCTGAATCCACTTTCGAGATCTTCCACATACTGAGGTTGGAGAAGAAAAAAAAACCCAGAGCATGAGACATAAAAGGGTTTAAGAGAAATGTAATAATGTAGGAAAGAAAATACCTTTTTAGATCCTCGGGAAACAACTTTATCGTGGTTATAGTCTTGGACATAACGGATTTTGCCATAGAGTTTAACGTTGTCAGCTTTGGTCTTCTCCAATTCGTCTGTGAGAAAGCCTATCTTCTCTTTTAATCGCCTTATTTCCTGCAATATTAAGAGAGCCCAGAATATTCAGCAACAAATGAATTTAACCAGAGAAAGGTACTAAAAACAGAGGAAGAGAGGATCTTCCAGTGCACTACTGTGTTACCTCTTCTGTTTCCCGCAACCGTGCTCGGAACCGATCTCTTTGGCTGCAGATAACTTTCAGCATTGAGCTTTGATCTTGATCTGATGAAACATGTTTCTGATCCAGAGGCTAATCAAAAGGAAACAAAAATGATAAAAATAGCAGTAATTAGCGATAAATTTATTGGTCGTGAGGTATATACACAATATCTTGAAATACCCCATATTTATATGAAAACTTTCAGATGTCTTGGCATTGAATTTCAGAGATATATACTTTCCCACACGCCATAAGTAAAAGGCAGAGTAAGCATACAAGTTAGAATAAAATGATCTAGCAGACAATTTAAAGCTATATGTTACTGGATACTGGTTCTCTAGATCTTAATTCTGAACCATTTCATCCTTTCTTTTTCTTTTGGGGAATTTTCTTAGCTTCAAGAGTGTTGCATGAGAAATTACAAGACTCATCATATGCATAGGTTAGATAGAGGTACCTCGGACTGCTCAGCCACACCTGCTTCTGAAAACTCCCACTCATCAAACAGAGCACCTTTTCTCTCTTTTGAACCGTAACCCTGTGTAACAAGTAAAGAAGGTTTTTAAGTATAATCATAGTTTTTGATCTGGTTTCTTCTCTTCAGTAGCACATGTACAATAATTTTTGTGAGTATAGAATGGGAAAATCCTCATAATCTCATAGAATAATATAGAACATAAAGACACAGAGAACCCATGAAAGGAACTTCGAGAACAACAAACACAATTAAAAGAGACACCTTAAAAAGGTAACTACAACACTCTTACATACCTTCAAAATATCATCCTCCAACTTNTTACAAATTATTAATTTATGATATTTATGGGACCATATATTTACATAGGAGTTTCAAATTTTTTTTTATCTTATTATCTTATCGAAATTTGCTAATTTTTACACTAACCTGACTCGGGACCGGTAAAATTTATTAATTTATAGTGATTATTAATTTATCGAGTATTAATTTATAGAGCTTATGCTTTATATCTCATCGATAAAATTTGGTAATAAAAAAACATAAGACCACATATTAAACTCAAAAATATGGTTTAGACCTCTCGATTATTAGAACCGGCCCATGCTGCAAAGCACCTAAAACTCAAAAATAAAGTTCTGACTAGAAATGATAATAAACTAAAAATTTGTAAACAAGCGGCTACTTACCCTAATACTAGGGTTACAAATGATTCAATGTGATAGACATACATGTTCCTCGCTATTTTCTTCAAACTTTCTACCAATTTTATCTGTTTTTAGGCCACGAAAAAATTCTTAACGCAAGCGTTTAAAAATTAGATGATGAAAAATAGATCTAGATCACGGTTTCTATTCGATGTCCCGATTGATAAAATCAAGTGCTTTTTTATGATTGCAATAAGTATCCGTTGTCGAAAAATAAAGGAACCCAAACATGATCGCGCAACTACCTGACGAAATAATAATATTCTAAATTAGAAAATGTTAAATCTTAGTTAAGTATTGGTTACCATAAAAAACATATACCAAGAGAAATTTATACTCTAAATATAATGGGGAAAACCCAAATACACTAGTGCCATAACTATCAAATGAAATAATAATAGCAAAAATGAGAGAATGCTAAACCTTAATCATGATTAACCCAAACAGATTCATGTAAAGTAGGCTATCCATAAAAGACATATATGAAGAAAAATCTAAACCCTAAAATGTAATGGAGTAACCCAAATACAATGTCAAAACTCCCAATGAGATGATAATAGCCAAAACGAGAGAGGTTAAACCTTAGTCAAAGGTTAAAGAATCCAAATCGATTAATCTATACTATTATTTGCGAAGTGAATTTGGCTGAGAATGAAAGTTTAAAACTGAATTACGCTTTTGCCATTAATGAATACAAAGGGAAATGTGTGTAATTTCGTAATTTAGTTAGCATAATTAATTGTGGCGTGTTTAATTATTAGTTTCCTTTATTTGCTAATGCGATATTAAATAATGCGATGCATCGCGTATTTATCTATTTAGGAAATAATTAACGCATAAGGATAATTACTATACATTGAAAAGGATAATTACTATTTCGTGATTATCGGTTGCATAATTATGACTATCTTAATAAATAAAAAGTAAATATTCCTTTTTTGCGTATGCGATCGAGATATTAAATTAAAAACGAATATTCTAAAGTCTCAAGAATTATCGTAGATGAAAAAAGGAATATAAACGCCTAAACCTAAATAATTTCTCCTATAAATACTTGTGTCTCCCTCTCATATTGATTAGGTTATATGTTTATTTTTTCATTGCTCTAGGGTTTAGCCGATAGTAATTTTTCTTCCTGTATTTTTTTATTATTATGAGTTTCAGGTGTTTTCTATATGAGAGATGTTCGTTTTTTTGTTGCTATTAATTTGTTTTCTTTGAATTTGTTTTCTTGCAGTGCTTCTCGAAGGGATTCATATTTGTGATCTTCAAGGAAGCGAGAGGGAGGATCGTCTCTGAGTTTTCGGAGATGGAGATCGTCGTTATGGAGCTTGATCTCAGTTCCATCGCCTCCGTACGGAGTTTCGACGCCGATTTCGAATCTCTCGACCTGCCTCTCAATCTTCTCATGTAAGTCAAAAAAATCCTTTTAAAAACCAGGAATGTTCTTGAGAGGTGAAAATCCTCTTAAAAATCCTCTCGACGCGCATCATATATATCTACGAATCATATATAAACGGGAGAGTAGGATTGGTGTTCTTGAGAGGTGAAAATAATTTTTTTTTTTAATTTGCAAGACAACTTCAAATTAGACAATCTTTCAAAATAAATATTCAATCTTTGTTGAAAGGAAATGTTTACGGCGGGAACGTACACGAGCACGAGCACATTGGAGTGGGCACTAGCGGAGCTTCTACACAACCCAAGAACCCTGAGCAAACATACCTACGGCTACGGGCATACCGGTCAATAACCAAACGCAAAATGTTTGGAGTTCTGATCTTTTCGATTGCATGAACGACAGTGAAAACGGTTAGTTAACTAACCAAAATGAAAGAAAACCAACAACGGAATCTTATACATAAATCAAAACATCAGACGATTTTTGTTTTCTTACGTTTTGTTGTTTGTTGTGCATATTGGATCAGCTGTGATCACATGTATAGCTCCGTGCGTCACGCTTGGACCTGTCTCTTATACACATCTTTGTTTGTTGTGCATATTGGATCAGCTGTGATCACATGTATAGCTCCGTGCGTCACGCTTGGACCTGTCTCTTATACACATCTAGATGTGTATAAGAGACAGATTCTAAGCCCTTGCTCGTCAAGCAGACTTTTCTCCTTCTCCAAATCAAATTCTGAAAAATATATATTTTAAAGACTGGTGAACCATTTGGGAAAAGCCTTATCAAACAGATAAACAGCAAACAATCGCACGCCCAGTTCTCGAATTGAGACTGGTTCACATGTCACAGATACAAAAGCAGGATAAATTCGAGATGAAAATAGCTTCAGTCTTTTTTTCCAAAACTAAAAAGGATTTGATAACTTTTAAAGCAATCAACTGAAACCTCTCAATCCTATCACATTAAACTACCATTGCCTTCTCCGGAACATAAAATGACAATCTCATCACGCCTCCAATTTGATTCAATCTCATTACTTCAACGTAACCCAAAATAAACCTAACCACGAATTTCTCCTACTACAACAAACTCCCGCTCAGCTACACCGCGAATCGAAGCAAACGAACAGATAGCCCAACACGAATCTGAAACAAACCTTTCCAAAAATTAGTGACGACAGGAATGGGAGAGGAAGAAGAAGAAGAAGAAGGAGGAGTTGTTGTTTTATCTCTCTCCGATCCATCTTGCAAAGCCTCCATTCTCCTTGTATTCGGATCCTGATCTCGCTCTCCGAAGAACACAAGCAAGACTTCAGTACGAAGAAATTTTCTGGGAAGTGATTTCTTATTGGAATCAACAAGTGAAATTAATCCGAATGTTGTTTTTATTTTCCTGGAAAATTTTCTACTCCGATCGGATCTGTTGCTACATCAGAGTTTTGGTGGTAAAATAGTAATTTGTTACTTAAACGTTCCTGATTTTGTATGAATATGTGTCTAGCTTGGTCCTAAACAGGCTTAAACATATTTAACCAGAAGCTATATGAAGTTCAATGGGCTAATACTTGGGCTAATCAAAGGCCCAACTTTATTTCGAAAGCTTACACAACTTCTTCCAAATCCAGCTATCCTTTACTGTCTTCAAAATTAATTTAATGTCGAAATATTACAAATCAATTTGATAGAAATTTCATTTACAGTAAAACTGCGAGTTGATAAATATAAAAAATATACAGTAGATTTTTATGCTGTATAAAAAAAAATATACAGCATATATTGATTAAATCATTTTAAAACGCGTTTAATTAAAGTTCTAAGAAATAAATATATTCTAAATTTAGGATGGAATCCCTAATTTTTGCGATTATGGTATTTATTACATATACAACTTGCAAAGTACCTTCCATATTAAAAAAAGATCAGTTAAAAAACAATTCCTCATTTTAACAAAAAGTGCAAATGTACTAATTCAAGAAAAAATATTTGAACATAAAAACAAACAATTCCTCTCTTTATGTCTAAAGATTTTTCTTCACAAATGTTCGTGATTTTTCCGAAAGTGCAATATGTTCTAAACAAAATTAAAGATTTGTGGTGTTTCGAAGTGACACTATTCAACCATACATATATATATACCCACCAACCTCCTTCTTAAATCATTCCACACCAACAAATACATTTAATCTTCAAGCATATCGTTTTACCAAAAGAATCCATTACTTTACAATGGAAAGCCAATGGACTTCTGGTCTTTGCAGCTGCATGGAAGACGGCAAAACTGGTTAGAAATAAATAAAATTCATCGAGTTAACAGTAAATCTTTATATATTATGTTGTTATTATTGTCTAATTTTTATTCCTTTTGATTTGCATTGGATAAGTTTGCCTCACATGTTTCTGCCCGTGCGTCACTTTTGGACGGATCGCGGATATTGCCGACGAAGGAAGTTCCGGTAAGTCATAATATATATATATATATATATATATATATATATATATATATGATGTATATAATTTGCGTGACGTGAGTATTCATGTAACATGTATAAATATGTAGGTTGTGGGAGATGTGGGATATTTTACGGACTGATATGTTGTGTGCTCGCCGTACCATGCTTGTTCTCATGCACTTACCGGACCAAGATCCGAAGCAAATTCGGGTTACCGGAGTCTCCAGCTTCGGATTGCCTCACTCACTGCTTTTGTGAATGTTGTGCTCTTTGCCAAGAATACCGTGAACTCAAAAACCGTGGTCTTAACCCTTCTATTGGTAAATGCATTTATTCACTCAACAATTTTTTTTTTTCTCTCAAATGATAAGAATTGTTTTCTTGTTGTTGTTGTTGTTAATTATTGAATGTTGCCTTTCATTATTTTGGTGTAATAGGATGGAATGGGAATATGCAACGGACGATGTCTCCTCCTATGGGTCAACGCATGATGGGATGATTACAAGTTATATGCTTTCCAATATGATTTAAGTCAAATAAGCGAATTCAACAAGACATCACTTTTTAAGTGTTGTTTTTATATTTAGCACATTTGTTTCAATTATTTCAGTTTTATTAATTTTATTTTGCCATATTTAATAAGTTAAAAGAACATTTTATGATTGGTATAAACCACAATTATCAAGAATCATAAGTAAACAGAAGCAACTGTCAAGGCATTATTCCACCATCTTATTTTTCCCTCTTAACATATGTAGGTTGTGAAATAATTTATGAATAAAATTATACAATTTTTTTCAAAATGGTTTTGACTATTTTCAGAAAGGATATGGCCGATGAATAATAGTTTTGGTTGCAACTTGCAAGATCGTAATTTACTAAATAATTAGAAGATAATGTTTAATGTCTAGCTTGTTACAAAACAAGCTTGGGAATCTTAGCCCAAAGGCTGTATACATAGAGCGTCAACCATTTGCACAAAGTCAAAATCACTCAAGCTCTGACCAAGCAAATTAAATTGAACCCATGTGCTTGCATAAATCATGTTTACCATTATAAAATATCATTGTATCACTAGTTTTCAAAAGTAAATTGCTGTTTTATTTTTGATTCCATATGAAGAATAGAAGCTATAAAAAACGACCAGGTCCTCACCAGTCACCACCATAAGCAAAATCAGTAATATTCCAAAAGCAATTAGCTTTGTTTAATCTGTTTTTTTCTTCATCCTTTTTTTGCCAAAAAGGAGATCTTGATCCATTTACAATCTTGTGATTATCAAAAAGATTTTGAAGTTAGAGTAACGGACACACATCCACGTATAATTTTCAAATTTAGTAATAAATGTAATTAAATGGCATTCGATGCAATTGTTTACAAATTATAGATGATTTTAAATTTTCATTTTTCAATTAATATATAGAGGATTAGTGACAATAAGGATTGGGATTGAAATGGATATTTCATTTGTTCACATATATACATGATGTTAATTAGCTTTTTATTAAATGCATTTGCAAAATTTTATTACAAAGTAAGGCTAACTAAATTTTGTTGAAATTTGACTGGAAAATAATACGCACGCAATATGTTATTTTCTGATTTCCTAAAGAACGGTGACAGCCGAGTGTGGGGAATAATGTTTCAGAATAGTAATTACAAATAAGTTTTATTATACACAAGATGGAAATAACTATACGAAGAGAAGGAGCCCACCATTTGAAGAAAGTATAAACTAGTTCAAGCTGTGAGAAACCTTACTTTATATATAAACCCCAACCTTCATCTATCATTTACACAAAATTCGTTATATAGGTTTTCTTTGTTGACGAACCATAGCCGGGTAAATACTAGCTATGGCTCGACCAGATCTTGACCAGCCGCATCAGGCACAACCTCAAGTTAACCGGAACTACCAGGTACCTGTCCAGCCAAACATACCTATGGCCACGGGCATACCGGTCAATAACCAAACGCAAAATCTTTGGAGTTCTGATCTTTTCGATTGCATGAACGACAGTGAAAACGGTTAGTTAACTAACCAAAATGAAAGAAAACCAACAACTTAATCTTATACATAAATCAAAACATCAGACGATTTTTTTTTTCTTACGTTTTGTTGTTTGTTGTGCATATTGGATCAGCTGTGATCACATGTATAGCTCCGTGCGTCACGCTTGGACAGATCGCTGAAATTGTTGACGAAGGCGCGACAAGTAAGTAGTCGTTCATTGTTCATACATACAATGAACAAAAAAGAATCTATAATATTTTTTCATAGATCCTCACTTGTGTAATTAGCATGTCTATAATATTAGTGTATATCAATATCATGCAGGTTGTGCAACAAGTGGGTTGTTGTATGGAGCGATATTTCTAATCGGAGCACCGTTCGTGTACTCATGCATGTTCCGGGCCAAGATGAGAAACAAATTCGGGTTACCGGATGCTCCGGCTCCCGATTGGATCACTCACTTACTCTGTGAGCATTGTGCTCTTTGTCAAGAATATCGTGAGCTCAAGCACCGTGGTTTTGATCCCACTATTGGTGAGTTTCATTATTATGAATACATTTTCCGCTTTAATGGTTTTTTTTTTCAAAACAATGGTGGAATAAATATAATTGGTGCAACAGGGTGGACTGGGAATGTGCAAGCACAGCAGCAAGAGATGATGGCTCCTCCAACAGGTCAACGGATGATGGGTTGACTTACAAGGTTTTGTTATTTTTTGTCACAAATTGGTCTAAAGAATGTTTCATATTTCTGTCTTTTTTTGTTGCCTTTTATAAAAATTTCATGGCCGAAAATAAATGTGAGGCAGCGATATGTTCGTAATCGTGGGAGCCCATGAACAAACATGAGTGTGAATTTCATGTAATTTCTTTATATTTCTTCATGCTCTTAATCTACATAACACAGTGATCAATTTATCATTATGGGTGTGTGTGTCTAAACAAGCTGAAAAATCTTTAACGAGAAGCTATATAAAAAATCAATGGGCAGATCCTTGGGCTATTCAAAGGCCCAACTAACTAACACAACTTCTTCAAAATCCAACAACCTTCCTGTCTTGAAAATGATTTTTAATGTTTCAAATTATTGGCTATGGATATATTACCATAGTAAATTTTATTTATTGTACTTTCTTACACGTTTTCAAATTATTCAAAATAAAATCTCTAGATGCTTGCATATACACTTTTCTATTTTTATAATTTTATTTATTTTACTTTCTTACAGAAATTTTATCTATTATATTAATTAAATATATCTAAAACATGTTTAAGTAAAGTTTTAGGAGATAAGTTTGCTTTAAACTTAGAATATTATCCCTTTTTTTGCTATTCTAATTTTTTTGTTTTATGGTATAAAATATCAAACAAGTTGTAAAGTAAATTCCATAGTAAAACAATTTAAAAAATATATCCTCATTTTAAAAACAATGCAATGTTACTACTAGTTTAAGGGGTGAAGATTCTCTCTCGTGTTTGACGTTTTCTTTAATTACAATGTAGTAAATAAATTAACATTTGTACGGTGTGACTTATATATACCCAACCAGCCAACAACCTCCATTCCTAAAACCTTTCACACCACACAAAAGAATAATTTTTAATCTTCAAAGCCTGTTGATCCAAACAAAAAAAAACCCTTCAAAACCTGTCTAATTTACAATCTGTAGAGTATATATGTAAATGTTACATTTGTAATTAGATAATTCCTAGTACCTCTACTCTAATCTATATATATATTGTAATTACTTAATCTAATGAGAATTATCTTAAACTCTAAACCTATATGGTATCAGAGCCTCCGATACTTAAATCTTTAAAAAATTTCGGCCGCCACTCTTCTTTTCAAACTCTTTCTCACACAAACTTCTTCACCAACGAAAAATGTCTTTTCCTCCGGCCACCACAAACGAAACCATCATGGTTTCCAATAACCAGAATCTTCTCAATGTCAATATGACGAATGTTACCAAACTTACGGCATCCAACTTTCTCATGTGGAGTCGTCAAGTTCATGCGTTGCTAGATGGCTATGATCTTGCAGGCTATCTTGATGGTTCAATCGAGATACCACCTCCAACCAGCACCACCAATGGCGTCATCACGGTTAATACGTCATACACCGTCTGGAAGCGTCAAGATAAACTCATTTACAGTGCATTACTGGGTGCAATCATGGTCTCCATACAGCCGATTCTGTCCACCACCACAACATCGGCTCAGATCTGGTCCACATTATCTTCTACCTATGCGAAGCCAAGTAGGGGTCATATAAAACAGCTGAAACAACAGATCAAGCAATGGTCGAAAGGAACAATGTCAATCGATACGTACTTTCAAGGATTCACGACCAGATTTGATCAACTAGCACTTCTCGGAAAGGCCATTGATCATGAAGATCAAATTGAATATGTGTTGGAGGGATTGCCAGAGGAGTACAAGCAGGTTGTTGATCAGATAGAGGGACGTGATTCACCTCCATCACTCACTGAAGTTCATGAGAAGCTTCTCAACTTTGAAGTAAAACTTCAATCAAAGGCTGCTGCTCCATCAAATACTCCTATCACTGCTAATGCTGTCAACTATCGTGGTTCATCTAACAACACCAACACCAATCGTAACAACTCCCAAGGTCAAAACCGCAACAACAATCGTAACAACCAAACGTGGCAACAACAACAATTTACTCCACGCAATGATCAGGCTGCTCCTCGCGGGTATCAAGGTCGTTGCCAAATCTGCGGCATACATGGTCATAGTGCTAAACGCTGCTCCCAACTCCAGCTTCCAGGTCCTTCTTATACCTCGAGCTCACGCCCGTACTCACCATCTCCGAGTTCGTGGCAGCCTCGTGCAAACATGGCGGTTGCACAGTCATACAATCCAAACAATTGGATCCTTGACAGCGGTGCAACACATCATCTCACTACCGATCTGAATAATCTCTCTCTCCATCAGCCATACAATGGTGGAGAAGAGGTTACCATTGCTGATGGGACGGGACTCGCCATCTCGCATAGGGGTTCCACTTCTCTCAACACTTCCTTTCGCTCACTTGCCTTAAATGATATTCTCTGTGTTCCAAACATCCATAAGAATCTGATATCAGTTTATCGCCTGTGTAATACTAATAATGTGTGTGGAATTCTTTCCTGCACACTTTCAGGTGAAGGATCTCAACACGGGAACTCGATTAATCCAAGGCAGGACTAAGGACGAGTTGTACGAGTGGCCGGTTACCTCGAAGAATACCATCTCTCTGTTCGCTTCACCGACACCAAAAACATCACTCTCCTCTTGGCATTCTCGACTGGGGCACCCCTCTTTACCTATTTTGCAAAATGTTGTTTCTCGATTCTCATTACCAATAAACTCTTCTTCACAAAAACAGCTACCATGTTCTCATTGCCTCATTAATAAAAGCCACAAACTTCCCTTTCACTCAAACACAATAACCTCTCATCATCCTCTTGAGTACATTTACACAGACGTGTGGACTTCACCCCTTTTGTCAATTGACAACTTCAAGTATTATTTGATCCTTGTTGACCATTACACACGATATACATGGCTATATCCACTGCGCCAAAAGTCACAAGTTCGGGAAACATTCATTGCATTCAAGGCCCTGGTCGAGAAACGATTCCAATACAAAATCCGTACCTTGTACTCGGATAACGGAGGAGAGTTTGTAGCGCTGCGTCAATTCCTCTCCACCGAAGGCATATCACATCTGACGTCTCCGCCGCATACTCCAGAACACAACGGAATCTCAGAACGGAAACATAGACATGTGGTGGAAACGGGATTGACTCTCCTTCATTAAGCGTCCATACCGACCAAGTATTGGACCTATGCGTTTGCTGCTGCCGTTTACTTGATTAATCGGCTTCCTACTCCTGTGATTGCTCATCAAACGCCGTATGAGAAGCTCTTCCATCAATCCCCAAATTACTTGAAGCTGCGTGTGTTTGGGTGTTTGTGCTTCCCATGGTTACGCCCTTATACGAGTCATATATTGGAGAGTCGCTCAACATCTTGCGTGTTTATTGGCTACTCGCTCACTCAAAGCGCCTACCTCTGCTTGGATGTTGCCACGGGTAGGATCTACACATCGAGACATATTAAATTTGTAGAAGACAAATTTCCATTTGATAAGACGGACACAAAGCGGGGAGAAAATTCGGAACCACCGTTGTTTCCGATTCACGCGCCACCCACGCCAGTTCCGATCTCAGCGCCGCCACTCGTACCGTCTTCGTCCTCCTCGCCCCCGAGCCAAGGTCCTCACCTCTCATCGTCATCAGGTTCAGTTCAGGCCTCTATGGACATGTCTGCTGTCCAAAGTCCTACAGTGGGCTCTCTCTCTCCAGGCCCAGCAAACACAAATGGATCTCAAGCCCAAACCGAATGTTTCTCCAGCCCATCTCAATCAGCCTCAAACCCAGAAATCCAGCCCACACCCACTCAAACCAACACATCGTCTTCAACTTCTTCCTCCTCCATCACGCCTCCACCTCCACCTCCACCACCACCACCTCCACCAAATAATCACCAAATGAGAACCCGAGCCAAAAATAATATCGTAAAACCCATTCAGAAACTCAACCTTCTAGCCACAACCACAAATACCACACCACATATACCCACAACCGTGAAAAAAGCAATGCGAGATCCTAATTGGCGACATGCCATGGGAGATGAGTATAATGCTCAAATTCGAAATCATACATTTAATTTGGTTCCACCGGCACCAAATCAAAATGTTATTGATACCAAGTGGATCTTTACTCTGAAATACTTACCTAATGGTGTCTTTGATAGGTACAAAGCGCGTTTGGTGGCTCGGGGGTTCAATCAACAACACGGTCTGGACTATGCTGAAACATTTAGTCCTGTCGTCAAGTCTCTCACCATTCGCCTGGTTCTCCAGCTTGCTGTCAATCAATCCTGGAGTATCAAGCAACTTGACGTAAATAACGCTTTTCTCCATGGTACCCTTACGGATGAAGTCTATGTCTCACAGCCGCCAGGATTTATTGATCAAGACCGACCGCATCATGTCTGCAAACTCAACAAAGCGTTGTATGGCCTTAAGCAAGCCCCACGCGCATGGTATCAGGAGTTGAAGCACTTTCTATGTCAAATGGGCTGCCACAACTCTGTTGCCGATACTTCGGTCTTCATATATCTTCAACGTTCTCACATCATCTATGTTTTGGTCTGTGTAGACGATATAATTCTTACCGGAAGCAGTCAGACACTCCTCACCGATTTTATCAACGCACTTGGCGCTCCATTCTCACTCAAGGATCCCACAGATTTAACTTACTTCTTGGGCATTGAGGTAACTCGAACTTCTAAAGGGATTCATTTAATGCAGAGAAAATATATTGTTGATTTGTTGACAAAGGTGAAGATGTTGGATGCAAAACCAGTAACCACGCCTATGGCTCCTCTCCCAAAACTCTCTTTGCATGCCGGAACGGCACTTGATAATCCTAGTGAATACAGAACGGTTCTCGGCAGTCTTCAGTATCTGTCGTTCACACGTCCGGATATTGCATACAGTGTGAATCGGCTCTCTCAGTTTATGCATCGGCCAACGGACATTCATTGGCAAGCTGCTAAACGCATACTCCGCTACCTTGCTGGCACTTTATCACATGGTATCTTCCTCAAATCTAACTCCCCGATCAACCTTCATGCTTACTCCGATGCCGATTGGGCAGGTGACTCCGACGATTTTGTTTCCACCAATGCTTATATCTTATTTCTGGGCTCAACACCCATTGCTTGGTCCTCGAAGAAACAAAAAGAAGTGGCTCGTTCTTCCACGGAAGCAGAGTATAGGTCCGTCGCCAATACCGCTGCCGAGATACGCTGGGTCTGTTCACTATTGACGGAACTTGGTGTCAAGCTGCCTCACACTCCTGTGATTTACTGTGACAATGTAGGTGCAACGTATCTCAGTGCAAATCCAGTTTTTCATTCCCGGATGAAACACTTGGCATTGGACTTCCACTTTGTTCGGGATAATGTACAATCCGGAGCCTTACGGGTGTCACACGTTTCGACGAAAGACCAGCTAGCCGATGCTCTAACAAAACCATTGCCTCGACCACAATTCATCGAACTCATGAGCAAGATTGGAGTACGACAACTCCCTCCATCTTGAGGGGGTGTGTAGAGTATATATGTAAAGGTTACATTTGTAATTAGAAAATCCCTAGTATCTCTACTCTAATCTCTATATATATTGTAATTACTTAATCTAATGAGAATTATCTTAGACTCTAAACCTATACAATCTATTCCTACTGTTATAAATAAATCGACCAACAAATATTTTTAATCTTCAAGCACCGTTTTACCAGAAGAAACCAACACTTTAGGATGGAAAAGCAGTGGAGTTCTGGTCTTTTCAGTTGCATGGAAGACGGCAACACTGGTTAATTATAATTTTTTTTAAATAAATAAATCTTTATATATATATATGTAGTTCTGTTGTTATTATGATTTAATATTTTGTTCCTTTTGATATGCGTTGGATCAGCTTGCCTCACATGTTTCTGCCCGTGCATCACTTTTGGACGGATCGCGGATATTGCCGACGAAGGAAGTACCGGTACACCATACATACAAATATGATCTATATATATCCTTTTATTCATATATATATTTGTGTGGGTATTCATGTAATGTAACGTGTATAAATGTAGGCTGTGGTAGATGTGGGATATTTTACGGACTGATATGTTGTGTGGTTGGCTTACCATGCTTATACTCATGCACTTACCGGACCAAGATCCGAGAAATATTCCAGTTATCGGAGTCTCCATCTTCGGATTGCCTCACTCACTTATTTTGTGAATGTTGTGCTCTTTGCCAAGAATACCGTGAACTCAAAAGCCATGGTTTTGATCCTTCTATTGGTAAATGCATTGTCTCATCCCAAATTTTTTTCTCTCAAATGATAATTAGTGTTTATTATTATTATTATTATTATTATTGAATGTTCACTTTTCTTATTTTGGTGTAACAGGATACAATGCGACTATGATGATGGCTCCTCCTACGGGTCAACACATGAAGGGTTAATTTAAAAGTTGTACAGCATGTTTTGCAATATGATTGGAATTTAATAAGTGGATTAATAAATACAACACTTTTAAGTGTGGGATATTTTGTTTAGCACATATTATTTCACTTTTGTAAAATTTTTAATGCTAAAATAAACCTTTATATGTATTTAGTAAATCAAAGAAAATTATATTACTGGTATTAAATCAAAGATATTTTTTTTAGAAGTGATGTGGCCGATGAATAAGAGATTAAGCTGTAAGAATGTAATGATCTACCCAAATTACGTATGTAAGAATTTATAAACCCACATTTAAGAGAATACGAGTTTATATATATATATATATATAAGAGTTGACTAGCGACTACATTTAGAGAGGATGTGGTCGAAGAAAGTGGTTTTTGTTGTAAGAACGTAATTATATGAACACATTTAAGAGAATACAAATCTTGTTTTAAAAAGGGTTATTTAAAAAAGATTGACTAAACATGAACTTGCATGGGTACAATTCAATTTTAGCATACTTCTTATTTACCATTATCAATTTTAGCATAATTTATGTATACTATGAATAGTTTTCAGAAGTCAATTGTAGTATATGGTTAAAAAGTGCATAATTAAATTTTCAATACACACATTTCTGAATTTGATATAGGGGTTAAAAAGTGCCTCTGAATTTTTTTTACTACATACTAGTTTTAACAGTTTATAGTTGGGTTATTACTTACCAGATTATAATTAACAGTTTTTAACTATAAACGCTGATGCAAATTTCAAAAGAGAAAATCCCTTACAACCCGAAACACCGACGGATATTTCGGCAAAGCCCGACTCTTTCTCTGGCAAAATCTACATCTGTTGCTGCCATAATAACCTCTGGCTCTTTGAAATCATTTTCAAGACAAGGAAGGTTGTTGGATTTTGAAGAATCGGGTGCTCGGTCCGGGCCTAGCGATTTATGTCGAAGCTCGCACAACTTCTTCAAAATCTAACAACATTCCCTGTCTTGAAAATGATTTTCAAAGAGCCGGACCGAGCGTTAGGTGGGAATCGGGCGCTCGGTCGGGGTGATTTTTTCAAAAATCGAAATAAACCGGGGAGTAATTTTTTTAACAATTTAATATATTAGTTTAAATTTTTTAAAATATATATTTTAAAAAATACAAACTGAGGTTGTATCTTTTATTAGCAGATACATAATCAAAGTTGACGGCAACGTAGTCGGTAAAGCTCCTTGTTATTTGGGAGGAGGTTGCGGGTTCGACTTTACCGAACCTGTTTTTATGCATTTTTCCTTATTTTCTTTTATGAAGGGCAATATGGCCATCTTTCTCACACGACTTTATCTCTTCAGGAACCCTATCTATGGTCGTCGGTTGTTTTTACCTGGTTTTTCACCTTTTCCATCTCATTTTTAACTGGATTTAACAAAAAACTAATAGATCTAACATCAAACATCATTTTTAGGACCAAAAATTCGAAATTTTTGAAATTTATTCCGCTTTAACTCTAATTTAGCATACTCGCGGCGGAGGTTTGCTGCCGAGCGAATTTCTGGCAAGTAATCTGCCTCCACGCCTGCGTTTTCGAACAATAGTATATACCATGATAAATTTATTATATACTTATAATTCATTAAGATTTTTCATAGAAATAAAATCTTTAAAATGTTGCATATACACTTTTCTATTTTTATATTTGTATTTATTGTATTTTCTTACAGAAAATTTATCTATAAACTGTACGATTTTTGAACTATCTCGAGATGGACTTGTTTCGAACGTGTCAAAGTATTTTGCACCCATATAAGAAAGGCGGAGATAAGATGTACTTCTAAATCGACACATACAACAAACTTAAAAACATAAGTCTTTTGCGGGGAAAACTATTTACCGTCGCAGAAATTGGCGAGTTGTTGAGACACCTCAACAACTTGCTCTCAAACTGCCACTCATATTGGTAATCCTCAATATTGTGCACCCTAAACGTGGCAGCGCGATACCTCGGTATCCCGGCAGCGCCGGCATTGGTAGCGTTTAGACGGTATGTCAACGGGCACTCAGCTTCCGCAACAATTCCTCTCCGGATCGATGCTTCTGCTACTCTAAAATGACTGATCGCTCCGGACCACCCTGGAACTGGATTTGTGCCGAAGAGGTACGCTCTAACGGCGTTTATCAGCCACTGTATGGATAGTTCTTCGTTCACCGCAATTAAGTCACAAGCTCTCAAAAGAGCCCTTAGCTGGCCTGTGAGAGCAATGGCCCAACAAACCTCAGTTGCACCTTGATTGAAAACTCAGCCCATCAACAAGCCATCTCTGTGCGTATAGCGGTGACTCCTGGAAAAACGCAAACTTTATTTAAGTAAAAGCAAGATTCAACGCAACAAAAATCCAAAAATCAGAATTTCTCTGCCTAGACGCACGATAGTTCAAGAAAAAAATACCTCGACCCCATAACCATCGCCAGATTCAACCAAAGTTTAAAACTTTATAGAAAAAACGCAAAAAAAAACACTCAAACACAAAGTTTCAACCAAAGTTTCAACCTTTATTTACCTATAATATAGAAACAGTAGACCCACAAACAGAAACGCACAAAAAAACACTCAAACACAAAGATTCAACCAAAGTTTCAACCTTTATTTACGTATAATATAGAAACACTCCCACAAACAGAAATGCAAAAAAACACTCAAACACAAAGATTCAACAAAATATTCAACGAAAGTCTCCAACTTTAACATACATTTCGCAAAAACGTAGAAATCAGAAACGTCGAAAACACACGGAAACCCGATTTTGTCTGTGCTAAAACCCCCTAAACCATATAAAGAAAGACGAGTGACTGTATTTATATATCTTCTCGTTTGGGCCATATATAGGGCTTCAAACGGGCCACTAACCCGGCCCATTTTCCAACGTTTTTTTTTCCGTCACAAATTGATCCTTTAAATAATGTTTCATATTTCTGTCTTTTTTTATTACTTTTTATAAAATTTCATGGCCGAAAATAAATGTGCGGCAGACGATATCGTGCTCGTAATCGTGGGAGCCCATGAACAAACTTTTCATGTTTTGCTGACTGGTTTGAGAAGTTACATGACCACGTCATCAGAAAAATGATGCATCAGACGAATCAGACGCATCAGATGTCTGGTCAGACGTGTCATCAGAAGACATAAGTTTATGGAAAGTATATATATTCAAGGGGGACGTCTTGAATATATTACTTGGAGATAAACCTCAAGGAAAAAGGAAGATTGAACCTATTTGGAAGACTTGATGGGATATGGAAATATTAGGTAGATTAGGATCAATCAAAAAGAAAGATTTCCTCTTGGCTTTAGGAAACTTGTTAGGATGTCAACTTGGAGAGTTAGGCACGAAATCCTTTAAGTATATTGTCTCTTGGGTCAAGAAAAACATCCCTTAAGACGTGTGAGTCAGTTTGACAAGTGTTGTAGCCGTTTGGCATTTTCAATTGATTGATTTTCCAAATCTGTCTTTCTCCTCTTCCTTAAAAATTGCTTGCTGGAACTGCCAAGGGTTGGGGAATCCCTTGACAGTACACCGGCTCAAAGAAATCCGACAGCGGGCTAAACCGGACATCTTCTTTTTGTCGGAAACAAAAAATCCCAATGCGATGGTGCTGAAAAATTTGGAAGGCTTAGGCTACTCAAAATCTGCACTAGTTCCACCGCATAGCACAGCAGCTGGAGGCTTAGCTCTGTTCTGGAATGAGGACTTAGATCTGGAGCTAATATCCTCCTGTAACAATTTCGTTGACACAAAAATTATGTTTGAGAGAAAATCAATCAATTGAAAATCTGAGAATAATTAACTTCAAACCTTACTATAGTTAATGTGGAAAATGGTCCAATTCCTCACATTTCTGATACAAGGCTGAGTTAAAATATGCGAAAGTTTGTTTTTTTTTTTTTCGGGCTGTGAAGGTTACTCTCTGGTAGTTTGCAATTAACAATTCTCGCGTTAAGTGAAACGCCGATGCAAATTTCAAACAAAAACCTTACATCCCAAAACACCGTCGGATCTTTCGGCCGAAGTCTGTTGATACGTTAGAGAATTGAACGTTCATGCTTTTGTATGGGTGTGTGACAAGTCAAATATTTTTTGATTATTAGTATTTTTTTTTTTGTAACAATTTGATTATTATTAGTATTAAATCAAAGATATTAGTTTTTTTCAAGAACGTGCCTGATGTATAAGAGAATTGGTTGTAAGAGCGTAATTATCTATCAGAATAGGTTATGAAAGAATTTATGAACACACATTTAAGAGAATACGAGTTAAAAAAAGAAGAAGGGTTAACTGCATTTAGAGAGGATATTATTTAATTAGAAGAAATGTGGTCGATGAATAAAAAGTTTTTTTGTTGTAAGAACGTAATTATCTAGAGAAGAAATTCATGAACACATTTAAGAGAATAAGATTTATTTTTCCTCGCCGGCAACTAATAACACGGAGCAAATGTTTCCTTGGCTCCCTGAAATCTGGAAGTGTCAGATCGCTCCAAAACTGAAAATCTTCTTATGGAAAATTCTACAAAATGCTATTCCTAGTGGAGAGAACCTATTAAATCGAGGAGTACTAGATGCCGCGTGCTGTGCTAGATGTGGAGAATTGGAATCCTCAAGCCACATCTTCCTCCACTGCAATTTTGCCAAAGAGGTTTGGGAATCCTTTCCTTTCTTGGTGAATGTAAACGCATAAACAATTCCTGATGTGGCATCGGGACTCATTGAAGCAAAGCAATGGATTTGCCTCCCACCCACAGGAATCACAACAGGATCGATGTTCCCGTGGATACTCTGGAATTTATGGATAGCGCGCAACCAATTGATTTTCGAATCTCGCCATTTCACGGTAAAAGAAACGATTACTAAGTCTATCAGGGACGTAAGAGAATGGCATGCAGCACAAATCAATGAATCAAATCCAGTTATTGATGCTTACCAAGGAATCTCAGCTTCAATCGGGAGAGCAAGGGTAACGTGTCACACGGATGCAGCATGGCGAAGCGACACAAAATCGGCAGGATTAGGGTGGATTTTCCAGGATAAAGATGGAACCATCATAGAACAGGGAGCGCAGAAAGAAACACCAGTCCTCTCACCTCTTATGGCGGAAGCTCTGGCGATGCTCTCGGCGGTGAAGCTTGCTCACCGGAAAAACTGGAGACAAATCAGATTTTGTTCTGACTCACAAGTGCTAATCGAGGCCCTAAACTCCAACAAGCACCAGAAGGAGATTTATGGAGTGATTTTTGACATCAAAAAGCTCTCATCCTCCTTCGATTCTATTTCTTTTCGTTTTGTTCAAAGATCGGCAAATGTTTTGGCCGATACACTGGCAAAAAGAGTCCTTTACTCTTCCTCCGCTATATTAACTGAAGTTTGAGCCCATTAGGCTGTTAATGAGACATGTTTTAGTTGATAAAAAAAAAAAAGATTTATTTTTTAAAAAGGGTCGACTACATCTAGATTTTTTTTTGAGAAAGTATGTGGCCAATGAATAAAGATTTTGGTTGTGAAAACGTAATTATATACCCTCAACAGAACAGGACTCGAGAGGATGGTTTTTTGTTTGAAGTCTGGCTTGGTACAAATAACTTTTGAAATCTTAACCAGTTGCACAAGTCAAAGTCATTCAACTTCTGACCTATCGAATTAAATTATACAAATAACTTTGGAAATCTTAACCATTTGCACAAGTCAAATTCATTCAAGTTCTGACCAATCAATTAAATTATACCCATGTACATCATCATGCATAATTCATGTTTACTGTTATCAATTACTATTGTATTAATAGTTTTCAATTGTTCAAAAAAAAAAATGGTCCAATACACACATTCTGACATAGGGGGTTAAAAAGTGCTTATGAATTTTTTTTTATTACTGACTAGTTTTAGTTTACTTGTATAGTTGGGTTACTACTTGCTAGATTACAATTAACAGTTTTAACTATCGTTTCTCGCGCGTTTCAGAGGAACACTGATGCAGATTTCAAAAGAAAAAAACTCTTACAGCCCGAAATACCGGCATATCTTTCGGACAAGCCCGGCTTTTTCTCCGGCAAAATCTACATATATGTTGCCGCCGTAACAATTCATTTTCTTTCTTTCTTCGGATACCATTATTGCTAATTCAAGACAAGTATAGGAAAAAATTGTAGTTTAGTATAACAATTCTCATCTAATCAATTGAAAATTGCTTTAAGAATAAACTTAATCATACATAGTTTTTTTTTTTTTTTTTGAAGAAGGTTTGCAATTTTTAACCACACATAGTTAAGTGTGTGATATTTTGTTTAGCACATATTATTTCACTTTTGTTAATTTGTTAATGTTAAAATATTCAATTTGTCAGTCTAATTACCTAAAATAGTACTTTTCTTAATCTATTAGTTTAATAAGCAAATACTAAAGCCTAATTAGATGACAAGTGGGGCAACACAAGACGATGAAATTCAGCTCTTTGACAATTCATTAAAAAAGTACAATAATTTTATTTATTGTACTTTCTTACATAAGTTATCTATAATATTAATTAAATTCATCTAAAACGCCTTTAAGTAAAGGTTTAGAAGATAAGTTTACTCTAAACTTAGAATATTATCCCATCTTTTTTGCTATTCTAATATTTTTTATGGTATAACATATCAAACAAGTTGTAAAGTGTACTTTCCATATTAAAATAATTTTAAAAAGATTTCCTCATTTTAACAACAAGTGCAATGCATGTTACTAGTTCTAGAGGTGAAGATTATCTCTCATTTTTTGACGTTTTTCTTTAATCACAAGGTTTCTGATTATCCAAAAGTGCAAGGTGTGACTGGTGTCTAATAGACAGCATTCAAGCACTTATATATAACCAACCAGCCAACCTCAACCTTTCACACCATACAAAAGAATAATTTTAATCTTCAAAGCCTGTTGATCCAAACAAAAAAAACCATTCAAAACCTGTCTATTATAAATAAATCGACCACCAACTATTTTTAATCTTCAAGCACCGTTTTACCAGAAGAAACCAACACTTTAGGATGGAAGACCAGTGGACTTCTGGTCTTTTCAGTTGCATGGAAGACGGCAAAACTGGTTACAAATTTTTAAATAAATAAATATTTATATATATATATATATATATATTTAGTTCTGTTGTTATTATGATTTAATATTTTATTCCTTTTGATATGCGTTGGATCAGCTTGCCTCACATGTTTCTGCCCATGCATCACTTTTGGACGGATCGCGGATATTGCCGACGAAGGAAGTACCGGTAAGTCATCATAAGTATATGATGTATATTTATTAAAAAAAAAGAAAAGTATATGATGTATATAATTTTGCGTGAGTATTCACAGGGCCGGCCCTGAGCCCAAGCAGGCCAAGCACATGCTTACGGCCCTATTTTTATATATACAATTTTCGGCCCTCAATTTATAGAAATTGTCTTTAGTTTAGTGGTAGGTGATGTTCTTTGAGACCTATAGTTCATGGGTTCAAACCTCAAATATGCAAAATAATTTTTTTTAATAAACCAAACTAGCCCATTTTTAATTTGGGCTTGCGGCCTTTAAAATCTCAGGGCCGGCTCTGAGTATTCATGTAACGTGTATAAATGTAGGTTGTGGGAGATGTGGGATATTTTACGGACTGATATGTTGTGTGGTCGGCTTACCATGCTTGTTCTCATGCACTTACCGGACCAAGATCCGAAGCAAATTAAGGTTACCGGAGTCTCCAGCTTCGGATTGCCTCACTCACTGCTTTTGTGAATGTTGTGCTCTTTGCCAAGAATACCGTGAATTCAAATTCATTCAAGTTCTAACCAATCAATTAAATTATACCCATGTACATCATCATGCATAATTCATGTTTACTATTATCAATTACCATTGTATGAATAGTTTTCAAATGGTGTTCAAAAAAAAAAAAAAAAAGGAAAATGGTCCAACACACATTTCTGATATAGGGGGTTAAAAAGTGCCTCTGAATTTTTTATATTACATACTAGTTTTAGTTTAATTGTATAGTTTTGGGTTACTACTTACCAGATTACAATTAACAGTTTTTAACTAAAATTTCTCACGCGTTTAAGAGAAACGGTGATGCAAATTTTAAAAGAGAAAACCCCTTAAAGCCCGAAACACCGACGGATCTTTCGGCCAAGCCCGGCTCTTTCTCCCGCGAAATCTACATCTGTTGCCGCCGTAACAACCTCCGGCTCTTTGAAATTAGCTTTCCTGCTCAACTCCTCGAAAGAGTCGACCACGTTCTGCAACCGAGCGACGAACTCTATGAGGAGAGACGCGAACGTTGCGAGAGACAACGCACTCGCGCTCTCGTACGTCTTCGTCGTCTCTACCAGCGGGGAATCTCCGTTCGTCGTCGTCTCGGGATGCGGCGGAAGCACAAGCCGTGCAGGCCACGATACCTGCTTCGAGAGAGTAGGCCTGTGGTTCAACGGCTCACGGTGATTCTTCTCCCCCCAGCTCTTAGGTATCTCCAGAACAGCCTCGCTTAGGGATTTGAAGGCGTAGATTGGAGACTCGTGGTTCTCTGGTGGATCTGAATCTTCGAGGGAGAGCAGTTCTTGAGGCTCCGACTGTGATTCCTTTGATCGGTTTCCGATCTCCCAGCATTCGGAATTGACGAGGAGGTAAGATTTCTTGTCGATCTTGTGCTGTAGTTCTTCGGCAGCTAGATGTACTTCAAAGAGAATGTCCACTGGTCCTAGCTTCTCCATCTTCTTCACTTTTTCACCAAGCTCTCTCAATAGCTTGGCTCCTTCTACCCCCACTCTCTGAAGTTCTTGACGGAAAACTTGTCTTCGTTCCTCTGGTGCCTGTCAAAAATGTTTGGAGATTATGAGCGACTGATTTGTTGTCCCGATTGTATTGAAAAATTAAATTCACAAATATCTGGATCTCTCTTTAGTATCATAAACGTTGAAGCTAGAGGTGAAAACGTTACCTGGATTTCTGAGAGAATGCAGCCGTGCAATGCCATCACAGTGAATGCACAATGCTTGAGAGCGCCGCTGAGCTTGACGTAGTTCTGCCATGGATAGTTAAATGACCTGTATGGTCCGTGAGGCGGCTCCCATATTGCGAAACTCATCTTTGCAATCACCACAGAGAGAAAATACAAACAAACTAATTCAGAGACGAGAAGCAATGGGAAGAAGGAAACAGATTTTTTTAAAGATGATGATTCCGCAATGACAAAATACCAGAGACTCTTCTTGGCTGGTTGACTCAACCGCTGATCTGTAACCCTTGTAAACCGGATCCTCTGAGGCTTGGTACGTGAGGATTTTGGATGGGATCCTCTCGTATTCAACACAGCGTAAGTATCCGTTGACACAACCTTGTAAAAGACCAAATGAAAGCATCAGTCAAGCATCTTCTCGAGAGACTCGGAAAAGCCAGAACCTTTGATTACTACTGACCTTCAAGAGAAGTCGCGACATTCATGAAATTCTTCACAACAAGGTTATGAAGATCCTCTCCAGCCCAAATAGGATAGATAAACATATTGACACCTAAACTAACGCCAGCGCCAAGAGCTATAAGCAGAAACCGGGAGATAGCCACTTCTATGAACTGCCCTGTTCTGAACCCAGATATCAGAATATAACAATACGTAAGCAAGAAAACCCGGAAACCGTATTCATAGGCTTTCATCGACGGGTATAGTTTCATGAAAGTTGCAATGAACCCTGAAACAAAGAGACGCCTATATAAGCAGAGAGACANGGAAAAAATGCAGAACACACACCAATGCAAAAGATACTAATGGTGCAGAAGAGCTCTTCCCAGTCTCCGGTTAGCGTGGAAAGCTCGGCCATTCCGAGGGCGAGACCTCCAGCTGATAAAGTCCCGAGCGCTCGATTAAACCCTTTGCTTAGAGTTGCTCCTATTAGAACCAACAAAGAGTCATCACAACGCAGAGCTTTATGCACTAGTTCTCTTAAACCAAAAAAAAAACGATTCTTAGAGATGTAATTAGCTAAACGATTACAGTAATC
The DNA here is from genome assembly GCA_020283515.1 of Alliaria petiolata. Classification (NCBI taxonomy): domain Eukaryota; kingdom Viridiplantae; phylum Streptophyta; class Magnoliopsida; order Brassicales; family Brassicaceae; genus Alliaria; species Alliaria petiolata. The sequence continues at coordinate 198,021,993 of JAHZTW010000001.1, read as the reverse complement.
GTCAATTCCAGTCAAACCAAATCAACACTTGCCCTTTATTTTAATTTAAAAGAAGAAAACGACGAACTCAACAGCGAAAGCAACGACGCACGCCCTTTGTCTCAGAAGGAAACAAGCCAAATCCGGATAATTCCAATCGAATCATTAGTTTCCATATGAGCATCTCAATCGTGATTAAAAACCCCAAATCGCGGGAAACTAAAATCTCTAGAAAAGGAAGATAGGAGATATAATTATAGTAATTACTCACCGATCGTGAATTCGAACACGACGACGACAGTGAGAATAGCCCACACGGAGTAACGGCTGAGATCCGGGTTAGGTTCCTGGTAGAAAATCAAAACCGCGACGATCGTCAGAGCAAGCCCAATCTTCGCGGAGAAGACGATCTTTCTCGGATCAGACACCCCCATCTCCCAGGCCTTCCTCGCCACGTCTTTGGCATCCTGATAAACTCCGGAGATTCTACCGGATAGATTTTCGCAGGAACAGCAGCAGCGTAACCGCGTCCTTCCATAATTCTCGCCTTCGAGAAGATCGTTCGACTCGATGTCGGTGAACCTGAAATCGGAGAAGCCATTATTGGAAAGAAGCTTCTCGCGTTTCTCGAGTATTCCATGTCGGAAGGAACCTAGCTTCGCCGCCATTACTAATGGCGGAGAGATATTTTTGACTGACGAGAGACGAAACTGCTTAGTGGTACTACTGGTGGTGGTGGCCCTTGTAGGTGTGAAGTGAAGGGGAAGAGAAGAATAAAAACGTTAAAGCGAAAAAAAAAGAAAAAGTGGTCCATTACGAAGCAAAATGACGACGTTTTAATTCCTATTTTAATACATTTGTGTGGGCAATAATAATTCAACGAATGTAGATGATGCTACTTTAGTTACGTTACGATTCTTTGTCAACATTCAATTTGTCACTCTAATTACCTAAAATAGTATTTTTCTGTGTCCTTTTCTTAATCTATTAGTTTAATAAGCAAATACTTTACTATAAAAAATTAGATGCCAAGTGCCAACACAAGACGATGAAATTCAGCTCTTTGACAATTCATTAAAAAAGTTAATGAGATTCTAATCTCATTCCTACACAAAGATAAATCAACTTTACTTACGAAAATGACGAGTCCGTGAACATTCCAAGTTCTATTTTTTGTTTGGTAAAATTTCATTTTCTTTCCTTCTTCGGAGATGAAACTTTTTTTTTTTTTCTTCGATACCATTATTGCTAATCAAGGTACTTTAGTAGAACAATTCTCATCTAATCAATTGAAAAATGCTTTAAGAATAAACTTAATCATACATAGTCAAAGCCAGTTTTGGGACAGACAAAGCCTGCAATAGTGTGATCAAAGCTAAACATGAACAAGTATTATTTCTACTAACAAAGTGGACAAATACATGATCAGATTTTTGAGTTCAGAGTTTGATCGTATGATCATTAACCTAATCCACAGGAATTTCAACGTCCATCTCCGGTTTACAACTCCCAAAGACCTGTGACATTGGAGATTAGAAGCATCAGAATCCTAGACTACATATCGGTCTGAAAAAGACACAACATTACAGATCACTTCAATTCTCTGATGCTACAATCACAACAGTTACCTTGATGAAATCCTCAAGGGTCAAGAAAGAGTCGCTCGTGTAGCCCGCTTCGGTCAAAACCTGGCTCAGTACTTGCTACACCACAAAAGTAAAACACACGACACATGGTGAAATGAAAACACTTGTTTGCTGAGTTTGTCCATAATATCTAAGCTTAATCACTTCTCAAAACACGTGAATTTGTGAAATCTTGACGAATGGTTCTTAATTGGTAAAAGGTAAACGTGGTACACCGTTTATTACCAATCTTGTAAGACGGATGACTAAAAGTATTACCAACTTTCTTCTATACATACCTCTCTTTGCTCATCAGACATGAATGACCCTGATAAGTCCCGCAACACTTCCATGATATCATTGAAGGAGACCTTCCCATTGCCGTCCGAATCATACACTTTAAAGATCACTGAAACAAGCAGTTTAAAGATCACTGAAACAAGCAGTTCAATGATCTTTATATACTATATTTACAGTGAAAAGCCAAGAACTGCCACGAAATCGAATTTAAGAAAACTATTTACTTACGTTTAACCTTTTGTCTTAGACTTGCCTTGGCACTGAATGCAGACAAGAAAGCCACGAAATCCTTGAAGTTCAAACCATCAACCATCTTTAGCATCCTCTGTTATTTAAATCCAGCAAAATATTAAATTATTCTTATTTTATTTTTTTGGTTTTAATTAATTTTTTTTTTTTTTTTTTTTTTTTAAATTTTTTTAAAAACCTGAGATAGTGGATTCATGGCGAACTCTGGAACAGAGAGAAACTCATCAGAAGATATAAATCCCTTTGCATTCCGATCTAACTGGCAAAACCTTTGATACAGAGACAGAATTTCCTGCTGCTCAACTGAAGAAGAAAGCGAATTTGAATCAAAACCAATTACATTCCAAACAGTATAAGAGAAGAAGTGGAGGAAACTCTCACATAGATCCTGGCAATGGCTCTGAACTTCTTCGATGTCATATTGAGTCAGCATCGAGGAAGTGTTTCCCATTTTTTTTGAATTTTGATGCCTTCAAAATCTGATTCAAATCTGAAAAAAAAATTCTTAGCTCTGCCAAAATAGAAGTGAAGAAAAACCCAAATTGAGAAATTGAGCAACAAAAGGTTTTTAGAAAATCTAATTTTTCTTGTGTATATCGTAATCGATCGCCGAAGCAGAACTCAATAATTGCCATTTCTCTATGAAACCGAACAAAATTTCAGCGACGGAGCTAAAAATGTAAAATATGACGCCGTTTAGAATTCAAAGTGTAACAGATTATTTTTGGCTGAATAGCTGTAAAATTCGATTCGAATAAGAGGTAAATCACATTTGCATGTGAGATGTTGAAAATCTCAGGAAAAATTATAGATTGTTTTTCGCCAGAATTATTGCGGGATAGAGGGTTGATTCTAGAAAAAAATGACACTGATTCAAAAAATAAGATATGAATTTCTCAAACTTACTGATGTATATAAGACTCGGTGAAGCTTATCTCTTCCTTCTGCCCGCTTTTGTAATTTCCTCGTCGCAGTCGCAGGCGTTGTTGATCTGATTCTTCCGGATCGTATTCGCCGGAGATTGACCTTAGTAAAACGAAAAGGCCAAAAGGCTTAATTATTTGAAGGCCCATAATATAAGATCAAGCCCAAATTACAATTTAACCGCCGACATTTTGACGTCATCTCGTGAAAATGGAGAATGGAGTGGTGGACTCAGCTTGCGCCTTGTTCATCCGAAAATCGCTGCTTTCTCTATCGATCTTGAGTTCTTCGCTTCTCCAGCCATTGATACGTTACGATACTCTGGAGCCATGTTTTCTTCTCCCTCCTCACTTTCTTCTTCGTTGATTTCATCTTTCGTCGCCGTTACAGCGCCTCCGGTCGCCGGACCTCTGATTCCCCGCCGCGATCTTCTTTCTCTGCGTATCAGAGCTAGCTCGAATCAGAATGGTTCGGGTAATCGTTTTCCAGATAAGCTCAAATCTTTTGCCAAATCAGCGATTCTGATCGGCGCTGCTGTTTCCATGACCGGGCAATTCTCAACTTTGCCGGTGAAAGCGGAATCTCCGGTTACGACCACCGAAGAAACATTCGAGGAAGCGAAAGAAGAGAAAGTTTCGTCTGAGATCGAACCCGCTTCGCCGTTGACTGAGCTTCTAGACTCCACCCCTGAGGCGGTCCAGACGCTGAGATCACTCCTTCAGCAGAAGCTTGAGAACGGAGAAGATGAAGAAGCTCTCAAGCTATTAGAGAGGCTAGTAACCGCACAGCCAGAGGAAACAGAATGGAAGTTCTTAATGGCGAGGCTATTGGGAGAGATGGGTCGTCCGGAGAACGCGCGCCAAATGTTCGAGGAAATTCTCCAACGAAACCCACTCTCTTTCGAGGCTTTATTCGAGAACGCATTGCTCATGGACCGGTCAGGGGAAGGAGATGCAGTGCTGCAGAGGCTGGAAGATGCGTTAGCTGTAGCCGAAGCTGAGAACATGGTGAAGGAAATGAGAGACGTGAGACTGATCATCGCGCAGATACAGTTCTTGCAGAAGAACGTGGACGAAGCATTGAAGAGCTACGAGGAGCTGACGAGAGAGGATCCAAAGGATTTCAGACCGTATTTCTGTCGAGGTATGATCTATAGCTTGCTTGATAAGAACGCCGAAGCTAAGGAACAGTTTGCGAAATACAGAGAGCTTTCTCCTAAGAAATTTGAAGTTGAAGGGTACTTGAGAACGCCATTATCTAGGATGAAGCTCTTTGGTGGTGGTGAAGATAACTGAGTTATGTTAGAACATATCTCAAGAATAAGACACGGAAGACCAAATTGTTTTCCTGAGAAATTACGCTGGACTTTTTTTTTTGTTGCAAATGTTCGATGTTGAAATGAAACTCATCCAGTTATGGTTTGTTTATCTTATTTTTTTTTGGTTGACAAAAAGGTAAAACCACCGGGAACGAAGAAGAGAGAGAGAGAGAGAGAAAAAAAAGGGACTTATTTGGTATCATAATGAGAGACCGATGTTTGAGTGTAGATTCAATACATTACTCAAGCTCGTAAAACCCTTACATGAATCCACCAGTCCAAAGACTTGACATGTTTCTAAGAAAAACAAGAGCAAATCTGCACAGTCCAAAGACCATTTCATGTCTTGTATCAAAAGTTCAGTCACCTGCATCACTGAAGCAAAAAAATAAGAAAGGAACATTAAAAATCACTAATAAGTGAAACCAGTAGCTGTTGTGAACAAGGATAGCATTTGTGGTGGAGTATGAGAACATAGCAGATTTAACACTATTAACCACCAGGACATTCACAAATACTTCAAAACAGAGCAACTCCAACATCTCATAAGTGAATTTTACAAATATTCACACTTTTAGGATACTAGTTTTCTTTCGTAACAGCTTATACAAAATGGTTACTAATCACTTAGTTGATCTAGCAGACAAAGCTTTAAAAAAAGGGCCGTTCTTTGATTACTGGCAAAATACTTCTAGTAAAGACAAGTATGGAGGCTCTTGATGTTTCATATCCGGAGAACCCAAACTAGTACATAAAACATCATCATTTCAACCAAATCTCGAGCCAAAATTTTCTTACATTTTATTTTAGTTTATTAAACGGATAAAATAAAAACGAATTCTTACAGAAACAGGAACCATAACCCAGAACCAGTTACTCACCTCAGATTGATCAGGCGCAAAGCATTATTCAGCTTCAACCGCTTCAACAGCTTCAGGCTTGGGACCTGTACCCAAAAAGATCATCAACAAAACTAAAAACTTCAACACAACAGTCCAATTCATCAACCAAAATCAAGAATTAAGAACTAGTTTCAGCTCAGACCAAATCTCCATCAATTTCAATCCAATGGTTTTGCACATATCAATCCAAGGAAATCGAATTAAACGTTTTGAGCAAATCATCCGCCACTAAACAGATGAACAAAGGGAAACTCACCGTGGAGCGAGATAGGACGGTGATCTTTTCCCCAGCCGACGCCGCGAGTGGAATCGAGGTACTGCTGGACGAGATGACGGCATTTCTGGTAATGGTTGACGCCTTCGACGCGGTAACACCATTTGACCTTCTCGCGCAAGATCTTAGCCTTCTCGATTTGGATCCACTTCTCCCGAACGATGTGCTCTCTCATTTCTACCATCGCCACCGGATCCTTGTAAGGATTGGCCGGATCAAAGCCATCCGGCGCCGTCTCTTCGAACTCCGGCAACCCCTTCTTTCTCCCCATTGCTTCTTCTTCTCTGTCGTCTACCTGATTCGCATCTGGATTTTAGTTTGGACTTTAAGACCTTTTTGTTCAAAAGTACGTTTGGGCCTATTTGATTGGGTCCAATACATGGCCCAAACTTCAAGCACATCGTCGCAAGTGATTTATGTTATAAATAAATTAGAGAAAGATCATCGTGATTACGATCCTACTAAATTATTACATCAAATCAAATTATTGGACCAAAAGATAGAACTCGGTCAAAGAACAAGGTTTAAACCAAACGAACAAAAACCACAAAGCAACGACATCCTGATTCCTGGAGAAACAAAACCAGAGAGGGAAGAAGAATAACAAGAACGCCCATCTTAACTTCGAGTTTCGTCAGCCACTTGATTATGAACGAAATTGTCACCACTTTTTATCTTAAAAATTAAAATTTTAACGAAAACATGGAATTTTTTTAATGATATGTATATTTTTTTTTTTCTAAAAATGACGAGATTGTTCGTTCTGATCAAAAATATAGGCATTGTTCAACTAATATAATAAAATTTTCTAAATTGTTGAATTTTACTTGGGAAAACTTGTTTTTGTTGTCTATGACAAATGTAAAAAAAGACATACTTTTCCACATAGATAATGACAAAACATATATACGATCTTTCAAGGTTTGTAGAAAATCCACAAGGGAATTATTTTTATAAAAAAATCTAATGTGTAGACAGATTTGAAGATTTTGTGGACTCCAATTTTATGATTTTAAATTAATTAGAAGGTGAAATTTCCGGGTGTCACTTCGACCTGATTATCATATTCCTATTTTAAATGTCTAAAAGATTATTTGGAGTAAATAATATGCCAATGGGGGTATATATGTGATTCAGAAAGCTACATATATGAGGAAGAAACTCACAAGTTACACTAAAAAAATTGTAATTAATTATTCAATCCATATATATTAACTTAATTAATGGTAGAAAAATGTGATAAGTTTATTAAAATAACTACGGGCCATTATTAACCTAGCTATAAAATATAACCATCAACCATCATATAGATTAATAATGAATTACAACAAACTTTTTTACAGAATAGTGATATAGTTTTTTTTTTTTTTTTGGGTATGAAAGTGATATAGTTTTTTGGTTAAACTATATTGATATACTGTATATCCGTCATTATTATATATATATACAGAAAACAGTTCTTCAGATTTCTAACCACATATATAATATATTTGATTTAGTTAAGCTAGGCTATTCTTTATCTTAATTGACATAAAGAATATGTGGTCCATCTGTACATATAACATGTACAGATATATACGTGTGAGGGGGTCTAGAAAGCTAGAAACCCATAAACAAGGAAGGGAAAAATATGAATATTAAATTGAATCAATTGTTAAAAGTTTTTCCAATGGTAGGATTGACATTCTAATTACATATATGACCCAATCTACAAAAAAAATTCTCCCAGTAAATCTGCTTTGAATAACAATAATTAATTATTTGTATGTTTTTATAAATATAATACACACATTCTATTAGGTTGGTGGGATCTTTAACCACTCTTCCATAGTAATTGTTTTAACTTTGTCTTAATAATTAAAGTTTAAAATAACCAAGACCCGCGCGCAGGCTGCATTCTAAAAGGATTCAACCAGAAATTCCATTATTCCAATATGAATACAAATATTTTATATTATAGGATGGGTTATATATAGAACATAATCTTAAGAAAAACAGATATTGTTTTAGAATAAAACTATTTCTCCAGGCTAATCATCTCATCTTTTGGATTTATTTTCCCCTACAATTATCAGAAATGAAGCTTATTTGGCAGAAAAAAAAAGAAAGAAGAAGACAATTTACCGACAGAACCAAAGATACAATGTGATTTCTATTGTTTTCTGGGAACAAACGTTATATGAATTAATTAGACAAATATATGATTTCGCATATTTATTTATCAACCAATTATGAAATTGGGTCCACCAAATCAAATATTTTTGCTATGCTAACACAGTAACACCCGACAATCGAGGAAACATTTGCACGAAACAATTTAACGTAAAATATGAGCGATACAATATTCGAGTTATGTATAAGAGGATCGCAACGCAATCTGATCTTCTAAAATATCGATTCGAACGTATAATTATAAGCTTGTTTTCTTTTGGAACATGTACAAATTAAGCATATGTTTATTTTATTTGTATAAATGTATATTGCCGTGAGATAAACGGAAAGACAAGCGTCAAATAATATAGAGAGAGTAAGAAGGATGCAATCATGCAATGATAAAATTGGAAGCATTTTCTCTACAATCGCTATAAATTGAAGATACATATAACAGTTATAAATTTTGGCGATTAGTCTAGATTTAGATTTAGAGTTTTGATATCATAAAAAAATAGCTGATACGACCAAACAATGGAGAAGCCATGCACGCATGTTCACATTACATTGGGCATTAGGGTTTCATTCATGGTGGGTAGAATTTGGTGAAGTTGGTTGGACAAATCTCACAAAAATACATTACATGTTTCTATAATGATATTTATGCAGATATTGAGACGGACGTTATTTTATAAACGTAGTAATGTAATCTAAAAGGAACATTAATATATACGCCGACAAATATTTTATTAGACTCTATACAGTTGATATACAAGGTCATATATATACACACAAGTTTTGTAATAATAAAAAATGGGTACGTATGCGTGGATGAAATACATTGCATTGTCAAAATGTTAGCTGTAATAATCAACAGTTGAAAAAGACTACCCGTGGCCGCTTCTCCCTCAAGATCGGTATTCGGTACACAAATCATTTCTTACTTTAATATATAGTTTAGTTATATATATGTGAATATATAAACCCCATCTATATCACATTATTGAAAAGCTTTTTGCTGTCGATCTCCTTCGTTCTCTTCAAGGGAGAAGAAGATAACTATTTTTTTTCTTTGTTGCATCGAATTGAGATTAGTAAAGAGACAACAACAAAAATGGAAGAAAATCTTCCTCCGGGGTTTAGATTTCACCCTACAGACGAGGAGCTCATAACGCATTATCTTTGTCGGAAAGTCTCCGATATAGGATTCACCGGTAAAGCTGTCGTCGACGTTGATCTCAACAAGTGTGAACCTTGGGATTTGCCAGGTAATTATATACTTTGATCATTTATATAGCAGTATATTTTTTTATGTATATAATTATATCATCTTCAATTAAATTGTGTAATAATACTAATAAATTCATAAGAATATGTGAGTACGCTTCCTTTAATTTGTTCTAGTGTTTTTGTCTACATGTATTTCTTACAATAATTTTAGAAAATATATAATAATATTAAATTTAAAATCAATCATGTCTTCGGCAAATAGGATATAAATGGATTGATCATACCATTTAATATCAATAAAAGACGTAACATACGTACATATAACAATATATACCACTTGATATTACTAAATATAAATGAAACCATATACACATTAGTTTGTTACTTTGTTTTAGTAACCATATTCCTCATTTCTATGGGAGAGTAAATTAATTAGGTTCTCTATATAGGTGCATCTAGCCTACCAAACATGTGGAGACTGGAGACTATATATATACACATATGTAATGTATATATAAATTCTCTAGATAGATGGCGTATAGTTTAGTTATTATACATTTATACTTGAATTGTTATTATATTGCAGTTATCGAAAAAAAATGTTAGTATATGGAGGTCACTGTGATATGACTAAAATAATGTGTGAATACTTGTGCATATGTGCAGCCAAAGCTTCAATGGGAGAGAAAGAGTGGTACTTCTTCAGCCTAAGAGACCGAAAATACCCAACCGGTTTAAGGACAAACCGAGCAACTGAAGCCGGTTATTGGAAAACCACCGGTAAAGATAAAGAGATCTACCGAACCGGAGTGCTGGTTGGGATGAAGAAAACCCTAGTTTTCTACAAAGGAAGAGCTCCAAAGGGTGAGAAAAGCAATTGGGTTATGCACGAGTACAGGCTCGAGAACAAACAACCCTTCAAACCCGCTAAGGTACATATACATGTTTAGAAGATGTTATCAAACTACTTGGAAGTTAGATGAAATGTTTTAATCAAAGTTAAATTCAATAAAAGATAATATAATATACATTCAGGCTCAGCTCAATACTATATTGGTCCATGTTCAATATATAGACCCTAATTTTATATGCATATATGATGAATTAAAAATATCAACTCTTAATTTGTTTAACAAAACTACATGTATTCTATGCATTTTAGACTTTTTAAAATGTTATGGACCATGTGTTTTTTGCACTTTTGACACATGCCACGAACCGGACATGTTTACATTCAATTTTAATATTGGACCAAATATCCACCTAGAAAATGGATGTACCAGTTTCGTGCTTAAAAATAGTATATAGTTGATTTTAATTTTCAGAAATGTTTAAGTGTAGTATCAACTGTATACATACAAAAAATATACATATGTACATTAATTACAAACTAATACATGATCTTGATCATCTAAATTTTCAGGAGGAATGGGTAGTGTGTAGGGTTTTCCGAAAGAGCACAACAACAAAGAAACCACAAGAACAACAACCTCAATCATCTTTTGGATCTCCATGCGATGCAAACTCATCAATGGCAAATGAGTTTGACGATATCGAGCTTCCGAATCTGAATTCAAACTCATCAACCATCGATTACAACCATCTTCATCATTATTCGCAAAACAGTCTGTATTCAGAAGACAATACCACAAGTACGGCTGGTCTCAGTATGAATATGAACATGGCTAATAATCTTCCAACGTGGACAACAAGTCTACTTGGTCCGCCTTTATCTCCAATCAACTCTTTGTTGCTCAAGGCTTTCCAAATTAGAAACTCTTATAGTTTCCCGAAAGAGATGATCTCTAGTATGAATCCTTCTTCTCTTCAACAAGGAGTCTCCAATATCATGCAAAATGGTTCAAGTTCGTCTCAAGTGCAACCGCAACAACAACCGCAAGAGGAAGCGTTTAATATGGACTCCATATGGTGAAGAGATTCAAATCTTAATAGTAAAAATTTGAATTTCCTATATATTAACTTGTTCTTATGTAACCTCCATCAGTTTCAATTGTATCATTACACACATAGATCTTGTCTGAAGTCAAGTAAGTTAATTAGTGCATCTTTTATGTCAAAGTGGAGAAAAGTTTCTGATGCATGTCCACGTCCTATTATGTTTATAGGTTATATATAGGCGTAAAGGAATAAAGAACCCGTCTTGTCCATTTTTTTCTTGATTTTAAGTTTTTTTTCTCAACTTCTTAGTTTGATTTTTTTTTTTCTGTAAACTTACACCTAAATTCAACAACAAATTACTAGCTTAGTAGATGAGAAGAAATATTTAAATTCAGTTTTTACTTTTGTGACCAAAATGATAAATTTTAAAATTCAAAAAATTTAGTCTCTCAAAAAATTAGTTTTTTCTACATTCATTAGTTTTGGAAAACAAAAGAAAAGAAATGCAAATACATGGGCCATTTGAACCTGTAAATTACGAGCAAAGCAAAGGAGCCCAAAAGACCCAAACAGTTTGAAGCTGATTCGAAAACCAACTTTTAAGATGATTTCTTGAAGTGTCTTGAGTTTAATGTCTGAGTTGGAGTATTTATTGCCTCCGAGGCTCCGACTTAGATGCTGCACAACTAAGATCTAAAGAAGTTTGTAAACCTTAGAGAAATTTGAAGAAGATAAACATTTGAATCTTTATTTTTATCAACCTGACTTTTACAATCGGCATAAATTGATACTTATACAAAGTTATGAAAATCCTAAGATGCTTTTACAGATGTCACAATCTTGTTGCGTTTTATGATCCTAGAGCCTCAAATCGGTTTGACAGCTTTACAGGATAAGCATTGCCCGTTGTGGTTTCTGTCTTCTTCTCCTTCATGCATTCTTGCACTCGTACACTGCTTTTGCAGTCTTTGTCTTTATTCAATTCAGACCGTTGCAGCTCCGTTTTGGGCATTCTAGAATCTTCTGTGGGCTTCGTCATTGTTTCAGATTGGGCCTTCGTGTCTTGCCCCATTTTGCCTTTACCCTTGTGATCCATTGGTGACGCTCTGTCGTTTTGAGCAGCAATTTTATTTCTTCTTTCCTCTGTATCATTAATAAGATCATGTGTGATGAAAGACATCAAGTTGCAGAATTGACATGCATCCTCGAAAGCAAAGTTTTCAAAGCGTATTCATTAATTGCTGAACCAACATCAATGGAGATCAAAATTGTTGCAAGACTTGATGACAAAGACATAGATCAATATACATTTGTTAAATACTTTATAAAATAGTGACAATACATTGACAAAACATACAATTTTTTTGTAAAAGAAAATAAATTTCTGCGTTTTTTCTCCCCTTGGCTTAGTTCAAATCTTCATGATTCTGAGATCTCTCTCTGCGACAGGACTAAACTGCTCTGGTCTTCGTTACTTAACATAAGCTGATGATGAATGTCTCTGCCTCCTGATTCTGAAATTTCTACTTTCTCTTCTTCTCCCATCAATGGACAGAATCATTTCTGTTCACAGCTCGGGACAGACTCTGAGATCGTTGTCAGCTACAACCTCCTAAGGAAAGATAATGCACGCCTTAGCGTGATGGACTATCAGCTTCTTCTAAACTAGAAATTGCAGATTCACCATCAGCTTCATCCCAATCACTCTCATCATCCTCCGCATCATCTTTCTCCTCCTCCTCCTCCTCCTCGTCATCATCTTCATCGTTCTCCCATTCGGATTCACTGTATGACGGGTTTTTGGAAGTCTGCAAGAACCATCAGATAGTGAATGAAGTGAACAGAGCAGAACACGGGTGCTTTGTGAAAGTAAATAGATCTTAAAAGTGTATTAGACTAGAAGTCCCCAGTTGAGGAAGCCAACACTTACAAGTTCGTTCTGCATTTGCTCTATTGTTTTCTCCAGTTCAGAGATATGCTGACTAAGCGCCTGCAATAATCGACAGAGAGAAGCTTCCATAAGCAAGCTGCGACCAAGTTGTGAATATAGAATGCAATTTGCGTGGAGAAATTTCAGGAATTTCGAACCTCATGGCGTTGCATTGCAATGGAACGTTTCAATGCTTTTGCTTTTGTGAGAAGATTTCTTGGTCTCAAGCTAATTGGTCTCTGGTAATTCTTTCCACGGTAGTAAATCAGGGCAAATCCTTTAGGAACCTTCTCTATTGCCACAAGAACTCCGCCGCTCTCGTACTCTAGTAACCGGGCTGTGTCCTCGACAAACGCAAGACTCTTCTGTTTCGATATAAGCTTCACCAGTTCTCTGTGCTTCCAATGCAGATGCATATTCTCAATGACCCCATCGAAAACACCACGGATACCTGTTAGTTAATTCCATGTCAAGAAACTGTTAATTCATATAAAAAATGAGACATTTGTTCCATTTTCTATTACAGGAAACGGCCAGAATGTATAATATAACAGGACTTACCTAAGGGTAAGTATGACTTCATTTTCAATCCCACTTTCCGGAACATAATTCTTTCTTCCTCAGAGATGACCTCTTGGTCATAATCAGGTCCGTTTGGAATCATAGAGGCTTCTATTTTGGACAACAGTTTCTCTGCTCTATGAAATTTCGATTGGGCCTGTCACGAACCAACAGAGAAGTCAAATACAGTAAAACGACTAATCACAGTTGCCACCAGATATCTCACAGTAGACTTCAAGTTACAAATAAACAACTAGAAAACACAAAGGTCTACTTACAAGGTTTAGTTTGTGCTGGATTCGTTTAACAACTCTGGCACTCGCGACCCTTGAAGCTTCTTCAATCATCTTTTCTCTATGGTCCGGAGTTATCTCTTTCCCCCATCGGGCTTGAGCCTCATAAAACTCTGCCAGGGTGCCAGCTTCCGCTGGTACTTTGTCTCCAACAGGCTGAGAAGCCTCAATGTCTCGATTTCTTACCCTCTCTTCGACATCTTGAATCTCTTTTGTTAATTCTTGTCTTTCTGCCAAAGTAGCTGCCACACTTGAAGGAAGGAAGTCCTTTCCACGGTATATTACAATGTAATACTTGTTTCTCAGCAGCAAGACACCCCCTGTCAGAGTCTTTAACGAACAGACAAGACAAGACAAGACATACATGAAACTTAGCTTTCTGTCTGAATCTTCTTCATATGCTCATACTATGATACATATGCATGGGTCTTATATTTCCTTATTTCTTTTAGTTTAGTTAGAAACATCCAAGCTCAAGGAATTCCCAGTATAGAATATAGAAACATTAGGTGAGCAGGTAAACAAAACACTTCTTGACATTTCTAAATCTTGATCTCACCACCTGTGAGGTCTCCGTCAACATAAATCCCAGTATAAATCATTAGATTTCAGTACGAATATATTCCTAAATATCCATACGAAAATTGGCTTAGGGGGATGACAAATACTTTTCTGCTATGTTCGATCAATTTGTGAGACTGTGTTAGTATTTAATATCAACAGTAACTTTCCCCTAACATTTAACATTAGAGAAAAAAAAGAAAAGAGAGACCTTTATCTCATCCGCCATCAGTTTGTTATTTGTATTCTGGATACCTCGCTTCACGGCTATCTTTGCAATCAGACTTTTCTCCCATATCTTGAGTATAGCAGATGCTAATCCTTGGTGATTCCTGTTTCTACCTGTAAAATGCATACTCAAGTCTAAAATTTGGCACACCAAAACAGAACCCTCCGAGAAAAAATCACCTAGGAATTAGAAAGCAACTTACCAAGAGCAAAATGGCACGGGAGAGTTTTACCAATCTTCCTGAGATTTGTCATTTCGGCATTGGTCAAATTTGATCTCATCCCAGTAGGAAGAAGCCTGAAAGGTGTCTTATAACCAGGAATCGTAGGTGGTAGCAAGTCAGCGTTTACAGGTAGCACCCCAGTACCCCACCACTCGTGAAAACGTGGTCCTAAGCTGTCTAATAGACTGTTGAATTCAGCTTCTTCTTCTGTCATACTCTCCTTGCTAATCGGGTTCCTGACAATTGGATCTTTGATTTCCGGAGGTGCACTTTGTTTATCTTTGGCATTTGTTGCTTCATCGCCAGCAGAAGATACATCTGGAACAAAATGAGTTTCTTCAGGTCTGTCCATTTGGTTCGATACCGCAGAAGGTCCTTGGTAGTCACGCCCACGATAAACCACCATTACACTTCCTGCCCTCCATATCACCATTCCACCAGTTCGACGCTGCTCATTAGAGTAAATCCTATCAGTTTTCTATAAACCTAAAAATTAGACACGCATCTCTTGCAAAGTCTTGTTACTTAACAGTTGTGCTCAGCTCCATCTCCTCTATTTTTTAACAGACCTCAAATTCACCTAATTCACAACTGCGTTACTGTTCCCAAGAGAGATCATATGTCATTTCACTAAGTCTCTACTGTTCTAATAAAAGAACTATAAGCATTCTATTGCAGAACTAATTTGAGATTAGGTGATTATTGTCCCTATAGATCATGAAAATTGATCTCCCTTGGGCTATCTAGCTTCAGGTTTTGCAACTCATATTCAGCTAACGTCCTGCAAGCCTATGTTATTTTAAGCTCCCATCTTTAACCAGGAATCAATGGAGTGTGCAAGGGAAACTGACCTCAACTATCTCATGGGCCGTCCTCATGTCGCGAGCAAGCACTTCATGGAACTTGAGCCTCACAAGTTCTTCTTTCCTCCACGTATCATGAATCTTCTCCATCACTGCCTGCGTAAGCCCAGCTTTTGGTATACTGATCCTTACCCTCAGATACATTCCGTCCCTCCTCAGCCGCCGTAGCTCAGAATCCTCAACCGTAAGCTCCGCCAGTGATGGAGCTCTAGCTCTCCTCTTCTTCAACGCCGCTCCTCCATCTCCATCTATTCTCTCCGCCGCCTGTTCTTCCTCGTTCTTCTCCCATGGCAATAACACATCATCGTCTTCGTCACTCTCTTCTTCTCCCTCGGCCAGCATCATATCAGGCCTCACCCACTCTCTCTTCAACAAATCCCCCAATCTCTCTTCTCCGGTCACCGGCTTCACGTCTCCGCCGTTAATTCCGTCTCCCTCGTTATCTTCCACATCCTCCTCATCGTCAGAGGCTAATCCCAAGTTCCGTAGCCGAAGCACGATCCTCTCAATCGCGCTTTGTCCTTTATCCTTCTCCAAATACCGGAGTTTCGCTTCGGCTTCCTCCTCCGCCGACCGAATTTTAGCTCCGCCGTTGTGTTCGGCAGCTTTCTTCCCGCCATGATCGCCGGCCCCGGCAGATGACGGAGGCCACTTGTCTATCCAAGGAGGGGTGGGTTTAGAATTCCGCTGGTCCAATCGGCGGTTGTTATGGCTCCTGTTGTTGCTGCTGCTACGCTCGCTCGTACGGAGCGAAGAGAATGGCCGAACAATGTGACGCGAGGGTTTCGCAGACAAGGAATAGAAGAGCAATGCGTGGAGCGAAGGAGAAGAAGAACAGTAGCGAGAGCTCGAGGTCAGAGGAAGAGAGCTTCTCAGTGGCATTTCCGTAATATTGGACGGAACCAAAGCCATTGCACACTGAAATCTATCTAGAAAGCTTCAGCGAACTGTCTTCGCCATCGTTTGGGGTACCGAGAAATTTTTTGCAGGCGGATAAGCCGGAAAAAAAAAATCAAACAATACTTGACCATGTGGATAAGATTTTTTTCCGTCATAATACTGGGCCTATCTAATGGGCCTTTTAAAAGCCTATTTATATGAACTTATGAAAAAACTACAAATACCAAAAATTTAGGCAGTTTATAAATCGGAAGAAATTTGTGCTGGCCGGGTTTGGGTAAAACCGGTTTCGTTGTCCTTGAGTCACCGGCCTTGCGTGATTCACCGGAAATTCGAAATTTCAGTGAGAGAAACTCCGATCGATTTCAGTTTCTGCCGCCAATTTTCGTTTTTGTTGGTCTTCCTATCTTCGTGCTTGTTCTCGTGAGACGAAGGAGACAAACCTACCATGGGTCGGCCTCCCAGTAATGGCGGTCCGGCGTTCCGATTTAACCTGTCTGAGGTGATTGATTGAATCTCTGATGATATTCTCTTTGTAATGTGATGTGTTTGGTGTTGCTTGAGGGATTGCGAGCTTCCCGAGTTGAAACTAATTTCTGGGAAGGTTTGGGGTCTCTCTTTTTTGTGGGTTCATGATAGGGTTTTAAGATCCTGAGTTTTAATCGATCAATTCAACTTTTCTTTTGTGAAAGTGTTGTAATTTCTATCACGAAGTGCCTTTTGGGTTTCTAATTAGAAGGCAAGTTTTTGTTTTGGTTTTGCTTACTTTGTTTGTTTGAGGGAATTGCTTTTAATTTTACGGGAGACTTGAAGGTCATTCGATGTATGTTATGAAAATCCATTAGCTCTACTTTGTTAAAATAAAACTCGTTAGAGGTTAGATTCATAAGTGTTTCCATCTATCTGTTGTGTTGTAGTTCCTCTGTGTTGAAGAAAAATTTTATTCAGGAAATTATTCCATGGTTTTGTGAGTTCTTGGAAGAGGTTTCATCTTGTTTGCTATGGCTAATCTTCAATGTTTATAAGGTAACGGAGATGGAAGCCATTTTGCTACAGCACAATACAGCAATGCCAGGTCGACATATTCTTGAAGCTCTTGCTGATAAGTTTAGGTATATACTTCTCGTTGTAGCTCAATTACTTGGTCTTAAAAGCACCCTTGTGTGTTTATCATCTAATAAGTGGTTACATTGTCTCAGTGAATCAGTGGAGCGGAAGGGGAAAATTGTTGTGCAGTTCAAACAAGTACTGGTTTTTTTTCTTTCACGATTCATAAGTTTTTTCTTGATAGATTCTGTTGGAGTTTCCTTTTCAAACTTAATGGGATGTTGTTTTTATTCATCGCAGATATGGAACTGGTTCCAAAATAGGAGATATGCTCTAAGAGCAAGGGGAAATAAAGCTCCTGGGAAGCTAAATGTATCGTCCATGCCGCGCGGTGTGGATCTAACAAACCAGCAGATGAGAAATGTGCTTCAACCATTAGCCGGTCCTAAAACCACTCATATGTCTGGAAATTTACCCGTCATGACTCCTGCCCCTTCCGGTATTTTAGGTGCCTTATATATATTCTACTCGCAATTGAATAGGCTGAGAAGCTTATTCGTTTGAATAGGTTTCATTGGATTTTTCATTTTTATTTTCTTATCCATAAGTCTAGATCAGTATGGCGTATACTGCATAGATGCCACTTTTGTAATTGTTTACTGCTTATTCTCTTAGTTCCCGGTGTCATGAGGAGTGGTTCAGACAACTCTTACTTGGAATTTGAAGCCAAATCTGCCAGGGATGGTGCATGGTGATTCCCTTACATTGGATCTTCAGTATTTTTGGCTGACTTATGATACTTTTCTTCAATCTCATTACATTCCAGTGTTTTTCTCTAATATGTATCTCTTTTGTTTGCTTACAGGTATGATGTGCAAGCTTTCCTAGCTCATAGAAACTTGGAGATTGGTGATCCGGTAATTCCTAACCAATCTCTAGTTGACTTCTTTTGTTCCCCTTCTTCGTTTTGCTAATGAACAAATATATCTGTTGTTGGGTATCTCAGGAAGTGCAGGTTCGATTTGCGGGTTTTGAAGTTGAAGAAGACGAATGGATAAACGTCAAGAAGCACGTAAGACAACGGTCACTCCCATGTGAAGCATCAGAATGTGTTGCGGTGCTTGCTGGAGATCTCGTACTTTGTTTCCAGGTTTTTAAATTTCCTTCTCTTTAAGTATCCATTGATGGATTTTATGAACTACTTTTGAGTTTATCCGCCATGTGACATATTTTTCATTGTATAACATCTTCAGGAAGGCAAAGATCAAGCTCTTTACTTTGACGCCATTGTTCTGGATGCACAAAGAAGAAGACACGATGTCAGAGGTTGTCGTTGTAGGTTCCTGGTGCGTTACAGCCACGACCAGTCCGAGGTTGGACAATCATCTCTCTCGCTCTCTCTCTAACCATTTTTTTCTACCTGTCAGCTCCATTTGGTTTCATGGTTTGGGAATCTGAAGCAAAACCCTCCTCACTCACCTATTTTGGATTTCTTTTCCGTTATCCCAGCAGGAAATCGTTCCATTGAGGAAGATTTGCCGGCGGCCCGAGACAGATTACAGGCTACAGCAACTTCACAGCGCTGCCAACGACTTCACTAACTCGAATCAGCTCCAGAAACCCGCTCTAGATGCGGCTGCAAAAACCCCTCTTTCACAATCCGGCGCACCAGTTCCCATTGCTCCACCCGAGCTGAAAGATCCGAGCTTGAGCGCGGCTCCAGCCACTTCGGTTCAGCCTAACTCCAATGCAGCCACTGTCCCTGCTGGTTCTGCATAGGCCATCAGTTCTATCCCCTCTTTGTTTGTAACCATATTCACAGTCACTAGTTAGAGCCGTAGAGGTTGACTTGGGTCTCAAAAGCTTTTGTAGTCTTGCAGAATGACCAAGTCATCCAAAACTGTATCATGACATTTTATTTGATCCTTGATGTATGATGGAATAATTATGGCTTAGTCCAGTTTATTCGTCATCTGCTGATGGTTATCGATTACTCTTTTGAACAAACTTGCTTGTAACACGTGGGTTTATGCTTAAGGCTATTTGTTTGCAAGTTAGGAATCTTAAATGTGTACCTCAAAACCTGAGTGAGTCATTTGGATTTGCAACTTTAGTGGGAATAAGAACCATGAGGTGAAAAAACATATTTTGCTTCTGCAAATGATTTCTCAGACTAGAAACACAACAACAGTTTTTACAAACAATTACAACTGTTTTTGTTGTTACTGAGAATAGCAATGGAATTTAAAAGAAACTTACATATCTTCTGTAACAAAGGGCTCAATTCTCTTTGAACATTTTATCCAATGCCCTACATATCTATATCTCTATATACAATACACCATAGATGATTTTTGTTGGTTGATCCCAAAACAAGTGACTGACTACATCGGCGCTGGTAATCTCCGGCTATAGGATCCTGTTCCCGAACCCGACCCTGATCGAGATGGGGAATGAGACGGGGCTTGGACCGAGGACGAGTTAAGAATCTCCTTACCAAGGTCTTTGATCTTGTTTATAAGCAGCATTTGCTCTGTCTGAAGCTGGACCAAATACTCCTCTTGTTCGTCCTCCAAACTCTCCAGCTCTCCTAAAGCTTCAGCAAGACCTTCAAGATCTCCATCGTCGATCAGATTCTGAAACTTTATCATCACCTGTTTCATCTGGTTCGACAGCAGCAGAGCTTTGTTAAACGGGGAGCCAGAATCCGCGCTGGCGCGTCTCGGAACCTCTGTGACTTTCCTCGTGACTCTGACACGGATCTCGCCACGTGTCACCCCTTGGAGAGGTATCCACTTGTCGGCAGTCTCGTTTGGCTTTAGCCGTTGGTACTCCACAACGCAGCTACCGATGCTTGAAGTGGGAAGCAGTGTGTTATGGTCTTTCACATATAGCTCCAAGGAGCTCCCATCATCTGGGAACTCCATCGTCTGGTTCCATTTCGGATGCAGCGTCTTAAAAATCACCTGGAAAACATCAAAACACCCAAAAAAGAAAGAAAGAAATAAACATTTCAAGTTTTGCTTCCTATGTTGATAAAGTCTTTCCGAGTCCAAAACAATTTCTTTAATACCTTAGTCCTCTGTTTCTTCTCTCCATATTGAACCCTAACATAAGGATCACTTGTTCCTCTAAGATCCGCGGCCACGAGATCCCGCGCTTCAACAAGAACCAATTCAATCAAGCCTTTACTAGAATCCGCCTGCGATTAAACCGGGGAAAAACAAAAACTAAACATCAATGAGGAAAAAAACAAAAGAAACAGAGTGATTAATGTCGTCAACACTTACTTCGCTGTACTCGGGACTAACGGCTTCGATCAACAGCTCTATTTCTCCAGCACTAACTTCTTCAAGAGGAACCCATATATGCATTTCGCTGTTATTGATCCCTTGAAGACTCAACGTAGCTGTGCCGATGTTCTCCGTGCCAAGCATCTCTTCTCTGTAGCATTTCACCTTTAGATATTCTTCTCCGGCTAACTCCTCAAACTCAAATTTCTGGTTCCAGAGACACTCTGCAGAGGTCACCGTCTTCGTCTTCTGTATAGTCTATAATACACACAAGAAGAACATTAGATAAATGCACACTTTTCCTTCCAAGCAGCAACTATGCAGAGAGATTACTTACTTTTCCATACTGTAACTTGACAGAGGAGTCGCATTTTCCGGTCTTGTCTTTCGAAACAAGATTCTTTCCGGATAGAACTGTGACGATTATCTTCCGACCGGTTTTCGAGAACAAGCTAGCCGAGCCATCTAGCGAGTGTAGAGAACTCGAATTAACACTGTTCAAGCTATGTGAGCCGTCGGAGAAATGCCATTCTTTTAGAAGTAGCCGGACAGTCAACTAAAACGACAACAAAAACATTTAGGATTCAAATTCTATAAAAGAGCAAGAAAATTGGAGAGTAACACGCAAACAAACAAAAAAAATCTTATACCTCGCCGGAGCTAACTCCTTCAAACGGAACAACCATCTCGATTTCTTGACCACAGAACTCAGCGTGTTTCGCAATCACACCGTTATCAGATCCAACAGCCCAAAACATCGTCGAATCATCGTTTACGTATTTCATCTGTACATTCCAAGAGAAGAAACATTTTAACGGCAAGTAACGTCAAATATTTGGTAGTGCTGTTATTATTCATCCACTTACCTTAACTTCGCAGCTAGCGAGGCTGTCGTATCTGACACTCCCAGGATTATTCTCATAGAGATTAAATTTAAGTGTCCCTGTTTTGTCGTGTAAGATCATATTAAACGTCGACTGATAAGCTGGATTCGGTCCTGATCTCATCTCGGTTCTTCGACACAGCTGTTCGAGCTCGACCTCCACAAATGTCTGAACAGGTTTGTCTCTGCTGCTGCTGCTGCTGGTTCCGTTGCTACCGTCTCCAATGTCGGAACTTCTCGAGGGGCTTCCACGAAGCACGCTGCGGTGAAGATTGCTACCGGAGACAACGGTTACGTAGATGATTCCCCCGACGGCTGTTTTGTGAAGATCAGTGGCCGGTAACGAGAAACATCCCCGACGTGGCTCCACCATCTTCTTGTTCAACGTTTCCGTTAAGATCTTGACCTGAAACAGAGAGAGAGAGAGAGAGAATTACCGTTTTGCCCTTTGTAACTGATATTTTTGGCGGTAAAAAGATATCGAAAAGGTGAAATCGAGGAAACTAACGAGCCAAGAGGAGACGCCGGGAAGCTCTGTCGCGGGAAGCGATTGGCCACCGCCACCACCGAAAGCAACTCCGATTCTAACTTCAGGGTTCGATACAAAGGAATAGAGCATTGCACTTCCTTCAAGAGTCGGTCTGATCAGAATCTGCAAATATATTAAAAAGTAAAATTAGTGTTTACTTCTCTAACGAGTTCTGCGAGCTTTTAGGCAAGCAAAAGTTTTGCTTACATCGCCTTTGATGCAAAGACTGTTGACAACGATTCGTGCGGTTCGGTTAAATGGTTTGGACAGCTTGGCTTGCAACAAGATGCTTAGGTCCGTTGTGTCCCAATTAAAATCTAATCGCATGATTTTCTAAACCACAAGAGGAAAGAAAAGGAAAACAAAATATAAAATCAAAAATCCAACCTTTTCTTGGAATATTTGCAGTTTTAATCTAAGATAACAAAGTAATCAAACCTGTTCCCCTGATTGCGACCAAGATGTTCCATGGAGTCCCAGCAAAGGAGGGCAGGAGCCAAGAGAAAACTCCAACAATTGTATATTTTCCTGTCGAGAACCGACACAAATTTAGCATCACTGAGTCCAAAGTCTTGTAAAGGTCTTCTCAAGGAAAAGAGAGAAAGAGTGCTTACTATTAGTCTTGATCTTCGTTGCCTTAATCGTTTCTGCGTTTTGGATAAGAGGATCAAATGTTGTTGTTTTAGAAGGAATTGTGAAGCTCGAATTAATGAGCACAAAACATGTTTTAGGTAGAAAAGAGCATAGCTAATAATGAATCTCACCTCTACCATAGAAGCAAATCTTAGAGAGAGTTTCTTGTTCATGTAGTTTAGCCATATTTCAGACAGTAATTTGTTCAGCCATTGGCAATGTTCCAATGGAGTTATCGTCTGCACACACAAATAACCGAGGGAGTCTTATAACATCGAATGAGAATTCCCCAGGAAGAAGACAAATCAAAACTAGGATAACAGAAATTCTCACCGACGCATTGAACACGTTTTGCTTCCACTTCTTGGTTAGATCTTCTGCAAGTATTGCCCTTTGGTAACTTCCATACTGCAGAAAAACATATGAACACAATAAAAAAACACAGCAAGACTTGAAACATTAATGTCCTAACTTTATGCTCAGATGTGTGCATATGAACAAATTAATTATAGCTCTTGAAAGTATACCAAGTTAACATAAGAAAACACCCAACCTTTACTAGTTTAACACAAACACATGATTGAAACTCTAGCTACTATATCAATTACATAAGACAATTACAAAGCTTCGATTTCAGATACTAAAAATTGCAACTCTTTCATGTAAAGCAATTTACCATAACTATCTACCTCATGAGTGAAAGATCAAACTATGTGTGTATATGGAAAGTTTGTAAAAGTTAGGTATAGACAGAAAGCATAAAGCCAACTTTATCTGAGGATTCTATAGACTATAGTATCCATGAACCATCAAATTAACCGGTGGTTTAGCAAGAACCCATTAAAGGGAAAAACTAAAACAAGAAATGACTTTAGCAATTGGTAAGCCTGAATCCATAAAGCAACGAATTACAAAAAAAAAGGTGATTTTTTTGGCTAAATTACCTGAAGAGAAGCCCAAACAGCTACAACGAGAGGAACCCAATTGGAGAAAGCGAAAACCCATCTCTCGATTGCCCAGAAAGCTAAGACCAAAGGAACCAGCAACAACAGCGAGTGTCTCTCTGCAACTAGATGATTGAGAAATTCTCTTGCAGCTTCAGTATTTATGAGACCTTTCCTCTTTATTCTCCGAACCATCGTTTCAAATTGCCTTCAAGCTTCTTCAAGGATCCATGGTCAGTCAAGGGAATTTCTCGACTCACAGATTTTTTTTTTCCGGGAAAATCTGAAAGCTTTCCGAGTCAATTTTGGAATCTGAAGTTTTACTCAGGCAAAAGTAAGAAAAAATCCCTTGCGGTGCTTATTCTTCTTTTGAACCCAGCATTTGATTTCTTCAACAAACTTCACAGATCCACCGGTGAGTCGAGATATATGTATTTTCCCTCTTAAGTGGACGAAGAACAGCAAAATTTCTGGGGAAAAAAAACTGAAAAGTCTCTGGGACGAAGTTTCGAATAAGAAAGTCCTCTCAGACAAGAATTTCGATCTCCCAAGTTACTTGTCGGTAACTCTCAGCTTCTGGTAACGGATCTTTAGACAGATTGAACAGTGTGAGAAGGGAAAACCTCTTACAATTTCTGCCTATTTATTTATTTATTTACTCTTATAAGCGGGGCTTTTAATATTTTGATATAAATAAATAATTTCAGAATATTTACGGTTAAAGATAAGAAAACATCAATTCGAATTGATGTTTATTTTTTTTAAAAATAGACTCCACTATCATAGTTTAATATAAAGCTTACTTGGTCCCATGTCATAAATTACTATTTAGAGAGATCGTGACCGTTTGTATATAACGAGGCAAAATATCGACCGTCCGATATGCCCTGCCGCCTGTTATTGACTGTTCACTTTCACTGGTCATAGTCAGACATTTTTACCGTTGACTTTTCGGATTGTCTAAAAGCTGCGTGATCATTAGATCTGAGCGGCACATTTTGTTTTATCGTTGTAGACTCTTCGTCAATGGATAAAATATTCCTGGATGAGCACTACTAATTACATAAAATATCCTACAACTTTTCATTTTTTTTTTTTTGTCAACCCAACTTTTCATATTTATTTTGGTTCCAGATAAAAAGAATTTATTTCTCGTACGCGAACCCATTTAACTGGTATATGTAAAGACGGGATCCCACTAAAAAATTCCCCAAAATCATGCAGAAATTACATTTTGTTTTTTTGTTACTAGATATAAAAATTACATATTTGTATCCAAAGTTTAAAAACTTTAGTTAGATCTCTGAAACATTAGAATTTCATATATAAATCAAAACAATTTCAAATTTCATATACTTCACATTTTAAAGGATTTGGTTTGATTGAAATTATTGGGTTATAGTTTAGACGTCGTTTACCATTGGATCCATCATCCAATCAACTATCTACATATAGTATCGATATTCGTTACCCAACTATCCATATATCCATAAATATTTTGTTGTTACTAAATTAATACGAACCGAAAAACAGGTTGAAAATGAGTAAAAAAAAAGTCATTTCGCCGAGCCCCCCTAATTATTGACATATTGATCGTATTATTTAATGCGATTGAAAGTGGAGGTCCTTCCGTTATAATCAGTGAGCTTCACATATGTAGATCCTTTTTCTTATCTTAGAAGTTAGATCTAATTGACCAACAACAACAACAAAAAGTTAGATCTAATTAACACGTTGAATGCATTTTATTATGTGTAAAAGATACTAGTAATATTTACCAATAGTGAAATAGTACTGATCATTGCCCGCCTTGGTTAAAGAAAAACCCTAAGAAAACAAATATGAATAATAAGGAGTTGATAAAGTTGGTGTAGGTTGGAAAGCATTTGCCTGAGTGATATTAAGTGTGAATACATCATACACAACTTGTGCCCGAGAAAAAAATGTGGTACAGACAAATCCTTTATGAGCAACATAAATATGAAAAGTTGTAGGATATTTTATGTGATTAAAATATCTGATTTTAAATATAACTGAGAGCAACCTAAATATGACTGTAAGAGCAAGAACAATGGTAGTTCTTATAAGAACTCTTAATATATATTAAATAAATAAAAATTATTATAATAATGAATTGGTTCTTAAAAACTTAAGAAAGTATTTTATTTAAAAATTTTTGAGTGTTTTTCTTAAGTTCTTAAGAACCTTATTTATTATTATAATAATTTTTATTTGTTTAATATATATTAAGAGTTCTTATAAGAATTACCATTGTTCTTGCTCTAAGTGTTTATCCGAT
This sequence comes from Alliaria petiolata, assembly GCA_020283515.1. Taxonomy (NCBI): domain Eukaryota; kingdom Viridiplantae; phylum Streptophyta; class Magnoliopsida; order Brassicales; family Brassicaceae; genus Alliaria; species Alliaria petiolata. The sequence goes on along the minus strand of JAHZTW010000001.1, from coordinate 197,995,954 downwards.
AAAATATCTGATTGTACAAAACTGTACGTAAAAAGAAAATCTAGAGAAGTTGGCATTGATCAAAGAGACTCCGCAACAACATACCAAGAAAAGAAAAACCAAGATTTCACAAGACAAAAATCTAGATGCTTCTTCGAAGAAAATCGCAAATCGGTATTACAATAGTTTTTAAACCTCGACACCTCGTTGAACAACACAAAGGATCTCGACGCCCACGCGCAATCCGTTCAGGCTCCTCCCCCTACATCGAGTCAATTACCCTGTGCGGCTTCCACTGAACCGTTGGAATAATAAATAGAGCGTTAGACGATGATCTCAAGCAAAACTTAGGAGAGGGTTTAATTATCTCAGACGTGGTCAAACAACAACTTACTCCAATTGTAGATTTTGGCTTAAGGGATATATATTCTCATGTTTGTTATCTCACCAAGTGTTCAAACAACAACTTTACTTTGTGTCCATGATCCCAAGATTCACAACATTAAATCTCTATCTCTTTGTCCTGATCACAACATCAATTGCAGCAATCATCTATGAGGTGAGGATCATTTGATTGCATTTATAAAAGAATGGTCAATTAGTTCACTCCAATACCCACAAGGCACTGTTTCAGCTTTTGAAATTTGATTGGTTTATGACTACGTGTATACATATATGCTTGGTTCATGACTACGTAAAATGATTTGGACTCTGCAACTGGAAAGGATCCGAATGAATGATGAAGGGGATTGGTTATGGCGGTACGGTTTAATTGGTCCACAATCGTAATTGCGATCAGAATGGCACATTCGATTCGCAAAAAACGATTTATTACCTAACCCCACCATTATAGATAACAGAGCTAAAACATCAAAAATGAAAAAAAAAAAATTATGTGATTATCAATGAGATCCATATTTTTCTCCACTAATTATCTAAAGGAATCATCCTTCCTTAATTTTCATCACCTTTTTTAAAGCTTAAACCTGGATTTCAGCAATCTAGTGGCGTAGATTTCTTAACCGTATTAAGCCTGAAAAAAAAAAAAAACCGTTTCATTAAAAAAGCCGGAAAACTAATTTAATTACGTAAAAGGAAAAAAAAACCCCCTACGTGGCGCAAAGTATCCACTTAGAACACGTGCAGAATACAAGTGGCTCACACAGATACAACAAAAGAACCTTATAAAAGCCACTCCTCCTCTTCCACTTCAACATCTCCCCCCAAATCACACTAATGAAGCTAATTATTGTCATTTTGTTTGCTTTCAATAATTTTTTTGTTTGATCATGATCCATTATTTAATTAATCAAAAACATTACTTCTGGAATTTTTTTTTTCTATATTAAATGAGCTCAACGATCAACGACCACCATCATCCCCACCATCCAAAAAGAGAACCTAATGACAACTCTGGTGCCGGCGTCGGAATCGTTTATCCTCCGTCGCCGTCGCCGTCTCCGTTGCTAAAACTCAGCAAAGAATCTCACGTTATAAAAAAAACACCGTCTCCGTCGTCTTCCTCCTCCGCCGCCGCGAAGCCTCGCCAGCCGGTCATCATCTACACGAACACCCCCAAAATTATACACACTAATCCTAAAGATTTCATGGCTCTCGTTCAAAAACTCACCGGAATGTCTCGCTCCGACGAACATTCCGGCGGTAGCGCAACAACGGATCGTGGAGGAAAATCAATAAGCCGGAGCGTCTCTGATCTCACCGTCGACAGAAAAGCCAATCGGAATCGCAGCGGCGGTGGCAACAACAGCTACCATAGAAGCTATTCCGGCGCCGGAGCTGGTAACGGAAAGGGGATTTTCTTCAATAACGCGACGATCTGCGAAGATAGCGAATCGTCGTCGGTGATCACAACAGATGAGAACATCGGAGAGCATGGACAGGTCAATTCCTCTCTTCCCTATTCGGCGGTGGCTATTCCTCCGCCACCTCATCCTCCTCCTCCGCCGCCGCCACCGCCTCAGTCGATGTACGATGCGGCGGGGATTAACTACGGGGCTTACTTCTCGACGTTTTCGATTTTCCCGCCGGCGAATCCGGCCGATAGTTTTCTATGCGGGAATCAACCGTTTGGCAATTTTGATGATCCACTTTACTTCGCGCCCAATATGAGGAGCTCTTTCTCTTCTTCTTCTTCTTCTGGGTTCGATGGCTTGACAGAGTTTCGCGACTTTTAACAGTTCCACGTTGTTTCCATGAAAAATACATTATTCGATTTTTTTTGTTTTTCCTCTTCAGGAAAATAAATTTTGTTTTTTCTTTTTTATTGTAAGTTCAGAAAATGGACTAATAAATTTTGGCATTAGTTATGGTCCATTTACTTTATACTCGAGACAATGTTTTCTGTCATCATTTTCTTAGTTTATTGTTATTTTTTTCCTTATCAGGAATACAAATTTTGATTTTTTTTAATCAGAGAGATTCCGAAAATGGACTAATAAATTTTGGAAGATTGAACAAAAATATTCTTCCGGCAGACCTTAGGCTAAAACCGCGGTAAGAGTTTTAAGCCGTTGAAAACATCTCTCTTATTGCAAATTTGTAAATAATTTTATTGAATTCAAGATTTGGCTCACAAGATTTATTCATTTACACACAAAAGCAATTGCATACATATAAGTAATAACATACATATACACTGTACATACAGTATCGGATGTGCAACTATAAAAACAGCCGTTTCCTCATTTTTTCTTCTTCTTATCGTTCTTGTCATGTTGGAGGATCACAGGAGCCGCCGGTATACTAAACCACCACTCTCTCAACCGCCTCATCAGCCGCTCGGTGCTCGCTCTTCGTGGCGGCGAGTATCTTGTGAAAAGCTCCACAAACACCACCAGAAGCAAGTAGCGACCTGGAACAAAGGCCATCATCGTAGCTGCAACCACCATCGCGACTGCAAACTTCTCGCTCGCCTGAAAATAGAGGTTCCGAAATCGCAGTTAAACACGGTGGTGGGAGAACCGTTTGTGTTAAGAAAAAAAAAAATTAAGAGGGCAGAGACAGACCTGAGGGAAAAGCGAGAATAATAAAGCTCGGAACTTGAGAAGAACGATGTTTCCGTCTTGGATGTTCTGTTCGAGCTGCGAGATCCCGTTCTGGACAGCCAAAAGCTGTTCCATTGTGCTCATAGGTGGAGGAGCGGTTACTCTCAGCTCGACCATGAGCTTTTCTCTGCTGACAAATCTCGTGAGAACCATGAAGATTGCAGAGAAGAGAGACGCAAGAGCAAAGACATAAACAAGCCATCCCCTCCAAATTATTAATGTGGACAAGAGACAGAAAACAACAGACTTCGCAGGATCGTCCCAATACGCCAGAGACAAAATCAGGTTCCCGGTTTCCATTATTGGAAGCATCAGTTCCTGCGAAAAAGGAAAACGCAGATTAATGTTTTTATAAAAGCTTCCCGCCGGAAATTTGTTATTTTGTTTTCGTTTTTGTTTTTACCTTCATTACGGCTAAGTTGGTGTCAATGCCCTCCATTTTGACTCCTTTAACCGTCTCTTGCGCAAGCACTACCTTCTCGTAGTTCTTACGCGACTCCTTCACTGCTCTCTCTAATGGATTCACATCTCCAACCAATACTTCACCAACCACAAGATTACTCGTCTCCCTCGTTCTGCTCCTTGGACTCGATCCTCCAAACACAGAACCAAGCTGTGAAACCATATCTGAAGCTGAGGAGTGTAATGTCCCTGGTAAATAAATTACATAATACAATAAGACATTATTAACTTCCTCACGGATTGCAGCTTATAAATCATATAAAGCACACGCTTTCAGTCATCACACTCTTGGTCAAGATCAAGAAAATACCATTAGGCATAAATTATTTTGATAAGAAATTTGTGTAACCTGTATCTTTGGATCTGTTTGGTCGATGGAGCTCTCTTGAAGTAGACATCTCTGCAAGAGTCTCAAGAATCAGATCTCCACCAGGAAGCTGATCACAGAGATTGAACGGGAGAAGATTTTCGTAACACATGGAATTTGTCAAACTGATGAGTTCTTGGATTGCTTGCACACGTATCACGCCAAGTACAGCCTTTGAGAGTGCTTCGTCTCTTGCCAAACCTGTGATCTTGTACTTATTTATGTATCTGTGAACGTATAAAATTTCTCGTATAGTAGCGAGCCAGTAATCACGGCGCTTGTGGCCTTTAAGCTCTGGGAACTCCATTACCGCTGGTTCTGATCTAGAAAACAGAGCCATTAAAAGCTGTTAATTGTTTATTCACAAAACAGAGCATTTTTCATTTGGAAAGATATTCCGATCAATTTAATGCAAAAAGACACGGCCTTACAGAGATGTAGACTTATAAGAAACGGCCTTGTCGAAAAGCCGGGTGCCCCAAGGACCAGTTAACTCGGGTTTAACTATTTGCTTGAGATCTTCAGATAGGTCATAACGCTTTGGTTTGTCATAAGACACGACCTTTAAGGCCTCAAAATATAGTGAATGGTCCGTCAGGATTAAGCGACCTAAATAGTATCATGACAAAAAGTGAGCGGTACGTACACATGCCAAGAACGTGACTATTGAGAGATTGCAAACAATACCTGGCCATGTTGATATTCCAACATGTTCTAGAACTGGTTGGGTAGTTACTGTCCCGTCTATTTCCAAAATCTTCTCTCTTTTTGATCGAACACCAGATAGCAGAGATGATTCCGACTGAGTCCTCATCTTCTTTATTGCTCTACAAATCAAAGACAAAAAAAAAAAAAAAACTGTCTACACAGTGATTCCAGACAAATGAGCTCGGTTTCTGAGGATAAATACTTTACCTTTCAAGTCCATATAAATACTTGTCATAAACAGAGAACTGAAGCCGACCACCCGTTGATGAAGTAAGCATTTCAAACAGATTTTCACATATGATCGCATCAGCTATTATAGGAACAGCTGGTGCGATCCGCGAGAAGGCTTTTAAACCAACTGTTGCATCTTCATCTACCTGATTCAAAGGAAAAAGATGGTAAAGAAGGGATTCTTATAAGGATTGCAGAACAAAATGAAAAAAAAAAAAAGGAGCCTTACACTGAGTAAAGCCTGGCTAGCAACAGCAGGGACTTCCCAGACGACCATCATGTCAAAGGTTAAGCGCCGGAACTTTTTATCGGCCAGATGACCTGTTACCCCCACAGACAGTGAAAGTGCCCTGAAACAACAGTACTCTAGAAAGTTCCTTGCAAATAGAGAGGGCTGCTTCAGAGATTCAGATGCCTCTTGTTTGAAGCTATCTCGCAGATCGTTTGCAGAAACACCGAGTATTCTGCATCAGTAGCAATACCCAAATACATATAAAGACGGATCAATAACCTTATTTTCCAAAAAAAATGTTTGCATTAGGAATATGTGTAAACGTGGGGCGGCTATCTTATGGTACAGTTTCTTCAATGCCTCTTTAGTTAGAACTTACCCTTATGAAACCCATAACTAAACTCACTCTTGGACATTAAAACTAGCTTATCTTGATCAAAGCCTAGACTGTTCAAACAAGACATACCCTATTGTACATTCTTACTGCAAAAATGCTTACTTATCAATGAACGGTTTACTTACTTTGAACACCTGCGAACAACCACATTGGCGACAGGAGAAAGCTCAGGTATCCAATTGGTGCCAGCAGATGGGGATCTTCCCATTTCCTCGATTTCTTCATCGAAGGAGCTTTGTTTCCCGAGCAGCCATTTAAAAGAAGTATCTTTAACCAAACCTTCCAGCATATCCCGGGTTTTGCTCGACATAACTCCTCACCTTGTTATCGAGACCTAGAATCATTCAATCGATCCCCATTACATGAGATTGCAAGAAATGAGTTCAATGCGATGGTTTCATAACAAATAAGAGAAAAATACATTAAATATTGCCTATGTGATGATCGCTGCTCCTTTCATTGATCAAAGCTAATCCGAAATTTTCTGACAGAATACTAACACAGAGACTCAATCAATCACCTCAAATCTAGAGCATCGGAGAAGCTGACTAAGTCGAAAGCATTCCAAACAAAATCACAAACTCCGAAACGGCTGTTTTTTTTTTTTTTGCTTTTGTCGGATAAATCGATCAATTTAGGGATTTAAAACTCTTGATTCCTCGCCAAACCGTATCTAATGGGCCCTATCGGAAAAGGAAACACGAAGACGGAGGAGGAGAGAGCCGGTGAAAGAAAGGGAGCTCCGACTCGTTCTCGGCCCGATGGTTTCGTTGAGAATTGGAAGGAAACACGTCAGCAGAGGTAGACGGCTTAGATTTGATCAAATGACATTATCATCTTTGAAATAACGGCCAGAGATGCATTCTAACAAATGAAGGTTGTGCTGGCCCCCACTTGGAGTCAAAGTAAAACACAATGTTTCTAATCTTTAGTAAGCTTTAAATTCTCTCCGATTAAGAATTTATTCATACAAAACAAAATTATCATTCTGAAATTTTGGTTCTCTTCAATCAAATATCATACACACAACAATGTATCTTGTAAGAGATAAATGTAATATCATATATAATCTACCTACAAGCATACAAATATATCATTACATACAGTATTTAAAAATTGTAGTTGAGAATTAACACTTACAACTACATAATTATCATTGATGAAAGTTTTTGAAAATTCTAATTACTATTTAAAGAAAAATGTAAATTTAAACAAAAATATTCGCAAATAAGAGCGCTAATGCTATAACAAAACCATAAATTGTTAAAGCTTTCATAAAAATCAAATTAAGTAATTTAAATACTTTTAATTAATAACTTTTAACCAATAAAAATTTTAAATTTTAAATACTTTTAATTAACATTTCTTAATTACAATTTGTTAACTTTAATTAACAAAAAGTACATTTAACAACCTAAAATATCAATTTTTGTGGAACAAAGAAAAATCTTTAAACATCATTATTTGAGTAACATAGGGAGTAAAATTTGAACTTGATCAATTTTAAACACTATAAATCTATGGGTTAGATTGGTAACCAAAAACTTTACCATAAAGCTCTTAATAAGACTTATATCGTTTTAATAGTTACCAATCACAAAAGCTGTACAGAAAACGTTACCAACAGTATTACACTTAGCTTTTTTGTACTGTTTTTGTTTACAGCTCTTTTTTACAGCTTTTAACTATTTTATAAGCACTTATCTACTTCAGCTTACCGTTAAAAAATTCAGCTTACCGCTAAAAATCTCATACCGTTTTAAGTTACCAATCGGATCCTATATTTACTATGACTTGATAACAAATTTTATTACTATTCATATTTACTATGACTTGATAACTAATTATTTTATTTTTATTTCAAATAGTTTTAAATTAATGCTTAGTAAAATAATTTATAAATTTCTCCATTTTGCGTATAGCGTGGATTATATTATAGCGTTCTAAAATACAGGATGTTTTTGTAATAAAAAGAAGTTGCTTGCTTTCTTCGTAAATTAATTAATAACCCGGCTATAATTAGTCGAGACTCCTCTCGCCGCCAATCTCGGTACAAAAAAAAAAAAGCAATGGATGTTGTAGATGATTGGGGACGCAAAGCCTGCATCTCCTCTCCCGGCGAATCCATTATTGGTCCTTTCTTCTCCAACCCATCAGCTTCGCAACTACTCTTCTCTTCTCCCTCACTCTCTCCTCCGATTCTCTCTCGCATCCCTCACCTAACTCACGCGCGATTTCTCGCCGTCTCCGGCGTCCCTCCGTCGTCCTCTTCTGCAATCGAGGCCTCATTCCGTATTCCCCATCCTAACGATGATGCCGCTAGGGTTCTCTCCTACAATCGCCTCCAGTTTCTACCTTGCCCCGGTAAAAACTCCGTCTTGGTGTTTTTCCCCACCGGTACTAACCTCGATCAAATTGGGTTCGTGCTGCTTTCCACCGGAGATTCAGGTGGTTTACGGGTCATGGGTACGGATGAAGGTTACGTATTTGTCGCAAAAGAGCGATTTTTCTCGAGAGTTTTGAAGATATTGGTGCAGCCGGTTAGTAATTTGGGAGCGTATAAGTGTTCTTCTTCGATCGAATTTGGATACGTTATGGTTTATACACTGTATTCGATACATTGGTACTGTGTCAAGTTCGATGAATCTCGAGGCAGACCGGTTTTGAGTTACCTCGGACGTAAGCAATTCAAGAGTTGTTCCATTGCGAGCGCTTCTTGGAGCCCTCATCTTCCTGGAGAGAGTTTGGTCTTGTTAGAGAACGGTGAGGTCTTTATGTTTGATCTGAATCATAGACATTGTAGATTTAGAGGTTGCAAGATGAAAGTTTCTTGGGAGGGTCTAGGGAAATCTGTGAATCAGAGTTGGCTAGGATGTGAATTTGGTTGGAGTCTTGGGGTTTTTATCGTTGCTCGGTCTGATGCAGTCTTTGTTATCACCAGAAGCTCTGGGAATTGCAGTGTGAGATTTCTGCTGGATATTGAGAGTCTGAACATGGCTGGAACAGAAGAGTTTGTTGCTTTTGCCAAGGCGGGTAGTGACAGTTTTCGGTTTGTTCTTGCTTCCCTGAGCTATCTTTTCCTCTGTGATCAGAGATCAGGAGTGCCTTTGTTGAAATGGCAGCATGATGTTGAGAAGCCTTGCTTTATTGATGTTTATAGCTTGTCAGATCTCGGGTGTCAGATCGATGAATCATCTACTTCCTGCGTTGTAGTAGGGTCGTTTTGGAATGCACAATCTCAAATGTTCTGTTATGGACCTTCTCCTTCTGTTACCAAGGATCCTTCTTCCTTGTATGTATGGGAGCTTCCACACAATGTACTCTTACCAGCCGGAAAATGTCTCTGCGGAGATTGTGTAATTAGAGAAGTGATAATGAAGGAGTCTCTTCCCGCGTGGATTGATTGGCAGAAGAAAAGAGTTCTTGTTCTTGGTTTTGGCGTTTTAAACAAGTACTTTCCACTTGGGTCATCAGATCAATCTAATGGGTTTACTTTGATTCGTTTAACATCCTCAGGGAAGCTTGAAGCAGTCAACTTCCGTGCTTCTCGTGATCCTTTAAATAGTTTGGAAGTAATAGCTCACATAGATTCGGCCTGCAAATCCGACGAGGAGAGTTTATTGTACTTCCCTGATGATGACAAATACAATTTCCCTAGACGGTTCAAATATCTCGAACTCGGGTATCTCTCTGCTCACACAAAAGGGATTCTCGCCGGGTTCTTAGACTCGAGGATGAGTAAAAAATCATCTGGTTCGAAGAAGAGTGATTCTTTTGACTCAACCTTCCACGAGGAGATATGCGAGAAATTGAAGATTTGCGGATTCGGTAGAGACAGATGTTCCTCTACAATTACTGCAGTCTTCGACAATATTGATTCACCAACAAGCGTTTTCGACATTGCATTGAGAGAAACGTGGTCAAGCTTACCTATAGAGCTTTTGTTGCTTGCTTTCTCAAACTACTCTGAGGTTGAGGGTGTTCTGTTAGACATGAAGAAACCGTCTCTCGAGTTTTTATTTTTTCCGGAATTACCACAGTTACCACCTTTCTTCCTGAGGAAACCTTCAAGCCGAAGTAGCAAATGGTCAAAGAAGGAGCAGCCCGGTGTTGAGCTCGTTGGTCCTGTTCTTCCACTTCCAGTCCTCCTCACGCTACACGAGTTCCGTAATGGTTGTCCGAATTCAGAACAAGAGTTCTCACCAGATGTAGAGTTCTCTGGCCGGTGCGACCAAATCTCCAAAGCAGCCCGCGAGATGGCAAACTCAGGTGTAAACGAGACAACCATTTCACTTGACGAAGACTTGTGGCTCAACAACAATTCACAGAAGGAGAAAAAGCGGTTCATTGCTTATTCTCCCATCACAAAGACAGCTGATTCAGACAGGCAAGATCAAGAACTCACTACGTTTGTCTCCAAAGTGCGTCGTTGTAAAGACAATGATGATGTCGTTGGAGGAAGAGCAGGGCTTGAAGTGTTCGATGATATGTCTCCGGTCGAGATTTGCTTCGAAGATCGGGATGTGAATTTCGATACGAAAGCTTTGTTTACGTGCAAGACGCTTCTCTCTCAATGGCAAGATCGATCTTCTTCATATCAAGACTTCCTTTCTCTGTACCGTCTCCAAAAATGAGTTATAATCTTGTTAGCCTGTGCACACAGATTTTGACGGCTTCCTTCTGTCTTCGCCGACCCAATTTTGTATGATATGATAATTTAATTTTAATTAGATTCATTTTTTGAGTAATTTCCCCCTCGGTTGTAATTTCCAATCTGTAAACATAAGCATAAACATGCAAAGAGATGAAAAGAAAAATGGGAAGATGTTTTTGGAAATTCCCATGGTCAGGATCCGCAAAAAAGATGTATACATGTAATTTTTTCGTAATCGTTGCACTATTGTTTTAGATTTTATTAGATGCTTTGATATGTTTGATCGCTTGCATACATATTTAAATACATGTTTTTTTAATACATTTTTGTGATTCCATCTAGAGTTGTGGTCACATGTGAGTTTATCGACATATTAGTGTGTAAGTTTTATATTCGTGCTTTCTAATGTTTTAATTTTATGTTATGTTATCGTGTTTATCTTACTCGTTACTTTATCTGCGTAGGTTTTATTGAGCAATGTCTAAATTCAGAGTTTAGATTTAAATTCTTTAAATTTATGGCGAGTCGTAGCCTTCCAATGAATGGTTGTTACAAAGTTCTTTGTGTTTTCATCGATATCAATAAAAAGAAAGTTTAGGTTTTCGGTATGAGTTATTTAAATTTTGTTCGAATAATTTGTTTGTACAACATTATTTTATTTCTCTCCGATTCTTGGATTTAGATGTTACGCCAAAGAAGTTCAGTTATTAGAGGTAGCATGCTGCTTATTTGTTGGAATATGGTTTTTTGTGTTGTATTTTAAGTTTTTAAATTTTGAATATTAATAATTGTTTTGAATATGTTATTTTGTAGATGTTGATAGCCATGTTGCATTGAATGTCTCTAGACTTGGTCAGATTTGTCCGGCTTTGGAAGGTGATCTTATGTGTGAGATTTTATTTAGGGTTGTATATTGTTTTCGAATTGTATTTCTATTATCTCATGTTTTTGAAATCATAAATATTTTTGATTCGAGATTGCGTATTCGCCACAGTTTTGTCTGAAATCCTTTTTTTGGAAGATGATCTTATGTGTGAGACTTTATTTAGGGTTTGATATTGTTTTTGAATTGTGTTTCTATCATCTAATGTTTCTAAAATCATAAATATTTTAGATCCTCCTGGAATCCTTTTTTGGAAGGTGATCTTATGTGAGACTTTATTTAGGGTTGTATATTGTTTTCGAACTGTGTTTCTATCATGTCATGTTTCTAAAATCATAAATATTTTTGATTCGAGGTTGCGTATTCGCCACAGTTTTGTCTGGAATTCTTCTTTCGAATGTGATCTTATTGTGTTTCTATTATCGCATGTTTCTAAAATCATAAATATTGTAAATTCGAGATTACATATTCGCCACGGTTTTGTCTAGAATTTTTTGTTGGAAGGTAATCTTATGTGTGAGACTTTATTTAGGGTTGGATATTGTTTTCAAATTGTGTTTCTATCATCTTATGTTTTTAAAATCATAAATATTTTTGATTCGAGATTGCGTATTCGCCACGGTTTTGTTTAAAATTCTTATTTGAAATGTGATTTTATGTGTGAGACTTTATTTAGGGTTGGATATTATTTTCGAATTGTATTTCTATCATCTCATGTTTCTAAAATCATAAATATTTTTGATTCGAGATTGCGTATTCGCCACGGTTTTATCTGGAATCCTTTAAACAATAAATGATTATTGCGCGCGCATCTAATATTTCCTTGAACGCCCTCTCCTTCATTGAGTTTCAATAAGAATAAAAAAAGTTCAAGCAACAATAAATTATCATTTTGCATTCTCGCAACTTTCAAAATTTTGGACAAAAATTCCTAAACAAAGGTTCGCGCATTTTAAAAGAAGAGAATAATATCATAATGGTCTCTCTTAGTCAAAATACGGAGGAGCTTATTTTCGTCTTATCTGGTTAATTGAAAACATGATTTAAGGCTATTAGTGCAAATTGACATATAAACCTTTTTTCCTGGAACTAATCTAAGGCTAAAGCGCACAAAAGCGAGAGCAACAGAAGGGTATATCTGTCATTTCAAAGGGACACTCTGATTTCTTCACTCCTCGTCGGACACTCGACACACGTCCAACGTTTAGAAAGCAAGCGAGCAAAGGGTTTTTCACTCTCATCTTCAGCGATTTTCTGGCGACTGTCTACTCTGCTCTCCATCGCCGTTTCACTCAGCCGTTTCACTCCGTCGTTTAGATACGCTATGAATCTGCTTTTTAAACCTTGAAATTCCCAAAGATTATGCCTTTGTAAGATTATGCTTTTGTTTACAGTCCCGTGTTTTGGAGAAAGTTTGATTGCATCATAGATCACGACATGCATTTGCGTATCATATGATTTTAGCGTCTCTTAATCATTTCTCTGTCTTCGTTTTGGGGTTTTGCTTCAGTTTCTTACAGGTATGGCAGAGATGGATATTGACGAGATGGACATTAGCGTATTTGGAGATCAATCTCTCCGAGTTTGGAGAACCTTTTCTCCAGGATTTCTGCAAAAAGGCCGCGACTTCTTTCTTCGACGAGTATGGGCTTATAAGCCACCAGCTCAACTCCTACAACTTCTTCATCTAGCACGGGCTTCAGAGTTTGTTTCAGTCCTTGGGCGAGATGCTAGTGGAGCCTTCTTTTGATCCCACAAAGAACAAGGATCATGATTGGAGATACGCGACCGTGAAGTTCGGAGAAATCACCATAGAGAAGCCGTCCTTCTGTTCGAATGACAAGGATCTTGAGCTCCTCCCATGGCATGCGAGGCTTCAAAATATGACCTACTCAGCTCGTATGACTGTAAACGTCGAAGTTGAGGTAAGGAAACCAACAAACTTTCGATCAAGTTTCTGTTTTGCGTATATCTATCTTATTCTTGTGACGGGTTAGTTTGTCGTCTAACTGCTTCTTCAATTCATACATTGACTAGGTGTTCATACGAAAAGTGGTTAAGAGAGACAAATTCAAGACGGGACAAGACGAAACTGTGGAGAAGGAGATTTTGCATAAGAAGAGTCAGGGCATTCCGATTGGTAGGATACCCGTCATGGTGAAGTCTGTCCTCTGCAACACAGTGGAGAAAGGGAAGAATGGGGAAGAAGACCACAAAAAGGGTGATTGTGCATTCGATCAAGGTGGTTACTTTGTGATAAAAGGGGCTGAGAAGGTGAGTTTTTTTTTGTGTGGTTTAAAAAGGCTTACATACATACCGCCAAGCTGCTGTTATGCAAGTTCCTAAGATGAATATGTTGTGTGTTTGCAGGTCTTTATTGCTCAAGAACAGATGTGCACAAAGAGACTGTGGATCTCTAATTCCCCATGGACAGTCTCCTACCGATCCGAAACGAAAAGAAACAGGCTCATTGTGCGTCTCGCAGAGAATCAGAAACCAGAAGACTACAAGAGAACGGAGAAAGTACTGACAGTGTACTTCTTGTCTACTGAGATCCCAGTATGGGTCCTGTTCTTTGCGCTGGGTGTTTCTTCAGACAAAGAGGCCTTCAATCTGATTGCGTTTGATGGTGATGATGCGAGCATCACCAATAGTCTCATCGCTTCGATCCACGAAGCTGATGCGGTTTGCGAAGGTTTTCGCTATGGGAAGAATGCTCTAGAGTATGTAGAACAGCAGATAAAGAGTACAAAATTCCCACCTGGCGAAAGTGTGGATGACTGCCTGCGTCTCTACTTGTTTCCAAGCCTCAAAGGGTTGAAGCAGAAAGCACGATTCATGGGCTACATAGTGAAGTGCCTTTTCAGCGCATTTGTTGGGAAAAGAAAATGTGAAAACAGAGACAGCTTCAGGAACAAAAGGATTGAGCTAGCTGGAGAACTATTGGAGAGGGAGATGAGGGTGCATCTGGCACATGCTAGAAGATCAATGACAAAGGCCATGCAGAGACACCTCACAGGCGATGTTGATTTGAAGCCCATTGAGCATTATTTGGATGCATCTATCATCACAAATGGGCTAAGTAGAGCCTTCTCCACTGGAGCATGGTCTCATCCTTTCAGGAGGATGGAAAGAGTTTCAGGTGTTGTAGCTAATTTGGGCCGTGCGAATCCACTGCAGACTCTGATTGATCTGAGGAGAATGCGACAGCAAGTTCTGTATATCGGAAAGGTTGGAGATGCTAGATATCCGTAAGTGACATTTCCACCTCCCTTGGTTTGTTTTAAATTTCCCACGTACTTAAAACTATGCTGTATGGTCTGTATTTGCTCAAATTTTTATGATGTTTTATCAGATATTCGTATTAACTTATTTCATTTAGTTTATGATGGTAACCACTGCTTCCTGCAGAGTCATATCTGTGTTTAATCCATATTATACTCATTTTGTATAGAGGATACTGTCTTTCTTGTTTCTTTTTTCCCGTCGTCACTTGTGAATTTTTTGTATAAATGATACTGTCTTTCTTGATTCTTTCTGATTTTGAATGTTGGCCACAGGCATCCCTCTCACTGGGGCAGAGTATGCTTTTTGTCAACTCCAGATGGTGAGAATTGTGGTCTTGTGAAGAACATGTCTCTCCTTGGACTTGTTAGCACTCAGATTTTGGAGCCTGTGGTGGAAAAGCTATTTGCTTGTGGAATGGAAGAGCTGGTGGACGATACCATTACATCTCTGTTTGGGAAACAGAAAGTTCTTGTCAATGGAGAGCTGGTTGGAGTATGTTCAGATCCTGAATCTTTTGTTGCCGAGTTAAAAGGAAGGCGGCGTCAAAGTGAATTACCTCGTCAGGTATCTTCTGTTTCAACAAATGCCTGTGTTATTTCGATATTCTTGCCTTGGATTCTTTCTGCTTCACAAATTTGTCTACGTCATCGTCGTATATCATTATAATAGGAATCAAATTGTTCTTTGCAGATGGAGATCAAGCGAGATAAAGATGAAAACGAGGTGAGGATATTCACTGACGCTGGTAGACTACTCCGACCTCTCTTGGTTGTGGAAAATCTCCACAAGCTGAAGCAAGAAAAGCCTGCACAGTATTCTTTCGAGCATCTTCTTGACCAAGGGATTCTGGAGGTGATCGGGATTGAGGAAGAAGAAGACTGTAACACAGCATGGGGAATCAAGCAGCTTCTGAAGGAACCTGAGAATTACACACACTGCGAACTGGACATGTCCTTCCTGTTGAGTGTGAACTGTGCAATCGTCCCATTTGCAAATCATGATCATGGGAGGAGGGTTCTGTACCAATCGCCGAAGCATTGCCAACAGGCGATTGGGTTCTCATCAACGAACCCTGACACCCGCTGTGATACGCTATCCCAGCAGCTGTTCTATCCCCAAAAGCCACTTTTCAAGACATTGGCGTCTGAGTGTTTGCAGAAAGAAGTGTTGTTTAATGGCCAGAACGCAATAGTCGCTGTGAATGTTCATCTTGAGTACAACCAGGAGGATTCGATTGTGATGAACAAGGCTTCATTGGAACGAGGTATGTTTCGTTCGGAGCAGATCAGGAGCTATAAAGCAGATGTCGACAGCAAGGACTCGGAGAAGAGGAAGAAGATGGATGAGCTGGTTCAGTTCGGAAAGACACACATCATGATTGGAAGAGTAGACAGCCTCGATGACGACGGGTTCCCTTTTATTGGTGCTAATATGCACAGTGGCGATATTGTCATCGGCAGATGTACCGAGTCTGGGGCTGATCACAGTGTAAAGCTCAAGCATACCGAGAGAGGGATTGTGCAAAAGGTGGTATTATCAGCTAATGACGATGGGAAGAATTTTGCTACGGTTTCTCTGAGACAGGTAAGTTTTAAATCATACTTTAGTGAGAACTGTCTTTCCGATAACTCAAGAGTTAATTGTAAATTTCAATTGATCTGTCTTTTGCATCTCGCAGGTTCGTTCTCCATGTCTTGGAGATAAATTTTCCAGTATGCATGGCCAGAAGGGCGTGTTAGGCTATCTAAAGGAACAGGGGAATTTTCCTTTCACGATGCAAGGCATAGTTCCTGATATTGTGATAAACCTGCACGCTTTTCCGTCTAGGCAAACACCGGGCCAACTCTTGGAGGCTGCTCTCTCCAAAGGAATAGCTTGTCCTATCCAGAAGAAGAAGGGCAACTCTGATGCATACGCCAAATTGACACGTCATGCCACTCCTTTCTCCACTTCCAGTGTCAGTGAAATAACCGATCAGCTTCACAGGTACTTTCTTCACACTCTCACTTGGTTTTCGCAATGAATAGAAAATATTGAAAACGATTGAAACAGTACACGGCTTGGTGTTACTATGAGTAGATGTCCTTAGGCATGCTATATAACTGATCGACATTTGCTTCATAGGGAGTAAAAAGGCATAAAATACAAGCAATATGAGCCATATGCTGCTATGCTAATTTGAGCACCTTATTGGTTTTGTTTACCTAGGAGACCTAAAAGCTAGCATGACTTTTATGATGTGCACTATCGCTGTAAGACTAGAAACCTAAGAAGTTTGATGTTCTCTGGTTGACTTATTTATTTTTGTGCATGAAAAACTTGTAGAGAGTTCACAAAAATGGGCTGAATAGTTAGAGAATTGATGAGGCTGTGAGTGATTTGGGTTGTGATAATGTGATGATTCTTTGTCAGGGCTGGCTTTTCAAGATGGGGAAACGAAAGGGTCTACAACGGAAGATCAGGAGAGATGATGCGTTCACTCATCTTCATGGGGCCAACATTCTACCAGCGACTTGTCCACATGTCAGAGGACAAGGTCAAGTTCAGAAACACCAGACCAGTTCACCCGCTCACACGCCAGCCAGTTGCAGACAGAAAGCGGTTTGGCGGGATCAAGTTTGGAGAGATGGAGCGAGACTGCCTCATAGCACATGGAGCTTCTGCTAATCTGCACGAGCGTCTCTTCACTCTGAGTGATTCTTCACAGATGCACATCTGCAGGAACTGTTAGAACGTCGCCAATGTGATCGAGAGGGCAACAAGCAGCGGGAGAAAGATTCGAGGGCCATACTGTAGAGTGTGCGAGTCTCCGGACCATGTGGTTAGGGTCTATGTGCCGTATGGAGCTAAGCTGCTGTGTCAGGAGCTATTCAGCATGGGCATCACTCTCAACTTCGACACCAGACTCTGCTGATTTCCATCATTGATTTTGGTTTGGATTGTTCCTTATTTCCTTTTGTGGGAGCTCCTTTGACTCTCAAGTCTTGAACTGTTATGTTAAACCGAATAATAATCGGTCTCGACTCTAACCGGCTTGTATAGTCCGGGTTTCTGTGATTGGTATTTCTCTTTATTTGATCGGTTTATCGCATGGTCCGACCGAATTCTATTAAATCAGTTAGATCCGACCGGGATCGATCCTATTCGACCCGTTCGTTATACTTATCAGTTACCTTACTTATCTTATATATGGTGACAAAAGAAAAGGCGATAAATAATAAATGTATCTACTACACAGAACAAATAAATCAACGAGTTGGTTATAAGAGATTGGTATAAAAATGGTGCCTATTACTTGTTCTTGGTCTTCTTCTCTTTGGAAAGTCGTAAGATCGATCCTAACCCAAACGGAGATGGACCACCGATCACGGGACTAATCCGAAACCCTCCTTCTCCTCCTCTGCCGCCATTCTTTCCGGCGTGCTTTTGTGGCCTGAACTGATACGAGCTGCAGCAGGCAGAGGAGGGAGAAGACAAATGAGATGACGGATTTGCCCCTGGACGCGGGGCTCCGTGTCTCTGCGAGCTATGTTTGTTAATGTCCCTTAGCATCGCCCTCTTCGAATTCATCACTGATCCTGTGGAATTGCTTCTTGTCAAACGAGGAAAGGAGCAGATCAGGCTCTTCTTTATATCGCAGTTAAGACTCGAGCTTCTCCTGAAGCTCCAAAACGACTTTGATGATTTCTCCGCCTCCGAGTCCGAGTTCGCGCCGCTCCCACGACCGTTTCCGCTTCCCGGAGTTTCCTTGTCGCCGTATTTTCTCGAGTTTTGGGGTAATGGCAATGGCGGAGGAGGAAGAGAGGAAGGAGCGGAGGCGATAGGAGGGAGCTCGTACTTGTAGAGACGTTTTGGCATGGCGGATGAAGTAGTTACTTGGAAAGGAAGGATCATGCCGTCGGCGAAGATCTCATCAGCCGGTGAGGAATCTCTGGGATCGAAGTTTCTGGAAATGTGGAACTCGAAATCTGTGTTTGATGAATCTAAAAGTGTCGTGTCTCTTCGAACCGGGCCCGATGGTTGTTGTTCCGTAGGAGGTGATTTTAAATCTGATTGGCCGAGGTCGCTCGCGAACGAAATCCTCTCCGAACATATCATCATATGTCTCCGTTTTGCTGGACTTTTGCAAAACAAACGGCCATGTTAGTGAAACTAATTGAGAAACAGAGAAATGCAGGGAAAATGAAAAAACTCACCTTGTTTGGAAGATAGACGAAACTTTATTTTCCTAGAGGACCGTTGCAAAAGAAAGAGAGTATCAAACGATCATAATCAAGACCCCTATATTGCTAAAAGTCAAGATTAATCGTGAATGCAAAGGAAAACTACATTTCCCATGAGAAGATGCAAAGGAAAAGGTTTAGGAGATGATCATAATGTTTTGGAAGATTTGACATTAAAACTCTTTTAAAGTCTATGGATTAGAGGTTGAAAACCACTATTAAAATAATGGATGTGGTGTGCCACTACTGCAAGAGACAATGAGCTGAGGAAAAAAAAATACAAACATAATATCTAGAACGAGAGATTTCAAGGGTTGAATAAGGAACCTTACCTTCGACTTTTAAGTGTCCAAAGGTAACAGTTTATTCTTTTCTTTCTCCTCTCTTTTCCTAAGCTGGTGACTGCTAACGTGAACCCCCCTTGAACAGCTTGATCATGGCTTTTAACTGCGAGCTGGTTTGGGTATTCTACAGAACCGATGGCTAACCGCAGACAAGTTCTTGACCGTGAAGCACGCCAGTGCAAGAACAAGAAGGTTTCTCAAGATTCTTCAGATCATTGAACTTATCTTTCAAAATAGTAACTAGACTGTTTTATCTTTTCCATAAAACATCAAATCAATATGAAAAACCTAATTGCAGCAAGGAGCAAGTGTCCCCAGATAAATAGAGCTGTTGTTTGTAACTCAGCTTACCAGAGCGAAAGGAAGATGTCTGAAACCTCGGACATGGTTGTAAAAGGAAGCTTGGTCTGAACCATTGTTGCTCAGCAAGTTGTTGGCGCAAACATGCTCAATTGTTAGCAAGATCAGATTTTTGTTTTTGCACAATCTTAGCAAGATACCAATTTAAGCTACTCCTGAGCTCTGCTAATAGTAGGCAAGAAGCATACTAAAACAGGGACCCAAGATGTAAGAAAGTTGCAGAGAGCTGCATTATTGATAACGGGAAAAACAGCTGGAGATTCCATTGCCATGGAGATTACAATTAGCATTGGTAATGAAAAACCACAGTTGTCTCTTTTACAACAGCAGAAGAATATCAAAGAAAACCAAGTAAAATGGGCTTCATTCACTAAACTGGGGGGGGGGGGGGCACATTGCTACAATTTTGTTTCTTCCTTTTTACAACGGAAAGATTCAAAAGTAGAAAAAAACAAGAAGAGATAACAAAGCTGATACAAATCCCTTCACCTTTCACGTTTCCGCAGCCTCAGGGACGTCGTAAGAGCCTGCTGTTACTTCTTCTGCTAGCCACAATCCGGGAAAAAGAGTCTGCCAAACAAAAAAAATTCAAATGAAAATTTAAGCAACGACGACAAGCACATGGATGGATAGAAATTGAAGAAAAATGGGGGAAAGAAGTTTTACATTCATTTGCTTCTGAACAATCCTTGGTCTCTTCTTTGGTCTTCTAGGAGGTCTTTTCCCAATTAGGGCAGTGAAATCCTCTTCGATTTCTTCTCTCAGCAGAGAAACCGAGAATTTCAATTTCTCGCTCCTGTGCGAATCTCCATCACCACCACCACCTTCGCCGCCTCTCCTGACGCCGATTTCATGTCTCCGGAGAGAAGGCTCGGTGATCCTCGCCGGTTCGTCTCCCGGTTCGTTGCAAGCAGCTCTCCTCGTCCTCAGATTCCACGGCCGAGCAGCTGCGACGGCGTCGTCGCCGTTCCTTGCTTCTCCTCCCAGGCCGCCATTTCCCAAAACCGAGACCTTGGGTTTCCCATCGTAGACAAGATCGACTCCGGAGATTAGCACTCCTCCTCCTCCGGCAGCAGCGGGGGATCCACGGGCGGCGCGATCGGGGGAAGGAGACGAAGAAGAAGAAGGGAAAGAGGAAGGAGATGGGAGCTTGACGCACCTGAGGAATCTCTGCTGACCCCATCGGAGATAAGGTAAGGTGAAGTTGTGGAGGCGTTTGGATCTCTCAGGGGGAGGAGGAGGAGGAGGAGGGAATTCCATTGATTGATTGATTGAAGAAAACTGTGAAGAAGATTCCTTTTTCTCTCGTCCTTTCTTCACAATTTGGTGAGAGAGCTTTCCTTTGGAGCAAGTTCAAAGTTTATATTTTTTTTTTCTTTTTTTGTTTTTGGTTTGGGCTGTGTGTGTATTTATTCTCAAGGAAAAAAAAAGTTTACTTTTTTATTTCTTCTTGTTCGAATTATTCGGAGAGAGTTATAGGGACGGGGGATTGTAACGTTGTACTCTCGATCGTTTGTTTTTCTCCGACTCGTCTAAAATCAGCTCTCCACACAACTCCTCGTTATAAAATAATACGCCACATTCAAAATTAGTAGCAATTTTTGTTTTTATGTATATACGCCACATAAAAACAAAAAAAATATTTAAAATAAAATTCCTTTTTATTAAACAATTCAACGTTCGTAATCACTGATCACACAAACCGAAACTCAAGACTAATTACCCATAAATTATTGAAAGAAAGAAGATGAGCAAGATAAGTTAGATTTGAGCCAAACTTGGAAAATAGTTAAGAATAGCTGGCCAGCATCCAGCAAATGCATCCACTCCAAAATCCTCTTGTGTGACTTTGTTATCCTCCCCAACAACGTAAACCCTGTCTTTGGAGTGGAAGTCGTCGTCTAACCATCGATTACAACACATAACGACTTTCTTCTCCTCATCGAACAAGAAAGTTGCAAGATCCCTAATCCGAAGATCAGGGCTCAGATCCAATGCTAAGACCTTGCTCCACGACACCGCCTCACCAATCTTATCCGTCACCCATACCTCAGCCTTGGAACCAATTTTGTGCTGAAGCAACACCGAAAGTTTCTCTTCTCTGACAACTGAAAAACTCGCAACTTCAAAACGAGGAGCACACCGACAGGGAAGTGGCACACGTGCAAACTTGTCAGCAGAAAAATCAAACATGAGCAAGGATAAGGAGAGTTGCGGTTTTTCTTTATCAACAACAAACCAGTAAGTGTTCCCCTTGAGAGAGACCACTTGGACATTGTATCCAAGGGCCCAGCGTGGAGCGATATTACCATCAAGAATCCTCCATGAATCAGAGTCTAAATCGTACATCTCCAAAACTTGGCTATGACCATAAAAAGGAACAAATCTCAACACTTTGTAGCTCTTACTGCAGGATCTCTTGTCTTGGGAGTATCCGAGACAAAAATCGCCGCGTCTCATGCGATCCTCGCCGGCGTCGATCCACCTGGTTCGACCAGTTAACGGATTCCAAACCACCATTCTATGATCCTCGGAGGTGCATAACAGCAAGCCGTCGCAATGGAACACTTGAGCTACATCGAATTGAAGAGATTGCGGATCGACTAGGCTGAGCTCACCTTTGAGCTCTACTGGTGGACTTCCTGGGAAATTGACGCTCATGGGACAAACCCTGAATTTCTCCGTCAACATGAGACTCATAAACTGCTTTGGGGCTTTAACAGAATGTTCTCTTGTGAATCTCTTATCGCTGAACAAACGGTTCCATCGCTTGCAAGTGGATCGTACCCGCTTCACAGATGTCGCCGGAACACGACACAGTATCTCCCTTACCAGTTCCCCTGGAAGTTCTTTCATTGATCCGTGAATAAAACTGCCGCGGGTGGCTTTCCTCTTTGTTAGAATTTGTGCTAGGGAAACCAAGAACCCTAAAGTTATTCTCAGAACAAAAAATAAACAGAACGTGAGCCTTATTTTATAGCTAGGAGCCTAGGACTTTAAAATAATTCTTTTAGGAACGTTTTTTAAAATAGTAAAAAGCAAAGCTAGTAAACTGTTAATTTAACTAAAACATAATGATAATTTTCTTAATTGCATGGTAGTCTTTCCTTGGGTGCAATTGGTGGTAACCGAGAGGAATTAGTGGAATAAATAATTTTTCCTTTAAGTTTGTTCAACTCATTCTCTTCTATTTTACTAGAATAGGACCCGCATATATGCGGGTTTTTAATAAAATATTTTAAAAATCGTAAAAATAAATTAAAAACAAAATCGAATAATCTGTAATTTTTTTTACTTTTATTAATATTTCCAGATATATATATTTTAATATTCTTATATGAATTATGTTTATTTATAATGGTTTATCTATAGATATAGATTTATTTATTTATTCTAAAATTTTGATGAATTAATTATCCTTCATTTATCATAATTATATTTATCATAATTAAAATCTAGATTAGGATCCGCGTATACACAGTTTTATAATAATAAAATTTAAAAGTAGGTAAAATATTTTTTTAAGAAAATTAAAAAACAAAATCTGATCACTGAAAAAAATATATGAAAATGTACAATTTTGAAACCTAAGAATTATTTATTTATTTTAATTCTCAGTTATTTTCAATTAAAATATTCAAAACAAAGAATCTGTTGTGGGTCCTAAGCAACATTAACCTTACTTCTCATATAGTTCACACACTTTTTCAACTTTTTTTTTTGGTTCTACTGCGTTAAAAACTTGGATATACAATTCGAGTCTTTCGAGTATGTAATCTCCCCATTAAATCTCTTCAAACATAAAGTCTCTCTTTCTCTTCACATTCATCTCACTTATATGATATTTCTGCTCTCTAGAGAAGTTATGCTTTTAAAAGCATCTCTACATTATTTTTGATATCTCTTCCTCCTTATTGAACTCATCATCGTTTAATGCCATATCATTAGCATCTATAATTTTTTTTGTTTTTTAATTGAAATATATCCTAGATAATCAAATTTACTTTTTGTTTTTAGTTTTTATTTTTGTTTCTCTCGTATATGATCTCTCTTCTCTCTAGAGAAGTTTTCTTAAGACTCGCATCAAAAGCCTATTTACATGATTTTGATATCCTCCTCTTCATTGATATCATCATCGTCTAATGTCATATCGTTAGCATCTAAAATTTCTTTTTTAATTGAAAATATCCTAATTAACTAATTTAGTTTTTTTTTAAATTTATATTTTTGTTTATCCCGTATATGTTCTCTCTGCTCTCTATAAAAGTTATGTTTCTCAAGACTCACATCAAATCTTCTCTACATGATTATTGCTATCCTCCTCATTGAACTCATCATCTTCTAATGTTACCATTTGAAATTTTCATTTTAAATTAAAATATATCCTAGTTAATCAAATTTATTTTTTGTTTTCATTTTCATTTTCTTAAATTGAAATAGATCCTTTTATTTTATTTTATTTTCTTAAATTGAAATATATTATAGCACATGAGATGGGAACGAAACTTATGTAATGTTTAGTAGTTTAAATTCTTAGTAATATTTCATACTTAATCATTTATTTGATAATGATTATTTAGTTTTAAAATTATTATATATTCTCAAAAAAA
>JAHZTW010000001.1:197958786-197969189 GCA_020283515.1 Alliaria petiolata | reverse complement strand
TTAATTTCAACTTATAGAGATTTTGATCGATTTTCACACATGATTGCAATTCGATTTCACTATGAAAAATATTATAAATCAATATTACGGGGATCTGCACATCCTCTCTGAGGCATATATGAAACAATATTCATCAAACTTGTTGGATGATGCAAAAATTCTGGTTTGACTTTTCTTAAGAATGAATTCTTGTGAGTGAAAATTGATGAATGACAAATAGTACCCCTTGTATCTATTTCATCCATGCGGAATTTTTGTCTATCCATTTCACAAGCATGTGCACAGCTTGATAAATTGAAAGGGTTTTTTTTTGGGAGAAATTAAAGAAATTAAGGTGTAAAATATATTTACCATTTAACTAATTATGAATGGATTAATATTAACATGAATATAATAAATTTAAATTTGTTATTTTACTAATCAGAAATTTGCAATTTTGACTATCTTCAGAAATTCAAATTTTAAGTCTAAATTTACATATAAAATATTTAAAACTATCAATGGTATCTGCTTCTAATTTAATGTGTATAAAATTGCAGAAAAGAGCGAATATTACATATTTTTAGAGAGAATATGCAAGAAGTAACCATGGCCTAATGGTTAAAATGATTGACTTTTAATGATAAGATTGTGGGTTCGAGTCTTGGTAGATGCCAAACAAATTTTTAAAAATTAAATAAAAAACTTTTTAAAAATTAAATATTGAATGACATGTGGCACTCTCTCAGCTGCTGACGTGGCAGAAGCAGGAGAGTGCCTTTCTACTTTTATATAGTAGATTTACATTTACAAGAAAAACTAGTCAACAAAAGGAAATTAAAAATTAAACTACACTAAACAAAAATGATAATGACAATTAACTACAAATCACAAAAAAAATAAAAACATAAAACTGAAATAGAGATTACACAACTCACTTTTATTACCACAAAATTTCAATAGAATATATATTATTTGCACTACACTATCACTGAATTCATTTCACCCAATCAACCAGAAACAAACTTCGGCTCAAAATTTGATGTAATCATCAAACCGGTAGTTGAACCAGAGCTCCATCAAACATGCCACTCAAGCCACTAAGGGTCCGAACAGAACACGTGTGACTCTAATGGAGCATATCTAACCAACCAGAAGGAGTTAAGAAGCGAATCAACTTGTTCCAGAAAGTTGACTCATCATAGATTCACGCCGAAGTGGAATCAGCTCAAGCCGAGCTCCTATGACGAAGTTATTCAACTTGCAAAACTGGTGATGCCGAGCTTACCCGAGTTGGATATACGTGCATTAAATGGAGGATTTCGATCGGACCGGGAGGAACTAAGCTACGAACCAGATTGTTATGGAATCTTGGTTCAACCAAGAAGCTCGTCGAATTGGATTAACACCAATACTGGTTCAGACTTGGAAGTTATTGATCCTACAAGTTGGTGGACTTGTTTCGGGTCCAACTACCATCTAGGCCAGAAATCGAGCTACACAGCCCAACTCCGGCACGTTCTCGACCCGAGACCACTTGGAGATTATTATTGGGTCTCTCCTGGTTCCAGCAAGCCCAAGATCCGAAGATATACCCACGGTATTTTCAAGTTATGCCCCATTTCCCAAAACGGGTCAACTTGGTTCTTTTCCGGACAAGTTCTAACCATGATCGGTTTAGCACTTGTCAAACATATTTATGGCAACCAGACGACTTTTCTAATCCTTCAGAAGCTATTAATGACGTCTCTTTATGTACCAGCAAGCAGAGGATCAGTCGAATCACTCCACAGCTCAACTTCCCATACTCGGAGCCAAGTCGAGCAATTAATGTCAAACATGGATATCTTCTGGAGTTATTCGACCCAGCTGACTTGGAGAGCTTCCATACCATAAATATAGGTCCAAGACGTCACTACTTCATGCCCAAGTTGTCCAGATACAAAGCACCTTCAAGTCTTCCTCATTTGGCCAAAATCAAGCATTAAAGGCCATATCAATCAAGTCTTTGATTTGATTTATCATATAGTTTGATTTATTTGTATTTATGTTGATTTATCATCTCATTGTAAAAAGACAACCATTGAATTTGAAATATAAAGTTTTTACAAAGTATTCTTTGTGATTTGTTCATTAGAGCTGTGTGGAATCACTTCTCTTGTGTTCGTGCGAGCTCTTGAGTGTTTTGTGAAATCAATCACTTGAGTTTTCATGTAGAAACTTACATCCCTCGCGAGGAATAGCCCTTGAGATTGTGCCTCTAACCCTCGTTAGTTGTGGAATCAATCGACACCCGACTTTAAGTCCCTTGTATCGTGCGTGAGGCTTTGGTGGATTCCCGAGTTTTGTGTCAAAATTACACGTCCACTCCGTCAAGAATAGAACATCAACTACACAATCCTTTTTAATACCGATCAAATACTAAAAGTAAGTAACTCTACATTCAAAGATGTGATTAACTTCCACTTCATTTTATCATGACATGGATGATACAACATCAAATATATTAATCAAGAGTTTAATAAACTTTATTCAAAAATCTATAATCACGTCGAGCATATAAAACAAAATGTCGCAAAATATTTTTTTGAAATTAAAGATTACAACTCAAATACATCAAGAAGACTAGATGTTGATTTTATAATTAGAGGCTTAGAGAGAATACAAACACAAGGTAAAAAAAAAAATTATGTCAATTGTGCTATATGTCTTGATAATCGACAAGAGCCAAAAAGATTTTTTTTTTTTTTTAATTTGTGTAAAGTATATGTTGTAGCAAAAGTAAACCGAGATTAATAATATTTTAAATAGAACATGTATAATTCCTTTTATTAAACAATTCAACGTTCGTAATCACTACACAAACCGAAACTCAGATTAATACCAATAAATTTCCTCAAGTTTTTTTTTACCAATTTAAATTGTTTACGAAATGTACATGTAAATACTATAGTTTAGATTTGACCCAAAAAAGAGAGAACTCAATTTATTTTTACAAAATACTGTAATAATTTATTGAGCATGTGAGAAGATACATAAATAATCTGGATACAACGTTTGAGTAATCTAGAAAGAAGGATAAATGCAACTAGAGTAGAGAAATACAACATGTTAGGAGGACCTTCTTTAGTTCACTTATATATATTTTCTCAGGGAAGAGTTTGTGATTCTGACATTGGCGTCTGAGTATTTACATTCAAAAAATGTATTAACTATTATGTTTTCAAACAGAGAGCAACCAAAAAAATCAGATATAGGACCAAACTCGACGAGCAAAAAGCTCAAATGTTTTCACGTAATGTGGTACAACTTGAAGGGTGAATGAAAGAAATTTCAGAGCAAAGACATGGAGAAAGCTTTGCGAATCAATCAAGCTTGAAATTTGAGACATGGCTTTCTTCTCTTTAGACATCTACATGATGATCATAAAACTAGCAAGAATGGGAGGTTGAGACATCTGATAATGAATGGGTCCAAAGGATTATTGAAACAAGATGAGCAAGATAAGTTAGATTTGAGCCAAAGTTGGAAAATAAGTAAGAAGAGCTGGCCAGCATCCATCAAAGTCCTCCACTACGATTTCCTCTTGTGTGACTTTGTTATCCTCCCCAACAACGTAAACCATGTCTTTGGTGTAGGTCATGTCATCGTAGTCTATCCATCTGTCACAACACGCGACGACTTTCTTCTCCTCATCGAGCAAGAAAGTTGCAAGAGCCGAAACCTGAAGATCAGGGCTCAAATCCAATGCTAAGACCTTGCTCCACGACACCGCCTTGTAGTTGTTGGCCTCGCCAATTTTATCCGTCACCCATACCTCAGCCTTGGAACCAATTCCTTGCTGCAGCAACACGGAAAGTTTCTCTTCTCTAACGACTGAAAAACTCGCAACTTCAAAAGGATGAGCAAGCCGACAGGGAAGAGGCACAAGTGCAAACTCGTCAGCAGAAAAATCAAACCTGAGCAAGGATAAGCCGAGTTGCGGTTTTCCTCTCTCACAAACAAACCAGTAAGTGTTTCCCTTGAGAGAGACCATGTGGTCACTGCATACACTGGCCCATCGTGGAGCGATATCACCATCAAGAATCCTCCATGAATCAGAGTCTAGATCGTACATCTCCAAAACTTGTCTATCAGGAAGAAGACTAAATCTCAACACTTTGTAGCTCTTACCGCGGGATCTCTTGTCTTGGGAGTATCCGAGACAAAAATCGCCGCGTTTCATGCGATCCTCGCCGGCGTCGATCCACTTGGTTCGACCAGTTAACGGATTCCAAACCACCATTCTATGATCCTCGGAGGTGCATAACAGCAAGCCGTCGCAATGGAACACTTGAGATACATCGAATTGAAGAAATTGCGGATCGACTAGGCTGAGCTCGCCTTTAACCTCTACAGATGGATAGTTGACGCTCATCGGACAGACCCTGTATTTCTTCGTCAACATGAGACTCATAAACTGCTTTGGGGCTTTAACAGAATGTTCGCTTGTGATTCTCTTATCGTTGAACAAACGGTTCCATCGCTTGCAAGTGGATCGTACACGCTTCACAGATGTCGCCAGATGTCGCCGGAACACGACACAGTATCTCTTCTACCAGTTCCCAAGGAAGTTCAGAGAACTTCCTCATTGATCCCTGAATAAAACTGCCGCAGGTGGCTTTCGTCCTCTTCATCTTTCCTCTTAGTTAGAATTTGTGCTAGGGCAACGAAGAACCCTAAGTTATTCTGAGAACCAAAACCTAAACAGAAAGTAAGATCTAACCAAGTCTCTCACGTTATTATATAATAATAAAAAGTAGAAAAAGAGAAAAGAGAGGAGAAAGAGAGAATGAGGAGAAATGAGAGAGTATGAGAGAAGACTCATCTCACATCATTTGCCTCCACATTTTTTATTCATAACTTAAAATTAAATAATATGAAAATGTTATAAATCATTGAGGTTCGATCTCCATAACCGGCCCAGCCCATTGGAACATTGGCGTGAAGACAAGGCCCAATACGTTTAGGGTATAGGCGGCCACATTAGATGTTTTCCTTATTCATGTAGGAAAAGGATATTTCCTTTTCTATCCCTTATGTAATATTTATATAAAGAGACTTCTTAGTCATAATAATATAATACGAAATTCATACTTTCACAACACGTTATCAGCACGAGCTTGCTCTGATAAACCCTAGCCACCGAAAATATAAAAACCCTAAAACCGCCGTTAGCCACCGAGAAAAACCGCAGCCGCTCGATCCGATCTTCCGCCTAGCTCGACCCGTTTCGAGTAGCCGCGCGTTCCGTGTAGCCGATCCGACGCCTAGTAGCCGCAGCAGTTCGACGAGTAGCCGCGCAAACCCTAGCAGCCGCTCAACTCGATCCGTCCGAAGCTGATCCGACGTCAAGTAACCGAGCAATCCAAGCGTGAGTTTTTAGCGAGGTCTATTAGCTCCCGGTCCATACCAATTCAACCCCAAAAGGAGATCAAGGTAAAACCTTAAACTAAGAACAAAGAAAATTGAATTGAATCTTAATAAACCTAAACCCTAAAACTGATTCTCTTATAAACTTGTTTGATCTTTTGAGAACTTGAATTGAATTGAATCTAAACTAAAGATAAAACCTAAAATTCGGTTTGATTGTTTAAACTTGTTTGATTTCTTAAAACCTAAAAATCGAATTGGACCTAAGCGTATGAAACCCTAAAACTCGGATTGTTTGATGAACTTGCTTGCTTGATTTAAAACCGTTTTCCCTAGCTTGTTTAATGTTTTAAAAACCGCATGATAAGATTACTTTTTTAGAATCGAATTCATGTGTTGATTACTTGTTTTGTTAAAATCGCATAAACCCTAATCCTATCCCAAATAGGAAAACCCTAAAACGTTTTTTTTGTGTATTGCGTATTGCTTGGCTAAATCCTAATTGAACTAGAAATTCTAATTGAAATAGGAATAGAAAGAAAGAAAATTTTCGGACCATTGGAATTTGTTAGCCAAAACCGAAAACCATAGTTTTCTTTTTAGGATTGTTTTTCCTTTTTAGGAAAGTTTCCTTTTTGTTTGATCACATAGAAAATCGCAGATAAGAAATTACCTTATTTAGAATTTGGATTTTCTTGTTTCCTTTATCATATAAAATTCCTTGTTAGAATTAAAATTAGAATTGGAAACTATAATTGCATAAAATTGGATGCATAAATCGGCCATCATTCTAAGGCCTTGATTTTTATTAAAAGCCCTAAGAGAAGGTTGATGCATATTTTCAGATGTCTGAAGTTAACAACTCAGATTACCCGGTCCTAAGTCTCTCCGGAGATGATATCCTAGAATGGGCAATGAGCACTAGATACGCTCTGCAAACTAGGGGACTCGGAAGATGCATCACATATGGCAATCATGAATTAGAAAGCCAAAGGCAAAGAGCCATAACAATTATGTGCTTCCATCTCACTGAAGAACTGAGAGACCAGTACCAAGATGTTAAGGACCCTTTTGTTCTTTGGACAAAGTTGGGTGAAAGGTATTCAATGGTACTGTGGCTAAACTCCATGGAAGGATGGGAGACTCTCGGTTTCCGGGATTTTGAATCCGCGGATGAATACAACTCTGTCCTAATGAAAATCGTCCATGGCCTACAGCTATGTGGCGAAGTGGTAATATATTAGGATCTTTTACAAAAGACCATCTCTACATTCCATTCAAAGGAATTGATTTTATCACTTAAGGCCAAAAGTTTCACAAACTATAATGACCTATTTCATTACCTCAGAAGAGGACAGAGGACAAAAAAAATTATCAGTAGATTTGATGAACTGATAAAAAGACGCAGTGAGATGGAGACTCCTCAAACATACGATGAGGAGGAAGCCTCGTACTGTGAGGGCAGTTCAAAAGTTGACTAAAATGAACATGAGACTTCCGATTGCTTAAAATGATTTTAGACTTTGAGTTCTATTTGCTTTGTTGCTTTTATGTTTACTTTGCTTTGGTTTTATGTCTTTGAATTTGTTTGGATTTATTTCTTTTATTTTAATGAATGATTTAAGTTTTTAAGACATAATTCTTATTTTATGAAGTATGGATGAGTTCGTGGTGGATAGTGGGTCAAGCCACACGATTTTAAAAGATAAGAGATACTTCATAAATCTTACACTTAAAAAGGCAAACATAAGTACTATAGCAGGACCGGCCGGCCTAATAGAAGGCTACGGCCAGGCAAATGTTTTAATGCCTAAAGGCACGCATCTAGAAATCTCTGATGCATTGTTTTCATCTAGCTCAAATCGTAACTTATTGAGTTTTAAAGACATTCGAATGAATGGTCTTCATGTGGAAACAATGGGCGAAGGAAACAAAGAATTTCTTCAGATAGTTAAAATTGCCCAAGGCCAAAAGAAAGTCCTCGAGACTATACCTGCTATAGCTACTGGCATATACTGTACTAAGGTCAGTATAATAGAATCCAATGCCACCGTAAACAAAGAATTTACAGATATGTACACTTTATGGCATGACCGGCTGGGACATCCCGGGTCAAGTATGATGCGGAAATTGATTGCCAATAGTAATGGGCACACCTTGAAAGAAAGGAGAGTAATCCCAAAGAATATTATGTGTGCCTCGTGTTCACAAGGGAAATTGATTGTAAGGCCATCACCAGTGAAAGTAACTAAGGAAACAATAAACTTTCTGGAAAGAATTCAAGGAGATTTATGCGGACCAATCCACCCACCTTGTGGGACATTCCGATATTTTATGGTCCTCATTGACGCATCTACAAGATGGTCACATGTATGCTTATTGTCATCACGGAATATGGCATTTGCAAGACTCCTTGCTCAGATAATATGCCTAAGGGCTCACTTTCCAGACTTTCCTTTAAAGACCATACGAATGGATAATGCTGGTGAATTCACTTCCCAAGCGTTTAATGACTATTGTATGTCCATGGGGGTAAGTGTTGAATACTCCGTAGCACATGTACATACACAGAACGGCTTGGCCGAGTCATTTATAAAATGCATACAGCTGATTGCTAGACCATTACTAATGAGGTCAAACCTCCCTGTATCCGCTTGGGGACATGCTGTCTTACACGCTGCTGAACTAATCCGTATCAGGCCATCTAGTGATCATAAGTATTCCCCATCCCAATTAATAACGGGAAAAGAGCCAGACATTTCCCATCTTAAGACATTCGGATGCTCAGTCTATGTGCCTATTGCACCACCACAGAGAACTAAGATGGGACCTCAAAGGAGGATGGGGATATATGTTGGATATGATTCACCCACGATCATAAAGTATCTTGAGCCAACCACCGGAGATTTATTTAAGGCCAGATACGCGGATTGCCATTTTGACGAATCCGTTTTTCCAACATTAGGTGATGGAAACCGGCTAATGAAAGAAATTGCATGGAATCAAACATCCTTAAATTGGCAAGATCCTCGAACTAAAGAAGTGACTTAGAAGTCCAAAAGATAATTCATTTGCAAAAGCTAGCTATACAATTGTCAGATTCCTTTGCAGACCCAAAGAGGGTAACTAAATCGTATATACCAGCCGTGAATGCACCAATACAAATTGATGTCCAAGATGGACCGCAAGTTGCTACAGAGTCTAAACCACGATTGAAACGTGGAAGACCAATTGGTTCCAAAGATAAGACTCCTCGGAAATTAAAGAAAGCTGCTGAAATTCAGACCGAGGAGATAGTGGATATTCCAGACATAAATGAACCTAAGGTGCCGGAAAATGATGCTTGGGATGCCAAGCTTCATGGGCCTGAAGTTCCTGATAATAAAAAGATCGCGATCAATTATGTCTCGTCTGGAATCCAATGGAACAGAAAAGATGTCGACATTGATGATATATTTGCATGCAATGTAGCACTTGAAGTAATGAATGAGGATCTAGAACCCACGTCAATCTATGAGTGCACTCAACGACCAGATTGGATTAACTGGAAAGAAGCTATAAATGTGGAGTTAAACTCTTTAAAGAAGAGAGAGGTTTTTGCTCCCATAATTCGGACACCTCGTGATGGACATAAATGGGTCTTTGTGAGGAAGAGAAATGAACAAGGTGAAATCGTTAGGCACAAAGCACGGCTTGTTGCACAAGGATTCTCACAAAGACCAGGAATCGATTATGTGGAGACATACTCCCCTGTGGTGGATGCAACGACTTTCCGATTCCTGATAAGTCTGGCCATAAGAGAAAAATTGGATTTGCGGTTAATGGATGTTGTAACCGCATACTTATATGGTCCACTGGATAATGAAATCTATATGAGATTGCCAGAGGGTATTGAGCTCAAAGATAAGAAAAGTTCTCGAGAAGAACACTGCATTAGGCTGAACAAATCCTTATCCGGACTAAAGCAAAGTGGGTGTATGTGGTACAACCGGTTAAGTGAATACTTAGTAAAGTCCGGGTACAGAAATGATCCCATTAGTCCGTGTATCTTTATAAAGAAGTTTGCAAACAAAGGATTTGTAATTATAGCAGTATACGTGGATGATTTGAACATCCTCGGAACCTCTGGAGAAATCGCCCAAACAGTTGAATATTTAAAGGCCGATTTTGAAATGAAAGACTTAGGAAAGACTAAGTTCTGTTTGGGAATACAGCTTGAGTACATCAATGATGGAATCCTTGTGCATCAAATGGCATATACAGAAAAGATACTCAAGAGATTTAATATGGACCAGGCCCACCCATTGACCAGCCCAATGGTGGTGAGAAGTCTCGGATTGGACAGTGATCCATTCGGTCCAAAGAAGGACGATGAAGAAGTCCTTGGTCCCGAAATGCCATATCTAAGTGCCATAGGAGCGTTATTATACTTGGCTAGTCATACTAGACCAGTCATTTGTTTTGCCGTGAACCTCCTATCAAGATTTAGTTCTTGTCCGACCCAAAGGCACTGGAACGGGATTAAACATATACTTCGTTACCTACAAGGAACGAAAGATATGGGTCTATTTTTCACTAACCTTAACAATGAAGGTTTGGTTGGTTTTGCTGATGCAGGTTACTTATCGGATCCACACAATGGACGATCTCAGACAGGATATGTGTTCACTCATGGAGGAACAGCAATTTCATGGAGATCCATGAAGCAGACACTCACGGCCACTTCATCAAACCACGCAGAGATTTTGGCGATTCATGAAGCTAGCCGCGAATGTGTTTGGTTGAGATCGATGACTCAGCACATAAGGCGAGACTGTGGAATGACCGATGAGAAGGAAGAGCCAACCGTACTCTACGAGGACAATGCCGCATGCATTGCTCAACTGAAGGATGGATACATCAAAGGAGACAGGACGAAGCACATCTTACCGAAGTTTTTCTTTACTCACGATCTACAGAAGACCGGAGAAATCAAAGTGCTTCAAGTACGTTCCTGTGACAACTCAGCCGAC
>JAHZTW010000001.1:197909686-197953123 GCA_020283515.1 Alliaria petiolata | reverse complement strand
AACATCCACATGCAAAATTGAAAAGGATTCCGTTTTCATTGTATATAAAAGGATGCAACAAATACCTGTGGAAGATGCATACTTCAGCAATATATTGCAAGCGTTCATCAAATGCAGATAAATCAGAAAAATCTCCAGACAGCTGAATCTTCCTAGCCTCATCGGCTATTTCTTTCATCTCCTTGTTGATTGACTTGTGCCAAAGCTTTATCTCATCAATTGGGTGCATCTGAGCATCAAAAGAATCATACTCGGTAAGCTCTGGGTATTTTCTCTTCCCCACCTTGGATCCCTCACATGCGCACTGGGCTCTACTGGTTTTGCAAGGAAGCATGCTGCTAGAAGAATCAAGACAGCACTGGAACTGAGAATCTTCTATGCGACAAGAAGCCGCAGTCTCTCTTTTCCCTCCCAACCAGGTGAAAATAACCTTCAATAAGGGGGAAAATAAAATAAAATCAAACAACAAGCCAAAAGACTTTCAACTTTTAAAGTTGGATCTTAATTCAAATATTACCTGCTGAAGGAGCTTCTCGCCTGGAACTATCTTGCTCAAGCACGTCTGCATCTCCTTGCTTTCATCTATTGAAATGGAGGAAGAAAGCCATGGAAGAAACACGGCAAGCATATTCACAGGAATGCTGCAGAGAAACCGCCAGACTATGTAAGCTTGCTCCTCATGCTTAAATTTCTCAATAAGCAATGGGAACACCTGCCAGCAAGCGAAGAAAAACACCAAATTTTTAGTAAAGGCCAATGCGAAATCCTAGGTCTTAGCTGCGAAGGGAGAAAAAGAGAGCATCAGACGAAAACAACACCTGTTTCTGTTCTTTTGCCAAGTGCTGGCTAACAGATGTCTGAAGTGCTCCAGTAGAGCTCGCCAACTCCCTTCGGTAACTTTCATCGATTTCCGTGGCAGAGTTTAGCAGCTCAAACAGATGATCGAAAAGTGTGCTTTCACCCTTGTGTTCAAGAGAATATGTCTGCGCTACGTTCTTCACGCGTATGTCAAGAGCCGAAAAAATCACCTACATCCACAGATTTGCAACAGTCAACAGTTTCTCTTCATAATACAACAATACACATATGTTGCAAATCTGAAATCTCCAAAGCACTCATAGAATTAAGAGAATGGTCAGATTTAGACTTGCAAGGGTATAAGATGAATTCAGATTTAGATAAATTTGCAGTATTACACTAGTTTTCAAGCCCAAAAGAAAAGTTAACATTGTTGGCAACCAATACTATATTCGGGCACAAATTCCCCAATGAGTCATTCATTGGTAAAATGTCAAATGTAACATCAAAGCAGAGACGGTTTCCAAATTGCGATTTCGAATTTTCCAGAGAATGAACAGGAAATTCAAATGGAAGAGAGCCCAGCTTTTGGCATTACCTCGTCCTCGGCATTGCAGTGATGCTTATAGATCGATCTCAGGAACCGGTACCGTTCACGAAGCAGCCGGAGATCAACGTGGTGGTCAGTAGCAAACTCCAGGGCCAATCTATGAAGAGCTTCGAGCTCACTGCATACTGCCTTATGAAAGAAGAGGAAAATCAGGATCGGCGAAATCTCCTCCGCGTCCTCCGAGAACGAATTCGCCACAGGCGGACGAGAAGAAGAAGGCACGGAGCTCGCAAGGACCGTGGTTGATGAAGACGCCACTCCTCCGCCGCCTCTCGCCGCCTCAAAATCCGGCAACGGCGTCGCCATTTCCCGTCGAGCTTCTCTCTCTCTCCTTGTCCGTTAACAATCCAGAAGAAATCTCTACAACTCACTCTCCTTCCTTCCGCCTTCTTCCAAGACCGTCAATTTTCAAATCTGAGCTCGCTTAACCATAGAATTATCTGGGTTTTTTTTCTCTCTGAGTTGTGTGGTGTTGTTCAACGGAGACGATGAGAAGGAAAAAAAGAAAGAAAGGTCGAGGCGTTGTCTGATATCGATTTTGATTTTGCTTTTGCTTTCTTTTGTTTTTTTTTTGGCCTTTTTCGTTTTTATATTATGGTTGATTAATCTGAGAAATACTACTTTTAACTGTTTATATTATATACGACCCTCGGAATTTTAATACAAAGAAAACAAATTAAAAATAATGAAATAAAGTGCTTGGGGATTGGGTGGGTGTTTCTATACAAGGTTTTGTAGCACGTGGCCATTACCATCGCCACGTCGGATGCTGATGCAACTAACCCAAGCCGGCACGTGACCGATTACATCTCGACACGTGCGGGCGTACCTACGAACGCAAATGGTCCGCGAGACAGGGACGCCGATTCTCGGAGAAAAGGGACTCTATTTAAACGAGGGGCAAAAAAGGCATTTTATGGTGTGTTTTGTATTTTGTTTTTGACGTGGCATTTCACGGTGCTTATATGGCAGGCATTTGATTAGGCTTTGTTTTTAGAATAATAAACTGATAATGTTTTGAGGTTAGCTTTTGACTAGATAATAATCAAATAAACTGATAATGTTTGAGGTTAGCTTTAATTTGAACGAGCACTTCAATCAAAAGAGAAGATGAATTTGGCTTTGAAGTTTTATAAAAAATATAATTAAGACAGATTCGTATTTTGTTCGAAACTTGTTTAAAAATAGTCAAGAATGACAGAGATGAGATGCAGCAGCACCCATTCGTAATCTAAAGGAGCCAAATAGCTTTGATTAAATTATTGCTTCGCGGTTTTGCTTTGATTAATATATAAATGCAGTTACAAAGGTTTGAACATTTTTTTATTGTGTTGCATGTGCTCGAAGGTTTACTAGATTGAGTTGATTAATTTTGTGCCATATAACTAGCTAGGAGCACTTATACTATTTGCAAATAGTAAAAGAAATGAGAAATCATGTTCATAAATCTTAATGTAAGGATAAGGATAATTCTTTCCAGACTCGTGAGACAAATCAACGAATAATGACGACCATATTTCACAATAGTGTATGTTGTATCGATAAATCAAGAAGAAAATGATAATTTGGTGAAGAAAAAAAGTTTGAGAGAGAGAGAGAAAGGAAGTGGTGAAAAGTAAAGACACAAGAGGGACGTGTGGGAAGTGTGGCGACAATTGGGTAGCAACAAGTTCCACTCGCGCTCTCTTCTCCATAACACATTCCTTTTTTTTTTTTTTGTTCTTCAACCAAATAAGAAGAAAAAAAAAAACCCATTTATTTGGGGACCATACTAATAAGTACTAGTATTCATTATTCTTTTCCCCGATTTCACAACAACCTAATTATTTTATAAGCAGAATAAATTAAAATTCATCGTTCTTGACTATAAGAAAACAAAAAAAAACACAAGACTAGTCAAAGTATGTAAGCAATTAATTTATTTTTTTTGCTAAAGAAAAGTATGTAAGCATTTCAACATTATTCCACGTAATTTTGTACGGCAACCTTTACACACTTAGAGTAATTAATAAGAAATTAGATTAACATATTCTTTTTAATTATCATATATGCATCTACAAGACTTTTTACTATCTAATAATCACATATAGGATCATGATAGATGGTATGATTTTGTATTTCATTCGCCAATTAAATCATCAATGAGGCATCTACCAGACTACAACCCATCATTGTGATCATAAGGCTAAATGATTAGACCGAGTATATAGTTTAAGAGATATACGAACTAATTTCTTTAATTTTATTGTTTTTTTATAACATTTAGTTGGTTTTTTGCTCCGAATTATGTGGAATTATAAGTATCGTGCAACGGTGCAAGTGTACAATGCGACGGGTTGGCCTTTATGATCCATCACTCGTCATTCTCTTTTCATATATATATCCTTTTTTACATCACCTTTTTTCGTCAAAGGATAATGTCTACTACTATTATTTACGTCTTTTTTTTTTCTTTGAAAGACACATATCCTCATACCCCATCACTTATCAACATTCACTATCTTTTCGATTTTAATTATTTTGTTAAACAAAATCAACATTTCAGTTAAGAAAATATATACGTACGCGCCTGATTTACCATATAGACATTGTGATAATATCAAATATGTAAACAATACCTTAAATATAGATACACTTTACAAATTTGATTTGGGAAATCTCTATGTTACAACCAATAAAAGAAATATCTTTACATAAAAAAATATCCCTAGATATCTTTTTCTTGTTCAGATCTTTTTATGACGAGAAACCCTAGCACTTTTGAGCATATGGTATAAGTAGCTCAGTCACATCAAACGAAAACAATCAATTGAAATTACAAATCCAGCCGCTCATCAAGGTATAACCCTCACTTTTCTAGCTCGTCTCTTTAAAATACATAAAGCACCAACTCGTTAATCATTTTATTTTAAAATACTTGCTGGATGTTATTGATTGTTCGGTGTGATGGGTCGTCTCCGCATGGGAAGGCTTTGACTGAAGTTTTGTTTATGCAACTTCCAAATCAAAAATCGTCCAATCACTTCTACTTTGTTGTAACGTATGACATCTCTACTCATCTCTGTTGCTCAATTTTTTAAAGAGTTTCTGTTGCTTTTTGTTTTGTTTTGTCGAATCATTGTGGCAACATATATGAGAACTTGTATGACATGAATTTTGCTGCTTAAAAATTATATTTTTTTTTTCTTTTCGGCTCACACTTGTTTCCGGAGGAGATTATATTTACGTGGAACAAAAAAAAACTTTGTGCCTTTTTTTTTCGTCTTAAGGGCATTGTTGTGTTTCTGATATCTTTTTTTTTGGTTATTGCACAAGATGATTAAATTTAGCCTTAGGGTTTTTTATATTTTGTTGAACATTACTTTAGGGTTTTTGTTTCTGATATAATTCTAAATCTTGTGTTATAGCTTTCTTTTCGCTTGTTGACTTGTTTGTTCTGTCCTCAGGATCAGCAAAGAATTAAACCTTCAAATTAAGGCGAGAAGTACATTGAAAGGGTTCAATGTATAGCTTACTTGTCTCGTTGTCAGCTCTATGCAAACTCCCTCCTTAGACAAGCACGGGGCTTAGTCAAGTAGAATCGGGTTCCCTCAAATAATGATGATTATATTTCACAACAGTGGTAATACTATTACATATATATGGTCAAGTTATTCGTACAAAAATAAATTTTATTTTTAAATTTAAATTTAATATTGGAATGTAAAGCGTTCGGTCATTTGAAATTTTCTTTTTTGTGTAGGGAGAAACTAAAAGTGCTCCAACATATCTGACAAGCTATTGCAACGATCATGCATTCATCACTCTGAAAAAGATAAAAGTCGCGAGAGTGATCGATCCCCCAGACCGTTGCACAATCTGCTAACAAGGTTTGTCTGTGCTCCTAAGTTATGTTGCTTAACCACCAAAAAATGAACTTTGAGCCTTATTCTAAGAAATAAAATAGAATCTGCAGCTTAACTTATAACTCAGAAAAGAAGTTATAAGCCAAAAATCATTACAATCAAGGAATATGTTGAATCTAGGTGGTAATGTTTATGGTTAGGCATGTGAGAGAACCCAATCATATAGCCAAAAATCATTTGACTTTTGCGAATGAATAGATGGTGAATGTACTTCAAAACTCTTTGATTATACAAACTGGAAAACACACTATTTAAAAGCCTTGCAAATGACTCAAAAGACAACATTGTGCAAGGGAAGAAAGTTTTTCTTTCAATTGTATTGAATTTAAAGTTAAGATTTCATTAAAAAATGTTTTAAGAAACGAAGAGAAAAATATATTAATTTTATGGAATCTTTGTTTATTTCTCTCTTTATTTCTCCAAAAACAATCTTTTATGGAATTTTAATTTTATATTCATTACAATGAAGTGAATTGTTATTCAAAGTTCAAGAGAATAATTTTTCGAAAGGAAAACTTTTTTCTCTTGCACAATTTTTTTATTAAGAGTAATTTGCAAAGCTCTTGATTAATGTATTTTTTAGTTTGTACAATCAGTTTTGAAGTATGTTTTATCATCTTTTCCTTAAAAAAAACTCAATGATTTTAGTTATTTGTTTCTTTCTAGTATATTTAATATTTAAGATCTCGCTGAATTCAATATAATCCTAGCTTCGATATTTAATATTTAAGATCTCACTGAATTCAATTTTCTAAACAAAAAATGCAGCGAAACAATCATAGATAACACATAAGTGTGGATAGGATTCTCCACTTTTCAACGATTTGGTTACCATTTATCAGGGACCGAACTATATACACGTATACGGGCATGTGCCCCCTACTGTTTTTAATTTTTTTTATTAATAACTTAAGTAATTTTATTACTTATTGTTGTCAAATTTTTTCTTTTTATAATGTTATGCTTCTGGTTAAAAATTGTTTTAAATCCGCCTTTCTAGTTATGGTAGAGAGTGTTTCAAAAACAGAGTTTAAATTTAGTGTCAAATTGATGAGAGTATAAACACATATAGTAAATTTTCATAAGAATAAATTTACAAAATACATTGATATATAAGGAAATGGAACTAACCATACATTTTCTAAATCACAAAGATAAATAATGTTTGACAGAAATTTGTTTTTTCTTACATTAACATATTCACAAATATGTAAGATATTTCCATAATCGAATATCAGTACTGATTCGTAATCTCGGTCAATGTCGACTCGGTTTAGATGGTTCTCGTAAACCTCTCGATAAGCATTTTCTAAAAAGAAAATTTGTATGAAGTTGCATATTAAAATTTGACATGTATCATATACTATTTTCAAAGAAGGTCATGAGGAAATATCTTTATAACGTGATTGATGAAATACACGTAATATATATATATATATATATATATATATATATATTGTTTTGCTCGACAATAACTTTAAAATCAATCCAGACACTGTTCATGTGTCTTGTTCCCAGTCAGATAACTACAAAGTCGAGTCCTCTGGAATATCTCTTTGTTTTTTTTGCTTCCCTTTTGACACACACATTATTTTTGGGTCAATTTGATCAATAACCAAAACAAAAAAAAACAAATTAAAATTGAGTTTATTTTATAGTTATTGAGCAAATTTTAATATTCTTAAAATAAAATTGGACAAATAGTTTTCAATACTCAGATTGCACTAACAAAGACAAGACATTTCATCTAATGTGGAAATCAATGCATCACGCATTACCAGCAACGCACAATCCACATTAAAAAAAAAATCACTGCAGATGTAATTTATTTAAAACTTTTAAACATTGCCGGTCCAACGTCGCGAGAAGACCTACGCAAGATTAAAAAATTAGATTGTCAATTTATTGTCTTATGTCCTTTCTTTTTTTTAAGTCAAAACAAATTGACAATAACTAAAAAAATTATTTCCTAGATACTGTATATCATTGTCGATATTTGTTCACTTCTAATATAAAATTCCTAATAACGTTTATTCGAAATGATGATTCTGTTGTTGTTCATTCATCCCGAACTAAATTTTGTTTTCTATCTATTTGGAATTTTTTTTTTTCCTCTGAACATCCTTATATTGAAGAGCTTAAATAGTCATATTGAACATCTATTTGGAATTTTTAATATCCGTTTGGGCGTACTAGGTACTTATGATACACTAATAAATATCAAACACTAAGGATTTGCATTACAACTTACCAGCATAAGCAACTTTTTCTTTTTAAATGTCATCAACTCGTTACACCAGCAATATGGAAATTAGTATTCTTCTTTCTTAAATGCTTTTTTCGTTAATTTGTTCTTCAGTTTCATTAACAAAAAGTATTTTTGTGTGTGTTTTACACGTATTTGTGTGTGAGACTCTCAAAAGATAATCGTGAAACTATAGTAAAAAGAGGTGGGCAACAACCTCTGTACCATTATGTTACTTCTCATCTACATGATATTAGTATTATTTATCTAAACATCAAAGTAAAATAACACATAATTTATAATAGTCTACCATCAATACAAAGCTATATATATTTTTATTTTGCATGTAACTCAGTTAAGAAATAGTTTAATTTGTTAATTAAAGAATTAACAAATAGTAAATCTATAAGACTACCAACGTCCAGTGGACCAATGAGTTCTTCTTGCTGTATTAAAAAAAAACCGAAAATGTTGAAAAGAAACGGAGACTCCATGTTTCACTACAGTATATTGGAATAATTATGCGAATTTACTACGCTACATTAGAAACGTTCCATGCCGTATTATTCAAACTAGGAGAGAATCCGCGCGATGCGCGGATTTTATTTTAATTTGAGTTTCTAAAAATATGTTTTATATTTATATTTTGATTATTGATTTTATATTGTTTTAAAAAAATATTATTTTCTACTTTTTTTATTGATGATGTATATAATCTCTTTCATACATTATTTCACGAATTTTTATTTATACTTCAATTTTCATACTATTTTCATTTGTCTAAATCTTAATATTATGATATTATTTATTTTTTTTCAATGTATTATTTTGAAGATTTTTTTTTTGTATATCTTTCATTGAATCCATATATTTTTCATATTTTAAAATTTTGTATATTTTTGTATCCATTTTTCTTATTCTCAATATTTTTTATATAATTTGTTATCTTCTCGATTTTTATTGATTTTATTGTTTTGTCTTATGATATTATAGGCCGGAGTTAACTTTTTAATTTATTCAAAATCATAAAAAAATTCGATTTGTGGTCGCGTAGATAGCGGTCGCGACCAAGCAGTCATAGGTGCTATGGTTTCTTATTGAAGAGTCAATTCAGAATTTTTGCATCTTCTTATCTTCTCGATTTTTATTGAATATTTTGTTGTGTCTTACGATTTATATGTTGTAGTTAACTTTTTAATTTATTCAATATCATAATTGTTTTTCAGTTGTACCAAAGTTAATTATCATAATTTATTTGTAAATAAGTATAAAACAACTTAAAAAATAGAAATATATATATATATATATATATAATTATGTATAATATAAGATTTATATATATGTATGTTTTTAAATTAAATTTGAATTTCACATACTTACAATAATTTTTAAATAGTTGAATTCAAATTTAATAGTTTTTATGTATAGCGAATTATACATATGTTAATTTTTATTTATATTGCATGATATTTTAAAAAAAAATAATTAACTGCTTATATATTTTATACATGTGGAAAAATAATGTTATGATTGACTAATAAGAAGAAACTGTTGTGACATCTTCTAAAGAGTCTCATTCATCTGTTATATTGTAGATGATGATTTGTGATTTATGAATGTGTTATTTGTTTATTTTTTTCAATGATTTTTTTTTGTTGAATATGTTATTTATTATTTTTTATACTGTAATAATAGACATTTTATTATTTACATAACAGTTGACACAATTTAATCTGAAAGAATAAGAATGTGAAAATAGAAATTGTTTATAATTATGTTTAGTCTATATCTTTTTATCATATATAGTTGGATGCGTTTAAATTCGTAATTAACATGATCGCGACACGTGGTAAGTGAATTGGTTAGATTTCGACATGTGTTGCAATTTGAATATATTATATAGTTAAAATTAAATTTAATGAGTAGTTAGATTTTAATAAATAAATGACTGTTGGTATGTTATCGATTATGGAAAAAAAAATTAGTTAACTTCATTGTAAGAAAAGATAAGCTGAAACACTAATCCTTTAAAATAATATAACTTGAATGCTTTTTTTTGGTTTTGTGAATAAGATTTTATTTGTCATTAATTACAATAGATATTGTATATAATTTAGTGATTTGATAACTTATAGGTGGTGTTTGTTTGAAGTTTTTTTATTTTTAAATTCTATAATTTATCCTTTTGATTTATTTTGTTATGTTATTTTCAAAGTTGTAATGTATATTAGATCACCATAGTTTTTTTTACGCCTTTTACTATTATTATAGTAATTTTCGCAAAATTTGAGAAGGAGTACTTATGACATAATTTATAAGACTGTTCATTTTTATTGAGAAGATTCTGGGTTCGAATCCCCTTGGATGTGATTTAAAAGTATTTTGTTTGGTTCGCATTTAATGCCAAATGAAACAAAATTTAATAGGTACTAAAATTTAAAAAAATTTCTTAAATAAATTAAAACTCACATGGGCAAAATGTGAAAAGAATAAAAGCGGTCAGAGTTCTTTCTTTTTCTTCCACAACTTGTTTCATTCCTACTAACTCCATAAAGTTAAAGACTCGTATTTATAGTTTATATTTCTTTCTTTATTTCGAAATTTTTAAAGTTTAATAAATGAGTTTTATCTCTATTACTTATATTAATTTTGGTTAATTTCAACTTATAGAGATTTTGATCGATTTTCACACATGATTGCAATTCGATTTCACTATGAAAAATATTATAAATCAATATTACAGGGATCTGCACATTCTCTCTGAGGCATATATGAAACAATATTCATCAAATTTGTTGGATGATGCAAAAAT
This sequence comes from Alliaria petiolata, assembly GCA_020283515.1. Classification (NCBI taxonomy): domain Eukaryota; kingdom Viridiplantae; phylum Streptophyta; class Magnoliopsida; order Brassicales; family Brassicaceae; genus Alliaria; species Alliaria petiolata. The sequence goes on along the minus strand of JAHZTW010000001.1, from coordinate 197,942,753 downwards.
TCTGGTTTGACTTTTCTTAAGAATGAATTCTTGTGAGTGAAAATTGATGAATGACAAATAGTACCCCTTGTATCTATTTCATCCATGCGGAATTTTTGTCTATCCATTTCACAAGCATGTGCACAGCTTGATAAATTGAAAGGGTTTTTTTTGGGGAGAAATTAAAGAAATTAAGGTGCAAAATAAATTACCATTTAACTAATTATGAATGGTTTAATATTAACATGAATATAATAAATTTAAATTTGTTATTTTACTAATCAGAAATTTGCAATTTTGACTATCTTCAGAAATTCAAATTTGAAGTCTAAATTTACATATAAAATATTTAAAACTATCAATGGTATCTGCTTCTAATTTAATGTGTATAAAATTGCAGAAAAAAAGCGAATATTACATATTTTTAGAGAGAATAGGCAAGAAGTAACCATGGCCTAATGGTTAAAATGATTGACTTTTAATGATAAGATTGTAGGTTCGAGTCTTGGTAGATGCAAAACAAATTTTTAAAAATTAAATAAAAAACTTTTTAAAAATTAATTATTAAATAACATGTGGCACTCTCTCAGCTGCTGACGTGGCAGAAGAGGAGAGTGCCATTCTACTTTTATATAGTAGATTGGAATCTCCATGCTTCACTATTATATTTATGGGCTCTATACTAATTATGTCAACTATTTATTTAGTACGTCCGTACTTTTAAAATACTAGATGCGTAAACAATTTGATCTCTTGTTTAGAAATAAACAAGAAAATCTTTTCAAACCGCACTTCAACTTCAACTTCAACTTTATTTTTAGCCTTGTGAAAACGACAAAACCTTAATGTAGGTCCATGAAAGCGAGAGCTTCCATCAATTCTCATTTATGTTAGTTCGTGATAATTGTTACTGCTTTTTCATTTTTAAGTTAGGGACTTTAAATATATTTTAATTGTGATAAAAAAAGACATTGTTTACAGAAAAAACAACATGATTGTTGGGTACGTTTAAGAATATACCTCATGTAAAAGAAAAAAAAATTAGGAAAAACTAAAAAAAACAAAATAGAAAGAAGATGGGAAATATTCGGAGGTTGGGGATTCGAGGAACAATTGGGTTCGGAGGTTGGGGAAAAAGAAGATGGGAAATATTCGGAGGTTTTGGTTTTTCGGATATGTAGAGCCAACATGCTATTCTTTTAAATGGTGTGATAGTTAGGTCGAACACTATAATATATATTTTTAAACTTTGATTTATGAACTAAAACAATAGAAAACAAAGTTGATGTTTAAGTTTACTGCCAAATGTCAAACGTATAAAATATACCTGAATAAAAAAAAAAAGATATAGTCAGAATCGTGTCTCCTTTATGTTTGATGATGTATTATTGGTTTAGGACCTTAAGTTTAAAATAAACGTTACAGGTTTCAAGTTTTGAAAAGTATTTTCTTGACTAGTTTGTTAAAACTTCTAGTATTTTTTGTTCCCATCCAAATTCAAAGCTACTAATAATTCATTTTATTTTGCTAGCCCTATATTATATATTTCTGTACGGCTTAAACTTTAAAGTTTTACCGCGAAAGAAGACCAGAGCCAGCCCTGAGTTATAATGGGCCGCAAGCTAGAAAAAAATATTGGGCATGAATTAATTGATTTATTGGAAAAAAAAAAGAAATTAACACTTCGACTTGAACTCGTGCCATTGTTGTAGATACTACTTAAATATACCACTAGACTAAGCAAGATCTTAATATTATTTTGGGGCCGAATTTTCTTTATATTAAAAGAGGACCGCAAGTCCATGTTTTCTGCTTAGGTTCAGGGCCGGGCCTGAAGAGGACCATTCTTTTTTCTTTTTTGGTCAAAGAAATATAAAAAGAGCATCCTTAATCTTTTATACGACTATGAACAGTGGAGATAATCTTTTATATCTTGAAACTTTTTATTTAGTAGAGAAAAAATTGTAAAATATTCTAGACATTAGACAACCAATAATGGATATCATTTTGTTGTTTATTATTATTATTTTGATCCAGCGAAACATATTACAATACTACCTTGTTTGAGAATGTTAATTGGGCTTATTATTTATTTAGGCCCATTTGTTTCCCGTGAACAAAACAGGCCTTTATTCCCAAAAGCCCAGTAAATAATATTTCTCCTTCCTCCTCTGTTCCGCTCGACTTTCAGGAATGTGAAATTCGCGATCATCGGCATGGAAAACCCTCGAATCTGATCTCCGATTTCGCTCTGCAAGGCTATTTCGATCATGACTCGTTTCAGCTTCCGATCATAACTTCAACTCTAGCAGTATCCCGATTCGTTCTCATTTTCTTCAATGGCGTCTTCCAATTCGCTCATGGACAGCTTGTTCCAGCGCAGCCTCGAGGATCTGATCAAAGGCCTACGTCTCCAGCTACTCGGAGAATCCGTTTTCATTTCTAAATCCCTAGAAGAAATCCGCCGCGAGATTAAACTGACGGATCTCTCCACCAAATCCATCGCCCTGCAGAAACTCTCCTACCTCGCCGCACTCCACGGCGTCGATATGTCTTGGGCGGCGTTCCAAGCCGTCGAGGTCGTGTCCTCATCTCGCTTCGCTCATAAGAGGATCGGTTACCACGCCATTTCTCAGTCATTCAACGATCAGACGCCGGTTCTGCTTCTCATCACGAACCAGCTCCGAAAGGATTTGAACAGTTCCAACGAGTACGAGGTGAGTCTCGCTCTGGAATGTTTGTCTAGGATTGTAACTGATGATCTTGCTAGGGATTTAACCTCCGAGGTTTTTACGCTCTTGGGTAGTAGCAATGCTTTCGTTAGGAAGAAAGCTATCGGTGTGGTTTTGAGGGTTTTCGATAAGTACCCTGATGCTGTTAAGGTATGTTTCAAGCGTCTTGTCGAGAATCTGGAGAGCTCTGATCCGCAGCTTCTGTCAGCTGTAGTCGGAGTCTTCTGTGAACTCACCACAAAAGATCCACGATCTTATCTTCCTTTAGCTCCTGAATTTTACAAGATTTTGGTAGATTCGATGAACAATTGGGTTCTGATCAAGGTTCTTAAAATTTTTGCGAATTTGGCTTCGATTGAGCCTAGGTTAGCTATCAAAGTGTCTGATTCGATCTGTGAACATATGAGGAGGACTGTGGGAAAGTCTTTGGTGTTTGAGTGTATTAGTACCGTATTTAGTTGCTTGAGCGATCAGGAATCAGCTTTGAAACTTGCGGTTGCAAAGATTAGGGAGTTTCTTGTGGACGATGATCCGAATCTCAAGTATCTCGGTCTTCATGCCTTGTCGATTGTTGCTCCAAAACATTTGTGGGCAGTTTTGGAGAATAAAGAGGCTGTCGTCAATTCTCTGAGCGATGAGGATCCAAATGTCAAACTCGAGGCTTTGCACCTATTAATGGTAATGGTGAATGAAGATAATGTGTCTGAGATTTCTCGGATTCTTATGAATTATGCGCTTAAGTCTGACCCTTTGTTCTGCAACGAGATTATAGGTTCCATTCTATTGGCATGCTCCCGGAACTCATATGAGATCATAGTTGACTTCGATTGGTACTTGTCTCTTCTCGGTGAAATGGCTAGAATCCCACATTGTCATTGAGGGCAAGAAATTGAGCGCCAGTTGATTGATATTGGTACGAGGGTCAAAGATGCTAGACTGGAGCTAGTTCGTGTTTCTCGAGCGCTGCTTATTGACCCTGCATTGCTTGGCAATCAGTTCTTGCACCCGATATTGTCCGCAGCTGCTTGGGCTTTAGGAGAATATGTCGAGTTCTCTAAGACCCCTTATGAGATTGCAGAGGCGCTTCTACAACCACGTACTTGTCTCTTACCGCCTTCCATTAGAGCAATCTACATACATTCCGCTTTCAAAGTTCTAGTCTTCAGTCTCGGGGCATACTTTTCAGCCCTGGATCTCACTTCCTCTCCCATGTTTGAGGAGTCTACTAGCTCTGGCTTTTCACCTGTGTATGTTTTCACTTACGAATCTATCTCGAGTCTGGTGAATATGATTGAGTTGGGACTGTGCTCGTTATCCGGAACCCTTGACGTGGAAGTGCAGGAGAGAGCTAAGAACGTTATAGGATTCATTGGTATGATAAAGCATGAAATATCTGAGAAATTAACCTCCCAAGACAGTGAAACAGAAGCTTCTAGAGCCATAGCATTCATGGAAGATGTCTTCTCAGAAGAGCTTGGCCCTGTTTCTTCAACTGCACAGGAAAAGATTCCTTTACCAGAGGGGTTAGAGCTAAAAGAGAATCTTGAAGACCTGCAAGAGATTTGCAGAGAAGTTCTCGAACCAATTGTCGAATCGAAGTCAACTTCTTTCTCTCCCTCAGACAAAATCAGCTTCTCTGTTGCTAAACTCAGAATCAGAGATCAACAAGAAGCCTCATCATCTTTATCTCATCCGCCTGAATCTGCATCCTTACTTGCGGAACACAGAAAACGCCATGGCCTGTACTATCTTTCCTCTCAGAAAAGCGATGACCACGATGCCAGCGATGGCAACAACAACAACTCTCTAAACGAATACCCACCAGCGAATGAGATATCGGTGGACTCGTTTAAACCAAAGAAAAAGATGAACCAATCAAAACCAAGACCTGTCGTGGTGAAACTAGACGAAGGAGATGACCCAAAGACGAAGCCAGACGCTAGTAGTAACGATGAACCGTTGTCACGTGCGATCCAAACCGCTCTTATGGGGAAAGGGAAGGAGAAGGAAAGAGAAAAAGACAACCACGAGATAAATCTGGATTCAGGGATCATAGAACATAGCTCGAGAAGAGAGAAGAAGAAGAAGAAGAAGAAGAAGAATGGGGAGATAAGTAGTAAGCATAGATCACGACGACGAATTGATGAAGAAGTGAGTGCAACGAAACCAGTCGAAATCCCAGATTTTCTCTTATGAATAATAAGTTAAAGAGATGGTGTGTTCTTGTACAGTGATGTTCATGTACCCATAATTGATTCTTTTGTGTTTATGAAATATATTTTTCTTATATCATATCGTCTCAATTATTACACCATCATATATTTATAACACCTCTACATCAACAACATTGATCATAAACCAGAATAAGAAAGCAAAAATTGAAATAAGACGCATACAAGCATCCTCACACATTGTTATTCTCAAGGGTAATAACCACTTACTATGATCATAATTAACATCCTTAAGCACACACCAAAAGTAGGATTCAAACATATATATAGATAGGGTGATCATAAATAGCAAACGCTTTTTTTTTTTTTGGGCTCTGTTGAGTTTTCAACACCTTGGGATGGGGAGCTTGCAGCGGTTAGAGACTTTACGAGCGTTGGGAGAGCTGACGAAGCGACGGAGGCTAGGGTTTCTCATGTACCCACATAGGCATGGCTTCTGCTCTTTCAGCTTGGCGCAGCACAGAGCCGATGGTGGAGAAGACGAAGTTATCGCCGACGCACATGGGCTTAGCTGCATTGGCGAGCACGTCACCGCTTCTGCCGAGGGCACTAGAATCACTAGGAGAACCGCTGCGAGGGCAAATACGGTAACCCATGTGGCTTTCATCATCACCATTTTTCTTCTTCTTCTTCTTCTTCTTCTTCTTCTTTTGTTTGTGTGAGTTATTAGAAGAAGTATGTATGTTTTTGGTGTTTGTGGTTTATGATATATGTATCTCTTGCTATTTATAGAGTGGGAAAGCGAAAAGCTTTTTCTTATTTTGTTCTCCTTTATTAGTATTTACTAATTATTTTTTTTAAGAAACTTGGATTGAAAATAAAGTTTAATTTTAATCTATTAGTGCACTTGCATATAGTGCGGCCTCTTATCATTTTAGTTTAGCATTGGAATAAATAGGATAATTTGTAATCTAATAGTTTTTATAGTGAAGTGGTATGCCTTTTTTTTCTTTGTAAATTATGGATGCTAACTTATATGAGATTCTAATGTATTGCATGTAGTATTATTGGTGGAGAATGTATTGTTCGGTTTGCTTTATCTTATCACATTGTAAATCAAGTTTAGAGTTATATATATAGAGAAAAATAGAAAATCCGTTGGATATTTTCTTTTCTTCAGCATCACAAATATTCTCAACTTCCATGGCAATTCTCATTTGATAAAATGGTATCAAGGCAAAGTAAACCAAACTATACACTTTTCAATGGGTAGATTAGAACCGTATGTGTTGCCGACGATTAAATCCGTTCGTCAATATATAGTTTCTAAAATTGTTCTTATCATGTCACCTAAATTTAAGCCGGTTTAAATGCAATTTGTAAATAGTAAATATTGAGCTACAATATTTTGAAGATTGCTTATATAAATAAAAGGGCATGGGGAAAAAAAAATATAACATTGTTGGTTTGTGAATATTAAGAACTCTCGTGACTCATTTGACTTTATGAACATTAAACAATCAATATTAACGGCTAAACATGGGGGAACGTATTCAAATAATGCGATACTTTTTTTTTTTAAATACTAATTTTTTATTTTTCGTTTTTTAGTGTTTATTCATTGTATTGGTGCTTTGTTAACTATCCCTCTCTTTTTATTTCTGAGTGGAAAGTAGCACACTACAAAGTGTGGAAAAATGCATTTAGAAACTTATAAATCAACACTTCATTTGTATATATATATATATATTTCTGACTCTTATCTCTCTATACGTCGACCCAAAAAAACAACAACATCGTATTTTCACTACACAGTAATTACGATGTAGCATCATAACTTATTATATGGGTTAATTAGCTGAAAAATAAAAAAATAAATCAAAAGTGGGGTCGAAGTGTGAAGACTTAGGAGGCGAAAGAGACTTTCGGTGATGGTACTTGTGTCGTCCAAATATTTGTTGCCGTCGTCTTTAACGTCATTATTACTTCTATTCATCTCACACACACACATTGTGTTGATACTATATGATGGAAAAATGCATTTGTCAATTTGTTAACAACAACACAAATCAATTAATTTTAATAAACAAAATGATGATTTTGAGAAGAAGCGTGCGTTTGGGGATACGTGTGAATAATCATTGCCACAATCACTCATTGAACATTCTTCTTTTTGGAGTATTTATTTGGGGGCACAGTTGTAGTAAATTAATGAACATATCCTATTATCCTCGGCGTAGCATTTAAATGGAAAGATCAGTTGCTGCATTTTCTTGGCTAACTAGATTTTTTAAATTGAAAATTCAAAACATTCATAAGGTCTACACAACTAGAAGATGTGAACTTTAACAACAACAAAAAAAAACTAGAAGATATGAATTAAGCTAAACGTGAACATTCGTTAGAAAATGATTATTAACGTAGCATGAAAAAAATAGCAAAACCATTGGCGTGAATATGGATTGGAATGTTAAAAAAAAAAAAAAATATGGATTGGATTTATTAAACGGTTGATCGGTTTGCTTGGTAGGAATACTATATTAAAAATTTACAATAAAAATTAAAGAGTGATTTATGTAAGTAAGAGCTCATAAATCATAATCTAAAATCACTTGTGGAAACATAAAAGTTGGAATGCAAAGGGTTCGTTTCTTTATGTTTCGGGTTTAAACTCCATAATTTTTTTTAGTGTCCGAAAATCTGAAATTCTCATAGTTTTTTTTTTTAAAACATAAAAGTTGGAGAAAAAATAGGAATATATGGTGTATAGCTCACTAAAAATATGTTCACACATTGGTTGTTGAAGTTATAGCTCATTCAAACATGTGTCTCCGACTTTGAAGTTTTTTTTTTTTTTTTCAACAAAGATATATAAAGATTATGACCAGAACTTTACAATTACAGAGGCATTACAGGGATCAAATCCCCCTTCAAGAATTGAAACTATTTTTTATTGTTTGTATTTATTCAGAAACTAGGAAATGGATATGTAATCCATTTATATTAAAAATTATAAGACAGGAACAAGGCAAAAAAAAAAAATAGTACTAGCTAGTATTAAAAAGAGTAAAAGACATGATAGAAAGTGGGTCGAAAGTAACGATCGTGATATAAACTTTAAGATTCTCACGCCTAGTATGAGTAGTGTCACAATTTGCGTTGTTATTATTGCTCCTCCTATAGGTAAATACACTGTACAATCCAAATATCTTTTAATGCTTGTTCGAGATTTAAGATAGAAAAATATTTTAGAATAAATTGTTTTTTTCACCAACACAAAAGAGAATAGTTTTAATTTTCTTTCAGGCTGTTATCCTGGTTGCTTTTAGAAAAACAATTTATCAAAATTAACCTTTTACCAATACAATTTTAAATAAATTTGTAAAATTATCTGTTTGCTAACATTTATTCTAACTAAAAATAAAATAATTAGTCCAATTATGTAATTTGGACCTTTATCAGAATACATCTACCGAGATTTTCACGCCTCACCAGTCACCACCACTACACCAACCAGTGACACTCTTTTTCTATTTTTCCAAACAAAAGCAGTTCATTTTGACCTTTTTCTCTACTGAATTCACTCTTTCATTTCCTATTGCGATCTACTGTTTTCGTATTTTCTATTTACACAATTGTGGTTTTAGTATAGAGACTACAATAAAAGTGTTGACCAAAAAAATAGTGACTTCAATAAACTTTGGAAATGAAATCCCCCAATAGTTAAAAAGTAGTATTTCAAAGTCAGTGTAATCCCACAACATTGCCCTCTGCTTGAGTAATTTGTCATCAAATCTAAAACTAATAGTAAAACAGAGAGAGATCCAAACAAGAATCACTTATTAATGTGATCTATTAGCTATTTAACGTGAATTTGACCCTCGTTGTGTGTGGGGTTCAGACACAAATCAATCGGATTAATGTGATGAATCTCCTACATTTATTTGGTAAAAAACGTTACAAAGCTTGTAGGTTAGATTCACTAAAGCAAACTGAAAATTCAGGACCAAGGCCTCTAATGCCTCTTCAAACCCAAAAACCAACACCAAGCTTGAGATTAGCTTTACAATGAACTATACAAAAGGACCCAAGTACACTGAAGGATAACTCAAAAAGCCACTTCATTCCCACTGAAGATATCCTCCGTGACCACCTTCATCTGTAAACTCATAGACGGCACCCGATGCTGCCATCAAAACCACCACCATTAGACTTTGAATCGCGAAGAAGATTGGGCTTACAAGTCAGACATACTTTTAACAGGGCAAGATGCACGATGAAGAAAAACAGAGAGTATTTACCTCTGTAGCCACCTTGAACGGGATCTCCAGCCAGAAGAAGTGGAGTGTCCAAGTCGATGAATCTGTATATCACGTCTAAACTTGTTAAGAGTTTTAATGGTTCAAAATTAACAAGAAATTGCGGTGTTATACATATTAAGTACCTGAAACACCCGATGCCGGCAGCAATGTGACCGGAGAACCCCATTGCTAGTCTAGTCTCCACCATTCCCCCTATCATAAGCTCAATCCCAGCTGATCTAGCCAATTCAATTACCTCAAGGGCCTCCATGATGCCGGTTTTGGCGAGTTTGATGTTAACAACATCTACGATATCACCTTTCATGATTTTCTTGAGATCAGTCAAGTCTCTACAACTCTCGTCCGCTGCAACGGAGACTCCAAATCTCTTCTTTGCAATTCGAGTCACGTGACTGAGACCTTCCCAATTGTCTCTGTGGACGGGTTGTTCAAAGAGAACCGGTGTAACCTTCACTTCTGGGAAAAAAACAGTAGCAACACTTCAGGTTGTGGCCGAGGAAAGAAAGCTCGGCTAAGAATCTTAACAAATGATTCAAAGATGTTTTTTTTTTTACCATGAAGCTTTTCGAGAACTTCAACAGCTTCCTCTGTTGTGTAACCCTCATTTGCATCCAAAATGAAGGAACAAGCAGGGTGGACTGCACGTATAGCCTGGAGAACTTGTATGTCGGCCTGAAGGTTCTTCCCCACCTTGAGCTTCAAGGTTTCAAATCCTTCCTTTCTATACTTTAACGCCAAACTCGAAGCTTCGGCTGGAGAAACTATCGGAATCTGAACATAGACCATCACAAACATCTTTTAGACCCACCCACATCTGTGAAATCTACACAAACCTTCACATTTGGATAATTTTCTTTTCTTAGCTTTCTAGTGCTTTAACGCCATTAACAGTCTACAAACAATTCAAAATTCCATCATCAAACACTAGGAATGCAGATTTTAACACATATAATCTAACTAGTAACTACTAGTCATATAATTTGCTAATTACGGAAACTTAGCGAATTTGTTTGCAAAACACAGGAAACCAAAGGGGAATTACCACGAAGATCTAAGGTAAGAACTGAACTGTTATGTCGGTGGTAATGGTACTTGACGCCCCACCAAACAGTTTCCACAGTGGCGTTCCTACGCTCTTAGCTGCTGCATCGATCATCGCCATCTCCATCCCCGCTCTTACCTTCACCCATTTACAACATTTTCTTTATCGAGACCAGATTTTTGTTTCCAAATGAAACAGAGAGAAGAAGGTTATATGCTAAAAGTAAAACCCATCTCAAACAGATTTACACTTGTCTCTAGTGACAACCACAGCCAATGCAACAAACCCGACATGGAATTTCAAAATTCAAGCTCAAAATCAAGTTTTTAGCAAGCCAAGAAATGCTAATGCTTAAATCGAATTGGATTCTGATAAGAATATTCACACAGAATCAATCCTATGAGAATAGCAAGTTCTAGCCTTGCAAAAACCCAGCTAAAGGCGGGAGACCCTTCATCAAGACTTACAGAGGCAAACTGATGGCCAGGGAGAAAACTTCCGATCGCCTGAAGAACATCACCCAGTTTCATCTCCGGTAACTCCCTCAGAAACTCACAGGCTTCCCGCGCTTTTACCATTGCCGTAAGCTGATCCTCCGCCGTCACCGACGGAAAAATCGGAGCCTCTCCCCAGCCGACACATCCGCCGCTAAGCTCAATCCGAATCGCGACATTACCGACTGAATCAAGCCGCGACGAAGCGATGGTGAAGGGGGAGAGCAGAGGCACGTTCAGTTGGCGGTTCTCTGCTCTCTGCACCCTCATCGTCAGATTCTCCGTCAGGGTTTTGAATCCAGACGCCGCCGACATAACGGGGATCAGCGATTTCGGCGAGTTTTGGAAACCGAAGCTTGAATTGACGAGTGGAGTAGGAGAAGCGATCGAAAACATCTTCTTTGCTTTATGATTTTAACAGTCTCGCCATATAAAAGAATGAAAATCTCACTTGCAAGTGTTCTAACATTTTATTATTAAAATAATACTTTTTTAAAAAAAGATAAATAATTTCTTCATTACTCAAGAAATTGATTTGTGTGTTTCTCAAAAAAAATTAGTTTTTGAGGACTGATATGTCAGTACCAGAATAGTGAAATAGCTGAATTATAAAATAGCGAAATCAATAGAATAAAAAAATTTAAAATTAAATAAAATAGCAAAATCAATCGAATGAAAAAACTGAAAATTGAAGTTTATATTTTCCAGAGGGTGATTTTCTGTCATCAGGTATCCCTGTGCGTCTTTCCTTTGGTTGGCGGAGTATTATTCATGGCAGAGATTTGCTCCTCAAAGGTCTAAAACTCATGGTGGGTAAGGGTTCATCGATCTCGGTTTGGTTGGATCCTTGGCTGGATGTGGATGGGGGGCGTGCTCCGTGGAGGAGGAACTATTTTTTTGATCTAAACCTTAAAGTTAGTTTTCTCATTGATGCGGCCTCCAGAAGATGGGATAGAAGGAAGTTAGAAGAGATTTTTGTTAGGGAGGATATTCAAACTATTTTAAAGCAGCCTCCGGCAACTCTGTTTGAAGACTTTTGGATTTGGAGACACAACAAGGATGGTGAGTACTCGGTTAAATCGGGGTATTGGTTGATTTATAATCTTCAGAATGAAAATCTTATTAGGCAGGAGGCAGCCTTACCATCGATTAATTGTCTTAAAGAGAAGCTCTGGGATATTAAGACTTCTCCAAAAATCAAGAACTTTCTCTGGAGAATGCTGAGTGGAGCAATTCCGGTGGTGGATGCCATTGTGAAGCGTGGTATGAAAATGGATACTAGATGTCAGATTTGCGGAATGGAGGGCGAATCTATTGACCATGTTCTATTTCAATGCGTTCTTGCAAGGCAAGTTTGGGCTCTGTCACACATACCTTCGCCGAGGTTAGGCTTTGAACACTCATCTACATTTGCTAACTTTCATTATCTGATCTCCTTGGAACATTCAAGGCTTCTACTTCCGGTAGTTAAGAGATGTTTTCCTTGGGTTCTATGGTATATATGGAAAAATCGGAATTCATATCTCTTTGAAGGCAAATTGTTTTCTCCGATGGATACTATGGAAAAGATTCTTGAGGAAACAAATGACTGGTTTTTGGCTCAAGCGGTGGCAGAGGTGGCAGATTTACAAGACAGAGATGTGATTCCGGTTGAGCCCTCACGGTGGACACCACCGCCCGATTGTTGGCTGAAATGTGATGTTGCGGCAATTTGGGACAAATCTAAAAACATGGGTGGAATGGCATGGGTTCTTAGGGATTCAAGGGGATGTGTTTTGCTTCATAGCCGACGTGCTTTTGGAGGTATAAACACTCTAGATGATTGCTATTTCTTAAGCTTGGTTTGGGCTTTAGAAAGCATGCAAAGTCATAGGATAGAAAGAGTGATTGTTGGGTCCGAATCGAAGCTCTTTGTGGATGCTGTTAAAAGACCAAGAGTGTGGCCCTCCTTTGCGTATCAGTTATCTGAACTTCATCTTTTGTTAGCTAAATTTGGGGAGTGGAAATTTGTGTTGGAAACTCGTAGCTCGATTAGAGGGGCTTATCTCATTGCTCAAAGTGTCAAATGGAATGAGAGATGGCAATCTTATGTTGCTGCTTTTGAACCGGTTTGGCTTTGGGAATTGTTTGGTGGTGAGAGAGTTTTACCCTCTGTTCTGTAGCTTTGGCTATCGCATCTTCTGGAGTTTTTTTGGGTTTTCTTTAACCTCTGTTTTCCTTATCTTGTTAAGGTTTTTTGTTGGCAGAGTGTTGCCCGTGATGTGGTATTGTTGGTATCCTGTGTTTAGGCTCCCTGTATTGTTTACTTTGGACTTGCAATTTTTCTAATATTATCCAGATGACAAAAAAAAAAGGAAGAACTGAAAATTGAATAAATCTAACGCCAAAAAACTACTACTTATTAAGTGAATAGCCTTTTGTCTATACTTGATTACAGGGGATGCAGAAAACAATTCAGCATGTGGCACAATATATTTAAATACTAAATAATTTATTTTAGTAGCTTATTAAATAATAAACTTTAATATATTTTATAAATTTTAAAATAATAGAACTAGTTATAGTATTATAACTAAAATTTTTGAAGAGTTTAACGTTTTACTTTTGAAAATTTGAAAATTGTATCAAAATAAGAAGATAGTTTCTTTTTGTAATAATAATAATATATATTGTTTTGTTTTCACTATTATTTTATATATATATTAAAAAAAATAAGCCTAAGGAAATGTAAGAAAAAATTGAAAACCTAACTAAAATAAATGTTCAACTATGATAATACTATAACATGAACACATACCTGTGAAAACCTATAACTAAAATAAATCTATAACGTGAACACATACCTGTGGGGGATAATGATATAAAACAAATAAAAAGGTGAGGAGTGCATTCGAACCCAGGTGGACTAAGAGAAGAAGAACACTTGAACCAGTTCTAAGTAATACTTACATACAAATTTTTAATATTTAGTGTGTGGCACGTGCCTCACTTTTTATAACGTGGATCCGCCACTGCTTGATTATAATTTTAGAACGTGTGAGATGAATTCAACAATAACTTGTTAATTTCTATTTTTTATCATTTCATATTTAATATTATGAATAGTATATGTATTTGGCAGAATCATATTTTAACTATATTATCTATTATCAATATCTATATTTGCAAAGTGATTTTGGTGAATACAGCTCTCTCATTCAATCTCATTAAATATTACCTAACTATCCTTAATGAAAAGCCTTAATTATTTTTCTAAACTAATTTTAATCTAATCGCCGTTTAATAATGTTAGATTGTGTTATTATTTTTGACTAAACCTAAAATTTTTAATGCGGCCAAAACTAATCAAACTAATAAAAACCCTAATCCCCTCACAATTTAACCCCTATAAATAAATATTAAACATTGTTTTTTAAAAAACCCTAAATTTTTTTGGCCGCAAGACTCAACCGTAATCGTCTATTACTGAGAGCTTCTTCAACTTACGATATTGTTCTAGAAACAATGGCTCTATGTCGTTCAATATCGGTTTCTTCAAACGATGAGGCTAAAAAAGCAGCTCTGTGTCGATCAACATTGGAATCTTCCCAGATATGAGGAGGAGGGAATGAAAAGAGTTTTGGTTTGATAATTTCCGAGGGATTTGGGATTGCATAAAGATGCTAGCTTTTTTGCAGAGGATTAATGGGATACATATGGAGATTTCATATGGGATATCCGAGTGAGATACAGTTTTTCTCTGCTATTGATTCATGTTTTGCCGAGTCATCCATGGTTTGAGGATGGCAAGTGTATCAACAGACAGCTATAAGACTGCGATTAATGGTGATCTCTTCTTAACTTGGCTAAGATTGTTGTTATATAAATTGGTTCTCTGTAAAAGTTTCTCTTCATCTCGAAGTCTAGTATTCATTTTATTTGAATGTCTTTGCTCTGTTTTGATTTGGTTGGAGAGTCTTGAGGACTTCGTTACTCAGTTCCGAATTTGCAGGAATTCTTCTTCTTTTTTTAACACACATGTTATGGATTGTTTTAGGATTGATTGAGTGAATAATATATTAGTTGGTGCAGAGGATGTCGAATGAATAGGCGAGATTTGAGAATACATTAACATAATACAAAAGAACCAAATTTGTTATCTATTCTTACATCTGTTTTCTTTTTCGTCAAATTTTGGTTCATACTCTTTGTTGCATTTTCCAGTTTTACATTGATGTTTTAATTTGTTCTGTTTATAGTTAGAGATCATCAAATCTAATTCTCTTCAATACCAATTTTTACATTAAGCTTCGCCTTCTGTTTTAGTTTTATGCTTCGAAAAATAACAAAATCTCTATAAAAATCTTCTACAACAAACCATTCACTCTTGCCATGTTGTGTGGTTTTGTAGTAACAGGTGATCAAGATAGGAGAAACACATACAAACTAAACTCGCTAAATCAAAGGAGGACAACAACAACAAATAAAATTCAGGAAAGAAGAAGACGAAGCACACCGGGCGGCTTGTATTCTCGAGGAAGCAGCAGAAAGTGAACAAGAAATAAGAAACAAGTGCAGCGGATTATCAGAATTGTGGGATGTCTCCAGGGTTTATATTGAGCGATTGACCATGGTAATCAAATCTTGAAGTTAGTTTTCCACAAGCAAGGAAGCAAGCTAAGTTGAGATACAAAGTGAAGAAACTAAAGTGGTCGTAAGTTTTTTTTGTCTTTTCAGTTTAAAATTGTTAGAGAACAGATTTCATGACTTGTATCAAGTTTAATTGTTTGAATTTTAGTTTTGAGAAACAAATTTAATATGCATCTCGCAAAGCGAGAGCTGACATGAGAAAAATAATGAAAGGAAGATTTGTGAAAGCTGGTGATAACCACTGATTTTTTCTTTTTCCCTAAAACAATGTATGTCTTCTGATGATGATTGCATATGGTTGGTTTCTTGTAGTGGTAAAATAGTTTTTTTGTCGGAAAAGTAACGTGATCGTTTATCTTATTGGCTTTGAATGGGAAAGCAGAACATATGCTCAACTAATGCAGATTAATTTTAATGCAGATTGGTCTGCATTATTGCACCATTCAACAGTTAAATGCAGATCATATAGGCTTTGAATGAGAAAGCAGAACATATGCAAAATTAATGCAGATCAATTTTAATGCAGATTGTTCTGCATTATTGCACCATTCAACAATTAAATGCAGAACACATAATTAATAATAAAATTTTTAAAGTTCTGCATGCAGAAGAAAAACTGTAATAAAATAAAGATCTGCACAATAAGCTGTGAAGAGTACCAGTACAGTCTCGATCTGCATTTTTATTTGTTATTCTGATTTTTTTTTGTATTTAATGTTTGCATTAACTAGAAATTAATTATAAATGTTTTGTTTACCAATTTATTACTCATTCCATATTTGATAATTAAATCTATAGATCTAAAATTCTCATCAATATAAAATGTGTTCAATAATTTTGTTTTCATTATTTTGTATAATAATTTGTTGTATTGATTTTCTTTTGAAATTCTCATAATTTATATATAATTTGTTTACAATGACTATTTATGCATGTTGATTTTTTTGGGAAAAAAACAAAATCCAAAAAATATTACAAATATATTATGGGAAAAAACAGATATTTTTATTAATTTTTATTTTAAATATTCTTCTTATGTTGTAATCTCCTTCTTAACACTTGTAAATCTGTTTTTTTCTATTAACACTAAATTAGTTATAAATGCTAATTCTTTCAATTTATTACTCACTTTCATATTTGACAACCAAATCTATATATCTGAAATTTTCACTAATTTTAAATATGTTTTCTTCTTTATTTTGTGCAATGTTTTTGTATTAATTAATTATTTGATAAATAATTATATATTAATAAACATAACAATCTTTATACTTAAAGAGATAATACATTTTTATATAATTTGTTTGCAATCACAATGTAGTATTATACATTTTTATATAATTTGTTTGATAATATTTAAATTTTACTATATTATTTATTGCATTTATATGTATTATTTTTTGACTTTTTAAATATTTGATTTGCATTATTTTATATTGTTATATTATTGAATATAATATGATTATTTGGAGATCTGCATTTGTTCTGCATTTCTGCTTGATCTGCATTTGTTCTGCTTGATTTATATTTTTTGATCTGCGTCACCATTCGAAGCCATAATTAATAATAAAAAAATAAATTTCTGCATGCAGAAGAAAAACTGTAATCTATTACTAATAAAAGTTGATGCCATAGACCTCTAAAGGTGTCCACATAGGATTTAAAAGACTCAATTCTATTGGTAGACGTCATCGTATATAATTAATTACATCATCTATATTTAATTAATTAATCAAATAATGTATAATTTTGCTTCTATAACAAAGAATCATCACTTTTAAAGTAAAAAGGAAAATTCAATACATTAGAGCAACATTGCTTACTGTTTTCGTAATGTAACTCAAAAATGGAAAGAGAAACAAAAAACAGGAAAATTCAATACAATTAGAGCAATTACTTATTATTTTTATATATGTAACACTAAAATGAAATTTATTATTTTTATATATGTAACACTAAAATGGAAAAACAATAATATGAAAAAGCTAAACTAAAAAAAAAGTGCGTTTTTTAATTTCCTATCAACATAAAACGAAATTTTCCCATTTAAAGTATTGGTATTGCTTATAAATAAACATATCGGTGAAATTTAATAGGTCATACAACTTGCTAAATCAAAAGTATTCATAAAGAGATAGAGAACAATTATTGAAACAATGGGTGTTTCATACGCTTCTTCTTCCGTCAAATCACATGTCTCTTTGTTTTTCGATGAGCTTCAAAAAGGTTTTAATAAGAAGGAAGTGCTTGTTAGGGTCATCCATCTTTGGGAGGCACGAAACGCCAAAAAAGGAGTAACCACGTAGCTAAAAACAAAACAGAAGTTCACCTACAACTGAAAGAGTAAACACGTTTTTCTCTAGACTCACACAACTTATAATTTCAAATACAAACATCATTCACTAACAATCCTTTATGATTTTTTTAACAATCCTTTATGGCTTTTTTTAATCAGCCCGCCAATTGTTCGTGTTACTCTTTGGGGTAATATTGCCGCAAAATTCCAGGAAAAATTAAATGAAAGTGTAAACAAAGCTGTCGTGCTCCTCGCCACAACCATGAATCCAAAAACATTTAGAGGTGCGTGATCTCAAACCTATAATTGAACTTCTAGCATTAAATATTGGTTCTCAGTGTATATTCCTCTATAATAATATAAATCAATTAACTCTACCACCATATTTAACTGCATGATGTAGAAAACTTATGTCTTTGATCCACCTCTTTTTGACAATGATGTTAAACTAAGTTATGAGTACTTGACATGGTATGTACGCCCACACTCATACTTTATTATATTTTAGTTATGTTAATTGCAATTATAGTTGCTAAAATACATGTATATGTTTTCTTTTTCAAGACTGTGTGAATCTGGGGATAACTCTATCATCACCGCAGAGGTTACAAAGTTAGAAACTGTCACCATCTCTAAACTTTACCAATTTCTAAAAACAAGACTCCACAAGTATAACTATTAAGATCAAAGTTTATTATTTATGTCTCTTACTCAATTTTGAAGAATGGGTTTCTTACAATTACACTATTAGTGTTGCAGATAGTCAGCTTCTGTTGTATTGCTACTGCCACAGTATGGATGGAACTAAATTGCATGCACTAAATGTAAATGTAAACTAGGACGAACAGACACAACATTGGTTTGCAAGACATGCAACCACGAAAATACTGTTGGTCTTATCAGGTAGGCAATACTTCTCTCACACCTATTTATTTATCAAAACCATAAAATATAAAGCAACATGACTAACATCTAATGGATATAATTAAATTTTCAAACAAACAGGTATCATGTTGAGCTAAGTGTTTTTGACAAAGACAATGTCGCTACTTTTGTCATCTTTGGCAAAGATGCTATTCAAATAACTGGTAGGAACGCTGCAGATATCCTGGAAGCAAATGAAGAGGAATAACCTCTGTTAACCAACAACAATTTATGAAAGACTTAATTTCCAGCCATTAGTACTTATTGTAACAAAGACTTCACTTCTACCCGCTAGGCTATGACTGTAACAAGTATTCTCAAGGAAATCATTGATTATGATAAAACTCTCCAAGAAGAAACATATACACCTGAAGTTGCTCATGGTGACGAAGAGTGCAAAGACGATGATACGATTGACATCAATCACAAAGATAAATGTACCCGCTACTGTTACAAAAATAATAATATCATATATAATTTTTTTTAAAAATAAAAATTTTAAACAATTTTTGGTATTTCAAAAATCAGTCAGAATAAAATAGATATTACAACAATTATAAATACATATCCGCGCATATCCGCGCGTAGCGCGGATGAAAGACCTAGTAAAATTAAAGATCTGCACAAAAAGCTTTGAAGAGTACCCGTACACTTTCGATCTGCATTTGTATTTGTTATTCTGATTTTTTTTGTATTTAATGTTTTCATTAATTGTAAACTAATTATAAATGCTTGTTTTATCAATTTATTACTAATTTCCATATTTGACAATCAAATATGTAGATTTGAAATTCTCATCAATATAAATGTGTTCTAAAATTTTGTTTTGATTATTTTGTATATTAATTTGTTGTTTTGATTTTCTTTTGAAAAATAAGCAAATATCAATAAAGATAACAATCTTTATATCTTAAAAAGGATTATATTTATATATTTTTTGTGTTCATAATTTTTATATAATTTATTTGCAATCACTATTTATACATATTTTATAAAAATATCTACAAACATAATAATTCAAAAAAAAAAACTAATAACTAGTGAATGGTATTGTATTGGATGGAATAGGCTACATACTACACTTCATCTTGACTAAAAGAATCAACTTCTTCAATATATATAAATATACAATAACATATGCGGTCCTAATCTTGTTATATAATAAAGGGATTTGAATTGTTTATAAAGACTTTAAGATGAAGAAATAAGTAGGGAGAAGGTAGGAATAAGGGCAAAACCATTCCCATTCTTTGCTTCTTGGAGATGTGTTACCTTTGTTCCCAAGCCTAGAACCTATCTAGTCTTCTTCTACCTCTTGTTATATTTCTTGCCTTTTCCATTTTCTCCATATCCATCACAACAAAGTTACATAATCACCACGTCCATTTTAATCACTCTTTCTCTTTAATTTGTACGCATTCATTCATTTTTTTGTTTATCTTAAGAAGTTGCATCCAATCATGCCGGTCTTTGGGGGATCTTCCGATTCCGAAGACGAAAGAACGATCCACAAAACAACTAAGCTCTTCGCTCGCCAACGATCAATTCACTCTATATTTGGAGGAGGCAAAGGTGTTTAATTTATTTATCTCCTTTTAGAAATTTATATTGGCTCAATCGTTATGCGAATATGTACACGAAAATTGATATTTTATATTTGTGATTATTACAGTTGCGGATATTTTGTTATGGAGAGAGCCCAAAATAGCTGCAACATTGGTGATAGGAGTTAGTCTTTTGTGGTTCTTAATGGAAGTAGTGGAAGACAATTTCATAACCCTATTTTGCCATGCTTCCATGACCTCCATGCTTCTTTTCTTCATTTGGTCTACTGCTTCTGATTTTCTCAATTGGTATGTTTATATATATATATATATATATATATATATGTCTTTGATTAATATCTTCTCGATTTCTTGGTTCGATCATAAAACTACTTAGTTTCCGAGATTTCCTAATCAACAATACATGCAGGGAAAGGCCAAATATACCAGAAGTGGTATTAGACGAATCTTCTTTCAAGCATTTAGCAAGAAGCTTCCATGCTAGATTCAACCAAATCCTCTCCAAGCTTCTTGACATTGCTTGTGGGAGAGATCCTCCACTCTTTTTTTTCGTAAGATGTTAAATTAATCAATTCAACATATGTATAATATCGTTTTTGATTATTTATCAACTATATAAATATAATTACTATTATTTTCTTATAACTTGGCTACAATTTTTTTCAGACAACGATCTCACTTTATATCCTATCAATCATCGGGACATATTTCAACTTTGTGAATCTTCTGTTCATAGGTAAGAATCATAGTCATTAAAATATGTAGATTTAACTATTACTTAATTAATTAACAGAGGATTAATGGACGTCGCGCCGTTTAGGGTTTATAAGCATGCAAACATTGCCGGTTATGTATGAGATGTACGAGGATGACGTGGATAAACTGGCGGGTAACTTGCTGAGGAAGATGAGGAAGCTGTACAGGAAAGTCGACTCGAATGTTATTAGCAAGATCCCAAGAGGAACTATCAAAAGCAAGAAACATATTTAATTCTTCATTGTTTACATAATCATGTATAATCAGAATTTATATGTATATAGAGAAAATGGTTTCTGTAATTATATCTCCTATTTAAAAATCAAAAATCCTAGTTCAAATAAATACAAGTCTTTTGGTTTTTGTGTTTTTTTTCTTAAAAAAGGAAATTAAGTTCTGATCATCGAATGAATGACGTGAATCAACAACCGAAAATTAGAATACCCACTTGATTAATCAAAGATCAGTTAGATCCGGTCTAATAGTTGAGCTATGATAATTAACTAATTATGGTTTTGTTTCAACCTTCCACAGGTTAAAATTCCTCGAGTTCAGTAATTAAAAGCCTGAGTTTAGCAGTAAACTAGTTTCACCGATTATATTACCATTTCAATATTCAGTTTTGAATCTGATCCGATTCCGCAGCAACTAGAGTTAAGTATAAATGTGAAAAAAACCGGTATCAATATGTGGCTGCAGAAATGTTGCACATACTATATACTAGGGGTGATCGGTCCGCACCGTGTGCGAACTATAAAACATTTTATATGTTCAATATATGATTAATATTGTATATTGAAGATAATCTATTTGTACATAATTAATTATGTATTAATAATATTTAATATTTAATAATAAAAAATAACGATAAATCAAATGAAAAATGTTATAAATTTTAATAGAAATTGAAGATAAAAAAACATTAATCAAGATTTTAAAATATTCCTTATATAAAAAGTGTAAATATGGTAACTAAATAAACTGAAAAATATTAAAATATATAATAATTTATTTAATTTTTATGGTTTGCCAGCACGTATGTGCAGGTATAATTTTTTTTAAAATACATAATTAGTTGTAATATTTAAGAATTGATTAATTTTCTTATATATTATGTAAACATTATGTTTTTATACATATAAGGTTTTAGTGTTTAACAACAATCTATTTTTATAGACATAATTAGTTGTAATATTTAAGTATTGATTAATTTTCTTATATATTATGTAAACGTTATGTTTTTATATATATAAAGTTTTAGTGTTTAACAACAATCATACAAACGTTTCATTTCGTTTTGTGTCTTTTGAAACTGATTTATTTTAATTTTTTTTATTCTTTCTACTGTTTACAGTGACATATAATTGCAAATGTAAAAGTTATATTAAATAATAAATAAATTCTTATAATATGTCTTGAATATTATATATTCTATGCTTTCTTTTCTCTTTACACAATATAATTTTGCAAATATATATATATTTTAAGTATACATTTTCCTTTGACCTATTGCTAATTAAACCAAAATGGGTTTTACAATCTTTACTTATCCTAAGAGCGGATAGATAGTTGGTCCACACATTCGTGCGTATCAACCACCTTACCGCTCTTAAGACATATAAAGATTTTTAAAATAGATATAAATTGTCTAATTATTAAAATTAAAATTGGACAGTAATCGAGTTAACAAAATGCATACACGACAAGTTTGCATGCGACTTTGACTTTTGCATAATTAATATTTATATCAACACTCATATTTATCGAAAAATCTAAGTATAGCTTTTATTTGTTAAAAACAAATAACAAAGTATATGTTTTGTAATATATATTTTTATAATGTATGGTTCAATTTTAAAAAGAAATAAATACGTATATTTATGCATTTAAGTATTAGTTAAAAATAAGTGAATTGTAATATTTAGGTGTTGATTAGTTTTTCTCATATATTTGCAAACGTTATGTTTTTACACGATGCAGTTTTTGGCATTTAAGAACAATCACGAAAACAATTTCTATCGTTTTGTATTTAATCAAAAAAAAATTATTTATTGGCGTTTTATGATATATGGTTTCAAATTAAAAGTTACAATAAATATTAAAAAGATTTTTGAAAAAATTGAAATATAGTATTTGACTTTATCATGCAAATAAATATAGTACATCGGATAATCTATTAGTAATTTTCCTTTTAAATAAAAGTTATAATAAGTACTTGTTATAAACTTTGTGAAATCTTATTTTATAAAATTCTCCGTTAGCTCTCCGCTCATCACTTCGTCCAATATTGATGAACTGGTTTGATGAAGAAAATAATTTTATTATGGCTGGCATGCACACATGTGTTCATTATAAAATTAGAGCCGCACATGCGTTTATTATAAAATTTGCTTCTTAAGATTTTTAAATGACTCTGTAAAACAAAGCATGAGAGTGTTACAAAAAACAAAACTGTAGAGATTTATTTTTATTTTTACTTTTACTTCTAATTCATATTTGAATTCTTATAATAATTTATTTTTTCATCCCGTTACATTTTATTTTATTTCTGATCTCAAATTCTCGATCTACAATGAGACTGTATATGAGTATGATATAATATATTGGATAATATATTATTGTTTTTATATAAAAATATGATATATATTAGTTATAAAATTTTCGTAATCATATTTTATGCAATTTATTATGAATCTCTGAAAACACAAATTGAAATTATAATAATTATTATTTTCTGTTAATTTAAATTTATTAATTTGAATATTATAATGTAGTGTATTCATGTTTTAATTTCATAATTTATTTAATTTTAACTCAACCAATCAAAACATTTCGTTTATTTTAGGAAATTTGACATGTCACATTTACATGTCATCAATAGAATACACTAACTTTCATTGTGGAAGTGACAAGTAAGCTTTTTTTAACTAATGTGACTTCTCAAATAATAGGTAGGAGGATATGTCACCATCATATTCCTAAGATCTGTTACTTTCAATAATAATTATAATACTTATATCTTTAACTATTACAGTAGAACTTCTATAAATTAATACTCGATAAATTAATAATCACTATAAATTAATAAATTTTGCTGGTCCCGAGTCGGGCCAGTGTAAAAATTAGCAAAATTCGATAAGATAATAAGATAATAACTTTTTTAAAACTCTTATGTAAATATATGGTCCCAATAATAAGTTAAATTAATAATTATACATTTAAGCATATATATCTACATATATAACTAAGGTAATATAGTAAAATATAATTAAATTATTGTTTTAAGTTTATAAACATTGTTGATTTATATTTAAATTTTGATATGATATTTTCTAAATGAATTTTATAATTTCGAAAACATTTTTATAAATCATAGTTATTTGCAGATGTATAAATTATAGTATGCATCGAAAAAGATCCAAGATTTCTTCCTTGAAAACGGCAATCACTTGCTGTCTTGGTGAAAATGGGTTTCTCGAAGCTGGAAACTTCTCTAGCTTTGGAGAGAAGAGATAATAACCTTTCCATAAATCATTACCGTTAGAATAAAATTTTCCTTATATGTATTTTTATCGATTTTTTTTTCCAAAGAAAGTGGCATAAGCCATTGATTAGCTATTTGATATTGTGGTCTTAGCCTCTGGTTCTGTGATGTGGGCTTTAGATGTGTGTGCGCTACGCATTTTGATTGTTTAGGCTTTTCGCCGAAAAATTCTTTGATTTTGTATAGTCAAAATTGCACAAACAACAAAAAGGGTGTTCACGTGAAATACAAAAGAGAGAGTTATAGCTTTTCATGCGTAACCCATTTTATCTGTTCTATCTCTTCTTTTGTGTATTAAACCCAACGAAAGATTTATAAGTGATATATATATATACAGCGCCGGCATGAAAATTATAAGGCCCCTGGGCAAAAAAAAATTTCTCCCTAAATGTTAAAAAAAAAAAAAAAAAAATTTTGGACCCCTAATTTTGAAGAAATTAGAAGTCGGACCCGGGGCGGTCGCACCGATTGTCCTCCTAGTTAGCCGGCCCTGTATATATATATATTAAACAATTAAATACTACAAACTCTTTTGACATATTTTGAATGAAACAAGTTTAATGAACGACCAGTCAAATTTCAACCTCTAAAAACAAACATATTAAGAAACTACAAAGCAAATCAAGCTGGTTCTATACATTTTATTATGGTGTTTGACTATTCTCGCCATAATTTAGTATGGTCAACTCAAAACCCTTGTCTTCAACAAAATTTCCTCGAAAAGGCTAGACTAGAAGTATGTTACATGCAAGTTACGTTATCTAATAACTATTTTTATTACTAAATGTTATAATCTAATAAGTATTGGGCCAGAAATTTCTTAAATACCGTAATCTCTCTTGACCTATAAATTTTACATAACCCTCTACCTAACCTTAGAACTTCAAGTTTTATATTAAAAAGAAAAAACATAATTTTATCCTCTAAATTATAATAAACCGTACGTGTGTGATAATATCAACATTAACACACACCGAATCCCATCAAAATTCTACAGTTAACGTGTTTGGACCATTCTACAAATATATTGAGGGATGACTTTCTAAAAAGTCTTTTTATGTTTAAACAAGACATATTCTTAGAAACCTTACTGTCAAAAGAATAATTGTAAAAAGTCAATGGCCGTATTCGTACGAATTTATCAACTATAAGTTTTTTTTTGGGTTAAATTATCAACTATAAGTTGGAAACCCATTCACGTTAAACAACTTAACCTCGTTCACATTAAAACATCTTAGAGAGAAAGAGAGAGAGAAAGTCAGAGAGAGAGATGGCGAGACACTTAGAAGATGTAATGAGCATGTCGACAACAACACAGTTCGATGTCAGTTACCTTTTTCATGTTGTGTTCTTGGCTCTGTTCGGCTGTTGTGTCCTCTCGGCTCTGTTACTCTCCTGCGCCGACGGAGCCTCCGACGACAGACCCACTTCCGGAAACACCACCGGTGCCGGAGGCTGTGGCGGTGGGGGTTGCGGCGGTGGCTGTGGTGGAGGTTAACAGTTCCTTTATCTTCGTCGTGGAAAAAAAGACAGAATAATCGACTACTTTTCGTATTATGGTTTTTATGGTCAGCTTTCGTATTATTGTGTTATACAAAGCTCTTTCGTTGCTTTCCCATTAATAGAAGAATTCAAGAATATATTGTATAAAATAACTATGTATCAAAGCCAAAAACACTACTTTTTGCATTTCGATTTGAAGTCGAAATTTTAATATGATGTACAAAGCACTATATTTTCAAATTAAAATTTCTGCAGTCACCGGAAAAAAANCTATGTATCAAAGCCAAAAACACTACTTTTTGCATTTCGATTTGAAGTCGAAATTTTAATATGATGTACAAAGCACTATATTTTCAAATTAAAATTTCTGCAGTCACCGGAAAAAAAAAACAAACGGGAGTCTAATTTAGTTCAAATGAATACTCTTTGCTATTTCTTTACAGAAAAAAGTACACCTAAATCGAATCCGAACCTAACCGTAACAAATTTGGTTAGGTTCTACGTTTTATTTATTTTCTTTAGTTACTTACGGTTGGTTTCATAATTATTAGATGCACTTTTAGTTAAAAAGAAAAAACGAAGATGCATTTTGTTGCTAAACCCAAACGAACTAGTACGATCTTTTATTTCTTCTTTAGTTACTTTCTTTCTAAACGGTAAACCGATCCACATCCCATGTTGAAACCCTAATTTCAGGGGAGGAGATGCATAATCCATAAAGAAACGTTGACTGTCTCATGGTCCTAATAGGCCCCCAACAACACGACCAAGTTTCATGAGAGACGAGAAGAAGCAAACCAAAAGAAAACCATCAATTCTTTATGGATCCGAAACCCGTACCGGATCAATCGATGGCCAGAAAGAGATGATGGATCAAACGGATTCTTTGGTGAAACGAGAACAAAAGCACGAAGTTTTTTCAAACGTTGATGGGAGTTGATTCTTTAGACCTTGTGATCTTGGCTTGTAGTCTCTGCATAAAAGCTGGATTGGCCTGGAGTCTTTGTTTCAAATATGAAGTTCTTATGTCCTCAGCAATCTTGTTGGCTTTCGCAGCTTCCTCTATCAGCCCGTAAAGCGTCCTTAAGCAGTCTTTCCTGTTTTCCTCTCGGTGTTCAAACCTGTGACAAGTGCGTTGCACAGCGACATAAACATTTCATGATTCAACATTATTTTGTCTTGCGACGAAAGGGCTGTACATAAGGTTTTATAGTTATATATTACCTCTCGCTGGTGATAGTAAGCTCGTCTTTCCCTGAATTGTATCTTTTTCCCACAAGTTCCCGTAGCCTTCGAGCCTGATGCTTTGAGAGCCCGAGCTCTTTTACTGTAACAGACAATTTAACTTTCCTGTTCTTTGGATGCCATGCATCGCCTCCAGGAGCAAAAACTATCCTCGATTCCCACTTAAGGATTGGGCCTTCACCTGGTGGGTCATCCAAGTTGGTATTCCTATCGGAAGCATCCGTTTCATCAAACTTGAGAGGTCCCTCAGCTTCCATTTGATCCCCATATTGAATTACCATCTCATCTTCGAATTCCTTAAAAAGCTCATAAGCTGCTTCGGGCTCGATTTCGCCACTTTCACACATATCCCCGAGCTCGTTGAACTTTGCTTCAACTTTTTTCTTCAAGTCATCTGAATGAAAATAAAGTCAGAGGATTTCACTAATGTTCTTGTAAATGCATCACAGGGACAAACCAATATGCTCTCTAAAAGACCCTGCTGACCCGAAACGCAATGAATCTGCAAGGTACCATATTACTTTCAAAGAATCCAACAAGAATACAAACAGAAAGGAGGAAAATTACAAATGCTCAGTCCCATTTAGAGAGTGGTTTTAGCTATAAGGACGCACATTTGTTTATCAATAAGCCTAGTCTCTGAAGATCGAATACCTTAAAGGTTTCCTAGTAGGTCGAAAGATGCAAAGGTAAGCTATGTCTAAAAATGTGAATCGATAAAAATGGAAAGATGAATTATAATATAAAACCGCAATTACCAGGAAGAAGCTTGTCCCACTGGAGCATATCCTCAAGAATCTCCTCGCATTCCTTAGTATCCTTGAGAATCCCATGTTGGATGCCTTCTCTAACAAGGCCATCCCACTTCTTATCGTCCATGTTGTAAAACTCATTCTTTCTATTCTTTTCCATGACATATTCCGGAGCGTTGTACAGATCCTCGAGTTCTTCGTCGGTAGAAAGGGCTTCCTCTAAATCAGATTCAAAATCCTCATCCTTCACATCATCTTTGAAAGGTTGCGTTTCGAATGAATCCATCAACTCATCATCTGTCTCCTCGTGTTTGTCCGCAAGCCTTCTCCTCAGAAGTGCTTCAATAACTCCGGGCAAGGCGTCTTCATTACCCTCGTTGAAATACTTCTCTAGACGGGTTTTTAGCTCTGAAACCACAAACCAATATCATTAAGTTAGCATTAGGACTTAGCCACATACCTCAATTTCAAGAGCTTACCTACAGATTCATCTAGCTCACGAGAAAATTCCGATATGGATTAACTATTCAATAAATTCATCGGAGAAGCAGTTGAAATTCCAAATCTTAAATCGAAGAACCAGTTGAAGTGTCGCAATCACCAAATGAAGCATTGAGAAGAGGGTTAAACTTCACCATTTCATTTCAGCTGATAAAATGCGCAAAACGAAAAGAGAGAAACAGCAATTTTTTTTTGCTTTAATCGATGGAACACCACAGCATGAACAGAGAGGATAGAGTAAATTAACCTTTGTTGCCTACATCCTCTATAGCGAGATCTTTCTTATCGGATGACTCAATCGGCGAAGACTCAGGAGCACTAGTCAGGTTGTCACCGGACGAGTCGGATTCGGAGGAGAATAATCTGAGTTTGAGAGGGAACGGAACGGTGATCGGAGGGAGAAAGGGAACATTGGAGGAGCAGCTTTGATGGGTAATCCGAGGAGAAAGGAGAAGTCTGCGAGTGCAGAGAGATGCATTTCTGAAGAGAGCTCCTCTCATGGCGGATCGGAGATTTAGGGTTTTAGGTCGTGGAGTTGGAAATCCCAAGTACCCAAGTGTGATCCTTTAGCAAATGTTAGTTTAATTTACGCCAAATGTTGTTTAATTTACGCATTTGACACTGGACCCTTTTAAAGCCTTTGCTCCAGTAATTGGGAAAACAAAAAAAAATCATCGTACTCTCAGCTTATGGACTTGTAATATAATCCAAACCACCGGGAAATGTGTTGGGTCTAGACGGGAGCATTTCGGTACATTATTGTAATGTAAGATAGTCAGATATTTGTTGGAAGTGTGAAGAATTATAACCTTTCTACTCTAAGTTAATTGACAATGAATGAATTAGTCTTGAATCGACCAGATCCTAATTTGTATATACTGTAACAATGTTGGTTTTTATCAATTCTGTTGGGAAATTCATAAAATAAAACGAGTTCTAAATCAAAAAGTATACATATGAATTGGTTGATACAGGGCTGCATTGTTTAGTTTTTATATAATCATCGTATCAAGACAATTTCAAAAATTGTATTAAATCTAAACAATCAATCCTTCATTTACTACAACCCAATGCTTACGAAAATCGTCCAAACAATTTTTATTTTCCAAATATATAGAGAGACAGAGACTACTATGATAAGAACTTTATCACAAGATAGCAAAGCCTATATATATATGATATATCATATATCTAACGAGATGTTACGAAATGAGCGGAAAGAAAGAAGAAATCGCGAGTAATTGGCTATACTTGGCTTTTGTGCGCTTATTACTGAAGAAGATGCAGTGGTCAAAGCGGTTGAGACCCAGCCGTATGTTGTTGCTGTTTGCCACTGTCAAGAGCCATCTGCTTGGACATATCGGCTAGAGCGGCTGCGGCTGCCGCTGGTGTCATGCTTTGGTACGGAGACGCTAACGGAATAGAAGTGGTAGCAGGAGGACGTTGTGCGTGGTGGTAATACACTGCCTCGTTTGGCGGGTTTGTGTACTCGTAGGCCCCACCGTAGTTGGGGTTTGCGTTTGCGGCGTGTTGAGGAACTCCAGTGTAACTCATGTATTGATGCTGAGGCTGATGAACCTGAGGGTTTTGTGGTACAGCGGCGCGGTAAACGTTCTGAGCGGCTTCAGGTCTCGGGTTTGTTGCGGGTTTTGAGTTTGGGTAGAGCGGGGGAGTTCCTGCTGGGACATACTGCTGAGATTGCGGGACGGGCATCATGTAAACCGGGTAGTTTTGCTGCTGATGAGAGTAAACCGGGATGTACTGTGATGGGTGTGGGATGTACTGAACGCCTTGGTGTAAGAAAGGTTGGTGTTGTTGGTCCATAGTTGTGTATGTACCTGGCTGAGATAAGACGTGGGATGTGGTTTGGGCTGAATTGGTTTCAGGCTGAGGTAGGCCGTTGCTGGTTTGAACCGTTGTGGTTTCAGGCTGTGTCACTGGGGCTCTTGGCAGAGCTGGAGCTTGGTCTTGGTAATACATCGGCCTTGAAAATGAAGTCGCAGAAGAAATGCTAGTATCACTGTATGTAATACAAACAGGAGAAATCAGCATTTAGTAACAGACTGGAAGAAACAAAAACTAAACATCTCTGGTAACACGCTATGGTTTGATGTGACAAGAGCACTCCAACTTCCACATAAACAAAAACTCAAGATACGATTCTGTTGAAATATCTAATGTATGATATATATACAACACAGGTCAGGATAAAGATGAAACTAGTTTCTTACGCATTTGACAGCTTAAGATAAATTCTCCATTGTCATTGGATATACCAACTTCAAATCAGTGATCTATATCTATTTAGCTACTATCCGCGTGTACTTCGAACCACATGTAAAGATCAGAAAACAGAAACAGTGCAAAGACAAGCTGAGAAAAATGATGGAGAAACAAAGAATTTGGGACTCCAAATATGAAATCACCAAGATCATTTATCTATCAAAACAACTAGAGAGATTCCTTTCCGAAAACATTTGTAGATCGATAGAACAGAATTTCTCAGTTGGTCAGACATTGAAATGTGCACGAGTAAATGGGAAAATACCTTGCAACGGAATCAGGAGATGTCAAGCCATACCCACCGGCGCCTCGCGGTGGGATCGCCACTGGCTGCATCGGCAGAGGTGGCTTCCTGTATACACTCGATACACCTTGATCGGATCGATCGTCGTCCGGTGAACCCTGGCCATTGCTTACGGCAGCAGCACCATCAATAGGTGCGTTGTTATACCCCATCGCAGCATCTGTGGTCATACCCGATGGAATCATCGTTGGCTGATTTGCCATCAAGCCAGAGAATTGTTCCTCGATCCTCTGGTCTTCGCTGACTCTAAGGCGGACCGGTCGCCAATTGGCAGTGGAAGGAGAAGAAGAGGAAGATTCTATCGAAGAACCGGCGGCTTCCATCATTGGTGAATCAGGCATCGAGCTCAGATGCATCTCCTGATGCGAAATCACACCGTTAGCGACCAAATCTCCTCGCTTGTTGTTCTCGCCACCAACATTAGTTTCTAGGCTTTCGATTTCGCCCTCTCCGCCGCTAGCCTCATCGAGATTCACCAAGGTACTGTTCACGGCGGCGGAATCCGACAGACCACGAGGAAGCAAGCCGGACTGATTCAGAGCATCGACGAACCAGGTCTCCGATTTCGCGCCGTCAAGCAGAGATCCCATGGTAGCGGCGGTCTCGAGCTTGTTAGCGAAAAGGAACAACCGGATCCGTTGCGTAGCAGTCGCCGTCGCTGATGACGTCGCGCGATCGTATTCCTCAATCATGTTCTCCAGATCTTCATCGGTAGTGATGGTGACGAGGGAATCGAGATCTTCGCTAGGGAGCTGGTACTTGAGTGTGAAGGACCTGCCGTTGAGGAGCATACTGGAGAGGCGTGATCGGAGCGAGGCCAGTGACGCGCGTCGATCTACAACCACCAGTCGCGTCTCGCCGCCGGAGTACGTCAGCGCCTTGTCGTGTGGACGAGGCATGATGTGGCCGCCAAAGCTGCACATAAGGCGAAGTTTGGCACCGGGGACGGCTGCCAGTGGCTCTGCATTTCCTCCGATATCAGAAGCGACGGCGCGTGGGGATCCATCGATCGGTTGTGTTAGGGTTCCGCTCTTGACTGCCGCCGGAATTGCGGTAGAGACAGCGGCGGCGCAAGTAGGATTTGGGGTTAGTTGCGATAAAGTTGGAAGTGGGGTCTCCATGTTCGACAACGACGCATAGGTTAGTTGATTGATTGATATTGATATTTATATATTGATAAGCATTTGAGTAGGGTCAATTTATTGAATAACCATAAGAAAATCAAAAATTAACAAACTAACCAATTGGTTAGAGAGAGATAGAGAGAGATAGAGAGAGAAAAGGGGGGTTTTTGGTTAGTTTGTAGGTTTTAGTTTTTTTTATGGTTATAGAGTTAATTTTCCCTTGAGTATTTCGAACTATTTTGAAACCAAAAAATTTAATCGTAAATACATATAATATTAATCAGATATGTATGATTTTAAGAATAAATTAAGAAATATATATTGTAGTTGTATAGAGAAGGATGAAATGTTAGATTCTGCAGAATTGGCTGGAGATTACACATATATTTGATTCACCGCTAAGTAATTTATGTATAACCTGGTACCAGAGTCGTATTTTATTAACGTAATGACAACAAAAAGTACCTCTAAAGCTGTTTATTCGAATCTAAATTAAAGTTTTCTGAAATTTTAAGATTGGGTTTTCTGTTTAAATTATTAAAGATCTAAGTTTTGTCGGCAATTGGTAAATAAACAAAGTCTTCTACATATATCTAATAAAACGATACCGCTTGCTTATAGTGCCGACATACATATGAATATTGTAGTTTTGGCTTATAATTACTTAATTAGATCCGCAATTAAACGTCTCGCATCTGGGAAAGAAGTATACAAATCTAAGTATGTTTTAGGGATGTTTCATAATATTTATCAGAAAATACAATGTATCAATTTATAGATTTGAAAATGGTACAACCTATAAGGCTATAACGAATACTTTTTGTTGAATATCCGTTGTATCAGAATATATAATGTCGATTTGTGTTTTTGAAAAGCTGTGTAGTACTATTTTATTGCTTAT
>JAHZTW010000001.1:197738250-197908544 GCA_020283515.1 Alliaria petiolata | reverse complement strand
AATGGAAAGATGAATTATAATATAAAACCGCAATTACCAGGAAGAAGCTTGTCCCACTGGAGCATATCCTCAAGAATCTCTTCGCATTCCTTAGTATCCTTCAGAATCCCATGTTGGATGCCTTCTCTAACAAGGCCATCCCACTTCTTATCGTCCATGTTGTAAAATTCATTCTTCTTATGCTTTTCCATTACATATTCCGGAGCGTTGTACAGATCCTCGAGTTCTTCGTCGGTAGAAAGGGCTTCCTCTAAATCAGATTCAAAATCTTCATCCTTCACATCATCTTTGAAAGGTTGCGTTTCGAATGAATCCATCAACTCATCATCTGTCTCCTCGTGTTTGTCAGCAAGCCTTCTCCTCAGAAGTGCTTCAATAACTCCGGGCAAGGCGTCTTCGTTACCCTCGTTGAAATACTTCTCTAGACGGGTTTTTAGCTCTGAAACAACAAACCAATGTCATTAAGTTAGCATCAGGACTTAGCCACATACCTCAATTTCAAGAGCTTTACCTACAGATTCATCTAGCTCATGAGAAAATTCCAAATCTTTAATCGAAGAATCAGTTGAAATTCCAAATCTTAAATCGAAGAATTAGCTGAAATTTTAAAGGTATCCGCTACAGATAAACAGAAATGTTGCAATCACCAAATGAAGCATTGAGAAGAGGGTTTAACTCCACCATTTCATTTCAGCTGATAAAAGGCGCAAAACGAAAAGAGAGAAACAGCAAAAAAAATTGCTTTAATCGATGGAACACCACAGCATGAACAGAGAGGATAGAGTAAATTAACCTTTGTTGCCTACATCCTCTATAGCGAGATCTTTCTTATCGGATGACTCAATCGGCGAAGACTCAGGAGCACTAGTCAGGTTGTCACCGGACGAGTCGGATTCGGAGGAGAATAATCTGAGTTTGAGAGGGAACGGAACGGTGATCGGAGGGAGAAAGGGAACATTGGAGGAGCAGCTTTGATGGTTAATCCGAGGAGAAAGGAGAAGTCTGCGAGTGCAGAGAGATGCATTTCTGAAGAGAGCTCCTCTCATGGCGGATCGGAGATTTAGGGTTTTAGGTCGTGGAGTTGGAAATCCCAAGTACCCAAGTGTGATCCTTTAGCAAATGTTAGTTTAATTTACGCCAAATGTTGTTTAATTTACGCATTTGACACTGGACCCTTTTAAAGCCTTTGCTCCAGTAATTGGGAAAACAAAAAAAAATCATCGTACTCTCAGCTTATGGACTTGTAATATAATCCAAACCACCGGGAAATGTGTTGGGTCTAGACGGGAGCATTTCGGTACATTATTGTAATGTAAGATAGTCAGATATTTGTTGGAAGTGTGAAGAATTATAACCTTTCTACTCTAAGTTAATTGACAATGAATGAATTAGTCTTGAATCGACCAGATCCTAATTTGTATATACTGTAACAATGTTGGTTTTTATCAATTCTGTTGGGAAATTCATAAAATAAAACGAGTTCTAAATCAAAAAGTATACATATGAATTGGTTGATACAGGGCTGCATTGTTTAGTTTTTATATAATCATCGTATCAAGACAATTTCAAAAATTGTATTAAATCTAAACAATCAATCCTTCATTTACTACAACCCAATGCTTACGAAAATCGTCCAAACAATTTTTATTTTCCAAATATATAGAGAGACAGAGACTACTATGATAAGAACTTTATCACAAGATAGCAAAGCCTATATATATATGATATATCATATATCTAACGAGATGTTACGAAATGAGCGGAAAGAAAGAAGAAATCGCGAGTATTTGGCTATACTTGGCTTTTGTGCGCTTATTACTGAAGAAGATGCAGTGGTCAAAGCGGTTGAGACCCAGCCGTATGTTGTTGCTGTTTGCCACTGTCAAGAGCCATCTGCTTGGACATATCGGCTAGAGCGGCTGCGGCTGCCGCTGGTGTCATGCTTTGGTACGGAGACGCTAACGGAATAGCAGTGGTAGCAGGAGGACGTTGTGCGTGGTGGTAATACACTCCCTCGTTCGGCGGGTTTGTGTACTCGTAGGCCCCACCGTAGTTGGGGTTTGCGTTTGCGGCGTGTTGGGGAACTCCAGTGTAACTCATGTATTGATGCTGAGGCTGATGAACCTGAGGGTTTTGTGGTACAGCGGCGCGGTAAACGTTCTGAGCGGCTTCAGGTCTCGCGTTTGTTGCGGGTTTTGAGTTTGGGTAGAGCGGGGGAGTTCCCGCTGGGACATACTGCTGAGATTGCGGGACGGGCATCATGTAAACCGGGTAGTTTTGCTGCTGATGAGAGTAAACCGGGATGTACTGTGATGGGTGAGGGATGTACTGAACGCCTTGGTGTAAGAAAGGTTGGTGTTGTTGGTCCATAGTTGTGTATGTACCTGGCTGAGATAAGACGTGGGATGTGGTTTGGGCTGAAATGGTTTCAGGCTGAGGTAGGCCGTTGCTGGTTTGAACCGTTGTGGTTTCAGGCTGTGTCACTGGGGCTCTTGGCAGAGCTGGAGCTTGGTCTTGGTAGTACATCGGCTTTGAAAATGAAGTCGCAGAAGAAATGCTAGTATCACTGTATGTAATACAAACAGGAGAAATCAGCATTTAGCATCAGACTGGAAGAACAAAAACTAAACATCTCTGGTAACACGCTATGGTTCGATGTGACAAGAGTACTCCAACTTCCACACAAACACAAAACTCAAGATACGATTCTGTTGAAATATCTGATGTATGCTATATATACAACACAGGTCAGGATAAAGATGAAACCAGATTCTTACGCATTTGACAGCTCAAGATAAATTATCCACTGTCATTTGATATACCAACTTCAAATCAGTGATCTATATCTATTTAGCTACTATCCGCATGTACTTCGAACCACATGTAAAGATCAGAAAACAAGAACAGTGCAAGGACAAGCATGATTTCAAGGCAAGCTGAGAAAAATGATGGAGAAACAAAGAATTTGGGACTCCAGATATGAAATCACCAAGATCATTTATCTATCTAAACAACTAGAGAGAACATAATTTCTCAGTTGGTCAGACATTGAAATGTGCACGAGTAAATGGGAAAATACCTTGCAACGGAATCAGGAGATGTCAAGCCATACCCACCGGCGCCTCGCGGCGGGATCGCCACTGGCTGCATCGGCAGAGGTGGCTTCCTGTATACACTCGATACACCTTGATCGGATCGATCGTCGTCCGTTGAACCCTGGCCATTGCTTACGGCAGCAGCACCATCAATAGGTGCGTTGTTATACCCCATCGCAGCATCTGTGGTCATACCCGATGGAATCATCGTTGGCTGATTTGCCATCAAGCCAGAGAATTGTTCCTCGATCCTCTGGTCTTCGCTGACTCTAAGGCGGACCGGTCGCCAATTGGCAGTGGAAGGAGAAGAAGAGGAAGATTCTATCGAAGAACCGGCGGCTTCCATCATTGGTGAATCAGGCATCGAGCTCATATGCATCTCCTGATGCGAAATCACACCATTAGCGACCAAATCTCCTCGCTTGTTGTTCTCGCCACCAACATTAGTTTCTAGGCTTTCGATTTCGCCCTCTCCGCCGCTAGCCTCGTCGAGATTCACCAAGGTACTGTTCCTGTCTCTTATACACATCTAGATGTGTATAAGAGACAGGTGCAGAGAGATGCATTTCTGAAGAGAGCTCCTCTCATGGCGGATCGGAGATTTAGGGTTTTAGGTCGTGGAGTTGGAAATCCAAAGTGCAGAAGTGTTGATCCTTTAGCAAATGTTGTTTAATTACGCATTTGACACTGGACCCTTTAAGCCTTTGCTCCAGAAATAGAAAATAAAAAAATAAAAAAATTCACCGTACTCAGTTTATGGACTTGTAAATTGTAATAATCCAAAGTCCAAACCACCGGAAAA
The DNA here is from genome assembly GCA_020283515.1 of Alliaria petiolata. Classification (NCBI taxonomy): domain Eukaryota; kingdom Viridiplantae; phylum Streptophyta; class Magnoliopsida; order Brassicales; family Brassicaceae; genus Alliaria; species Alliaria petiolata. The sequence goes on along the minus strand of JAHZTW010000001.1, from coordinate 197,904,647 downwards.
TCAAAATATGTAGAGTTTCCACATGTATCGTGTCTAGACGGGAACATTTCGGTAATGTAAAATAGTCAGATATTTGTTGGAAGTGTGAAGAATTATAACCTTTTCTACTCTTAAGTTAATTGACAATGAATGAATTAGTCTTGAGTTGACCATATCCTTTATATAACAATGTTGGTTTTTATCATTTCTGTTGGGAAATTCATAAAAAAGAAAACGAGTTCTAAATCAAAAAGTATACATATGAATTGGTTGATACAAGGCTGCATTGTGTAGTTTTTATATAATCTTCGTATCAAGACAATTTCAAAAATTGTATTTAATCTAAACCATCATTTACTTCAACCCAATACAATGCTTAGGAAAATCGTCCAAACAATTTTTATTTTCCAAATATTTAGAGACACAGAGAATACTATGATAAGAAGAACTTTATCACAAGATAGCAAAGCTTATATATATATATATGATATATCTAACGAGATGTTACGTAATAAGCGGTCTCTTATACACATCTAGATGTGTATCCATAAGAAAATCAAAAATTAACAAACTAACCAATTGGTTAGAGAGAGATAGAGAGAGATAGAGAGAGAAAAGGGGGGTTTTTGGTTAGTTTGTAGGTTTTAGTTTTTTTTATGGTTATAGAGTTAATTTTCCCTTGAGTATTTCGAACTATTTTGAAACCAAAAAATTTAATCGTAAATACATATAATATTAATCAGATATGTATGATTTTAAGAATAAATTAAGAAATATATATTGTAGTTGTATAGAGAAGGATGAAATGTTAGATTCTGCAGAATTGGCTGGAGATTACACATATATTTGATTCACCGCTAAGTAATTTATGTATAACCTGGTACCAGAGTCGTATTTTATTAACGTAATGACAACAAAAAGTACCTCTAAAGCTGTTTATTCGAATCTAAATTAAAGTTTTCTGAAATTTTAAGATTGGGTTTTCTGTTTAAATTATTAAAGATCTAAGTTTTGTCGGCAATTGGTAAATAAACAAAGTCTTCTACATATATCTAATAAAACGATACCGCTTGCTTATAGTGCCGACATACATATGAATATTGTAGTTTTGGCTTATAATTACTTAATTAGATCCGCAATTAAACGTCTCGCATCTGGGAAAGAAGTATACAAATCTAAGTATGTTTTAGGGATGTTTCATAATATTTATCAGAAAATACAATGTATCAATTTATAGATTTGAAAATGGTACAACCTATAAGGCTATAACGAATACTTTTTGTTGAATATCCGTTGTATCAGAATATATAATGTCGATTTGTGTTTTTGAAAAGCTGTGTAGTACTATTTTATTGCTTATNGTATGTAATTCAAACAGGAGAAATCAGCATTTAGTATCAGACTGAAAGAAACAAAAAAACAAAACATCTCTGGTAACACGCTATGGTTTGATGTGACAAGAGCACTCCAACTTCCACATAAACAAAAACTCAAGATACGATTCTGTTGAAATATCTAATGTATGCTATATATATACAACACAGGTCAGGATAAAGATGAAACCAGATTCTTACGCATTTAACAGCTTAAGATAAATTCTCCATTGTCATTTGATACTTCAAATCAGTGATCTATATCTATTTAGCTACTATCCGCATGTACTTCGGACCACATGTAAAGATCAGAAACCAGAAACAGTGCAAAGACAAGCATGATTTCAAGGCAAGCTGAGAAAAATGATGGAGAAACAGAGAATTTGGGACTCCAGATATGAAATCACCTAGATCATTTATCTATCTAAACAACTAGAGAGAACAGAATTTCTCAGTTGGTCAGACATTGAAATGTGCACGAGTAAATGGGAAAATACCTTGTAACGGAATCAGGAGATGTCAAGCCATACCCACCGGCACCTCGCGGTGGGATCGCCACTGGCTGCATCGGCAGAGGTGGCTTCCTGTATACACTCGATACACCTTGATCGGATCGATCGTCGTCCGGTGAACCCTGGCCATTGCTTACGGCAGCAGCACCATCAATAGGTGCGTTGTTATACCCCATCGCAGCATCTGTGGTCATACCCGATGGAATCATCGTTGGCCGATTTGCCATCAAGCCAGAGAATTGTTCCTCGATCCTCTGGTCTTCGCTGACTCTAGTGCGGACCGGTCGCAAATTGGCAGTGGAAGGAGAAGAAGAGGAAGATTCTATCGAAGAGCCGGCGGCTTCCATCATTGGTGAATCAGGCATCGAGCTCATATGCATCTCCTGATGCGAAATCACACCATTAGCGACCAAATCTCCTCGCTTGTTGTTCTCGCCACCAACATTAGTTTCTAGGTTTTGGATTTCGCCCTCTCCGCCGCTAGCCTCGTCGAGATTCACCAAGGTACTGTTCACGGCGGCGGAATCCGACAGACCACGTGGAAGCAAACCGGACTGATTCAGAGCATCGACGAACCAGGAGTCCGATTTCGCGCCTTCAAGCAGAGATCCCATGGTAGCGGCGGTCTCGAGCTTGTTAGCGAAAAGGAACAACCGGATCCGTTGCGTCGCAGTCGCCGTCGCTGATGACGTCGCGCGATCGTATTCCTCAATCATGTTCTCCAGATCTTCATCGGTAGTGATGGTGACGAGGGAGTCGAGATCTTCGCTAGGGAGCTGGTACTTGAGTGTGAAGGACCTGCCGTTGAGGAGCATACTGGAGAGGCGTGATCGGAGCGAGGCCAGTGACGCGCGTCGATCAACAACCACCAGACGCGTCTCGCCGCCGGAGTACGTCAGCGCCTTGTCGTGTGGACGAGGCATGATGTGGCCGCCAAAGCTGCACATAAGGCGAAGTTTGGCACCGGGGACGGCTGCCAGTGGCTCTGCATTTCCTCCGATATCAGTAGCGACGGCGCGTGGGGATCCATCGATCGGTTGTGTTAGGGTTCCGCTCTTGACTGCCGCCGGAATTGCGGTAGAGACAGCGGCGGCGCAAGTAGGATTTGGGGTTAGTTGCGATAAAGTTGGAAGTGGGGTCTCCATGTTCGACAACGACGCATAGGTTAGTTGATTGATTGATATTGATATTTATATATTGATAAGCATTTGAGTAGGGTCAATTTATTGAATAACCATAAGAAAATCAAAAATTAACAAACTAACCAATTGGTTAGAGAGAGATAGAGAGAGATAGAGAGAGAAAAGGGGGGTTTTTGGTTAGTTTGTAGGTTTTAGTTTTTTTTATGGTTATAGAGTTAATTTTCCCTTGAGTATTTCGAACTATTTTGAAACCAAAAAATTTAATCGTAAATACATATAATATTAATCAGATATGTATGATTTTAAGAATAAATTAAGAAATATATATTGTAGTTGTATAGAGAAGGATGAAATGTTAGATTCTGCAGAATTGGCTGGAGATTACACATATATTTGATTCACCGCTAAGTAATTTATGTATAACCTGGTACCAGAGTCGTATTTTATTAACGTAATGACAACAAAAAGTACCTCTAAAGCTGTTTATTCGAATCTAAATTAAAGTTTTCTGAAATTTTAAGATTGGGTTTTCTGTTTAAATTATTAAAGATCTAAGTTTTGTCGGCAATTGGTAAATAAACAAAGTCTTCTACATATATCTAATAAAACGATACCGCTTGCTTATAGTGCCGACATACATATGAATATTGTAGTTTTGGCTTATAATTACTTAATTAGATCCGCAATTAAACGTCTCGCATCTGGGAAAGAAGTATACAAATCTAAGTATGTTTTAGGGATGTTTCATAATATTTATCAGAAAATACAATGTATCAATTTATAGATTTGAAAATGGTACAACCTATAAGGCTATAACGAATACTTTTTGTTGAATATCCGTTGTATCAGAATATATAATGTCGATTTGTGTTTTTGAAAAGCTGTGTAGTACTATTTTATTGCTTATAAAATGTCTAAAATAATAGGATTATTTTGTGTCCTTTAACATGGTCCTTTACGAGTTCCAACATTGCAGTTTGCTACAATTTTTTATTTTTTATTTAGTTTGCTACAATTTGTTTGCGGAAAGTTTGATGTAAAAGCAAATAGAAAAGGTTGATACAAAAATAATTCTGGGTACTCTATTATTTACAAAGTTATTATTCCTTGAAAAGATAAAATATTTATTATTTTTATTCATATCTGATTTTTCATGTTTAATAAGTTTGTTCACTGTTAAAGCTAAGCACATATGTTCAGATGAAGTGGACACCGAAGAAGGCGGATGAATCTGGACCTTACGGGGAAATTAAAAACCAAACCCATGTGGATAACTTTCGGTGACCGTGTCCGGTTTACTTCAACCGGACGTTTCACGTTCGGTTCCCAAAGTTTCTTTCCTCAAAAATTGACGCAACTGTTGAAAATTATAATTATGGGTTATTATTAGGTTAAACATCACCAGTTGCCATCATCATGATTCATGAACATTGAACATTATGACTCTTCATGATATTTGTTTTTCTTCATTTAGTTTTCCGGAAAATGGAGAGCTAACTGTAGTACGAATGTACATAGAGACATTTTTAAACTGAAATGCGTATGTTTTTGCTTATCTTCTTAATGTAGTCCAACTTTGTTTTTGAATTTGAAACCCAGTCTTAACACAGTTGACAGTACCTTTGGTTTTGATTGACCAAAATAATACAATTTGTTTTTCTTTTACCAAAAATCATATAAATTATGGGTTAAATTGGTTACAAAAATAAGATATGGAACGAAGAGTCACTTTGCTTAGTTAATACGGATCCAATGCGTGTGCAAGTTGAAACCGGAACCCAAGAGAGGAAATTGGGGAAGCAAACTAAACCAATTTTAACCAAACTAAATCTTTTTAAACATGGTTAACAACAATTATACATTGGGAAAACATGTACATCTCTTAATTAAAGCAACAAAAACTATTAGCAAGTGAGACATAAATACATAATCATATAGTTAAAAGTTACACCGGTAAATATATATATATATGCGTAGGGAATTTCAAAATTCAGAATCAGTGCTTTCTCGGTTACGTTCGTGCGGTGAGAAGGTAGAGCCAGGCTCGACGTCGTTGTCCAACATCCCTCGAGAACCGCTCCGAGTCATCGTCGTGGCTCGACCACTCCTCTCGGCCAACATTCTAAAATACGCATGTGGGGCCCATCCTGTATAAATTTTAAAAAATCATTAATCGTTCAACAAAGCAGTGAAATGATGGTAAAATGTTAAGAAACATTTTGTTTTATTACCATTGTCGTCGTATGGGTAAGGAAAAAAGTGGAGGTAAGAGAAAGAAGCGATGAATAGCCCGATGATAGCTCCGGCGAAGACGTCGGTCCAATGGTGCCAGTAGTCGTCGACGCGTGATATTCCGATAAGAATTGCGACGAGTATCGGCAAGAACACTAGACATAGCTTCGCCACGTGTCCCTTTCTGTCAAATACTTTGATTTTCCCCGATATGTACCACGCAAGGAAAGCTAAACCGGCGAACGACCCTGCATTTTATATCGTAACAAATCGGTATAATTAAACCGAAATCAAATCAAAGTGTGTATATGTAACTTTGATGTTTTTTAGAAGACTTACACGAAGTGTGACCACTAGGAAAACTCTTGTAACCTTCTTTGATTATCTTTTTAACTCCATGGCACACAACATCCTTAGTTTCCGGGTCAAATTTCTGCATTTCTTTCAGATTTGCGCAAAATAAGAGAAAATACCTCATAATAAAACTAATTAAAACCGGATAAACTATAATTAAGTAAGAAAAAAATAGTTTGATAGAGATGTTTCATACCGGTTTACCATCAGGGAAACATCGGTAAAAGAAGTTAGGTCGTGGCCTACCAACCGCGTCTTTGATGGAATCAGTGGTGACTCCAGTCACAAGACACGAGAATGCAAGACCTAATACGCAATACACAAATGTTATTAGTAACGCTAATTAATACAGTATGTGTTTCGATTTGAAAATTCAAATATTACACAAAAATAATACAAGATAGAAGTAATAGAAAGTTAACGTAACTCACCGAGAATGGCGTGATGAAGATCATAAACATCTCTCCGGAAGTAATAATAGACAGTGAAGATGCATATAGGAACCAATATACAAATAATCTATACACACACCCGCAAACCAAATACATAAGTTTATAACCATCATTCAACAATAACGGGAAAGCATTTCTTGTGAAGAAAGGCACAGTGAATGCAGAGGTTTCTTGGGAAACAAGTTTACTTACCGGGACAGCCCACATAGGGATTGTGTCTTGAAAGAATGGGAAAGTGAGATCGGTCAACATGTCTGGTCCGATGTAGCGATGAAATGGTTCTATAACGTTGAGGACAATGTCGATGAGACCGAGGAGGACGAGGATGAGCCAGTCACGTAGATGTTCTCGAGCCACCATCCATCCATGGCTCTTCACCGTGTGAGATCCAAGCATTATCTTAGCCATCTCGCAGGCTCGTTAATTTAACCTAAAACAACAGTTTCATTGTAAAATATATACGTACGTAATCTATATCTTCATGTTATTTTAATCCCCAGAATGAGATTTTAATTTGTCATGCAAAAGTTCTCCGGTGAAAACTATACTAGAATTTTGTTTCTTCTTTTTGTTTATATCATAAATCAACGGAACTATTTATCCAAAAAGAGAAAACCAAAATAAATCATTTTGGTTTCGGGATGAATCGAAGAAAAACAATTTTAAATAAAATCTTAGATTCCTCAAGCATACATAAATGCATAAACAATTGCACAGAGAGATTATGGAATAAAAAAGGATACCTGGTGAAAGGCGAGATCAATCGATCGCAGATCGAGGGCTAAACAAACCCTAATTAATCTATTCTTTTACTGTTTTTGGGTTAAAATCTTTTCTACTAGTGTTACAATTGCAATTTAGAAACGAAACTATGAACAATTCTTGAAACGGTGAATGGGTATATGAATTTGGGGAGGGATGAGAAAAGATCGATTTGTTTTTCGCAAAATTACGTTTTTTTTTTCTTTTCTTTGGAAACAGTTATGATACTTTGGATTTTTGTTTTGTTTTATGTTTTAGCCGTTTAATATTGCTTTAAAACCAAAATAATTATTTTCTAGCCTCTAAGAATTTCGTTGACCTCTAAAAATATTTTAAATAACAAACTATATAATAAACCTTACTCATCATTTCATAAAAACGCATGTTGACAAAAAAAAAATCATAAAAACTCATATCTATTATTTTCTTTGTTGGTATACAATCATAAAAACGCAAGTTTTATGGACTTGATTTTTTTTTTTCTTTTTGAATATCAGATCTTGTGGACTTGTGTCTCTCTGCGATTATATCATGGACTTGATTTTTTTTTATCTTCCAAACGCCGTCGAATCACACAGAAGTTTTATGGACTTGATTTTTTTTTTTTTTCTCAATATCAGATCTTTCTAAATATGAGACTCAAATTACCAAGCTACGAGAGAGAGCCTGGTTACACTGTGAACCGACATATCTAAGTTGTGTCAAGAAAAATATAGATATAGTTATAGCAATCTACTATATAAAAGTAGAATGGCACTCTCCTGCTTCTGCCACGTCAGCAGCTGAGAGAGTGCCACATGTCATTCAATATTTAATTTTTAAAAAGTTTTTTATTTAATTTTTAAAAATTTGTTTTGCATCTACCAAGACTCGAACCCACAATCTTATCATTAAAAGTCNTAAACCAAACTAAATCTTTTTAAACATAGTTAACAACAATTATACATTGGGAAAACATGTACATCTTAATTGAAGGAACAAACTATCAGTAAGTGAAACATAATCATATAATTAAAAGTTACACCGATAAATATATATATTTATATGCGTAGGGAATTTCAAAATTCAGAATCGGTGCTTTCTCGGTTACGTTCGTGCGGCGAGAAGGTGGAGCCAGGCTCGACGTCGTTGTCCAACATCCCTCGAGAACCGCTCCGAGTCATCGTCGTGGCTCGACCACTCCTCTCGGCCAACATTCTAAAATACGCATGTGGGGCCCATCCTGTATAGAATAAAAAAATCATTAATCGTTAATCTCAGTTCAACAAAGCTGTGAAATGATGGTAAAATGTTAGAAACATTCTGTTTAATTTAATTACCATCATCGTCGTATGGGTAAGGAAAAAAGTGGAGGTAAGAGAAAGAAGCGATGAATAGCCCGATGATAGCTCCGGCGAAGACGTCGGTCCAATGGTGCCAATAGTCGTCGACGCGTGATATTCCGATAAGAATTGCGACGAGTATCGGTAAGAACACTAGACACAGCTTCGCCACGTGTCCCTTTCTGTCAAATACTTTGATTTTCCCCGATAAGTACCACGCAAGGAAAGCTAAACCGGCGAACGACCCTGCATTTTGTATCGTAACAAACCGGTATAATTAAACCGGAATCAATTCAAAGTGTATATGTAACTTTGATGTTTTTTAGAAGACTTACACGAAGTGTGACCACTAGGAAAACTCTTGTAACCTTCTTTGATTATCTTTTTAACTCCATGGCACACAACATCCTTGGTATCCGGGTCAAATTTCTGCATTTCTTTCAGATTTGCGCAAAATAAGAGAAAATACCTCATAATAAACTAATTAAAACCGGATAATTAAACTATAAGTAAGAAAAAAATAGATTGATAGAGATGTTTCATACCGGTTTACCATCAGGGAAACATCGGTAAAAGAAGTTAGGTCGTGGCCTACCAACCGCGTCTTTGATGGAATCAGTGGTGACTCCAGTCACAAGACACGAGAATGCAAGACCTAATACGCAACACACAAATGTTATTTGTAACGCTAATTAATATTATACTGCAGTATGTGTTTCGATTTAAAAATTCAAATACAACCCGAAATAATACAAGATAGAAGTAATAGAAAGTTAACTCACCGAGAATGGCGTGATGAAGATCATACACATCTCTCCGGAAGTAATAATAGACAGTGAAGATGCATATAGGAACCAGTATACAAATAATCTATACACACACACCCACAAACCAAATACATAAGTATATATATATATAACCATCATTCAACAATAATGGCAATGCTTTCTTGTGAAGAAAGGCACAGTGAATGCAGAGGTTTCTTGGGAAACAAGTTTACTTACCGGGACAGCCCACATAGGGATTGTGTCTTGAAAGAATGGGAAAGTGAGATCGGTCAACATGTCTGGTCCGATGTAGCGATGAAATGGTTCGATAACGTTGAGGACAATGTCGATGAGACCGAGGAGAACGAGGATGAGCCAGTCACGTAGATGTTCTCGAGCCACCATCCATCCATGGCTCTTCACCGTGTGAGATCCAAGCATTATCTTAGCCATCTCGCAGGCTCGCTAAGTTAACCTAAAACAACAGTTTCATTGTAAAATATATACATAATCTATATCTTCATGTTATTTTTTCCAGAATGAGATCATTTTAATTTGTCATGCAAAAGTTCTCCGGTGAAAACTATACTAGAATTTTGTTTCTATCATAAATCAACGGAACGACGAAACTATTTATCCAAAAAGAGAAAAACCAAAATAAATCATTTGGTTTCGGGATGAATCGAGGAAAAACAATTTTTTTAAAAAACTCTTAGATTCCCCAATCATACATAAATGCATAAACAATTGCACAGAGAGATTAGGGAATAAAGAAGGATACCTGGTGAAAGGCGAGATCAATCGATCGCAGATCGAGGGCTAAACAAACCCTAATTAATCTATTCTATTACTGTTTTTGGGTTAAAATCTTTTCTTAGAGTGTTACAATTGCAGTTTAGAAACGAAACTATGAACAATTCTTCTTGAAACGGTGAATGGGAATATGAATTTGGGGAAGGATGAGAAAAGATCGATTTGTTTTTCGCAAAATTACGTTTTGTTTTTGTTTTTCTTTGGAAACAGTTATGATACTTTTGGATTTTTTGTTTTATATTTTAGCCGTTTAATATTGCTTCAAAACCAAAATAACTGTAGCTAAATGAAGATTTAAATCTTATTTTCTAGCCTCTAAGAATTTCATTGACCTCTAAATATATTTTAAATAACAAACTATATAATAAACCTCACTCATCATTTCATAAAAAACGCATATCTGTTATTTTCTTTGTTGGTATAAAAAAATGTCTTATGGACTTGATTTTTTTTTTCTCGATATCAGATCTTTCTAAATATGAGACTCAAATTACCAAGATACGAGAGAGAACCTGGTTACACTGTGAACCGACATTTCTAAGTTGTGTCGAGAAAAATATATAGATATACACTAGTTATAGCAATGTACTAACAAAAGCCTGATTAAAGAAAAAAAAAAACAGAAAGATATAATTTAAAATTAATGTTACAATTCAGTTACATGTAAATAGACATAGTTAACAAAAAAAAATCAAAGTCATTTTCTTATGTTGGTATCAGATTGTCAAACCTTCAAAACTTGAGTCAAAATCAATGGATTTTATCATACTATGCGTAACTAGAATTTTTAACCAAGAGATATGCTAGACAATCACACACTTTCTATTAGAGGAAGTTCGAATAAGAAAAAGAAAAAATAACGAGTTTAATACTCTATTAACGAATAGAGCTTTATTACGTAAATCATCATCAAAATTTACTTATTTTGTTGTATCGTTCTCAAAATAGCACGTATATCTGATTATGTAACAATTTTTTTTTTTGAAAGTTCTGTATATTGACCTTGTAATCATTATTTGATATCAATGAAATTATTTTTGTTTTAAAAGAAAATTAACAGAAAAAATGATTATTTCTATTTTATGGGAATAGGTATTTCTAGCTCCCTCACAGATGATTTTGTTATAAATCCAAGTTTAAACCTAATATAAATGAAAGACACGAGTTATTCCATATATTATAACTGCCAATTGGGTTTTGATGTACAAAGATAAAATAAAATATAGGGAAATTACTTGGCAAAATGAATTTAGATTTTTGGTCATGCAAGTTCATGAGCTTTTAAAAATCTTTTCTAAGTGGATGTGAATGGATATGACTATCACGGGCTAGCAATTTAATCAAAGAGTGTGGCAAGAAAGTAGCGATACACCCACCAAATCCACAATCCATATTGATATTGGATTTAGATGGTTATAATGCGAAGACTGTGAAATAGTTCGTGGTGGTAGAACTTTCGTAAATATATTCATCGTCTTTAACTAATTATTCGATATTCAGAGATACAAAGACTCTCGAGTCGTAATGATAGAATTTTTCAAAGGTACACCAAATCTGAATTTCAAATTCGATGGTCTACACTATAATAAGACATATGAATGGGTTTTTGTAATGAAGAAAATGAGGGCACACAAGTTGCAGCTTTAAATGAAGAGTGGGACTCATCTCTCACTCTCAGTTTCAATCTATTATTACCACATGTGCCACTCTGCAATGAAAATTCCATCTCAATTATCAATTAATGATGATCTCATCACTGTAGTACTCTTCCCCCACTTATTCAATTCCATTGTCTCTCTTTAAAGTCCCCTCCAACACTATTAAGTTGTTATAATTTAATTCCTTTCCTTGACCTATTCTCTTTCTCCAATAGGAAAACTAAAATACTTAGTTCCAAAATTTTCAACCACTCACTGTGTATCCAAGTCCACTATTGCATAATATTCATGGAGTTTCGCATTTTAACCCCCAAGAAGTAAGAGTAACTGAAGAAGACAAAAGAAGTGAATTACAAGAGAAAAAGGACAAACCCATGACTACCCCAAACACTAATATTTGATTCCCTTCTTAATGTCACATAGTCCCTACTTTGGTGATCTGTCATTTTCGCCTTTCTTCAATTTTTTATACAGCTCCGGTTTACCTTCGCCAATTATTCCGGTTATCTCGATACGGGGCTATGTTTACCAATCTAAATTGTTAGTTTGTTTTTCATTAATTAGTTATTATGGTGATTAAGAAACAGCCATTGGAGTGTTTCACACTTAACTACTCAATGTTATGTTCAAAATATAACTAAAGTTCGTCAAGTATATACTGTTAATTCCATCATTTATAAGGACGTTGTTTCAATGTTATAACAAATTTTCTGACTTCAATGGTATGCACTAAAAATGATGGTTTACGATTTATGGATATGTCTCAACAAGTATTATAAAATATAAAATAAAAAAAGTGATTCTAGATATAAGAAAACTACAAAAACAAAAGTCGAAATTTGTTAATTAACAAATAAGAAACTAAGTTATGCAAGAGTTTATATCTTAAGATTTAAGAGTCAAGTGAATATTATAGATATACATATGCATATATATGCGAAGAAGATGACATGAACAGAACTATACTGATTTTCAAAACAAAATAACCCAAATACGTTTTTAATTCATAATCAAAAACTATTAATTTAACAAACTTAAAAAAAAAAATATTTTGATCATCATCACACAAAACTGTTAGAGATATATGATCATTTATTTGTTTGAATACTATAGTCACGATAACTATTTCCAAAGTTACTATTTTTGGTTTTGTCGGTTGAAACACACGAAACTGCGAAAGGTTGAATTTTTGTCCTAGAGTTAATTTGTTGGACAAGTTAAATAAGTATTGCGACCCTATCCACCTCTCACATTGAGGACGTACGGTTGGTTGGTGGGTAGGGTTTTTGCCAGCCATAGCCAAAACTTTGTAGTGAAAGAAATCTCCACCACACCTCACATGTCACATGATTACCACATTGATTGGCTCGTGTTTCTAGCAAGATTTTGGCACCGTTAGTGGCGCGGATACAAAAAGAATTCGGTTCTATCAAGTGGATGCAAATAAATATTGTAAAGAGAATAGTATTCTGATATATAACCCGAAACCATAAATCACAAACTCTTAACAAATTGAATTATCGAATGATATGATGAATGAAAGGATTCAATTATGTCTACTAGATGCATGCATAAGTCATAAAGAAAAGTTTTATATATTCCAACATTGAAGTTATTGTTTTGTGATTCAAGTCAATCTCAATTTTTTTTTGAAATATTCAATGGGAATAACTTATCATATAATATGATTAATGTTGGGTCGTGGCCCTCGTGGGTGTGTGTATATATTTGTGTGTGGAGGGGAATGTAGATGTAGAAAGAGTCAACGTTTTTGGTACATTCTGTGGCAGAGGAGCTCTTTCAACGTTTTCCTATATATATACACTCCATTATTACCCATTTGTCACTTCACACACTCCCTATCGTCTATATATATGCTTACACATATTCATATACACATACATACTATATGGTGTTGCATATATATGCTACACACACACACACACATAGGTTTGAGAGTATGTTGATTGTTGACAGAAGATAGAGAGCACCAAGGATGACATGCAAGTACCGCATATGGATGATAAAATATGNGAATAAATTAAAAAGTTAACTCCGGCCTATAATATCATAAGACAAAACAATAAAATCAATAAAAATCGAGAAGATAACAAATTATATAAAAAATATTGAGAATAAGAAAAATGGATACAAAAATATACAAAATTTTAAAATATGAAAAATATATGGATTCAATGAAAGATATACAAAAAAAAAATCTTCAAAATAATACATTGAAAAAAAATAAATAATATCATAATATTAAGATTTAGACAAATGAAAATAGTATGAAAATTGAAGTATAAATAAAAATTCGTGAAATAATGTATGAAAGAGATTATATACATCATTAATAAAAAAAGTAGAAAATAATATTTTTTTAAAACAATATAAAATCAATAATCAAAATATAAATATAAAACATATTTTTAGAAACTCAAATTAAAATAAAACCCGCGCATCGCGCGGGTTCTCTCCTAGTGTACTAATAAAAAGCCTGATTACAGAAAAAAGAAGAAGATATAATTTAAAATTAATGTTACGATTCAGTTACATGTAAATAGACAGTTAACAATAACAAAGCAAAGTCATTTTCTTATCGCTGATACGGAAGCGTTGATTTCATATTGTCACAGCCAGTGTCGTCCCTAATAGTTGAGAGGCTTCAAGCTGATTAAAAATTTGTGACCTTATATTTATACCATATAATTCTGTTGATGAGTTTTTTTTTATGTTTTAATTACACAATAACATTATTTTATCATATAGAAAAAGAATCAACTTAATTTTGACAATGTTCTCAAGTATTTCAAGTTATATAGGAAAAACACTATACTACTATAGTTTTTCATAATTACTAAAAATATTAAAACAATTTATTTTAACATTGTGTAAAATATTATGAAAAAACTATAAAATGGTAAAATAAAAAGGTATGTAATATTTTATATATTTAATAGTTAATAGTGTCAAAATTATTGAAGAATATTTGCTAATGATTAAATGGTAAAAATAAGATAAAAAGATAAAAATACTTAAAATAGAGAAAATTATAAAATGAAAGAAAAAAAAAGAACACAAAACTATAATATAGACCAAGATATTAACCGAACCATAAGATATTAACCGAACCGTGTAAAGTTTTGATAACGGAAGTGAAATTATTACACTATATTTACATAATCATATTTTTAAGTGTGGCTTCTAAATTACTAAATAAATTTTGTGGCTTGAAGCAAATGCTTCATGTGCCATAAGGGAGGGACGGGTCTGGTCACAACTTCAAAACTTATGCCAAAATTAATGGGTTTTATCATGCGATGTGCAATTAGAAATTTTAACCAAGACATGCTAAGCACTCACACACTTTGCATTAGAGGAAGATTGAAAACGAAGAAAAAAAATAACGGATATAATATTTCGTTAGCGAGTAAAGTTTTATTAATTATGTAAATCATCATTAAATTCATTTATTTTGTTGTATCGTTTTCAAAATATGGCGCGTATATCTGATTATGTAACAATTTATTTTTTTGAAAGTTCTGTATATATTGACCTTGTAATCCTGATTCCTAATTTGATATCAACGAAATTATTTTTGTAAGAAAAAAAATTAACAGCAAAATTAAAGATGATTATTTATATTTTATGGGAATAGGTATTTCTAGCTCCCTCACAGATAATTTTGTTACAGATCCAAGTTTAAACCTAATATAAACACGAGTTATTCCATTATAAAGCAATTGGGTTTTGATGTACAAAGATAAAATAAAATATAGGGAAATTACTTGGCAAAATGAATTTAGATTTTTGGTCATGCAAATATTGCTCATGAGCTTTTTAAAATCTTTTCTAATTAAGTTGATGTGAATGGGATATGACTATCACGGGCTAACAATTTAATCAAAGAGTGTGGCAAGAAAGTAGAGATGCGCCCACCAAACCCACCATCCATACTGATATTGCATTTAGATGGTTATAATGCGAAGACTGTGAAATCGTTCGTTTCGTGGTGGTAGAACTTTCGTAGATATACACCGTCTTTAATTAATTATTATTCGATATTCTGTACTAAAAAAGAAAACAGATTGTATCGAAGAGGACGAAAAAAACAATTTCAGAGATACAAAGACTCGAGAGTCGTAACGATAGAATTTTTCAAAGGTACACCAAATCTGAATTTCAAATTCGATGGTCTACACTATAATAAGACATATGAATGGGTTTTTGTAATGAAGAAAATGGGGGCACACAAGTTGCAGCTTTAAATGAAGAGTAGTGGGACTCATCTCTCACTCTCAGTTTCAATCTATTATTACCACATGTGCCACTCTGCAATGAAAATTCCATCTCAATTATCAATTAATGATGATCTCATTCACTATAGTACTCTTCCCCACTTATTCAATTCCATTGTCTCTCTTTAAAGTCCCCTCCAACACTATAAGCTCCAACACTATTAAGTTGTTATAATTTAATTCCTTTCCTTGACCTATTCTCTTTCTCCAATAGGAAAACTAAAATACTTAGTTTCAGAAAATTTCACCCACTCACTGTACATGTGTCCAAGTCCACTATTGCATAATACACCTTGATTTGATATATATGAATGGAGTTTCACGTTTTAACCTCCAAGAAGTAAGAGTAACTGAAGAAGACAAAAGAAGTGAATTACAAGAGAAAAAGGACAAACCCATGAGACTACCCAAACACTAATATTTGATTCCCTTCTTAATGTCACATATAGTCCCTACTTTGGTGATCTGTCATTTTCGCCTTTCTTCAATTTTTTATACAGCTCCGGTTTACCTTCGCAAATTATTCCGGTTATCTCGATACGGGACTATGTTTACCAATCTAAATTGTTAGTTTGTTTGTCATTTAATTAGTTACTATGGTGATTAAGAAACAGCCATTGAAGTGTTTCATATCTTAACCACTCAATATGTTATGTTCAAAATATAACTAAGTTCGTCAAGTACCGTTAATTCCATCATTTTATAGGGACGTTGTTTCAATGCTATAACAGATTTTCTGACTTCAATGGTATGCACTAAAAATGATGGTTTACGATTTCTGGATATGTCGCAACAAGTATTATAAATTATAAAATAAAAGGTGATTCTAGATATAAGAAAACTACAAAAACAAAAGTCGAAATTTGTTAATTAACAAATAAGAAACTAAGTTATGCAAGAGTTTATATCTTAACCAGATTTAAGAGTCAAGTAAATATTATAGATATACATATGCATATATATGCGAAGAAGAAGACATGAACAGAACTATACTGATTTTCAAAACAAAATATCCCAAATACGTTTTTTTTTTAAATTAAAAATCAAAAACCATCAATTTAACAAACTTAAATAAAAAAATATTTTGATCATCACACAAAACTGTTAGAGATATATGATCATTTATTTGTTTGAATACTAGTCACGATAACTATTTCCAAAGTTACTATTTTTGGTTTTGTCGGTTGAAAACACACGAAACTGCGAAAGGTTGAATTTTTGTCCTAGAGTTAATTTGTTGGACAAGTTAAATAAGTATTGCGACCCTATCCACCTCTCCCATTGAGGACGTACGGTTGGTTGGTGGGTAGGGTTTTTGCCAGCCATAGCCAAAACTTTGAAGTGAAACAAATCTCCACCACATCTCACATGTCACATGATTACCACATTGATTGGCTCGTGTTTCTAGCAAGATTTTGGCACCGTTAGAGGCGCGGATACAAAAATAATTCGGTTCTAATCAAGTGGATGCAAAAAAAATATTGTAAAGAGAATAGTATTCTGATATATATAACCCGAAACCATAAATCATAAACTCTTAACAAAAAATGTATCATCGAATGATATGATGAATGAAAGGATTCAATTATGTCTACTAGATGCATGCATAAGTCATAACGAAAAGTATTATATATTCCAACATTGAAGTTATTGATTTGTGATTCAAGTCAATCTCAATTTTTTTTTTTTTGAAATCTTCAATGGGAATAACTTATCATATATGATTTATGTTAGGTCGTGGCCCTCGTGGGTGTGCGTATATATTTGTGTGTGGAGGGGAATGTAGATGTAGAAAGAGTCAACGTTTTGGTACATTCTGTGGCAGAGGAGCTCTTTCAACTTTTTCCTATATATATACACTCCATTATTACCCATTTGTCACTTCACACACTCCCTATCGTCTATATATATGCTGCTTACACATATTCATATACACATACATACTATATGGTGTTGCATATATATGCTATACACACACACACACACACATAGGTTTGAGAGTATGTTGATTGTTGACAGAAGATAGAGAGCACCAAGGAGGACATGCAAGTATACCGCATACGGGTGATAAAATATGTAAAACAAATTCAAGAAAGAGAGAGCGAGAGCCTGCATATCTACTCTTTTGTGCTCTCTATACTTCTGTCACCACCCTTACTTCTTCTTCTCTCTTGCCTATATTATATATACACACATATATACATTTCATTCATGTGCATAATACTTACATGGATGCATGCATCATGCATGTCATATACCACATTTACATGAGGTGATTTCGTTTTAGTAAACGTTAACTTTCTTGACGCTACTTTAGCTAGCGCCATTAAAGATTTTGTATTTTCTGCTGTACTTTTGACATATATCATATCGTGTTAATACATATATATATCGACCAATAAGGTGATTTTGACCATTCACAAAAATTAATATTATATGCAATTTGTTCAATTTATTATATTCAAGAGGACATATATATACCAATTTGCATTGTCTTACACAACCCTTTCTATCTTTGATTCTCATTTGGCAGGGTTTCAAGAAGCTTCAGTGACAATGTGACATGGAACAACAACAATATCACGATGACGCTGTCAAACATGATTTTCTTAATCCAGATCTTCTAAGCAAATTTCAATATTGATTTTCTCAAAAAAAATTCAATATTGATTCTGGATTCGACCAACATAACAAAACAATTTGTTTATTTAGACTTTAGAGTAGACTATTGTAGAGGGAGGTTGGATGGATGAAAATAGAGTAAAAGCTCTAAAATTGGACACAAAACAGAAAGTCGAAGAAAGAATAAAAAATATCATGGATTTTTCTTCTTCAAGGCAAGTGGTTACAATGTCTCTTTCACTGCCTATATATACAGTAAAATTAAATATCGTACAAAAGAAAAAGAAAGCTATATCATATTCTCTTCTTCACACTTTTGTAACAGAAAGCAAAACAACTTTAATTTCTATTAAATTTTGGTAATGCAAGTAATTTACTAGTAGTAACTAGAATCAATACCCGAACCGGTAACCAAATCAAGTGGACCACGAAATATCCGAACTCTGGTCAGTATAGAGAAAAAACCAAACCGTTACTTCCAGTGAAGAAGAAGAAATACATTGAGAACAAAGCGCAAGAGACTACATAGACTACAGACCATGCGATTCTCGATTGTTTATTAGCGTTTACATAAGCGTTTGGGTTTTCATATGATAATAATCACTGTTACAAGAAAACGCAAACGCAGATAAACAATCGCAACCGCAGCCAAAGTAGTTCAAAAACACTCCGTTAATATATAACTCTTGAAACTCAACGAGCACCCACACAACAACAACAACAACCAAAAAAAAAAAACGGAGAAGAATCTACAGAGCATGCACCGCTGATTCGATCTCACCGTCCATTGATTCAGCCGTTTCTCTGAACGACTGGCTATGGAGATGCCTGGTAAAAGAAGTGGTCGTATCCAAGAAATAAAGAATCGAGGACATCATACAACAGCACACAAACATGGGGATGGGACCGAAGGTCCATAGGAAGAGCGGGAAGGAGAAGTAGAAAGACCGCAGTCCGAGAGACCAGAAGTAGCTAGCTCGGTTCAGGTTTCTAGACACATACTCGCAGTGCTCTCTTTTCCCTCTCGAGACGGGCACTGTGACTAGGAAACTTACGTGAGCGTAGTACCTGATTGACTGGACGTTGCAGAGAAAGGCCATGAGGAAGCAGATGAGGATCGTGAAGTTCTTGATTGTCGCGAGGAGAGGGCTTTTGTTCCCGTATATAATAGCTGATGCTGTGGATTTCGAAGCTGAGGAGTTGCTTACAAAGACGCCGATGATGGAACATAGAGTGATCGCTGTTGTGGCTAAAAGGGTCGATGCCATTATGTTGTTCCTGATTGTCTGTACTGCCAAAGTACCATTCTTCAGCGGCTCCTGCAAATAACAATAAGAAAAACTGAATCTTAACGGGAGAACTCGACTCAAAAAGTATTTTGGAAAAAATCACTGTGTTCTTGTGTCTCCTATTATGTCTAGGGCTCTGTTCCCATCTAATGTTTAGCTCCAAGATTTAACATCACCAACGTGTAGAGAAGAACAGTAAAGGACTTGCGAGGCACAAATTGACCGAGAAGAATACTACTTATATATGCTCAACGAAGTATATAAACTGAGTTTCCGCAGAAGATAGCTCATCGTCTACTTCAAACTTGATTCTACTTACTTCACTTGACAGCTTAAAAGCCTCTATTTCTCCTAATATCATATCATCGTGGCTCATAAACCCTGCTCAATTTTGCTAAATCATGTTTAGCAGATCCAAATGATGGTTTATCAGTTCTCAATTAACCTCGAAGACCTCAGAAGACATTCCATGAGAACAAAGAAAAATCATAATTTGGAATCTCAATTTGCAATTCCTAGATTCACGAACAAAGCAGCTCCATGGATATAAAACTCGCGATCCAGCCCAAAAATTCTAAATAATCCCGACAGCATAAACCCTAATTTAGAACCCAAAAATCTCCAGAATCAGAAATACCAGAGAGCGTCACCAACGAATATGACCACCTAAATAAAGAGGAAAGAGAGAAAGGAGAAGAGAGAAACGTACGGTCATCATAGAGAAGACCCATTGTCGTCGAGATTCGGCGTTGAGAGAGATAACAGTGAGCTTGGGACGGTGGAGTATAGCGTAGCCGAGCCAGACATGGTAGGCGACCATCACGGCGAGACCTGCCGGCACAAGCACTACATCCAACGTTTCCTCCTTCCACATTCCTACTTCCCCGCAGCAGCTATAGTCGCGACTCGAATGGTTCCGTGATCGGAAAAGAAGAGAAAGATCGATGATGGCCAAAAGTTTTCGGCGGAGGCAAGAGACGAAAGAAGCCAGCGAGGAATTGAAAAGCACGAAGCTGGAGAGCAATAGTATTCACACGTGTTAACTTAACAAACTTGAAAGGAGACTATGAAATATGTCACACGTGTTAACAACACTACCAAACAAACTCCAAGTCAAATGGATTCTCTCTCTCTAGCACGTTCCAATTAGTATCATTTAGGTGATTTATTTTTTTAACATTTTGTTTTTAGATTTTGGTTTTTGGTTTTTGGTTTTTGGATTTTGGTTTTTGTTTTTAGATTTTAGTTTTTAGATTTTGGTTTTTTGATAATACTTGGGAGAAAAACTACAAAAATGTAGATTTTTGTTTTTGCTTACATTTTAGAAGTTATTTTAAAAAACTAGTTTACCTAAATTTTAAGGAATCTATTTATCAAAAAATTTGATCGGCAAATAAAATGGTTTTTAAAAAACAAAAACCAACATTTTACAACGGGGTTCGCCCTAAAAAAAAAAACCAAGAGCTCTCCCAAAAAAAAAAGAGGCATTTCTTGGTGACCGACGCAGCAGCTTCTTCAGAGTCATCGCCGGTCCCATTCTTTTCCGTTTTTCCCTTTTTGTCTTGTTTTAGGTCCTAGTCTTTGTGGTTTTCGGTTGGAAGGTGAAGATCTCTTCTCAAATCTGCCTTCTTAGGTTGGGTGGTGGCCGTTTTGTTAGCTACGGTTTTGTTTTCCGGCTTTCAACGGCAGCTAAGGGTGAGGTGTGTGGTTTTTCGCTGCTTTTGGTCCTTCGGCTCTGCTTCTCTGCTTCGTTGCCTCGGGTCTTTGTTGTTCAGAACAAGTCTAGGTTCTGGTTTGGGGTTCGTCTCTCCGATGTTTTATTGTTGCGATGGCACCTATTAGCACTTCTCTGAGGCTTCATTTGCGCTAGGTTTTGTGTTCCCGGCATCGCAGTGGTTTCGGCCTTCAGTTCTTCTCTTGCGAGGAGGTGGCCGGTTTTTAATCTGTAGGTGATTGGAGCTGGTTTGCGAGAGTCCGCGTGTAAGAGGTGATGGTCTTCTTTGGCGTTTTTCCCTTTCAGAGTTCAAAGTTTTTTCTGCCTTGTGCCTAGTGCTTGTTGTTGGCTTCAGATTCTTTGATGCGGTTGTGGTGGTGTTGTTTCTGGGCTTAGTTTCGTCTACTTTTCTGCACTCATTTCTTTCGTTGTTGCGGCTGGTTGAGTTCGTTTTAGTTCCTCCTTCGGGTTAGGATCTCTTCGTTGCTCCTGTCTTTCAGTCCTGCTTCGATTTAAACTTGTTCTTTGAGAGTGGTCGTGGGAGTAGTTGTTTTCTTTGGCTCGACTTTAGTGCTTAGGTCCTTGCGGTTACCACTTCCCTTTAGTGGTGTTTAGTATGCTATTTTTGTCTCCCTTGTTTGGGCTTTTGGCTCCGGAAGGAATTTTTTCCTTGCTGGCTTTGTCTCCCGTGATAGTTTCGGGCTTTGCTTTCAGTTAATGTACCCTTTGTATAACTTGGTTTGGTATAATAATATAATTTCAGTGAAAAAAAAAAAAAACAAAAACCAAAAACTTTTTCAAAAACTACAAACATTCAAGGTCTTAAAAAGAAAAAATAAAACCTACCAAAGTATACCAATCAGTTGGAACATACCGGTTAATTCAGTTTAAACCAAACAACCGGTTCGAATTATTTTATGGGCCTCGAAGATGGGCCGGAAAATCAGTTACTCTAATATATCGCGTGTGTGGAGATTTCGTGCGTAATTTAATAAAAAGGACAACAAAAAAAAAAAAAAAAAATCTTCGAGGGAACATTGCAGAAAACCCTAACTTCAACGGGAACCCAAAATTAGAATCCCCAGATCGTGGCCGAACTGGATTCTCTTATAGATTTTGGGTTTCGGTTTTGGAATGTAGTGTGCATAAGAAGCCTAGTTTCTCATTTAAATTTCCCTGGAGCACAGTAATGTCAAGTGACCGGCGAGAAGGTCGGCAGGAGACGACGACGGTCGACGGTAACGGAGCTATTGGGGGCAATTCTCATCCGGTGGCTCCTACGACGATGAGAGCTACGGATTCGACGGTTTCTGTCCCGAGACTGAGGCTAAACCCTAACAACGAGCATAGGCCAGATAGCTACGAGGGTCTGCAGCTGGATTTCCCCAATTCGATATATTCGAGTCTGGAGAAGTACTTGCCTCCGAATATGCTGGTGTCGAGTAGGGAGGAGAAAGTGAAATTCATGACAGACATTATGCTCAGGCACCTTCCACATGGAGAGCGTTCCAGAGTAAGTACAAGTTTTGACCTTTCTCTGACTTTTTGTGAACTCGTTTATGAGATTGGACTTGCTTTTGAAGTTCTTAGATCGATCCACATGGGTTCTATGATGATCTGTGTTAGTTTCTCGTGCATTTACTTCACATTGATGCAAATTGCTGTTTTTCATGCTTCTTGAGCTTTTGCTGGGATGCACAGGCCTTAATTTTGCTAAATGCTTGTTGAAAGCTTAATTTGGTTAGATGATATCTCATGTAAATTTTGTTTTCTTAGTTGAATGTCAACATTACAAAGTAGGTTTTTTATTTATTTCCATGATGCTACAGGCTCAAAGGCACAGCGACTATAGGCAGAAGATAATATCAAATTATCAGGTGTGAATCCTTTCTTGAACTTCACTGTGTTCCATTTTCGCTCTGCTCCAATCATCAGCTAGTAGTTTGAAATGTTTTCTATCTGCAGCCACTTCACAGGGAGCTGTATACTCTAGTTCCCAAACTATGTTTCGTTCCAGATTTCCTAGATGCTATAAATGATAGCACAGAGAATAGCTTCAAAAAAATAATAACTGAAGCGTCTCCCGGTGTTTTTGTCTTTGACATGCTCCTACCTAGCTTTTGCGAGATGATGCTATCCGAGGTAATATGCATCCTTTTTATTTTCTCTCTACCCTTTTTGTTTTAAAAAAAAAAAAATTTTTGTTCATGTGCTACTGTTTGACTATGCAGATAGACAACTTTGAAAACTGGGTGGGTGAGACAAAATTGCGGATCATGAGACCAAACACCATGAATAAATACGGTGCCGTGCTTGACGACTTTGGTCTGGATACCATGCTTGAAAAACTCATGGAGGGTTTTATACGTCCTATTTCCAAAGGCAATATATAACTCAAATCCATTACATAAACTATTATTAAGAAGTCCATTTAATATGTTACCGTGTTGACTGAAAAGCTACTTACCATCTTTTGTTTTGTAGTATTCTTCAATGATGTGGGTGGAGCAACTCTGGACTCTCACCATGGGTTTGTTGTTGAATATGGTAAAGATAGGGATGTTGATTTAGGTGAGACCTTTTGTTCTTGAGTTATCATGCAGAAATTTTCACATGACCTGACTAGTTGTCTTAATTGCAGATAACCACGTAATTCTGGTTGAATATAAGCAGTTCTTTATAAATTTTGCAGGCTTTCATGTGGATGATTCAGAAGTGACACTGAATGTTTGTTTGGGTAACCAATTTGTGGGCGGGGAGTTATTTTTCCGAGGCACACGTTGTGAGAAACATGTTAACTCAGCAACAAAGTCAGATGTATGCTACTCTTTTTGAGTTGCTTTCTTCTCGTACAACATTTTATATCTGGCTGATATCTAATTTAAACAGCGGCTTTCTTATGAAAGCAGGAGATATTTGATTATTGTCATATACCGGGGCAAGCTGTACTTCACCGTGGGCGCCACCGCCATGGTGCCAGAGCCACAACAGCCGGGCATCGGGTCAATATGCTTCTATGGTGCAGAAGGTATGTGTAGCAGTTGAAACTTGCCTCTGGACTGCCATGGAAATTTATTTAGATTGCAGATGAATTTCATTTGTTTTCCAGTTTCTTATAAAGATCTTCCTTGCTGCTGTTGTTCCACGCAGCTCTGTGTTTAGAGAGCTCAAAACTCATCAGAAGGAGTTCTCCAGCTGGTGCGGAGAGTGCTTTTGTGAAAAGAAAGAGGTGAAGGCGCGGGAGTTTGNTTGCTGTTGTTCCACGCAGCTCTGTGTTTAGAGAGCTCAAAACTCATCAGAAGGAGTTCTCCAGCTGGTGCGGAGAGTGCTTTTGTGAAAAGAAAGAGGTGAAGGCGCGGGAGTTTGATGCTCTAAGAAAGGTAAAGCATTTGATTGATCAGAGCATATAGATGTCTTCTTACCATAAGGGTAGATAAATTGATATGCTCCTTATTGCTATTTGCAGAAATTGTTTAAAGCAGCGCGTGCAACCCAAGCTTGAAGAAACAACTGATAAGAACAAGAATTAATAGCTTATATTGGATATGACTTTAGAACTTGAGATGAGCCCTGCAGAATTGCTCCTGTTCTAAGTTGACTTAGAACTGAGCCTATGTAGAAATCATTTGGAATATATGGCTCTCTGTTCATCTTTTCTCGACTCTTTAGTAATGATGTACATGAAAATCTAGTCTCAACTTCACCTGTACCACAAGGAGTTGTATCGTTATCTGATATTTTTCTCGACTCTTTAAAAAAAATTAGTGACATACTGATTGTATTTGGTGTTGCTGCTCTCTAAAAGCTCCATATTTGGTTTGGCTCTTTACTAGTGTGAATCGTGCTTATTGAACCAATTACCTTTGTATAGTCTCTATTGAATAGAGAGAAGTAGTATTGGGGCAATTTGCACGTTGTCCTAATTAATGGAAGAGAGAAGAAAGATTTGAATGTGTTTTGTATTGTCTACTTATCTCATGACAAGACAAATCGAAATTGGTTGTGAAACGGTACCACCAAACCCCAATTAGTTGACTTTAGGCTGTTCATTGAATCCTTGTGAATCTGTTATTTATGTCTTTCTTTTTTTTAATATGCTATTGCATTCATTTTCTCACCAAATCCGGTTTTCGTGTTTCTCGGTATCTTTCTTTCGACTATCTAAGTTGATACGATGTTTATATGATCATATACCGATTCGGTTGAGCTTTCCATCGCGATGTAATGTAGCTGAACACATAATTCATTCATCTTCATTCAATAAAGATTAATCTGTGGGATCTGATTACATTTTTAAAAAAACAAGATTTGATCTCACGGTG
Organism: Alliaria petiolata; assembly: GCA_020283515.1. NCBI lineage: Eukaryota > Viridiplantae > Streptophyta > Magnoliopsida > Brassicales > Brassicaceae > Alliaria > Alliaria petiolata. The sequence goes on along the minus strand of JAHZTW010000001.1, from coordinate 197,879,036 downwards.
TTGTTTGCCGGTTTGTTGTTGATCTTTGGTAATCTGATGATTGTGTTGTTTCTATGTATCAGTTTTGATCCCTTTTTTTCTTCTTCTTTTGGATTCTGAAGTTGGAATCTTGTGATTGTATAATTAAAACAGAGAGTTCTCTCATATCATGAGCTGAAAAAATAGAGAGAATCTTGCATGTGTCCCACTAAGAAATAAAAATAGTACAGAGTACAAATTACTTAAAAAACTATTTATATAAATTGTTTATAAGACAGAATAGTTCCTTGTCACATTAGAAATCATGGAAAACTATATATTAAACATATTTTTTTGCAAAGTGATCACGGTTTTTATATTCAAGCTGATTAATGGTACATTTGGTTGCAGCCGTTTTTTAAGAATCTAATGTCATGAATAAGAACAAGTTAACTGAATAAACGGTGGTTGCGCACTTATTGTATATTTTTTTATTGGTGAACTTATTCATCAAATCATTCATATGAAATTGATTGATGATTAATGGTTTTCCACATTCAAGACAAGATGCCTAATTGTGAGGTAGATCACATGCTATTCGATTCCATAAAGTCATTATCACAAACTAAAAGAAACTATATTGAAATATAACCCCAAAGGAAGCTTTTAAAAAAAATACTTTGTTTACTTATTCCCGTATAAGTTCTCTTTCGAATTAAAAGAATAATCCAAAAACAAATGAAATACTATTGTTAATCAAAATAAGTAAAACTAATCAAAATAAGTAAAACTAGTGATGATAATATGATTTTGTTATCTAAACTTTTGTTTATATCAAACATTACCTGATATGTTTAATAAAAAATCCAATTTGAATGCAAAGTAAAAACCTATCCTACTACATATTATTTGAGAAGTCAATTTAGTTAAAAAATCTGATTTGTCACTTCCACAGTGAAAGTTAGTGTATTTCAAAGATGACATGTAAATGTGACATGTCAAGTTTCCTAAAATAAACGAAATGTTTTGATTGGTTGAGTTAAAATTAAAAATTATAAAATTAAAACATGAATACACTAGATTATAACATTAAAATAACAAATTTAAATTAACAAAAAATAATAATTACTATGATTTCAATTTTTCTTTACATATATTCATAATAAATTTCATAAAATATGATTACAATTTTTTACAACAAATATATATTATACTTTTATATAAAATAATAAAATATTATCCAATAGGATAGTAAATACGTTATACCATTTTTATCTCTTATTCTTTTTTAAATAAATAAAAAGTTTATATTATACTCATATACATTCTCATTGTATATTGAGAATTTGAGATAAGAAATCAAATAAAATGTAACCGGATAAAAAATAAGAAGTAGAAGTAAAAATAAAATAAATCTCTACATTTTTGTTTTTCAGTAACACTCTCGTGATTTGTTTTACGGAGTCATTTAAAATCTTAAAAAACAAATTTTATAATGCATATGTGTGCATGCCAAGTTGCCAACCATAAGAAATTTATTTTATTCATCAAACCAATTCTTCAATATTGGATAAAGAGAGGAGCGGAGAGCTACCAAAGAATTTAATAAAATATGATTTAACAAATTTCATAACAAATATATATTATAATTTTTATTGAAAAGTAAAATTACTAATAGATTATCCAATGTACTATATTTATTTTCATGATAAAGTCAAATATTAAATTTTAATTTTTTCAAAAATTCTTTGTAATTTTTGTTAATATTTAATATAAATTTTATTTTGAAACCATATAACATAAAATGCTGAAAATAAGAAATTTTGATTAAATAAAAAACGATAGAAACAGTTTTCCTGATTGTTCTTAAAAGGTAAAAACCTGCATCGTGTAAAAACATAACGTTTGTTAAACACTAAAACTGTATATTTATAAAAACATAACGTTTACATAATATATTAAAAAATAATCAATACTTAAATATATAACTATTTATGTATATAAAAAAAATTATACATGTACATGCGTGCAGGTCAAGCATAAAAACTAAAAAAATTATTATATGTTTTAATATTTTTCAGTTTATTTAGTTATCATATTTACACTTTTTATCTAAAGAAGTATTTTAAAATCTTTAATAATGGCTTTTTTATCTTCAATTTCTATTGAAATATATAACATTTTTATTTTATCTATCGTTATTTTTATTATTAAATATTCATATAATGTTATTATTAATACATAATTAGTATGTACGAATTAATCAACTTTAATATACAGTATTAATTGCATATTAAACATATAAAATATTTTGTAGTCCGCACAGTGTACGGGCCGATCACTTAGTTGTTATTAATTTCAAAAATATTAACCGTATTGTTAATTCAAACCTAACCATAACCATAGTAGATTCATTTTCATTTGGATTGTTATTATTTTCAAATTGAAAATTCATATCGAAATTATATTAAAACTCAGATTAAAACCTACATGTAGATATGATCATATGGGCATCAAATTTTGACCCAACACATAGTTGAAGAAATTTGTTATCATTGTCATGTCGTGTCATAACCCAAATTCAGAACTATTTAGTATGTGTGGAAGTTGTAGAACATAAAAAAACACAATTTTTTTTCACATTAAATGCGAGTGGAACTGCTATCAATACATACATATCATAAACATATCCCCACATATCTAAGTCACATAAACATTCAACCTCCAAATCGTAGTATTATAGTCAAATAACCATCTTACATCATCATTATTCATAATCATTAATTACAAACAAATATAGTGCCCCACTTGAAGAAATGATGTACCATTCAGTTACCCTTAAACCCAATAATCATCCAATTTATTTATTATAATCAGTAATAATTGTTTTCTGTTTTAAATCTTAAGTCTACCACGACACACATTCATATAAAACCAACCTTTGATGTGCTATCAAACATCAAAAAAAAAGAAGAGCCCAAGAAGAAGAAGAAAAAGAAGAAGAGACAATGGGGAAAGGAGCTGTATCAGAGAAGATGAAGCTTGTGGTGGCATTGATAACACTTCAGTTCTGTTTTGCCGGTTTCCACATTGTCTCAAGAGTTGCTCTTAATATTGGTGTCAGCAAAGTTGTGTACCCTGTTTATAGGAATCTCCTTGCCCTTCTCCTCATAGGTCCCTTCGCTTACTTCCTCGAAAAGTAAGTCCTTTCATCTCTCAGAGTTCCAGGGTTTGCTAGAATAGGTATCTGTGATTTTTGTGATAAAATGAAAATGCTTTTGACATTAAAAGGGTTTGTTTGTTTCTCATCTGGGTTTATTGTGTAACTTTAGAAAGTTTGAACCCTTGATCTCATCTGAGATTTTTGTGTAGCTTCAGAAAGTTTATGTCTTTGATCTCCTCTGGCATTGGGTAGTTTCACAAAGTTTGTTCCTCTGATCTCATTTGGGTTTCTTGACTAATTTCTTCTGGGGATTTTGTTGGATAAGATCTCAAAGTTTGAATCTTTTCTTTTTTTTTGGTTTTTAACATTCTTAACAATGCATTGTTTCAACAGAAATGAAAGGCCTCCACTCACAATCTCTTTACTGGTTCAGTTCTTCCTCTTGGCACTCATTGGGTAAGCAGAACAAATGAAGACCAGAGCTTTCTTCTTCTGATCACCAATTGATTCCTTAATCTTAGAATCATTACTTATAATTCTGAAACTTTGTGTGTTTAAAATCAGATTCACAGCAAACCAAGGATTCTATCTACTGGGACTGTACTATGCAACTCCAACGTTTGCTTCCGCGATGCAGAACTCTGTTCCCGCCATCACTTTCATCATGGCTTGTGCCCTAAGGTACCCTAACAACCTCTTTCATGGAAATATCATTTTAAGGGTATTAATCATGTTCTTCTGTGCGTCTAACATTAATCTTCCTCTGTGTTTCAAGGCTAGAGCACATAGACCTGGTCAGGAAACACGGTGTGGCTAAAGTATTGGGAACCCTAGTGAGCATCGGTGGAGCCACAGTGATCACATTGTACAGAGGATTTCCGATCTTTCACAAGACCCTTAACATGCACGAGGAAGAGGAGATCGATTCTAACATATCTCAGAACCGGACACTCGGGTGGTTATACCTTATGGGGCATTGTCTGTCATGGGCTGGTTGGATGGTTCTTCAAGCTCCTGTCCTAAAGAAGTACCCAGCAAAGCTCACTCTAACATCGTTCACATGTTTCTTCGGTCTGGTTCAGTTTCTGGTCATTGCTCTTTTTGTGGAAACTGATCTCAATAACTGGATCATTGTCTCTTGGGAAGAGCTCTTCACCATCCTATACGCGGTAAGCTCTCTCACCTTCTCTTCCCTCTCCTTGATATGAATCGATGAAACTAGCTATATGAATCTTCGGTTGGCTGTGTTTACAGGGAATCATAGCGTCAGGGTTGGTGGTTTATCTTCAGACATGGTGTATCTACAAAGGCGGTCCTGTCTTTGTCGCAGTCTTCCAGCCTCTCCAGACACTTCTTGTTGCTGCAATGGCGTTTGTTGTTCTTGGTGATCAGTTGTACTCCGGAGGGTAAACACAACGAAAGCGAGAATATCGGGTTTTCTTCATTTCGGTCGCTCGTTTTCTAATTTAATCTTTTGCTTTACAGGATTGTTGGTGCAGTGTTCATAATGGTGGGGCTCTACTTGGTTCTTTGGGGCAAAAACGAAGAAAGAAAACAAGTGCTTGAAGAGACGAGTCAAACAGATCCAGAGTCTCTCACCAAACATCTACTTGAGGCAGAACACAAGAAGGGTAACTCTGAATCTGCTGTGTAAAAGTTTACACTTTTGGGAAACACAACGCAATATATCTCTGTACATACACACGCAAGATTGGTTCCATAACCACATAAGAACTTGGCGAATACATAGGCTCCTCAAGTGGGTCTCTCATACAATGGATATTCTAGTTGTTTACTTTTTAAGTTGTAATCATAATTGGGTTGCAATTAATTTACGAATAAATGAAAAGATAAATTGAATCACGTTGACGAAAGAGAAACAAATAGTAATATATGTTCTGATCTGGTCTGGTTGGAGACAGACCAATGAGCTGGAGAAACTCATGTTCATGCACTTGTGTCTTATCATACTTTCAAACAACGAATCTACGACATTTGTGACCCAGACTAAGATTATCATCCAGATAGGCTGTGGCTGTGCTAATTTTCTGACCCATATCAAGCATTTGAGTCCCAGTAATTGAAGTTCTGACTTTTATAACCAAACTAATCAACATATGAAACAAAATAGAGAATTCTTGATATCACAAATAAGAAAAACACTCGCACTAAACCACAAATACGACCACTTAGCAAAAAGGGGACTGAGTTCAACCATTGTGCAAACGCAAAACATGAAAAATAAGAAACAAAGCTTAGATAGAGCAAGATAAGTGTTCTTTGACCTGTTATGAGTGAAACTACCACACTACCTCACGGTAACGATGTCATCAATCTTCAAAATCATCCTTACGCATTCAGTTGCCAGAGTGATCGCACTGGTACTCACAAGCAGAGGCTGAACCACGTTTTCTTCCAAGATATTAGTGATCTGACCTTTTCTCACATTGATTCCGGAGTTGATTTCACCTTGGGCATGCTTGTTCCTGAGCTCAGTGACAATGGCAATAGGGTTCAACCCTGCATTCTCGGCCAGCGTGTAAGGAATAACCTCGAGAGCTTCAGCGAAAGACTTCACACAATAACCTTCCATCCCGTGGAGGACCTTAGCCCAAGCACCTAGCTGCCTTGAGAGCTCAATCTCTGGTGCACCACCTCCTGCAATCAAGAACCTCTTGCTCACCAGGCACCTGACAACACATAATGCATCGTGTAGACTCCTCTCGGCTTCATCTAGAACAAGCTGGTTGGAGCCACGGACAAGAACAGAGGTAGTTCTCCCCATGTCTTTGATTCCAGTGATCTTCAAAATCTTTCCATCTCCAAGGGAGGCTTCTTCAACAAGATCAGCATGGCCAAGCTTCTCAGCTCTGAAATGTTCGATATTGGCGATTGGCAGGCAGTTCAATGTCTTGGTGACGAATTCAATTTCATCCCTCTCTACATCCTTGATAACCATGATTTTGGCTTTAGCCAAATAGTGAAGAGACAACTCAGTCACAGCATCCCTCAAAATACTCTTCTGGATGAGCAAAACATTGCAGCCAGACGCCTTGATCTTTTTAATCATCCCCAAGATGTAATTCCTCTCTTCTTTCAAGATCCTATCCATCTGAGTGTAATCAGAGACAACAATACTTTGCTCGATGTCAGTCTTGGGGGGTGAGATCTGGAACTGAATCACAGCGATCTTAGCGTTCTCCATCCGAGTCGGTCCACCAGCGGCATGGCTCACCTTCTTGTCAAAAACCAAACCTTTCACTGTTTGTGTATCATCCACAGTTCCACCAAGCTTCTTAACAATCTTGATATCACGCAGATCCACTATCTCTGGCTTTGCCGGATCTATAACAGAAAGTACCGCATCTACAGCTAAAGGAGCAAGCAATGTGGAGTACTGGCTAACTACCTTACTGTTAAGCGACGTGCTGGCGGATTTGACGAGCGAATCTCGGTCAGTGAGCTCCACCGGGACAGCCATGGCGGTCAGGATATCAACCGACTTCGCACAAGACTTGTGGAGCGCATCTGAGATGACGGTAGGGTGGATCCCGGCCGTGAGAAGGGCCTGGCACTCCTTGAGAAGCGCACCGGCTATTACGACTACAGTGGTTGTCCCATCTCCGGCGGCCGAATCCTGCGATTTGGAAAGCTCGACCAACATCTTCGCCGCTGGCTGCAAAACCTCCATCTTGTTGAGGATCGTAGCTCCATCGTTTGTGATGATTACCTCTCCGCTCGCTGTCGAAATCATCTTGTCCATACCCTTCGGCCCCAAACTCGTACGAACGGAGTCTGAGACGGCGCGAGCAGAGTTGATGTTGGAGAAACGGACATCCTCCTTCCGCTTGTTGTCTACAAAGGATTCAGCCTTGGATGCGCGGGGCCTCGATGCCATGGGTGCCGTCGCCGCCATTGTTGACTACAGCCGAGAGAGCTCGAGATCTGATTTGAGCTCTACGGTAAATGAGCTCGATCAGTGTTACGAAGGAAAAAAAAGGGAAATTTGCAGAAAACCCTAGACGGAGAACAAGAGAGAGAGTTCTGGAAATGAAAGAGGAGAGAATAGAAAATTTTGAAAATCCCCTAGGGTTTACGCTGCTATTTCCTTTTACGAATGGGCCTCTTTAGGATTTTGTGAGTAAACCTGTATTTAGCCCAAGAAGCCCATTATAGACCTTTTATTATGTGTCCGAATTATAAAAATACCCAAAAACAAAAAATATATCGAACCAAAACCGAAGCGAAACCCGGTTTAGCAGCCTTTAATAAAATTCAGCCACCGTCTTGTCTCTTTTCCGTTCACCGGAAAGGGGAGGTTTTCTGGGAGCTTTTTGGTCGGAGATATCGCTTTGAGTTCCGTTATACATGTTGAAGTCAACCCTTGGGTTAGAATGGAGAAGAAGGTCGGAATATCTCTATCTACCGAGACACTGCTTTCGCTATCTACAGACTGCTTCCCACGACTATGAAGAACAAGTCACTGATGAGCTCGACTCTTACTACGCCGGGTCGCAACGAATGGTAGGCTTCCCTTTTTGATAGAATTTTCTTGATTGTTTTGAGTTCCAAGAACTGAACTGTGTTTGATAGATTCTGATTTCTGACATTTTGAATTTTTTATTTATTGTTGTTTGTATAGTCAATTCTATCCAACTAGTGATAGTTTTGTGTACCATTTCTCTTGTGATTCCAGACCGATGGTGAGACTAATCAATGGAGATTAAGGTTTTCCGCGTTTCTCGAGTCGAAATATGAGCAAGAGATTGTGTCTCAGAACTGGCATGGTTTTCAGAAAATCTCAGAATTGGCATCACGAATGGGATTGCATAGGTATATCTTTGTATCCTATAATGAAGTGAGAAATCTCCTTTTGGTTTCTTTTGCCTCTAATGCTTTTAGAATATATGATTCTTTGTTTTGCAGCCGTCAGTATGCCAAAGCTGTTGTCTTTAGCAAAGCTCCTTTGCCAAGGTATAGACGTGATCTTGATGATAGGCGCCTGCGGAGAGAGGTGCTTCTTTTGATCATTTTTTTTTTTAAAATCACTATTGTGTTATTCACTGAGATTAGGAGGTAATAGATATCTTAATTTCTTCTTTCTTGAATTCAAAAAGGTGGTTTTGCCTTTTAGCGTACAAAGCGAAGTAGATGCTCATCTTCAGGCTTTTCTCCATGACAAACAAAAAGAGATTCTAGGGATACCTAAACCCAAAAGAACTGGACTTTTAGCTACTGCTGATGGACACTATGAGAAATCAGAATCTCCGTTGCCGGGAAATCTTGCAAATCTCTTGCAAAGAGTACTCCAGACGAAGAGTTTCCAACTGAAGAGTACGCAACAGAACTGGCTGGTTGGTTTCTCTGAAGCTTCACTCTTCTTTTGGGAATAAAAAGGAATTAATATGTCTCACTTTTTATCTTTGTTTTGCAGAATTCCCCTCAAGGCCAGAAAATGCTTGAGCTTCGTGAGAGCCTTCCTGCATACAAGGAGAAAGATGCTTTATTAAAACTCATTTCAGAAAACCAGGTGAAACCATAATACCTCTTAATATTATGAAAAAAAATATATTCAAGGATGACTATTTTCCAACTGTTTGTTCATCTTGCAGGTCGTAGTGGTTTCTGGAGAAACCGGCTGTGGTAAAACAACGCAGCTTCCACAGTACATATTAGAATCTGAGATCGAGGCTTCCCGTGGAGCTTCATGCAGCATCATCTGTACACAGCCTAGAAGAATATCTGCTATTTCCGTTTCCGAACGAGTTGCTGCAGAACGAGGCGAACAGTTAGGAGAAAATGTAAGTTCCCATCGCTCTCTGGTCCTGAGAAGTTGGGGTTTGTTTAGTCAGTTTGACTGTTGGAAGAAAGATTTATACTTATCCAAGCCATGTCTTTTTTATTGGGATGAAACAATTTTGGTAAAAACACCATGACCTGAAAGTGTCATTCATTAGTTTGTTAAAAAAAAAAAAAATCAGAGGCTGACATGCAAAGTTATACTCTTGCAAGGTTGGCTACAAAATACGGCATGAAGGAATAATCGGAAATGACACCCGTCTTCTTTTTTGTACTTCTGGTATTTTACTTAGAAGGTTACATGTGGATCGGAGCCTGGAAGGTGTGTCTCATGTCATAATAGATGAGATTCATGAACGTGGGATGAATGAAGGTACATACATTACTTTATCATTTGCTTTTTCCATCAATTCTTCTACTAATTCAAATTCACACCTTCTCTTTGCTTTTTTGGGGGGTCAGATTTCTTGCTTGTTGTCCTGAAAGACCTCCTTCCTCGTAGGCCTGACTTACGGTTGATTTTAATGAGTGCCACTTTGAATGCTGAGCTCTTCTCTTCTTATTTCGATGGTGCTGTGACCATGCATATCTCGGTAAATCTCTCTTTCCACCACTCATGAAGAACTCATGATCTGGTAAAAAGTATGACTATTAACTTGAGGGAATATTTTGTTGTATAGGGCTTTACATACCCCACACGAACCCATTTCCTGGAGGATATTCTCGAAACAACTCTTACAACAGCAGACTTCAAAGGTTACACCTGGAGTCCTGATTCGGTAGATTTTAACCTCATTGAACATTTGCTTTGTCACATCGTCCAAGGAGAGACCCCTGGTGCTGTTCTGGTATTCATGATCGGTTGGGATGATATAAACTATTTGAAGATTAAGCTCCAAGCTCACCCTCTTCTAGGAGACCCCACCAGAGTTTTGTTGCTTACCTGCCATGGTTCCATGGAGAGCTCTGAGCAGGTGATTCAGTTTTCCATTGTTTGCAATGAGCAGATTCTTTCGATTTCACTACATGGTTTGTTTAGGTTGGCTTTGTCACCTGATATTTATTTAACTGCTCTTTGCTTTCATGTTTTTGCTTCTAATGATTTGTTTCCGATTCTACAGAGACTGATCTTTGATAGACCTCCGGATGGCATTAGGAAAATAGTTGTGGCCACCAATGTTGCTGAGACAAGTATCACTATCAATGATGTGGTATTTGTAGTTGATTGTGGAAAAGCAAAAGAAACGTCTTATGATGCCCTTAACAACACTCCTTGTCTGCTTCCATCTTGGATCTCCAAGGCATCCGTTCGTCAAGTAAGAGATAGCAAACCAAGAAAGTGTTTTTGTCACCTTGGTAACTGCTGGTATCAAATGGAGTTAAAAAAGTAATTTGTATATTTTCTTTCAGAGAAGAGGAAGAGCTGGTCGTGTTATGCCTGGAGAATGTTATCACCTTTATCCTAAACATGTCTATGATGCTTTCAATGATTACCAGCGGCCAGAGCTGCTAAGGTCTCCGTTGCAGTCTTTGTGTCTACAGATCAAAAGCTTGAGACTTGGAAACATTTCAGAGTTCCTTTCCAAGGCGTTGCAGTCTCCTGAACCTTTATCGGTATGTTCCCCTCTTTTAGTTACCCTTTGAGGTATACAGTATTAGCTGCGATGGTCGATGTTGATTTCGCAGGTCCAGAACGCTGTTGAAGATTTGAAGACTATTGGTGCTCTTGATGACAATGAAAACTTAACTGTTTTAGGTTCTCTGCTGAGACACTTCCTATGATTTTCTTAAGTTTCTGGAATCACTCTTTAGGAACTCATAATATGATGTGTGCAGGGGAATATTTGTCAATGCTTCCTGTGGAGCCTAAACTTGGAAAAATGCTTGTTTTGGGATCTATCTTCAGCTGTCTAGATCCAATTATGACAGTTGTTGCTGGTCTTGGTGTCAAAGACCCATTCATTGCGCGCTTTGACAAAAACCATGTAAGTTTTTGGACAAAGTGGTCACATGAATAGCAAACCTGGGACATGTCTTTTTTATTATTCACTGATTCCTTTTATTGCAGGTACCAGACAATTCAGCAAAGTCCTATTTCTCTGCTGGTAATTACAGTGATCATTTGACACTGGTTCGAGCATACGATGGGTGGAAAAAAGCCCAAAAAGAATGGAGTGGTCAAGCATTTTGCTGGAAGAACTATCTTTCCCCTCAAACTCTAAAAGCCATAGACTCTATGCGGGAACAGTTCCTATCTCTCCTAGAAAACGCCTCTCTGGTTTCTAACATTGAAGAGTGCAATAAGCTAAGCCACGACGAACATCTTGTCCGTGCAATCATCTGTGCAGGCTTGTTCCCTGGAGTTTGCTCTGTTGCGGTCAGTCTTTTCGCCTTCTCGCTTCTTATTAAACCATATTCTTTGTTCCACGAGATTTTGCTTTAACTATTGTTGGTACAGAATCATGTGGATAAAATTACATTTGAGACAATGGACGAGAAGCAGGCGCGTCTGTGCTCTGTAAGTCCCCTCGTGATTTGAAATCTTCAACCCTAAGCAGATCAGTGCTTTGAAGTGGCTAATTAAACTTCTTGTACTGTGTAGAACACTGTGAACGGCTTGGTACCATGGATTCCATATCCCTGGCTCGTCTTTAACCAGAAACTGAAAGTTGTTTCTGTTTCTCTCCGAGATTCCACCGGAGTATCTGATTCTGCACTTCTTTTGTTTGGAGACAAACTCTCTCCCGGTTCAGCTGTAAGTATAGTTGTACATAAATGTCTCTCTTTCTTAGTCTTCTATCTTCTTTTGCATTGAATTGTTTCTCTGTAGGATGGTCATCTAACAATGCTGGGAGGTTTTCTCGAGTTTTTCATGAGGCCTTCCTTGGCTAATACTTACCTTGCGTTGAAAACTGAGCTCGATCAACTTATTCAGACTAAGGTAACCCCCCCCCAAAAAAATGAAAACTTTCTGAAACAATCCGTGTGTGTCAATGTGATTCATCAGAAGCTTTTTGTTTCTTTTTGATTTTATCTTTTGTTTTCTAACAGCTTCAGAATCCAAGACTTGAGAACAAGCTCTACGACAAACTCACATCAGCGATAAGGTTACTTGTGTCTAAAGACGAATGCGAGGGCAGGTTTGTCTCCAACCATCAAGTTCTAAGCGAATACACTCAGGCATACAACGGCGAGGAAAACTCCAAGAGCCAGCTTCGAACATTGATAAACCGGGCTGGATACAAAACACCGGTTTACAATTCAACAATGGTGGAGATTGGTGAGCAGCGGTTCGTAGCTAAGGTTGGTTTTGGCGGGTTGGAGTTTGAAGGGAAGCCATGTGAGACTGAGAAGGATGCAGAGGAAGATGCAGCTCACGAGGCTTTGATGTGGTTACAACGAGAGGCGAACATGAGTGTGAAGTTTCTTGTACAACAGTCCAATTTGTGGAAGAAGAAGAATAGAACCGAGAGATTTGCTCTCCCGCTCCTTAATGGGCCTTGTATGGGCTTCACGCAGAAAAGCGGGCCAATTCATAATCCCCTCGGCAGTGGGGTCAGCGTGGAGATCGTAACTTATGCCCCAAGAAAAAAGTGAGAGTAATCCCGCAAAGAAATAATTTTAAATTAGTAACACCACCTTTTAGTACATACAGACTATTATGAATCTTTAGAAAGTAGGATTTATTTAATTAATTTTTTCTAAATCTGTAGTATTGTATCATGTATGTATAGCTTATTAACGAGCAGTTTAAACGATGAAGACAGTTGTAAAACAAATGATTTGTCCTAAAAAAAAACGATGGTTTATGGAGCTAGTAATAATGTCAATTTAGGTGTCTCTAATTAATGTAAATGAATCCTTGACATGGATTTAATAGAATAGCACAAAACTGTTGAAACTTCTACAACTCTTATCGAAATGTTCTTCGTTCATTTTTGATTCGATAGTGAAAAAATGAAAGGTTGTCAATTACTCAATTACATGCATGCGCAATCATAAGTTGGCAATCGTGTGTCTAGGTGCCAAATATAGTTCCGTAGAAGACTCGTTTGCTCTTAAGAGACTTTTGTGTTGTACATATCTTTGTTTTATACATATGAAATGTTGGAACTAATAATGTTTCTTCATAAACCATAGAAAATTAGTTTAATAAATTACCCCAAGAGCTGGTCGATTTCTTAGCGAACCGTCTCTTCTCCAACGTGGAACTTTTCTGAGTCCGCAGTATCTGCAAATCATGGCGTTCTTCGGTTGCAACCAATAAAAGTTCTTTCGGTTGCGGTTGTGGCGGATGGGAAAACTTTTATTGGTCGCAACCAAGAACGCAAGGATTTGCAAATACTAGACTCGGAGAAGTTCGACGTAGTGATTAGGGATTCTGTCGAGGCAGAAACACGAGGAGAGGTGTTTGCAGAAGACATCGTGATGAGGGAGAGACAAAGAAAAGAGAGAAATTGACGAGAAACAAGAGAGAATAGAGACGAAGAGAAAAAAAAAGCTTTAGATCTATAGGTTTGGATCTGATACCATATGAGAGTATGAGAAATGAGAATGGAACTGATTCATATTGATATTATGTGTAGTACATTTATACAGAGAGAAATACACAAGAAAGGGAACTACATATTTACAGTAATTGAGAATGATACGATGGAGAGATTTGAGGTAATCAAATCTCTTCCATGATAAGTGGTGATTCTCCTAATACACACCTCGTTTCTAGGGTTCAAACCGAATATAATTTTTTCATTAGGTGGTATTGATTTTTATGAGTACGTAATATTCGAGGTATTAAGGTTAGGGTTCTTTCGATCGATTCCACTATATTTTGGCTCCGAATGGCATTACGATTTGGTTGCGGTGCGATCACCCTAATCATGCCTTAGCACCGAATGGCAATGCGATTTGATAGTGATGCAATTCACCTACTTTTAGAGTGTGACTAGTTGTTTACAAAATGTACATAACCCAAATCGCACCAAAAACTACACCAAAAACTACGATTAGAGTACGACTACCTATTTTATTAAATACAATTAAAATATCACTAATTAAATACTAATTAAAATATATTAAAAAGTCACTGTTTTCCCGTAAAAACGTGTTTTATTTTTCTTGTAAAAACGAAATTTTTTTTTGTTTCTTCACAAAACACAAAATCCCGTTTTCCCGCCAAAAACGCAAAATCACGTTTTTGAAAAACGCAAAATCTCGTTTTCCCGCCAAAAACGCAAAATCACATTTTTCCGTCAAAAACACAAAATCCCGTTTTCCCGCCAAAAATGCAAAATCTCGTTTTTCCGCCAAAACGCAAAATCACATTTTTCCGTCAAAACGCAAAATTCCGTTTTCCCGCCAAAAACGCAAAATCATGTTTTTCCGTTAAAAACGCAAAATCTTGTTTTCCCGCCAAAACGCAAAATCTCGTTTTCCCGCCGAAACCGCAAAATCACGTTTTCCGTCAAAAACGCGTTTCACTGTTTTCTCGTTAAAAACAAGACTTCGCATTTTGGCGGAAAAATGGTATTTTGCCTTTTTTGGCTGGAAAACGAAATTTTTGATTTTTGGCGGGAATACAGGATTTTGCATTTTTTGCTTGAAAATAGTAAAACGTATTTTTGCGGAAAATATGATTTTACGTTTTTGACGGGAAAACGGTGAAACCCATATTTAAGCACTTGTTTTTTTATTATTATTTATGTTTTACAAATATACTTAGTTATATTATTTATATGGTAATCGCATCGCACTTTAATCGTATTGCCATTCAAAAATAAAGCTAATCGCATCGCACTCTAATCGTATTTCCATTCACAGTTTTATCAAATCGCATTGCTTCCAAATCTCATCGCTTCCGCACTCAAATTGTAGTCGCACTTGAAACGGATTGCCATTCGGAGCTGTCAGACCGGGATGATGTGTTTGCTTCAGACTCTGGAGGTGGGAATCGTATTTTAATTGGAAAAAAAAAATCTATCATTAATATATTTTTATTACATCTGAAGAAAGTGGTGATCATCAGATCTACGAAATATTTTAGTTTTTATGAAAAAATATTACGATCCGACTACAAGAATTTACAGTATACGAATGCAGTAAACATTTATTTTACACCGACGACTGCCTCTGCAATAACTCAAAAGCTTTGACAAGAACCGGCTTGAACCGGTTTATATCAACACTCACGTTCTGCTGTACCAAATAAACCGACTTGAACATTTCCCACCCGCGTTTCGCCACCGCCGATGGATCTCTAACGATCTCGTGATCGCGTCCGTACTGCCGCACCAGCGTGCTCTCCTCCGCCTCGATCTTGTACTCCAGATACCTCAGTTTCATTCCCTTCGACGGATCCTCGAAATCCGTCTTCGCGAGCCACTCGAATCCACCGATCGGAAGAATCTGAATCACGACCGCGTTCTCCGGCAAGAACACCATGTTCGTTAGCCCCGCGCCGTGAACGCCGAGCATCACGTCGCAGGAATTCACGGTTTGGGCGAAACTCGCGACGCCGCTGTTCGCTTCCGCCACCACGACTCTGAATCCGGTTTGTCTCGCCGCTCTCGCGATCTCGCCGGCGTTTACGAACGCTCGCGATCTGCCCCTCGTCAAAATCAGGATCCGTGGCCTCCTCCGCTGATTCTGTCTCTTTGTCACGGCGGCGTTTCTTAACGAGTATGCGTCTCTTAGGAATCTCCGGAAATCGGACATCGAATACTCCGAATTCGAAGGATCGATCGTTAGCTCTTTGTAATACTGAGGGTGGCGATTGAGGCCGACGATGACGCTGCTGAAACAGTGCGTTTCGTCTTCTTCGTCGATGTAAATCACTTCGTAATTCGACAGTTTCCTCATTGTTTCCTTAAACTTGTTGATCCACGACGGATTCTTGTTCGTCACGAGGAACTGGACTTCTCCGTTGAATCTACGAGCCGTCGTGTACAGAGGGATCACGATGTCGGTGAAATCGTGGAAATTGTTCATCGAGTAGCCTCCGAGAGAGAAAAGCACCGCCGGGACGCTGTGACTCCTAACGCAACGCGAGAAACTAGCGTTCTCTAATTGGTCAGCGTTTTGTGTTAGTTTCACCGTCCATTCTCTCACGCGGTTCATCGCCCCAACGTCACCTTTTCTCGCGTAAGGTTTTATACGCCACGTGGAATTTCCCGAAAACGCAGACGTGATCGCCGCAAGAACCGTCGCGGATTTACCGTGGATTCTCACGTCGCCGCTTAGTTCACAGAACTCTGTTCTTCCTAGCTTGTTACAGATAGGTTTCATGGTTTCCTCCATTTTATCTCCGTCTGAAAATTCACCTAAACAAAAGAAGAAGAAAAAAACACATTGCAAGAATCATAAGTACAAAGATATTGATTAAAACCATAACAAATTTAAACAAATATTGTTAAGAATGTGAACCTGAAATAGCTTGTTCTTTGGAGGTTGTGGTGTTAGTAGTACGGTTAAACGAATCAAAACGATTCTTGGGCAAGCTTGTGTCGTTGGAGACACTAAGATTGTGATCTTCAGAACTGATTAGGCTCGGAGTAATTGTTTCATTTGACGCAATATTATTATCTTGATTCGTAGTGATAATGAGTTTCTCAGAATCTTCAGATGTTACATTGTTGCTGCTCCTTAACGCTTGCGGTTTCTGCGGTTCTGCTATTCTCAGCATCCTGAGACCAGCATCCACTGATAATTGCAACTCCACTGAAGAAAGAAGGAAAAAAAGCGTTAAATGATTGTTTCTGCGTCTCTCCTTAGCGTTTTGAAACGCGGTAAAGGGACTCACCGATTGGTAAAGGGCTGAGATAAGGTTTAAAGACAGTGCAAAGAGTGAAGACGAAGAGAAGAGAGGCAATGAAAGCTCCATAGCCAAGTCTCTTCTGCTCGTTTTTGCTAAAGCTGCGAGCAAGTATTGTATCGTAAAGAAGATCTTTCTCTGTCATATCTTTTGTCTCTTAAATTACACAAAACCTTTTTCCTTTCGTGTGCTGCAAGAAAGCTCTAGAAACAGAGTCTACTCGCTAATGTAGAGAGATATGAATGAAGGTTAGAGAAAAGATGGTGTGAAGTATTTAAAAACTTGTTCTACGACGTTGGTCGTGACTCGTGTACAATGATTGCTTCTGTAAATGTCGGGATTTGAAGACAGGATCAAGAAGAGAAGTTTTAGGTGTTTAGAGACCAGAGATTTTAGAAGTCGTTTTTAGTGTATTATTAAAAGAACAAGATTTTATTAAATTATAATTCTTGGGATTGTCGGCATTGGAGAGGAAGGATTTGGAGGGCATGATCATGAAGTTGTTAGTAGTAGAAGAAGAAGTCATAGTAAGCAGCTTAATGAATGAATGCTCCCCACGATTCTTCTTTTTAGCTTCGTTGAAGTCAATTAATAGATAATAAACGAACGCCAAACAAAATTATCTAAACTACGACTTCTATTAAAAGTATGGATACTACTATACATTTTAATTAGAATTTCAACTCGCTATATACAACACAGATTAACGTTTTGTTTGTGAATTGAATAAACTTGAAAATGTGGATAAAATAGATTTTTCTTACAAAAACAGTTAATATCCTGTGCGTTCGTAAATCATCATAGGTTAGGAATCACAGCATCATGCGTTCATACGCGTAACATTACATTTTACTCTTGAGTAAAGGGTGAACATACTTCAAAACTACAATCGGATTGTCAAAAAGTTTGTCAACTGTTTCAACGACGCCTCCTTGTTTAATCAGATCATCCAATAATGATAAATCAAAAATGTTTTCGTTGGACATGTACAAAATAATTAAAAAAAAAAATAGAAATGAAAGCAACTTTGTAGTTGACTGTTATGACACAACCAAAATCTAAATGATTGATTGATTGATTGTTCATTGTTTAGTTTTTGTTTCCTTGAGACCAATTAACGAAGGAGGCCGAATCAAGTTTGGCCTGAAAGGTATGAATCAACTAACAGTTGGTGACATTTTTCTAGATTTATGTTAAGCTTGGTTGTTCGATTGTCTTTTGGACTTTTTTCCAACAATTTCTCATTATATCTATATATATTTTCTATATATACGGATATAATTATTATTGAATATTCATTATGTAAAACATCTCCATCTAATCAGACTGGCTCGATTGGAAAATTATCAAGTAGTTAACCGGAATTACATAATGTTACCCAAATCTAATATCAACGGATGACGAAAATAATGAATAGAGATGGCTTATGACTTTTAATGACATATGCGGATGTGATTGATCTAATCCTGAAATTGTATCATCACCCAAAAAAATATGTCTACCGGTTATAATCATTGGTGCATTTTTGTTTTCAATAATGATTACTTCTCTTTTTTTTTTCTTTTTTTTTTTGGCTATAACTTGAGTCTTATTACTGAAATCTGGAGGACTACTAAATCTACATTTCAAAAACAACATATATTTAAAAAAGAGATCCAAAACGTGCGGTGATTACCTCAACACCCAATCGAAATGTTTTAAGCAAAATATGGACTTTTTTTTTCCATTAGTTAGGTGATAATTAATAAGAAACACCATAATAATAATAGCAATATAAGAGAGTTGTTAAGTAGGAAAGAGACATTCTAACAAGTTTCGTGTCTTATAGCCTATTTGGTGGGTCGCATGACGATGTACGTGTGCACCTTCCAATATACGTTTTTCTTTTATAGATACATATATAAATATTTATATTGATTGATAGTGTAATCGGTTACAGATTTAATAATTTATGGTTTTATGATAAAAATCGGGGGTACAAGATCAAATAAAAAACAAAAAAAAAAAAGATTAGGAGCAAACGATCGGATGTTTTGGAAAAGGAGGTTTTAAAAATTTACATCTGCATACACGTTTGCTTTCGCCTGGATCGAAAAGGGAACACTCGCAATCAAAAGGGTGCTCGCCAATCTGATTAAATCCTTTTATGCACGTCTTGCGTCCATCCCAGCCACAATTCTGTTCGAAAACTTGTGCATATACGCACACCTTCCCCTTCACCTCTGTTATTAATTTGTATTAGCAAAGTATAGATATAAAAATGTTCAATAAGCAATTGATAAAATGCACGAAGACTAAACAATATTATAGAACCGTTTTCTTAGTATCGTGAATAACTAATCAAAATCAAACTCAAAAAAAGTAATATAATGACGTACCTTTCACATGGTTGAGAATGAAGAACATGAGAACGCAAGAAACCATCAACAATGTAGTAGACTTCATGATTCAACAAAAATAATAAAAAATATATTTCCTTTGTTATTTGTTATTGTTTGTTTGGCTCTTGTAATGGTATAGATATAGGTAATTGCACACACTAAATATATTTATCTTTTCTTTTTTTGACAACACTAAATAAAGTTATCTAAACCAGTCGTCTAAATTAGGATGGAATCCAGACTTTAAACGATAAAAAAAGATATTTCCTATGTTATATGCAGAAACTTATTGAATCATGGATTTGAACCATTTACATTTATTTTGAATGATTTTAGATTTAGCTGGATTTTGATAGGATTTAAGAGATTTTGTGACTTTTAATAATTTTTTAAAAGCAATACAATAATTTCAGCTAAGATTTGGAATAATTTTAAAATCTCTTGAAATTAGTTTCTGTGTAAGTGATATTTGTTGATCAACACATATAACTAAAAAACTTGTAATCAAATATTTTGAAAATTTTTCAGATATAATTTACTTTTAAATTGGTAATGATCCATTAATAACCCCAGATTTTTTTAATGATTTTGATGAATTACTTACAAAGAATTCTATATCCAATAACCTGGGTTTTAAATAGATATTTAACAATTTCACATACAATAAGGGTGGATTCTAGAAAAAAAAATTAATATATTTCCAAATCCATGATTCAATATTGTTTGTTTGGTTCTTGTAATAAACATGTTAGTTTTATATCTAAACTAAAGGTGAAAGAGAATGTGCGATTTTCAACCAAAACCTACAAAACCTGTCACTGCATCATTCTAAAATGTTATTTGTTCATTACATAAACAGAGACATTCATTCATCTGATATGTTTCTGATAAAAATCATTATCTTGTCCTACAAATAATATTTGAAAAGCAAAACATTGAAAATATTACGGAGACATGATTAATTGATAGAAAGAAAGGTTAAGAAACATCATTTTCACTCACAAATCGTAAACGATATGCTTAACAAAACAGTAAACGCAAGCAAAGGCGGCGCCAACAGAGCCCCATCACTGCGTTTGAAGCGGCTTGACACTCTCTAGTTTCTCTTCTAAGTTCCATCCCCTGAAACCCAGCCACAAGAGTTTTAGTTTTGCGCTTAAATACCACCCAACTCTTGATTGATGCAAAGAGGTAGGACAAAAATTTATTCACCTTTCAGCAGCTTCCCTTTTGAAGGAATCGATTTGTGTCTCAAGCACGGCACAAGCAGATTGAATCTCCATATTCTTCACACAGAGCTGTCTCCATTCTTGAGATAGCGCATTGAGCTCGTACGCTGTGGTTTGCTGATGTGGCCACACAACAAAGTTTCAGATTACCCCCTTACACCAAAGATAAAGAGTGCAGCAAGAAATAAAGTGTAAAATAAATTCAAAAGTATTATCACCTGATGATACTTCCTTTCACGATTTACTTTTTCAATTTCCTCGTTTTGCTCCTGAGCTAGTCTTTGCATTCTGGAAAACAGAGACCAAGTAGAGTGTGGAGATCAATCTCGCTGTGTTTAAGTTCCAAAAGCCAGAAAGTAAGTAAGAGTTAAAGAGAGACATGTCCCAAGAACACGAAGAGCTTCTTATGTTTCATAAGAACAAAGAAGCTCTCACGCAGAAAGCAAATGAAGAAAAACACAAAGCAAGTCTCATGTACAAAAGCCAAAGAAGCATCTTATCCAATATCAGTTACTATGTAACGACAGACAATTCAATCAGTGCTGCTCTACATATATATTTGAACAGACCTGGTCAAGAATACTTCTAGCCGATGGTTGTTCTGTCTCCAAATCTCTGGGCCATGTTTTGACATCAATTCCAAATTCTCAAGCCTGAGAAGGAACAAATCCACGATTTAAGAGAGGAATGCAGTATGTAACAACTAGTCAGAAGAGAATCATGCATTAGAAAGATTAAGAAAATGTGCTTACTCGATCATCTTCTGTTGCAATGACCGTTGATTCTTCTGAAGATACTGCTTCCAGGCAGCATCATCATTTTTCTTACTAGCAGGCGGTATTTCAAGCTTGTATCGGGATTCAAAATCGATCCGCACTGGAGGCTTCCCTGCTCGAACACGCTCATACTCTTTGCCAAGTATTGGGCAGTTCTGATATTCGGATTCGACCAACCAAAGGAAACAAAACCAATCAGTACATGAGACACTGAATAAACATTTTTGCCCGTTACAAGATCAGAAACAGTTCTTCTACTTCAAGAAAAATCTGTAGACAATCAAATCTCTAGAAAAAAAAAAGCCTATCAATAAAGTGACTGGAAGAAAAGAAAAAGCAATCTGCTCATGAGGTTCCCACTCAATCGCAAGATTCTAGTTGAATTAGAACCCAGAAACCAAAACTATTTGAAACTTAGTTATATCACCCAAGTTCTGTGCTACCCCTTTCTCGATTCCGGATAGTAAGAAAATAAACAGAAAAAGAGAGAGAACTATAACAAGACAGAGCAAAAATTGACACTCTGACTGAAAGTCCACGATGAAGCAAAACCCAAAACCAAAAAAACGATTGAACTTCATCGAATTCGCTCTAAACCCTATTCCAACAAAATTTTCCTAGCTCGCGCGAGAAAAAACGAACAAACAAATCGAAAAAGAGGGTTCACAGTGAAATTCACCTCGAAATCGAACTTAGGAAGAGGAGGCAAATCCTTGAGAAAATCAGCCGGCTTCCTAGAGCTCCGACGCATCTCTTCTTCCACCAAGCGGTCGACCTCCGTCTTAATCAGTGGATTTCCGTAGTCATCGTCGATATAAGGAAGCGCATCGATAACTTCTGCGTTCGCCGCGCTCGCCCAGGGCCTTGCAGCCTCCGGCGCCGCCTCCAGCATCAAAACGTCCCCATTGTTCGTCGCCATGACCGCCTCCACTTCAGAAATTGCACAGCCAGAAAGTGCCGAGAGAGAAAGAAAGAGAGATTCAAGAGAACAAAAAAATACTACTAGTATTTACCGGTTCCCCGGACCCGACCCGGTTACATTGGGCCTCGGGATATTAGGGCCCGAAAAATTAAAAGGTGTAATACTGAAAAAATATGTTTTCTGAAAACAATAATTTCATGACAAAATCATATATTTTTATGCCAATATATCACGTTTTGATACATATTGAACAATTATTCTAGAGATGTTTATTTTACTATGTTGAAATAACTTTTTGATGAAGTAAACAAACAATCAATTTGGCAATTTGCGATTATAGTGGCATATTTGAGTATAAAAGGGTGAAAAAGAGTTGAACTTCAGGCAAATCTCGGATGAGTTGCAAGAACCGGTTCTTGTCCGGTACAGCTGAAATCTCCGGCATCGTCTTCTCAATCTGTGGCACGAGCTTCGCCAATTGCATCCCCGTGGCCAAATCGGTCTGCTTTTCCATCTCCTCTACTAACGCTACGGTGCAAGACTTGAGCGAGATCTCTGCTACATTTGTAAATTCAGTGCTGCAACAAGAAAAAGAGACCAAGAAATCTTTTACATGACTGCAACGAAGAAACATCTTTTTCTCTTTTCTTGCTTTGAGCATTAAGCAGAGACGAGGAAAGAGTGTAAAGAAGTGAAATTGTTTGTCTTTTACTGGTTAAAGAGCAGAGACAATTTTACCTTGTGAGTACTTCCCGTGTCTCGGTTACGAGTTGATGAAACTTGGTGACAGTTGCATCTGAAGAGGAAACATCAGTGGAGGTGGTGTCTCTCGGAAGCATTGCTGTGTCTTGAGCCATCATTAAATAATCTACCCAGTGATGTGGACTTCCACTGCTCATAAACACATCAAGAATCTGAATCACATTTTCTTGAAGAATTCTTGTGGTTAACACATCCTTCAACTGCTTTCTGCAATCAAACACGCATCATTAGATTTCATCTTCACATAGTATAATGATCTTATTGGCATTTGCGAAACCAAAGAATCAACATTCCAGGATGACAAAAGGAGAGAACTTTTGAAGATGTAATGTACCCCTTAAGAACTTCTTTCACTGCACTCTTCATATTTGAAATCAAACTCGGCAAGCCATTGGTCGCAAGATAATCAGCACTTGTCAAAAACTTTTGTTCGTCATCTCTATCTATGAGATCTAACTCTTCCTGCGACCAATTTGCAAGCAGTGGATTGTTAAAAAACGAAATAATAAAATTAGCAACCAGAAGGGGGCAGCTTATATAAGTCAGGTGCCATTCATAAACAAACAAAGATTCTTTCCACATAATAAAAGAGGGTTAGTAAAATGTCTTACAAGTAAATGGGAGCTGCCAAGACCTCTAGCAGTGTCGATATAGAAATGTCTGCCCAAAATGTTGACTTGGACCCTAATGTACAAACTAAGCATAGTGACTGACCACAGCGACAAAACCATCCTCGTGAAACCTGGAAAAAACAAACACATAAAGAAAACTTCTAATGAGAAGATCCAATGAGCCACGGAAACATATACAGCAAGAGAGCACGCAAGTAGCAGCTACGCACTCAAGACTTTGAGCTCATTCCAGAGCTGGAGCTTCTCAGGAGGAGTCAGTGTTCCTTTTCCTTTTCTTAGCTTCTCCATGATACTAGAGACATCGATCTCCTCAACTATGCGGCTACTCAAGTGATGCATTGCGTGAGGCAATGTTGTAGTATCAGCAATCATCTGGATGTTCTCGAAATGGGCCTTCATTCTAGCAGAGTAAAACCAGAAACAAGAAACATCACTAGATATTGAGAAGCTGTTCCTCTGCATATGAGAAAACGAAAGGAGATTGGGGAGTTTCAAAAACTCAACTGGGTTTTGATGATTTCGTCATTTTCACGCTCTTTGGCGAGCTCACGTTCCAAGTCGGCGAGCTTACGAGTATGGGCATTGTATAGTTTGTAAAGCAAATACCCACTTCCCAAACAACTCGTCGTCACAAAAATCTTCCTTCTGTGCTTCCTCCAGAAACCACTTCAAAAACGCAATAAAATCGAATCAAAGATTATCGCCCACCACAGTGGAAACAACAAAAGAAAAAAAAAAAACCTAATTTCTCAGTTGTAAACATCATCTAAAACCCTACAGAACTGAAATCAATAGCGAGAGAAAGGAACACCAAACAGAGTAGAGGATAACAGACCTGACTAAATCCATGGCCTTTGAAGCTATTAGATTCGCTATTGACTCCGAACCAACGAATCCATGGCTATAGTTTTAAAATATAAAACGGGAGAGAGAGATATGCACAAAGATGGAGGTAGAAGAGATAGGAAAGGAAGCTATCGTTCCTTGTCTGTCGTTTGGTTTGAAGGGAAGATAGACTGTTAAACTTTCCGGCGAGAGATGGCTTTTTAGTTCCGATTTTCCGATCTCCCCCCTCGGTGAATAATGAATGTGTTATCACTTCAAAAAGCCACACCGAGATTCTCTAGTTGGAAACTGGAATCTCCAACCCAGAATCTCCTTTGTTTGTTGAACCGAACTAAACCGAGTCGAAGTAAATATCTCTTCACAAGCAATTATAATTCCGGTCTAGTGAAATTGAACTGAGCTTACGCTTGATCGAGGGACCGATTCTATTAGTTTATGTTACGGTTTAGAAAAATCGAAACAAAACTGAATATGGTTTTGGCTAGTGAATCAAACCGAGAACCCTGGTGGTGCGTAGAGTTCGAAACCTAACATTTATTAAGATGGACCAACATTACTAGTCTCTCGCTTCGGTATTATTTGTTGAATAATGAACAAACAAAGCGGTTCGAATGACGTTTTTGGTTTACAAGTGAAGCTGAGTTTAAAGATCCATCAATCTTGTTGCCTTCGCCATTTTTTCATCAGACAAAGCAAGCCATTGCACTTTCCAAGCAGAGAATCAGTTGTTTCAATTTCAAGACATTATAATGGGGGATCTGCAACAACTTTGAATATACAAATTCTCTAATGTCTCCTTTGAACTAAATTTATAAAACATGAATATAAGAAGATGGACTAAGGACTAATAAGCTTTGAAAGTCTCTTATTTTGTTAAGGTGTGTCATTTGTGGCAAAGGACTGTGTGTACAATGCTAACAAGGATTAAAGAGATGAAAATCAATGTAAATGAAGGATCGATGTAAAATGGATATGTTCAAATGAGGATCGATGCTAAAATGGGGACTGTATATACTAGTCTTCTTCTAGTATATATGCTAGAACGAGGATCGATGTAAAATGTTCAGCAGCAGGACTCGTAAGACCAAAACCCTACGATTCACACCACTTATCTAATGTTGGAGACCACAATGGAGACATTGTTGTTGTCGTCGTTGTGAGAAAGTGTCTGGTTCATCTCTTTAAACCCTGTTGCTTCAAGGTAACAGTCTTCCACCCGTACGACCATTTTCTCTAATGTCTTTGTGTTTTTAAACATAAGTTCCATGAATGTAGCCATGTGCTTTGACTCTGCACCCCAACGGGACTTTCTCCGACGGGGCCCCTGCTCAACAGAAAGTAAAAAAACAAACAAACATGGTTCTTGGATTATTCAAAATCGTTGGTAGTTAAGCATGGTCAAGTAAAATAAACAAAGAGAGGTTTATGGCAAATATACCGGTTTGGCCTTGCAAGCGCTTATGTGTAGCTTCTTCAAATCAGGTGAGTTTTGCAACAGTCGTTCAATACCAGGAGGAATAACATACTCATGTAACGTTGTGTCAAGAGTCAAATCTTTGACCTTCATCGTCGGAAAAGCAACACCAAGAAGCTTGGGAAGAGATAAAAACTAACAGAAAGAGCAAAGAGAAAGATAGTGAGATACTGAAACTAGCGTGCACATAAGTAGTTATAACTTATAGGAAATCAAAGACTAGTAGTTAATGAAAACTAAACCATCGACAAGAACATACCTTGAGAAATTTTTTCCCAAAAGTTAGCTTCTCTACGTTCTGCACACATTCCAACATCATTAGCAGCGCGACTTCAAGAAACTCATCATCGGTGGCAAGTGGGCCATCCCAGATGTTCAGTTTAGCTTCAGCTAAAGATGAGACATCAACTAAAGTACAGAGTAACTTAGAGTTATTCAGCATGAGACAACGGAGATGTGGTGCCACAATCTGCATTGGCGTCACTGCCCGATAGTTGCGTTGCACTTCTAATGTTGTCAGACTAGGTGAATTTCTGAGATCAACAACAATCAGGTCGTCGCAGAAACACAATGTCAAGCTTTCGAGAACCGGACAGCCAGATAGAATCGTCGCCAAGGATGCATCAGAGAGTGCACAATTACGCAAGGACAACTTCTTGAGGGATGTCCAAGACACAGAGCATGTCGGAATCATAGATGCAACTCGGAATGCAAGGCTGAGCTCCGAGTTGCATCTATGATTCCGACAGCCAGGAGTGCGCAGCTAGCGAAGGAGATACAAGGCGTGTCGCACCATAAACCCTTCCATAGTTTGGACAGGAGGGAAACGACCCGGGTCCGACCCATTTGAATAAGTTTAAATGGATTGATTTGGCTACCTATGTCATCAAAGTGCACTTACCTTTTCCGGTCACTTACCCTAAGAGAACTCCAGAGTTAAGCGTGCTTATGCTGGAGTAGCACTAGGATGGGTGACCTTCCGGGAAGTCCTCTGCGGAACCGTGTGAGTGAGGCCAAAACACGTTAAGTGGGGGAGAATTGTAACGACCCGGGCCCATCCCATTTGAATAAGTTTAAATGGATTGATTTGCCTACCTATGTCATCAAAGTGCACTTACCTTTTCCGTGGTGGTTGCAGGGACAAGTAAATCAGTCGGTCGGGCCCACGAGAAAAATAACGCACCGACCGTCGGACAGGGGCGGGGCCCACGAGCCCGACGGAGGGATGGGTGACTTGCCGGTAGGGGTGGTCGGGGTGTTACAGAAGTTCTGATGGCGGATTTGGTCGGAAGAAAGCAGAGGATATGCTGGAGGATCTCATCAGGTAAAGAGTTGATCGAGTCTTCTTCTACTACACTTTTTTCTATTTTGCGACGGAGGCGGAAACGACCTACACCGGCGGCCATCTTAATTATCAACCTAGTAATTAGCGATTTAATTAGTTTTGTTCATACAAGACCCAAATTTTTTATTATATACAAATATAAGTTTCAAAAAAAGAGAGGAAAATTAGTATTTTTTTAGGTTTTCCAATTACATTAAGAAAATTGTATGATCCATTTTTTTAATATTAGAAAAAATATGAAAAATCAGAAAAGTAAATATGTATTTTTATTTTTTCACCTAGATTAAAAAGTTAGTAATGGATCATACAGAAAAAAAAAATTCAGGAAGGTAATAAGTATTTTTAATGTTTTTTAGTTATAGATTAACGATTTTTTATAATCAATAAATAATCCTAAAAAAATAGAATTATCATTACTCTCACCTTCAGGGGCGTAGGCAGTAAAGGGAGAGTGGGGTCAGCTGATCCCACTTAATAAAAAATTTTATGTATATTTTTTTAGTTAAAATTGTTTATAATTCCATCAAAAAAATTTTGTTGACCCCATAGAAAATATCAAAAACATGAAAAACAAAAAACATATTTAAATTGAGTTGTTGATTTTATTTTGGTTTTGAGCTCAGTTTTAGTTTAAACCCACTCTACATACAAAAAGGAATAATTCATCATTTTAACTGGTTTCAATTAATTATTAGCTGATAAAAAAAATTTCTTTAATTATCTATTGCTTTTTTATTTTTTTTATTATTCACCAAAAAAATAAAACAAGTAAAAAACATCTCACAGGTTTACCTTAAATTTCATTATATTTTTTAATTTATTTTAATCTTTTTAATTTATGTTTTAAGTTTTTAATAAATTAGATATGACATGATTTCAACTCATAGAAAAATATAAGCTTTATATTTATAATATATGAATTCGAATATCTTTAATTTTTATTTTGTTATTTTCACTAGATAACTAATGGATCGATTACAGAAAAAATCTCTATTAAGGAATGATACAAAATCGTATTGGTAATCGGTTTTTAAATTGATTGTCTTGTTTGTTTTATAAAAAAAAAATACTTAAAGATTTAACGAATAAAACTGTGATAAAAAGATTTCAAAGTATTTGTGAACGTATAGTATATTTGTAACCATTTTTTTGTAATTTTTATAATTTTCTTTTGCCCCCGGTAGAAAAAAGTTCTGGCTCCGCCACTGCTCACCTTTATATAAATAATAAAAATTTGTTTAGTTTAACATATCACAAAAGTAGAGCTCAAGGTGTTAAGTTGTTTGACAGATGATGAATTGTTGTAGAAGAAATCAGGAACATTGTACTTAGTCTGACAGAATCTCAGGGACAGAGTTTCCTCGTTGCGGGCTATGGCTAACTTGATCAAACTGTCGATGTGGCGAACATTGTGCCTGGCGCTGGTTCCGAGACGAGCAGTGTATCGTCGAGTTACGCTGCGGCGGCTTCAACGGACTCTTACAGCTGCGGTGGCGCTGTCGCCGGCCATCTTAGGGCCGGCTATAATATTGTGACACAGCTCTTAAACCTTGCGTGACACTCTTCTTCTCATTAACTTATATATCCTCTTTACAATTTTTACGAGGCCTAAATAAGTAAATACTAGTATTTTGATTTTGAAAACGTTTCTTTCTTAAATGTTGTTTTGTCTTTTTATGTTTGATGTATTTTTTTTGGTGACCAATCAAAGAGCTTTCATTGTTTGATATAAATGTGTGGATGAATTAAGGAGAAAAAAAAACTTGGGTTTCCTTGAACACTGATATTGGTAGGACAGTAAAAGACTTTGGTTTCCTTCGACAATGGCACGAGAGGCCGGAATGAACCATTTAGCTTGTCGTAGCTTAACTATATACAGTATATCAAGAGATGGTCCATCAGAACGTGAATAAACTTTAACTTTGACCTAACTTTAGGCACAAGTACCAACTCATATTTTACCATTTTGTAGTTAATTACATGATTTGACAGTGATGACTCCATCAGAAGGTGAATAAACTTTTAACTTTGACCTAACTTTAGGCACAAGTACCAAATCATATTTTACTATTTTGTGCTTAATTTTACTAGAAACACCTAAAAGGCTAAAAGAAAAGGGTGTTTTCCCGTAATTGAAAAACTTATGGCTGATAAAGAATATAAGAAATGTACTTAGTCTCCAAACATTCTCTCTTAACTCATCCTACAAAAAAAACAAAAGTCTTCTTCTATATATAGTATGTATAAATGAGGATCGATGTAAAATGTTCAGCAAGACTCAAGACCAAATAACCTTATGATTTACCACTTATCTAGTGACGGAGACCACAATAGAGACATTATTATTGTTGTTGTGAGAAAGTGTCTGAACCGTCTCTTTAAACCCTCTTGCTTCAAGGTAACAGTCTTCCACCCGTACGACCATTTTCTCTAATGTCTTGATGTTTTTAAACATAAGTTCCATGAATGTAGGCACGTGCTCTGACTCTGCACCCCAACGAGACTTGCTCCGACGGGGCCCCTGCTCAACAGAAACAAAAAAAAACAAATCAAACATGGTTCTTGGATTATTCAAACTCGTTGATAGTCAAGCATGGTCAAGTAAAATAAGAGAGGTTTATGGCAAAAATACCGGTTTGGTATTGCAAGCTCTTATGTGTAGCTTCTTCAAATCAGGTGAGTTTTGCAACAGTCGTTCAATACCAGGAGGAATAACATACTCATGTAACGTTGTCTCAAGAGTCAAACCTTTGACCTTCAACATCGGAAAAGCAACACCAAGAAGCTTGGGAAGAGAAAACAACTAAACAGAAAGAGCAAAGAGAAAGATAGTGAGATACTGAAACTAGCGTGCACACAAGTACTTGTTTAAAACTTATAGAAAATCAAAGACTAGTAGTTGTTGATGGAAACTAATGCATCGGAACATACCTCGAGATATTCTTTCCCAAAAGATAGATTCTCTGCGTTCTGCAAACATTCCAGCATCATTAGTACCGTGACTTCAAGAAACTCACCATCGTTGGCAAGTGGGACAAACCAAATGTTCAGTTTAGCTTCAGCTAAAGATGAGACATCAACTAAAGTAGATAGTAACTGAGAGTTATTCAGCCTGAGACAACGGAGATGTGGTGCCACAATCTGCATTGGCGTCACTTCCCAAGAGCTGCGTTGCACTTCTAATGTTCTCAGACTCGGTGAATTGATGAGATCAACAACAGCCAGGCCATCGCAGAAACACAATGTCAAGCTTTGGAGAACCGGACAACCAGATAGAATTGTAGCGAGGGATTCATCAGAGAGTTTACAACTACGCAAGGACAACTTCTTGAGGGATGTCCAAGACACATATACTTTGGGAACAATCATAGGTCTAAATCGAAACGCAAGGCCGAGTTCCTTAAGAGAGGATTGGATGAAGGAGGAGTCGGGAAGAGTATATATAGTTATTATAACCCCTGATAAAGTCAAGTTCGAGGGAGACATTCTCCACTCTGCGGATCATGGCCAGCTCGATCCAAGTGTTGATGTTCTCAACATTGCGGATTTGGCGGGTCCGGAGGTGTAAACCAGATATCTTTTGAGCAGTGTAGCGATTTTGGGTATTGTTACTCGAAGCAGCCAGGATTTCGCAGCTAGTGAAGGAGATACAAGGCGTGTCGCACCATAAACGCTTCCATCGTTTGGACAGGAGGGAAGTTCTGATGGCGGATTTGGTCGGAAGAAAGCAGATGATATGCTGGAGGATCTCATCAGGTAAAGAGCTGATCGAGTCTTCTTTCTCAGACATCGGAGAGGCAAAACATGCAAATCTCTTTTTTTTCCTCTCAGACGGCTCAGGGTTTTACCCATTGTATGCTTGCTTGTTTGTTCGAATTTATAAAACGTGCGTTTTATATATACAGTGGACATGCTCACAACCCACATGCATCTGGCATTGCTGGACAGGCTCACATCTCATATTCTTGTTACCTTCACCGTTTTCAAACAGACAGTGATTCCTTAAGTTCAGACACAACACATAACTAATACTTGGCCTTGTATTAATCAGCCAAAGGAATCACACAATTAAGCCATTGCAAATCCAAGCACTCTTCAAAACAGAATTAGTTGTAGCCTTAATTTCTCCAACATAACATGGATGCACATCCAGTGATATTCCTACTTTGTAGCCTTGAAGGTGGATATAACTATGGAAACATTGTTGTTGTGAGAAAGTGTTGGAAGCAGTTCTTCGACCTTAAACCTAGGGTAACGTTCGTCCAACAGTACGACCATCTTGTCTATTGTCTTTGTGTTTTTAAGCACAAGCTCCACTAATGATACCACATGCTTTAACTCAACATTCCAACGACACCCGTTCCAAAAGACTCCACCTCCTGATATCCAGCATTGATACGGATCCAAGCCTCGTAATTTCAAGTATTCGTCAAGATACTGCCCCTGTACAACAAAAAAAGAAGGGTTCTTGGATAACTCGATGATAATTAGAAAGGAGGCCAAGGAAAATAAAAAAGGTTAGTGGTATATATACTTGTATAGTGTTGCAACCTCCTGTGCGTACTGTTAGCTTCTCTAAACCAGGTGAGTTTTGTAACAGTCTTTCTATACCAGGAATAACATACTGAAAAATCTTTGTATCAAGAGTCAAGGCTTTGACCTTGAACTTGGGAAAAGGAACACCACGAAGTTCGGCAAGAGATAAAATCTAACAGAAAGAAGAAAAAAGAAAGTGGATATCGATTAGTACCGTGCTTATGAACTGATTTATAGGCATTAGAGAATGTAATAATGAGCCCAAAACATGCATATATGTATATATACCTGAAGAAAGGATCCCCCAAAAGTAAGCTTCTCAACGTTCTCTAACTTTTCTAGCATGTTTAGCAGCATGACTTGAACATAATCAGCATCAGCCTTAAAGTCCGGGTCCCTTGCGATAAAGCAAATGTCCAGTTTAGCTTCGGTTAAAGAAGCGACATCAACTAGGGTACATGGTAGGTGAGAGTTTCTCAGTCTGAGACAATGGACATGTGGTGCCACAATCTGTGTTTGCCCCGGAACCCACAAGTTGCGGTTCACTTCTAAAGTTCTCAGACGCAGCGACTGGCTGAGATCAAGAACCTTGAGTTCATTGCAGGAATACAATGCTAAGCTTTCGAGAAGGGGACAACCAGATATAATCTTGGCAATGAATTCATCAGAGAGACTACAACAACGCAAGGACAACTTGTGCAGGGATGTCCAAGACACAGAGCATCTGGGAATCATCTTACTTAAGTAAACCGTGAGTTGCTTGACAGAGGAATTGATGTAGAAGGTATCAGGAAGCTTATACCCATCGTCATAATTGTAATAAGGACTTGCAATATGCAAAGACATATTCTCTGCGTTGTGGGACATGGCGAACTTGACCTGTCAATGTGGGGAATATCCAGGCTCTGCTTCATGGTGGTTTTGAGGTGAAAATCCACCATCTTTGGAGCTGTGAAGCGAGTTAGGGGTTCGTTTAACGAATCGGCCGTCACTGTATCGGCAACTAAGGTGAGAGAAGGTATATCGCACCATACATGCCTCCATCGTTTTGACAAGATGGAAGTTGCGATGGCCAATTTGGTCGGAATAAAGCAGAGGATATGTTGGAGGATCGCATCTGGTAAATAGCTGATTGAGTCTTCTTCTACTCTTCTGATTTTGCGACGGACTCTTCTTGTAGCGGTGGTCGAGCTGTCGTCGGCCATCTTAATTATCAACCTAAAGAATCTATTAGCGATTTTCTTTAGGGTTTGTGACTATGAAACAGCTTGATATTGTTTTTAAAACGTGAGGAGCCTCCTCTTCCAGTTCACATATCATAAAGGGTAAAGGGTTTTAAAAAACGTTTCAGTTTTTACTCGATTTCTCTATACCTAAGCCTAAATATCCAAAGTACAATTAAAAAAGGGTCCACCAAATCTTAAGAGAGGTACGTTCCACAAACTGTTGCGTGATGCGTACGAAATCAGGCGTGCCAGAGTTTTTCTACTTCCCTCTGTTTTCACTTTTCAGTCTTTAAAGTTGGTTTGAAAACAAGTTTTGTCTCTGTTTTTACCATCAAAACAAGAAGACGCTTCTTTGCTTGTAGGAAATAATGTAGCATATTAGAGCATGTGCATTGGAGACATTAAGAGATTTAATAACATTATTTTAATATTAAATCTTAAGATTAGATATCCAACA
The DNA here is from genome assembly GCA_020283515.1 of Alliaria petiolata. NCBI lineage: Eukaryota > Viridiplantae > Streptophyta > Magnoliopsida > Brassicales > Brassicaceae > Alliaria > Alliaria petiolata. The sequence continues at coordinate 197,845,720 of JAHZTW010000001.1, read as the reverse complement.
CTAATAAAAAGTGTCTAATATAGGATCTATTTTTGGGCTTTAGACATGTATGCATAACTAAAGTGTCTTAATATATTAAACTTATTTAAATTTAATCAAAAAAATAACTTTTAGACACCAACTCTTACAAGTAGCTTTTTCTCCTATTGGATAGGTATATTTTACTGACTTTTGGTCTCATTCATCATCAAATATTTCAGCACCCCAAAGAGATTTCAGTCCCTTGTAGAATTTAAGGTATCCCAAGATGCAGCATAAAGACATGTAGTTTCTGTAATATAGAATTTAAGGTGTTGTTGATAGACTCATGTAATTTCTAATAATATAGTTCACATAATAATAATACAGAGCACTCTTAGCAAGTTTCATATCTTACAATTACTAGTTCAGAAAATTTCTACATCGTCAGAACTCTAATCCCACAGATATTCAAGGCTTACAAACTCAAAAACAACAACAACCAGAAGCAAACCCACTCTTGATTGATTGATTCCTTCATTCTCTCTTGTCTTCCTCCGCAAGTTCCTCTTTGGTAATAAGAGCTTCCAAATCTTTCCTCTTTTTCCTCAAGGGAAAAGAAAACATTTGATGTTGTTGATACATCAATAAGTGGAATTTCGAAACAAAACTCTTTTTGCTTTGTTTTTTTTTTACCTCAGACTTCATTGGATCTGGGGGCATGTATAAGATAACTGAAGAAGAAGGTTAGGGATCAGTCATAAAGTAAAATATGATTGGCTACAAACTATGACTGGATTGGTTACGAGTTACATACTCGTCTTGAACCAAAAACCAAAGACAAACTAGTAAAGGAACCAAAATCTATCTAATTTCAGGTGAACATGAAACTTGTGCAGAACTCTTTAACCTATTTGCTATAAGGTCGGCCGTAACCTAATCGTTTAGATGCGACAACGAGGCAGCGCCATGGACAAGGTTCGATCTCAAGAAGCAGATCCTTGTCCAATGGAGATGGCCCGTTATCACATCCAACAAACAGGTAACGAAAGACTTTACGATCAATAAGACTCATTATACTTTTCAAACTTGTGGTCGAAAAACTTGTTAGACCTTTTGATCCCACCGAGATCTCTTCCTCCACTGCATGACACAACCGCACATATGCAAAGATAAAACAAAAGGAGGAAGAGATCTGACGGGAACAAAAGGGCATCAAAGAGCCACAAACAAAAGGCACTAGAGAGATACACTAGATTAACAAGCACAAGAGACGAGTAATATATACTAATAACAGAGAATCCATGAGAAAAGCAAGAGCCAAATGAATACAGAGCGAGAGAGATAGTGAAGCAGCCGTGACAGGCGGCCTTTTAAAAGAATGCTCGGCACCATCCCCACCAAAATTAGGTCTAAAAAACCGAAAAATTGCAAAACAAACCCAACTAAAAACGTGGTCTTAATTAAAACCCGCAACGTAACAACTTAATGATAGTTAACCCCTGGAGCAAAAGTTTAATTATTTATTAGATCCAGAAACGTGTACATTGAACAAAGAAACTGATATCTCTAATTAATTTGTTCCAACTCAAGTAACAAGGTGCAGACACTAAAACCATGATCGTTTGAGGAATGCACCCATTAGCAACAATGACAATGCCCAATGAGCCACACACTACTAGCATCAGTACCTAAGAACCCAACAAGATAACCAATGTCTCCGGTCACCATTGCTTCAACGGCTGCCTTTGATCTGACCAAGTTTTTACAGCACAAGATATGATCCTCTTGTGTTCACCCTGAACAAACAACAGTTCAAGAATCACAACCAATTGCAAGGAAAGATGATAACAAAGTCTCAATCAATTGGTGATCATTTTCCAAACTCCAAAGTAGCCTCTGTTTATTAAAACGACCAAACAGAAATATTGAACCAAGTTTGTTTTGCGTCGGACTCTTCTTGTAAATAGCTGATTGAGTCTTTTTCTACTCTTCTTATTTTGCGTCGGACTCTTCTTGTCATCGGCCATATTAGCGATTTTCTTAGGGGTTGTGATTTATGAAACAGCTTTTTACTCCTATTGGATTTAATGTCATTTTAGACACAAGATTATTTTACTTTTGGACTTGTCTCATTCTTGTAGAATTTAAGGGGTCGCTAGATGCATGTCTAAACAAGTAATAAAGACATGTAATTTCTGTAATATAGAATTTAAGGTGTTGTTGATAGACTCATGTAATTTCTAATAATATAGTTCACATAATAATACAGAGCAGTCTTACGAAGTTTCATATCTTACGATTTGTACTAGTTCAGAAAATTTCTACAAAGAACTCTAATCCCACAGATATTCAAGGCTTACAAACTCAAAAACAACAACAACCAATAAAATATACATGTAGATATAAAAGAGAGAAGAAGCAATCCCACTCATGATTGATTGATTCCTTCATATTCATTCTCTCGTCTTGGGAAGTCTTCAAGACCGGTGCCTCTTTGGCAATAACAGCTTCCAAATCTTTCCTCTTTTTTCCTCAAGGGACTGAAAACATTTGATGTTGTTGATACATCAATAAGTGGGTTTTGAAAACAAAGTCGGAAAACAAAACTCTTTCTTTCTTGCTTGCTTTTATTTTTTTCAACTCTAGCTCGGAAGAAGGGTAAGGATCAGTCATATAGCAAGATATGATTACAAACCGTGACTCGATTGGTTACGAGTTACATACTCGTCTTGTATCCCATTGTACGCGAGTGCGCCTTCAAAAGCACCTTTCTTGATGCAATTACACAACAAGTACATTGGTTATTTACGTCAACCGCCTGCCTCAGTGTTTTCGATCACACAACTAAGACACAAACCCAAGTACATAGGAAAATCTATCTAATTTCAGGTGAACATGAAACTTATGCTGAACTCTTTAACCTATTTGTTACAAGGTCGGCCGTAACCTATTTTGTTAGATGCGACAATGAGCCAGCGCCATGGACAAGGTTTGATCTCAAGAAGCAGATCCTTGTCCAATGGAGATGGCCCATTATCACATCCAACAAACAGGTAACGAAAGACTTTACGATCAATAAGATTCATTATACTTTTCAAACTTGTGATCAAAAGACTAATCCATTGTTAGACCTTTTGTTACCACTGAGATCTCTTCCTCCACACACAACCGCACATATGCAAGATAAAACGAGAGGAGGAAGAGACCTTAGCGGTAACAAAAGGGCTAACAAGGATCTAAAGTCATAAGAAAATGGTAAGCGACGATTAATGTATATGCCTCTGTATAACAACATAAGGAACGATTCTAATGCAGGATGTGTGGTTTCAAGCAGCATAATTGTGGCAAGTTACAAAGCTCAGATTAGTAGATCGACTAGGGAAAAACACTGAAATAGATTCGAGATTTAACAGATTCACCAAACCCCAATGTATGAAAAAGCATCAAAGAATCCAAACAAAAGGCACTAGAGATACACTAGATTAACAAGCACAAGAGACAAGTAATATATACTAATAACAGAGCGAGAGACAAAGTGAAGCCGTGACAGGCGGCCTTTAAAAGAATGCTCGGCACCATCCCATCAAGATTAGGTCTAAAAACCGGAAAATTGCAAAACAAACCCAACTAAAAACGTGGTCTTAATTAAAACCCGCAACGTAACAACTTAATGAAAGTTAACCCCTGGAACAAAAGTTTAGTTATTTTTAGGTCCAGAAACGTCTACATTGAACAAAGAAACCGATATCTCTAATTAATTTGTTCCAACTCAAGTAAGAAGGTGTAGACAATGACACTAAGACCTGATCATTTGAGGAATGCACCCATTGAGCCACACACTTGTAGCATCAGTACCTAAGAACCCAACAAGATAACCAATGTCTCCGGTCACCATTGCTTCAGCGAATGCCTTTGATCCGACCACGTTTTTACAGCACAAGAATGATCCTCTTCTGTCCACCCTGAACAAGCAACAGTTCAATTGCAAGGAAAGATGATAACAAAGTCTTATCTAGTCTCACTCAATTGGTGATGATCATTTTCCAAAGGTACGTAGCCTCTGTTTATTAAAATGACCAAGCAGATATTGAACCAGTTTGTTTGTGATAATCAACTATTACTATCCGAAGCCAAAAATACTGATTCACATCTTGTTGGTATACACTTCTTCTTCATTCACCTATCGACTTGATATATATTTCAACTTACTTTTATAAATAACAAAATGGCGCCTTACTTATTCATTACATAACTATATAACCCCAATAGATATTAATTTACAGTAAAACATCCCTGCGTTAATTATGCAGAAGAACCCTATTTCTTCTTCTTCTGCCACCTTCCTTGTCCTGTCTTCTCTTTCTCTCCGGTTTGCATGACTTTGATTTTATAACTTTTCGATCCTCAATCGCGAAACCCTGTTTCGAAGATATTTGGTTAGGATCCTTCTCTTCTGTTGATCCTTGGAAAGGGATTAGACTAGATTGCTTCTTCCGTGAATCAGGCAAAAAAAAAAAAAAAAAATTCACGAAATGGCTGGTTTATCAAATTGATCGGTACAAAATTGATCGAGGATGAGTCAGCCTTGTGTGGTTCTCGCAACAGCTAGCTATGATCACACGATCCGATTCTGGGAAGCCGAAAGCGGTCGCTGTTACCGTACCATTCAGTATCCTGACTCGGTAAGCATCTTCTTTAAGCTCTCTCTTCTTTTCAGAAACTCTCTTAATCGTATGGAAACAAAAATTACTCAATAAGGTGTTTCTTTTGGGCTAATTTCAGCATGTGAATAGGCTCGAGATAACCCCAGATAAGCGTCATCTAGCAGCAGCTTGCAATCCTCATATCCGACTCTTTGAAGTCAATTCCAACAGCCCTCAACCTGTAAAATCCCCCTTTCTTTTTGTGTGTTTTTCATTCACTGTGGTGTTTGCTTCTGCCTTTATTGAATGATCTCTGTGCACAATCAGGTGATGACATATGATTCACACACCAACAATGTTATGGCAGTGGGATTCCAGTGTGATGGGAAATGGATGTATTCTGGATCGGAGGATGGCACAGTTAAGATCTGGGACTTGAGGTAGATTTTATCTTATTCTTCATGTTTGTTTCTTTGTTCTTGAATGTTAAATTGATTCATTCATCCAAGTGCGACTTGTAGAAAAGACAAGATTTTGGATTAAAAGTTGACGGAAATTGAAGCTACTTTTCAAGTTGATTTGAGTTCTTAGCAACAAATTGTTGACTCGTAAACCAAAATGTAGGGCTCCAGGTTGCCAAAGGGAGTATGAAAGTGTTGCCGCAGTTAACACAGTTGTTTTACACCCAAATCAGGTGCAAGTCGTACCTAAAAAACTCATTCTACTTAAGAGATTTGCTTTTCTGATACTTGTCTCAGTTGCTATCGCAATGTGTTTGGTCTTTATCGTGATGAACTTTGCTTCTTCTTTTTTGTACAGACTGAATTGATATCTGGAGACCAAAACGGCAATATCCGTGTATGGGATCTCAGAGCAAATTCGTGTAGCTGTGAACTGGTAATTGCCTTTGACACGTCTTCATTTCGTCATCCTAGTTACATTTCTGAGAGAATCCTTAGCTTCTTTCAGCCTAACAGGGTTGTAAAAAGATTCCTTGTAATTGATCTTGTGTGTGACTCTATAGGTACCAGAGGTTGATACAGCTGTACGGTCTTTAACGGTTATGTGGGATGGGACAATGGTTGTTGCTGCTAACAACCGAGGAACATGTTACGTATGGCGCTTGTTGCGTGGAAAACAGGTAGTTTTCGGATATGCAGACTTTCTTTAACCCTGCTATAGTCGCATTTCTGTAATTTTCATGCCATTTAATTTTTATATTCGTTTTCAGACGATGACGGAGTTTGAGCCCCTTCATAAGCTACAAGCTCATAATGGCCACATCCTTAAATGTCTACTCTCTCCTGCAAACAAGTAATGTGTTTCTTATTCTCTCCTTTAAACTGTTTTCTTCGTCTTCTCCCTTCCAAGCTCTTATATATATATTTTGTTAGCAGACATCTAGCGACTGCATCATCTGACAAAACTGTCAAAATATGGAATGTCGATGGTTTCAAACTAGAGAAAGTTTTAACAGGTGAGGTCTCGATGTTTTTGAATGGAACTCTTCGTCTCTCCATTACTCTCACTCTTACCCTTAACAACACTGTCATGACTCTTATCTGACAGGACATCAAAGATGGGTTTGGGACTGCGTCTTCTCAGTGGATGGAGAATTTCTTGTAACAGGTATTAATATCTTATCTTATCTTAAATTAAACCACTTCAAAACTTGTCTGAATATCTATCTTAAATTAAACCACTGCAAAACTTGTCTGAAAAAAGAGACGGCAACAGTCTTTAAACTGGTTTTGATTTTGTAATGTGCACACAGCATCATCGGACATGACGGCTAGGTTGTGGTCTATGCCAGCGGGAAAAGAAGTGAAAGTGTACCAAGGTCATCACAAGGCCACTGTGTGCTGTGCGCTCCATGATTAAAACCTGAATAAGAGCATCGAACAAACTAAATTATGAACAGATGATGAATAATTCCTTGCTCTTTGTAATTTAGGAAAGTCTTGTACATTTGAATGGATTCGTCGTAAGTTTTAAATTTTTAATTTGGCCTCTGATGATCTATATCTCTTTGTGATGATCAAACATTTCTCAACTCTGAAATATAAGGACAAAAACGCTCCCAACAACAAAAAGAAATTTGAGAGGCCCATGTAATTCAGTTTCTTCGGCCCAAGTTGCAGAAACCGCACCAAACCCTAGCCTCCTTATTTTTTTGACCTAGAGTATATATTCCGTCATTTCACAAGTCCTCCATTTCTCTCGCTCTGCTACGCCATTTCTGGATTAAGAAGAAGAAACCCTAGAGTCTCTCCCCAAAACCCCAAACCATGGCCGAGGGACTCGTATTGAAGGGCACTATGCGCGCCCATACCGACATGGTCACCGCCATCGCCACACCGATCGACAACTCCGACATCATCGTCACGGCGTCGCGCGACAAATCCATCATCCTCTGGAAACTCACCAAGGACGACAAGTCTTACGGTGTCGCGCAGCGCAGGCTCACAGGTCACTCCCACTTCGTGGAGGACGTGGTTCTCTCATCGGACGGTCAGTTTGCTCTCTCCGGAAGCTGGGACGGTGAGCTCCGTCTCTGGGACCTCGCCACTGGCGTCTCCACGCGAAGATTCGTCGGGCACACGAAAGACGTGCTCTCCGTGGCCTTCTCTGTTGATAACCGTCAGATCGTATCCGCGTCTCGTGACCGTACGATCAAGCTGTGGAACACTCTGGGAGAATGCAAGTACACGATCACGGAGGGTGACGGTCACAAGGACTGGATTAGCTGTGTGAGGTTTAGCCCGAACACGCTTGTGCCTACCATTGTTTCCGCTTCCTGGGATCACACCGTGAAAGTCTGGAATCTCCAGAACTGCAAGCTGATGAACTCTCTCGCCGGACACTCTGGCTACCTCAACACCGTGGCCGTCTCCCCTGACGGTTCGCTGTGCGCCAGTGGTGGGAAAGACGGTGTTATCTTGCTGTGGGATTTGGCCGAAGGGAAGAAGCTCTACTCGCTTGAGGCTGGTTCGATTATCCACTCGCTTTGCTTCAGCCCCAACAGATACTGGCTCTGTGCTGCAACTGAGAACAGCATTAAGATCTGGGATCTCGAGAGCAAGAGTGTTGTTGAGGATTTGAAGGTTGATCTCAAGGCTGAGGCTGAGAAGTCTGATGGTGGTGTCGGAACCGGTAACCAGAAGAAGGTATGTCATTTATTCATTATTCATAGTCTTCTAGGATTTTCTTATACTGGTTTTTCGGTAGTAATTGGTCCTCTGTTCATTTAAATCATCGTTGGTGCTTGCATTCACCAAAAGTAGTGGATAATTATGGAATTTTTTTTTGAAATATGGTTAAAAGTTGCGTTAGAATGCTAGCTGATAGGATTCATTTCCCATTTAGCTTCGATACCTCTAGTTAAGTTCTTGACTTTTGATTCTTGAGATGGGTGATGTTTCTAATGGGAATTCACCAAAATTGTGTAATGAAAAATGCAGGTTATCTACTGCACGAGCTTGAACTGGAGTGCAGATGGAAGCACATTGTTCAGTGGTTACACTGATGGAGTTGTCAGGGTCTGGGGTATTGGTCGTTACTAGAGACGTCGAGAAGAAGAAGATGAAGAAACTGATGATGAATGCTATAAAATCTCCAGAGAACTTAGCTGTTTTGATTTTTGAGAATTTTTCTAGACTGGATCGTTTTGAAGTTCTTATGTATTAGTCTCTCCAAAACCTCTATTTTGGCAATTTTTGTTTAATTCCAGAAAGAAAAAAAAACCCCAAGTTATAACTTTTATCCACTGTTTATCATCACTCTACCAAAGGTCACAATTCTGGTTGCAATTACACATTCGTGATCTTGAAATTGGTTTTTTAAAAGGCTCAATTTTCACGGGATATGACTGTAACATTGGTCTCTCCATGCTTCATCTCAAATCAGTGTTACTGTCAAACGGCAAGGTATTTACTTTTTATTATCTTAGACAACTTGGAGTTTATGCTAAACGGCAAGGTGTTTGTTCGTTACAATCTCAAACAGGCCGGAGTTTTTTTTTTCTCTGCCAGAACCTTAAAAATATCACTCCTTTGTTCCTCATCTATAACGGTATATCCTGCAACAGATTGATGAAGCTTAGAGATATTAATGGCGGTTTCTGCAGGGGCTTTAGCTTTTGCTTCTCCCCTCTCCTCAGCCCCTGCCTTATCGGTCCGTGCCGCCCTTAATTCTGCTTCGGTGACGGTTTCTGAGATTAGAGATGATCAAGGGAACAGCTGTAGTTCTACTCAGAAATTCACCTACAGTCGAGCCTCTCCCGCAGTACGATGGCCACATTTGAATCTCCGTGAGACATGTGATTCCAGAAGCTCAACACCATCTCAGCCTGTTTCTTCTCCGGTTTCGCCAACCGATGTCGCCGATATGCCGGACTCCGGTGAATTCGTCGATTCCGCTGGCTCCAGCGAGCAGAAAAAGGCGAACGAAGAGGCCGCCGTGGCGAGCCGGAGAAGGAGAGTGAAGAAGATGAATAAGGTTGCTCTGATAAGGGCCAAGGATTGGAGAGAGAGAGTGAAATTCCTGACGGATAAGATTCTAGGCCTGAAACCGAGTCAGTTCGTGGCGGATATTCTCGATGCTCGGCCTGTTCATATGACTCCCACTGATTACTGCTTCGTCGTGAAATCGGTTGGTCACGAGAGCTGGCAACGAGCTCTCGAGGTTTTCGAGTGGCTCAATCTCCGTCATTGGCACTCGCCCAACGCCCGGATGGTTGCAGCCATACTCGGCGTTTTGGGACGGTGGAATCAGGAATCTCTCGCGGTGGAGATTTTCGCGAGGGCTGAGCCAGCCGTAGGAGATACGGTTCAAGTGTACAACGCGATGATGGGCGTTTATTCCCGTAGCGGCAAGTTTTCAAAGGCACAAGAGCTGCTCGATGCAATGCGCCAGAGAGGGTGTGTTCCAGACCTGATAAGTTTCAACACTCTTATCAACGCTAGGCTTAAGTCTGGTGGGTTGACTCCGAATCTGGCTGTTGAGCTATTAGATATGGTGAGGAATTCGGGTCTTAGGCCTGATGCCATCACATACAACACTCTTCTTAGTGCCTGTTCGCGGGATTCGAATTTGGAAGGGGCAGTCAAGGTTTTTGAGGACATGGAAGCTCATCGATGTCATCCTGACTTGTGGACTTATAATGCCATGATTTCCGTCTATGGTAGATGTGGGCTTGCTGCTGAGGCCGAGAGGCTCTTCAAGGAGCTTGAGCTTAAAGGTTTTTTTCCTGATGCAGTGACATACAACTCTTTGCTCTATGCTTTTGCCAGAGATAGAAATACGGATAAGGTGAAGGATGTGTACCATGAAATGCAGAAAATGGGGTTTGGGAAAGACGAGATGACTTATAACACGATCATTCACATGTATGGAAAGCAGGGGCAACTTGATCTTGCGCTGCAGCTTTACAAGGACATGAAAGGTTTGTCGGGTAGAAACCCTGATGCTATTACTTACACAGTTTTAATCGATTCACTTGGAAAAGCAAACAGAACTGCGGAAGCCGCAGCTCTTATGTCTGAGATGCTTGATGTTGGTATCAAACCAACGCTGCAGACCTACAGTGCTCTCATCTGCGGTTATGCCAAGGCTGGGAAGCGAGAGGAGGCCGAGGATACTTTCAGCTGCATGTTACGCTCAGGGACTAAACCTGATAATTTAGCTTATTCTGTAATGTTGGATATATTAATAAGAGGCAACGAGACATGAAAGGCGTGGGTTTTATATCGTGATATGTTTTCCGATGGTCATACACCGTCAAACAGTCTGTATGAGTTGATGATACTTGGACTTGTGAAGGAAAACAGGTCAGAAGACATTCAGAAAACCATCAGAGATATGGAAGAATTGTGTGGCATGAACCCACTAGAGATTTCTTCAGTTCTTGTTAAGGGTGAATGCTTTGATCTTGCTGCTAGACAGTTGAAAGTGGCTATCACCAATGGCTATGAACTGCAAAACGACACTCTTTTGTCTATCCTGGGTTCCTACAGTTCATCAGGCAGGCATTCAGAAGCATGTGAGTTACTTGAATTTTTGAAAGAACACGCCAGTGGATCTAAGCGGCTTATAAAAGAAGCTCTAATTGTTCTACATTGCACGGTTAACAATATAATTGCTGCGCTAGAAGAATACTTCGCTGATACATGTGTTCATGGATGGATTTCTGGCAGTCCCACCATGTATGAGTCTTTATTACACTGCTGTGTAGCGAATGAACATTACGCTGAAGCTTCTCAAGTTTTCTCTGACCTGAGACTATCTGGCTGCGATGCTTCAGAAAGTGTTTGTAAAAGCATGGTTGTTGTGTATTGTAAGCTTGTCTTTCCAGAGACAGCTCATCAAGTGGTTATTTAGGCTGAGACTAAAGGTTTTCACTTTGCTTGTTCTCCTATGTATACTTATATCATTGAGGCTTATGGAAAACTAAAGCTTTGGCAAAAAGCAGAGAGTGTGGTTGGCAACTTAAGACAAAGTGGGCGAACACCTGATCTGAATACATGGAACAGTTTGATGACGGCTTATGCTGAGTGTGGCTGTTACGAGCGGGCAAGGGCTATATTTAACACTATGATGAGGGATGGTCCGTCTCCAATTGTTGAATCCATCAATATTCTGTTGCATGCTTTGTGTGTTGATGGGAGGCTTGAGGAGCTCTACGTTGTTGTTGAAGAATTGCAAGATATGGGTTTTAAGATTAGCAAAAGCTCTATTCTTTTGATGCTTGATGCATTTGCTCGAACTGGGAATATCTTTGAGGTAAAGAAGATATACAATAGCATGAAGGCCGCTGGTTACTTGCCTACGATTCGGCTGTATAGGATGATGATTGAGCTTTTTTGCAAAGGGAAACGAGTCAGAGATGCTGAAGTTATGGTTTCTGAAATGGAAGAAGCTAGCTTCAAGGTCGAGCTCGCTATATGGAATTCCATGCTGAAGATGTATACCGCTATCGAGGATTACAAGAAGACAGTTCAATTGTACCAGAAGATAAGAGAAACGGGACTGGAACCAGATGAGACTACTTACAATACTCTGATTATAATGTATTGTAGAGACAGACGACCAGAAGAAGGATACTTGCTTATGCAGCAAATGAGAAATATTGGTTTGGACCCAAAACTGGACACATACAAGAGCCTGATCTCTGCTTTTGGTATGCAAAAATGCCTTGAACAAGCTGAACAACTGTTTGAAGAGCTTCTCTCCAAAGGTTATAAACTAGACCGTTCATTTTATCACACGATGATGAAAATATCCCGAGATGCTGGAAGTTACTCTAAGGCAGAGAAGTTGTTGCAAATGATGAAGAATGCGGGGATAGAACCAACACTTGCTACAATGCATCTGCTCATGGTTTCATATAGTTCTTCTGGAAAGCCCCAAGATGCTGAAAAGGTTCTTAGTAACCTGAAAGAAACAGACGTTGAACTAACAACTCTGCCTTATAGTTCAGTTATTGATGCTTACCTTCGGAGTAAAGATTATAACAGTGGAATAGAAAGTCTCTTAGAAATGAAGAGAGAGGGTCTGGAGCCAGACCACAGGATATGGACTTGCTTTGTTAGGGCGGCAAGTTTCGCCAAGGAAAAAAACGAAGTCATGTTGCTGCTGAATGCTCTTCAAGATATTGGTTTTGATCTTCCTATCAGGTATGCATTCCGAGTTTCCGTACATACCATTTTGAATTCAGTCATCGATGTTTGGAGAATTCCTTAATACTGTCCTGAAAAGAGGTTCATGGTTTTTATTAATTATAATTAAGATCATATATATATATATATATTGATCCTCTGAATTGAACGTAAAAATAAGAAATGTCCTCATATGTTACTAATTCTTTTGTTGTAATGACCTGCCAGGATTTTAGGTGGAAGACCTGAGTTGCTAGTTTCAGAGGTGGATGGGTGGTTCGAGAAACTGAAACCCATAGAGGACAATGCTGCTCTCAATTTGGCTAATGCTCTTTTGAATCTTCTCTGGGCGTTTGAACTCAGAGCTACTGCATCGTGGGTATTCCAATTGGCAATCAAAAGGGGTATCTTCAGTCTCGACGTTTTCAGGTCAGTCCTGTTTTACTAGTCAACACTTTTTTTTTTTTAATTTTTTTGTTTTTTTTTTTTTTTTTTTTTTGTTTTTTTTTTTTTTTTTGGTTGTCTTTTATTTTTTGGGTTTTTTTTTTTTTATTTTTTTTGGTTGTTTTTTTTTTTTTTTCCTTTTTTTTTTGTTTTTTCTTTTTTTTGTTATTTTTTTTTTTTTTTTTTTTTTGTTTTTTTTTTTTTTTTTTTTTTTTCTTTTTTTCCTTTTTTAAGTGAAGAACTTTAGAATCATTCTCATATCCACCAATCTCTGGCTACAATTCTTCTCTCATTTCAGGATGCATCACTTGAAGGGTACCCAGAATCTCCAAAGTCAGTGGTCTTAATAACAGGGACCGCAGAATACAACGGTATATCCTTGGACAAAACGCTGAAGGCGTGTCTTTGGGAGATGGGATCTCCTTTTCTTCCCTGCAAGACGAGAACCGGACTCCTAGTTGCGAAAGCTCACTCTCTCAGGATGTGGTTGAAGGACTCACCGTTTTGCTTCGACTTGGAACTGAAAGACTCGGTGTCTTTACCGGAATCAAGCTCGATGGAGCTGATCGACGGGTGTTTCATTAGACGCGGCCTTGTTCCTGCGTTTAACCACATCAAAGAGAGACTTGGTGGGTTTGTATCACCAAAGAAGTTCTCGAGACTGGCTTTGCTACCAGATGAATTGAGAGAACGAGTGATTAAGACGGATATAGAAGGACACAGACAGAAGTTAGAGAAGATGAAGAAGAAGAATCAAGGAAATGAAATAGATGGCGTTAACACTCGAAGGAAGTTCATTAGAAGTAAGTAATGCCATGATGTTGTACACAGCTCATAAGTGATTATTGTATACAGTTTTGATTCTTCTTTTTGTGGATACTAATCAGAGAAAGTGTTTTCATGTGTATTATATTTGTTCACTAATAAATGAATAAATTTAACACTTCTAGCTATAAAGATGCGTGTACTCTCGATTACTCTTTCCACCCAAATATTTCAAGCAATTCCTTTTCTTGTTAAAATCACATAAACTATTGTTTTTCTTTAAAATTGTTTCGGTTAGTACTTAGTAGTAATCAATATGTATGTACAAAATTTTCAAGAGCAACAAAAAAAACTAATTTGGTGCATCTTGGTTCTCAGTAGGAACTACTGCAGATACTTTCCTCCGAGGCTTAAGTTTCTTGATACCAACTGTGGCTTGAGAGCAATTGGTGGTCACAGTGCTGCTGTTTGATGTTTCTGCAACGCTTTTGAGCCTCCGTCGTCGTCTTGGTTTCTCCTTTACATTGTCTTGATCCTCGTTACGCTCTTCCAAAAGCCTAACACCTCCTCCATTGTTTTCACCATTTTCACAAACAGAGTCATTCTCTTGTCCACAAACATCTCCTGAGCATCCCTCTATTCCTTTTCTCCTCCTCTTTGGTTGTCTCTCTATCGCAGCACAAGGTGCTTCATTCTCGCATTCCCCATCTGATTTCTTCCCTCTGCACCAACGAAAAGGTGAATTTAGATACGCAAAAGCAGTGTTTGAATGTGTTAGGAATATTCAATTAGATTACCTTGATTTGCGTTTCTTCTTCTGTGCAACAATTCTGGTTTCTGGCTCAAGAGGTATCTCGGGTAGTGCCAAAAATCCGCCTGCGACAAGAGCAGGCCGCTCTGATTCCCGATCAACAAAATTACCTACAATAGCTTTTTTTCGTAACCTTATAGCTTCTTGTACAATAGGCACTTCTTGATGATATAATCTCTTCCATCTCCTCCAGCATTGATTGTCAGTACGAGGAGACAAATGTGACGCGACTTTGGCCCAGGAACTATATCCATGTTCTGTAATGGCTTCTCTCAGCTTTGCGTCTTCTTCCTTGGTCCACTTCCCACGATTTAAGTTGGGATCTGAAATATTTCTCCATCTCTCTCGACACTGAGCTTCGGTCCGTCCAGGAACAAACTGAGCAATTTTACGCCAGTTTTTAGCACCAGAGAGTAACACAGCTACTGTAAGACGTTTGATTTCCTCTGAGTTCCATTTCCCTACCTTCTGTCTGGTAGGGTGAAGCGTCTTTTTCCATCTGAAAGTGTAGACAAGAAGTGAATAAGATCAACCATCCAATTAACTATCTGAATTCAGACACAAACGAGTATCATAAAATGACAGGACAATGACCTGTAACGCATTCTAAATCCTACAGGATTATCATCAATGACTGCATTTTTGAGGTTATGATATAAACATGGACTTGATGGGTGGTTTGTAAACCCTATATTATACTTTTTTTCCAAAACAAACTAGCTCTCGACACAATTGACAGAAGTAAAATAAACTAGATTCTTTGCCCCTCAAAATTGTCAGCAAATTGCGGAATCTGAGATCTAATTCATAAGAGAACCGGTGGATGTAGAAGATAAAACTGACCTGTTAGAGCACTGAGTTCCACTTCTTCCTTCTAATGCATTTGCAACAGATTGCCAGTCTTTTTCACCATACAATTCTACTGCGGCGCGAAGTTGCTCATCTTCCTCTGAGGTCCACCGTTCTTTTCTCAATATGTCAGCATTTAGGCTTCTCTGATACCGAGAGAGACACTGGAATGGAGTCCTATTTGTGCCTAGTGAAACTGCAATATCAAGCCAGTCTGTAACACTTTTTTCTTGGACAAGTAAAAGTAGTTTATTTTCCTCTTCTTCAGTCCACGGACCATGATTAATCAATGGATCTTCTGATCTCATCCACCTACAGCACAAGTTACAGAAAATTTATCAAATTCTCAGATAAAGAGAAGATGTGGAAATGAAATGTGCATCCACATATAATTGAAAACTGAATTTTTTTCGTAAGTCAAGACTTAAACCAGAGGAGAAACTTACCGAGCTTCACATTCTGCAGCAGACCGGTCCTTGAAATATGTCGAGGCCAACTGATCCCAGTTAACTTTCGGAAGAAACTGCCTGATCATTTCTGGTGTGATCTCTAGATTTTTTATGGATTCATTAATTGTGTCTATATCATGTGTAGATCCTTCCTAGACACTAATAAGAAATTTCTGTCAGTCAATTCTCTCGGAAATTTGAAAAAGAAGAAACTAAAACTAATTCTGCAACTGAATACTAGGCACCAGAAAATGATAGCACTTTAAAAGAGGAAGAGAGAGTAGGTACCTGGACCGTTCAATAGCTTCATTAAGCAGTGTTTCTTGAACTTGTTGCTTTAGACCTTTTGCAAGGTTTTCATTCTCCTCGCTAGACCAGTTTCTGCGATCCACTGTAACTGGATGTTTCTCTAGAGCCATCTTATAATTGGCAACCGAAGTGTTTTCCGGTGGACCCAATGTCAACGGAGATTTCTTCTTATCATTACCCTACAAAAACAAAACAGAGAAACAAAGATAAGAAACCTTTTCCATCAGGGTCAGCAGAAAATTAAAAAAAAAGCTGAAGCAGCACATTTCTAATGATTACAAAACAGCAGAAGCAGGAAAACTAGATCAAAGTGCGTTACCTCGGATCTATCAGAGGGCCCAGATTTTCGTGCAGAGATTAGTTCCACACGAGGATCTTTCCTCAGAGAAAGTGCCTGCTTAGTTATCCTCTTGCAAGAAGCTTGAAAGTCTTGTACTATCTTGACATTTTTCGTGTGTTTCTCGTTCCGAGCGATCATTGCTTCAATTTCGGTCAGTTTTTTCCGTAGAAACTTCTGGTATGACCTGTTCCTCCTGAGGGCATCAACAAAGGCTTGTGCAGCTTCAGGGAAACTCGAACTCGCAGGCGGAAGAAGAGATGAGTGCTGATCAACAGAATGGCCAGCTTCTGAATCTGGCACTGTGACAACTGATTTCCCGTGATCTGGAAAGCTTTCACAAGTATTAGACCTACTCAATATTTCGCTTGAAGGTTCATTGTCCGAGGCATGTACCTGCTTTTTCTTCCCGGGAGAATCATTCATCAAATCTCCATTCGGGTCTGCAGGAATACAGAAACAAAATTACCACTGAAAGCATTAGCATATTCTACAACGACAAAAGACATGCGACTGTGCATACAAGTTCTCACTTGAAACTAGATAAAAAAAAGACAAGCAAATCCAAATTCTTGCATCATAAATCCATCGTGAATTGTGCGGACTAATGCAGCATCAATAATGTCTTTCAAGTCATATCAACAATCAAACATAAGAAGAGAGAGAGCTTCTATCTAATTCCGTCAGGAACAGCACAATACGCATTAAGGGACTGTTAAAAGCAAATCACACAGAGTCTTATAACTAGCTTCCCAATTGTGAAATCGAAGAGAACCGGATTAATCTTACCAGCAGCAAAACTACCTTAATCACTTGAAGCAGAGTCTTCGGATAACCATAGAACCAACAACATTTCAAAGGTGATGAACACGCAGAAACAAATAGTAGCTAAACCCAGACAGGAAAGAGAACAAGTATTGATTTTTCCTGTCACGATCGAGCTTACCGAAATTTGCATAAGCAGAAAATCTCCTACGAATGGCGCGAAGGGTTTCAAACGCATCGTCTTCTTCGTCGTCTGATAAACCCATCGGCGCATCCATCGACAATGCTAATTGGCTCTTGATGCTCCGAAGCATCTCGAAGTCGTCTTCACTCTCCGAATCCGATGGCACTGGCAGACCCATGGGAGGACTACCTTTCAATTCCGTCGACGAAGCTAATTGGCTCTTTATGCTCCGAAGCATCTCGAAGTCGTCTTCGTTCTCCGAATCCGACTGTATCCCTCCGCCGCCGCCGCCTCCTCCATCCGCTCCAACAGAACCGGATTTCGCGACAACCTCATCGGAATTGGCTTCGGGGACAATAAAGGCGCGTTTTAAGTCTTCGAGATCTTCACCTATGTCGTCTTCTTCTTCGTCGTCGTCATCGTCATCAGCCTCGTACAGGCTTTCGCGATTCATCGCGTTATAGAAAGGAAGAAAAACGTCTATATGCGAGAGAAAATTGATCGAATTCGAAACTGAACAGAAGAATGCAAGAAACGGCTGCAAGAGAAAGGTTTATAGCACCTTTGTGTTGTGCTTGTGGGAGAAGACGAAGATGAAAGTTATTTCTTTCTTCCCCGAAGAATTAAGGCTTATTTATGGGTCTGAACAATTTAATTTAAAGGCATCAGAAATAAGCGGGTCAAATCGGATCGAGCCGGGTCGGATCTAACTGATTTAATTCTACAATAGCAATTCACAGAAACCCGGACTATGTAACAAGCCGGTTAGAGTCAAGACCGATTATGATTCGGTTAAACATTAACGGTTAAGTGTCAAAGCTCACACAAAATGAACAGTTCAAAAGGAACACCAAACCAAAATCAATCCGAACATGAACCGGGACCGAATCAAACTACACATAGCATGGTTCAAAAACTGATGGAAATCAGCAGAGTCTGGTGTGGAAGTTGAGAGTGATGCCCGCTGAATAGCTCCTGACACAACAGCTTAGCTCCATACGGCACATAGACCCTAACCACATGGTCCGGAGATTCGCACACTCTACAGTATGGCCCTCGAATCTTTCTCTCGCTGCTTGTTGCCCTCTCGATCACATTGGCGACGTTCTGACAGTTCCTGCAGATGTGCATCTGTGAAGAATCACTCAGAGTGAAGAGACGCTCGTGCAGATTAGCAGAAGCTCCATGTGCTATGAGGCAGTCTCGCTCCATCTCTCCAAACTTGATCCCACCAAACCGCTTTCTGTCTGCAACTGGCTGGCGTGTGAGCGGGTGAACTGGTCCGGTGTTTCTGAACTTGACATGTGGACAAGTCGCTGGTAGAATGTTGGCCCCATGAAGATGAGTGAACGCATCATCTCTCCTGATCTTCCGTTATAGACCCTTTCGTTTCCCCATCTTGAATAGCCAGCCCTGACAAAGAATCATCACATTATCACAACCCAAATCACTCACAGCCTCATCAATTCTCTAACTATTCAGCCCATTTTTGTGAACTCTCTACAAGTTTTTCAGGCACAAAAAGAAATAAGTCAACCAGAGAACATCAAACTTCTTAGGACTCTAGTCTTTCAGAGATAGTGCACATCATTAAAGTCATGCTAGCTTTTAGGTCTCGTAGGTAAACAAAACCAATAAGGTGCTCAAATTAGCATAGCAGTATATGGCTCATATTGCTTGTATTTTATGCCTTTTTACTCCCTAGGAAGCAAATGTCGATCAGTTATATAGCATGCCTAAGGACCTCTACTCATAGTAGCATCAAGCCGTGTACTGTTTCAATCGTTTTCAATATTTTGTATACATTGCGAAAACCAAGTGAGAGTGTGAAGAAAGTACCTGCGAAGCTGATCGGTTATTTCACTGACACTCGGAGTGGAGAAAGGAGTGGCATGATGTGTCAATTTGGCGTATGCATCAGAGCTGCCCTTCTTCTTCTGGATGGGACAAGCTATTCCTTTGGAGAGAGCAGCCTCCAAGAGTTGGCCCGGTGTTTGCCTAGACGGGAAAGCGTGCGGGGTTTATCACAATATCAGGAACTATGCCTTGCATCGTGAAAAGAAAATTCTCATGTTCCTCTAGATAGCCTAACACGCCCTTCTGGCCATGCATACTGGAAAATTTATCTCCAAGACATGGAGAACGAACCTGCGAGATGTAAAAGACAGATCAATGGAAATTTACAATTAACTCTGAGTTATCTGAAAGACAGTTCTCACTACAGTATGATCTAAAACTTACCTGTCTCAGAGAAACCGTAGCAAAATTCTTCCCATCGTCATTAGCTAATAATACCACTTTTTGCACAATCCCTCTCTCGGTGTGCTTGAGCTTTACACTGTGATCGGCCCCAGACTCGGAACATCTGCCGATGACAATATCGCCACTGTGCATATTAGCACCAATAAAAGGGAACTCGTCGTCACCGAGGCTGTCTACTCTTCCAATCCTGCTGTGTGTCTTTCCGAACTGAACCAGCTCATCCGTCTTCTTCCTCTTCTCCGAGTCCTTGCTGTCGACATCTGCTTTATAGCTCCTGATCTGCTCCGAACGAAACATACCTCGTTCCAATGAAGCCTTGTTCATCACAATCGAATCCTCCTGGTTGTACCCAAGATGAACATTCACAGCGACTATTGCGTTCTGGCCATTAAACAGCACTTCTTTCTGCAAACATTCAGACGCTAATGTCTTGAAAAGTGGCTTTTGGGGATAGAACAGCTGCTGGGATAGCGTTTCACAGCGGGTGTTAGGGTTCGTTGAAGAGAACCCAATCGCCTGTTGGCAATGCTTCTGCGATTGATACAGAATCCTCCTCCCATGATCATGATTTGCAAATGGGACGATTGCACAGCTCACACCCAACAGGAAGGACATGTCCAGTTCGCATTCTCAGGTTCCTTCAGAAGATGCTTGATTCCCCATACTGTGTTACAGTCTTCTTCTTCCTCAATCCCGATCACCTCCAAAATCATTTGGTCAAGAAGATGCTCGAAGGAATATAGTGCAGGCTTTTCTTGCTTCAGCTTGTGGAGATTTTCCACAACCAAGAGAGGTCGGAGTAGTCTACCAGCGTCAGTGAATATCCTCACCTCGTTGTCATCTTTATCTCGCTTGATCTCCATCTGCAAGAACAATTTGATTCGTATTATAATGATATACGACGATGATGTAGACAAATTTTTGAAGCATAAAGAATCCAAGGCAAGAATATCGAAATAACACATGCATTTGTTAAAACAGAAGATACCTGGCGAGGTAATTCACTTTGACGCCGCCTGCCTTTTAACTCGGCAGCAAAAGATTCAGGATCTGAACATACTCCAACCAACTCTCCATTGACAAGAACTTTCTGTTTCCCACGCAGAGATGTAATGGTATCGTCCACCAGCTCTTCCATTCCACAAGCAAATAGCTTTTCCACCACAGGCTCCAAAATCTGAGTGCTAACAAGTCCAAGGAGAGACATGTTCTTCACAAGACCACAATTCTCACCATCTGGAGTTGACAAAAAGCATACTCTGCCCCAGTGAGAGGGATGCATGTGGCCAACATTCAAAATCAGAAAGAATCAAGAAAGACAGTATCATTTATACAAAAAATTCACAAGTGACGACGGGAAAAAAGAAACAAGAAAGACAGTATCCTCTATACAAAATGAGTATAATCCGGATTAAACACAGATATGACTCTGCAGGAAGCAGTGGTTACCATCATAAACTAAATGAAATAAGTTAAGACGAATATCTGATAAAACATCATAAAAATTTGAGCAAATGCAGACCATACAGCATAGTTTTAAGTACGTGGGAAATTTAAAACAAACCAAGGGAGGTGGAAATGTCACTTATGGATATCTAGCATCTCCGGTATACAGAACTTGCTGTCGCGTTCTCCTCAGATCAATCAGAGTCTGCAGTGGATTCGCACGGCCCAGATTAGCTACAACACCTGAAACTCTTTCCATCCTCCTGAAAGGATAAGACCATGCTCCAGTGGAGAAGGCTCTACTTAACCCATTTTTGATGATAGATGCATCCAAATAATGCTCAATGGGCTTCAAATCACCATCGCCTGTGAGGTGTCTCTGCATGGCCTTTGTGATTGATCTTCTAGCATGTGCCAGATGCACCCTCATCTCCCTCTCCAACAGTTCTCCAGCTAGCTCAATCCTTTTGTTCCTGAAGCTGTCTCTGTTTTCACATTTTCTTTTCCCAACAAATGCGCTGAAAAGGCACTTCACCATGTAGCCCAGGAATCGTGCTTTCTGCTTCAACCCTTTGAGGCTTGGAAACAAGTAGAGACGCAGGCAGTCATCCACACTTTCGCCAGGTGGGAATTTTGTACTCTTTATCTTTAAAGTCTTTGTTATGGTCTTATGGATTTAGTTTCTTCGGTTTCAGTATTAAAAGCTCAAGATCCTTATCCTTAGAGATCCACAGTCTCTTTGTGCACATCTGTTCTTGAGCAAAAAATACCTGCAAACACACAACATATTCATCTTAGGAACTTGCATAACAGCAGCTTGGCGGTATGTATGTAAGCCTTTTTAAACCCCAAAAAAAAAACTCACCTTCTCAGCGCCCTTTATCACAAAGTAGCCACCTTGATCGAATGCACAATCACCATTTTTGTGGTCTTCTTCCCCATTCTTCCCTTTCTCCACTGTGTTGCAGAGGACAGACTTCACCATGACGGGTATCCTACCAATCGGAATTCCCTGACTCTTCTTATGCAAAATCTCCTTCTCCACAGTTTCGTCTTGTCCCGTCTTGAATTTGTCTCTCTTAACCACTTTTTGTATGAACACCTAGTCAATTTATGAATTGAAGAAGCAGTTAGACGACAAACTAACCCGTTACAAGAATAAGATAGATATACGTAAAACAGAAACTTGATCGAAAGTTTGTTGGTTTCCTTACCTCAACTTCGACGTTTACAGTCATACGAGCTGAGTAGGTCATATTTTGAAGCCTCGCATGCCATGGGAGGAGCTCAAGATCCTTGTCATTCGAACAGAAGGACGGCTTCTCTGTGGTGACTTCTCCGAACTTCACGGTCGCGTATCTCCAATCATGATCCTTGTCCTTTGTGGGATCAAAAGAAGGCTCCACTAGCATCTCGCCCAAGGACTGAAACAAACTCTGAATCCCGTGCTCGATGAAGAAGTTGTAGGAGTTGAGCTGATGGCTTATAAGCCCATACTCGTCGAAGAAGGAAGTCGCGGCCTTTTTGCAGAAATCCTGGAGAAAAGGTTCTCCAAGCTCAGAGAGATTGATCTCCCCAGCAGCCTCAATCTCTCTAATGTCCATCTCGTCAATATCATTCATCTCTGCCATAACTGTAAGAAACTGAAGCAAAACCCCAAAACGAAGACAGAGAAATGATTAAGGAGACCTAAAATCATGTGCTACGTAAACGCATGTCGTGATCTATGATGCAATCAAACTTTTCAGCAGAAACGAAACATTCTCCAAAACACAGGACCGTAATCAAAAGCCAAAATCTTGGGAGAATTTCAAGGGTTGAAAAGCAGAATCAGAAAGTCAAAAATGGGTACCTAGAATGAAACGGCGTTCGCGAGGTGGAGCAGAGTGTCACCGGAAAATGCTGAACCGAAATCGTCGTCGTCGAGTGTCTCCGTCCGACGGAGAAGTGAAGAAACAAGAGTGTCCCTTTGAAATGACAGCAATGTCCTTCTGTTGCTCTTAAATTAGTTCCAGTAAAAAAGGGTTTTTTTGTCAATTTGACGAGTAGGTAGCTAATAATCTCTTTAACTTTTCCAATTACAGTAACCAAGATAAGATGAAAAAGCTCCTCCATATATTTAATTAAGAGAGACCATTATATTATTTTTCTTGTTGATTATTCTAAGATTGTTCAGTTAAAACTGAGGGAAGCTTTGTTTAGGAATTTTTCTTTGAAATTTTAAAAGTTGCAAGAATGCAAAATCATACTAATTTATTGATGTTTGAACTTATTTTTATTTCCATTGAAAAGTCAAAGAAGGAGAGAGTTCAAGGTACAATTCAACCCTTAAAATAAGACAACAAAGTGACTAAATTACGACCCGATAATTCCAAACCTTAGAATCTAAATGCATCTATGGACACATTTGAGATCATTTGTTGCTTCGTTTCAGAAGTTGCCTAAACCATTGAGCAGACATCTTGGGATACCTCTTCAAGGTTTTGTAATCAACATAGACGATCCCAAACCTATATACAATTACATTTAGGACAATACTTTAAAAAAAAATCCTCGGAAATATCATATATATCGACATTGATTTAGTTAAGCTAAACGTACCTTGAAGTATATCCGGACAACCATTCGAAATTATCAAGCAACGACCATGCGAAATATCCCTTCACATTGGCTCCATCATCAACCGCCTTCTTAAGTTGAATTAAGTAATCTTTGTAATACTTGATTCTCGTCGTGTCGTGTAGTCCTTGAGCTAGAGTAACGTTTCCCGGATCATCCATACCTATAAGATTTAATATTCAAACAATTATAATACTTCAACATCACTACAAATCTTGGGAATATATAACAAAATTTTGATTAGAGATTTTCTCGTCTTTAATACCGTTTTCGGAGAGAATCATAGTTGGGTTGCCGTAACGCTCCTTCATGTACATCAAAGCCTTGTACATTCCCCATGGTACGTTGTATAACCAATACGAATATGCCTATGGTATAAATGGCTTAATTTATAATTTAAATTAACTAGAGAAATAAACATCAAAAGTAACCTCAAAAGCCATGTACAACAACAACTCACTCTTGGACCGATTGGCTTCCCCAACTTAGCAACTGCAAGTGTATAAAATTGAAAAGGATTGTAAATAAAAAAATTCAAAATCTGCATATTCATATCGAAATGTTCCAAGAACTTACAGCTAAAAGTCGCGTTCCAATCTTGTTGGTAACCCAAATCCTTAGGTGTGTTGGAATTATGAGTATCTGACATGAAATAAGTCGTGTATTGGTTTATTCCCACGAAATCTATGGAACCTTTCACCATTTCAACTTCTTCCTCCGTGAATTTTGGTAGCCTCTCTTTCACGGTATACTGAATTGTCTTTGGATACTCTCCATATACTATTGGGTGGATAAACCTTCAAACATTATTACCCGCAACAAAAATAAAAAAAAGTATTCTTGTAAGCTCACAACAACAACAAAAACTAATGGTAAAATGTTTAAAAGTTTGTAAAATTTACCATCCGATATGGAAGTCTCTTGCCCTTTGAGCTGCATAATTATCTGCTTTGCTTTTAGTAAGAGGCTCGTACCAAACGAAATCTAGAAGAATCCCAATTCTTCCCTTTTGTTTCGCCTGAAAAATTTCACTCGTAATTAGTTTGACAAAAGAGTCTCGTCATATAGTTTTCATCATATCACACCAATTTTTTTTAAAAAAAGCCAATTATAAGTTATTGTTTACTTGGTAATATTTGCGGTATCTTTGAACCGCTGCTGCGTGGGCCAAGATAAGGTGATGAGAAACAATGTATGGCTCTGTCGCTGAGTTTCCTTCAGTGCAGTTTCCAAAGGCTTTAGAGCATCTTCCCGGCGCGAAAATACCGTTATCGTAACCTAAAGCAGCAACTACACGTGGCTCATTGAATGTCATCCAGTTCTTCACTCTATCTCCAAATGTCTTGAAACAAAACTCTGCGTAATCCGCAAAATCTTTCCTGCAAGTTTGCATCAATCAAAGTAAGTTTACTGGTTAATTTGCAATTAAGACGACAACAACGAAAAGTAAATATATGGTTGAAGGTTGGTGCTTACACAACTTGTTTACCAAGCAAGCCTTTATACTTCTTTTCCAAAGCCAATGGAAGATCGTAGTGGTACAGATTTGCATACGGTGTTATCCCTATAAGCATTAAATTATATTCGTTATATTTTACTTTGTACTCAAATCTCTTGCATGCGACTTATTATGATTTTATACCTCTTTTGATCAAGTAATCAATCAGTCTATTGTAATAAGCAACTCCTTTCCAGTTGACTTTACCGGCTCCCTCTGCATTATTCATAATCCTTAATTATGTACTAATCCTTTTTCTTTTTTTTGCTTAATTATATGCAATCTGTAAATTTATATAGTAATACCAGGGAATATTCTGGACCATGAAATGGAAAATCTATAAGCATCGAAGTTCAGATTCTTCATTAAATCCACATCTTCCTGAAATGTGATTATCATGAACACATGTAAATCAAAACGTAACATTTTCGACTTTTTGGAAAAAAAAAATATATAATTAATGATTCAATAAAATATATATGAATCTTTAAGATTATTAGTAGTTCAGTACCTTGTAACGGTGATACTGATCCACTGTTATCTCAGCCGTGGCATTCTTGGCGATAGTGCCTGGTTATTTTTTATTTATATTACTATTGATTAAATCAATGATTAATTATGTAACTAAAATCGATTAAAACTGTAATTTACCAGGAATCTTGACGAAAGCGTCCCAAATGCTTGGGCCGCGACCGTCTTGATGAGTCTCGCCTTCGACCTGATAAGCTGACGTGGCGGTTCCGAACAAGAACCCCTTTGGGAAACTCTGTCTACTGAGACCGCCAGTGTCGAGTTTGAATTTTTCTTCGGACGGCGAGGACTCGCCGGAGCTGAGAGAAGAGAGGAGGAGGAGAAGGAAGAGAGGCCACGGAGGTGCGATGAGGTGTCTCATGGTGTGAGTGAGCTTCGACTGTTTGGTTTGTATAAGGATTAAATTTGGGTGTCTTAAGGATATATATTTATAGGCTTTTTTAAGCCATTATTCTGAAAAATAATAATATACTTGAACTATTGCATAGATATGAAAGGATGGAAATCAGTGACTATTCACCATTTGGATAAGACTATAGATTGATTTAAAATGTGGTTTTAAATACTTAATGATTTATTAAAAAAAATCTTATTGAATGTTGGATATGTTTTATGACAAAACTGGTATGTATAAGGAGGTTAGCTGTAAGCATTTGGAATACTTGATAAATAAATTACAGTAAAACCTCTATAAATTAATAACGTTGGGACCGTGAGGTTTTATAAAAAAATATTAATTTATAGTGATTATTAATTTATAGATATATTATTTGGTTGAAAAACTAATTTTGGGACTGACAAAAAATATTAATTTAGCGAGGTATTAATGAATCGAGTATTAATTTATAGAGGTTCTACTGTAGATAGAGGATTTTCACCAATTCAGATTTTTAAACTAAAAATATCTGACATAACATTTTAAAAAAAATCTAGAAAATTGGTAAAATATTTTGAAGAGATAAGTAAAATTTTAAAATAAAAATGATGACTTATTATGATTTTTTATCAAAATATTATTTCATAACATGTTCATTTTATATGCTGCTTCATTGATTGCCAATATCATACATGATTTTTTTTTTTTGAGAATATTATATATTTGCTCTTATAAAATGTAAACATCGATTTTTTTTGTCAACTAATTAAACATGGACTGTTTATCAAAACTTTAAATGTATATAATAATTATAAGTTGTTGACTAAAAAAACAAATTATAAGCTTAAAGTTCACGGGCCGAAATTTCTGGGATGTATTGGATAGAAAAGTTACAAATTTAGACATATTTTCGTCATTATCCATTTTCTTTAACATAAGTAGGAACAAAAACAATAGTACAATACTCTACAGTATGTTTGCAGACGCTATTTGTTTCTGGTGCTGCGATTCAGGATTTTGATTTTGATTTTCTTGAATTGTTTTCAGATAATATTACAGGGTAACATGAGTTACATAAATACTGGCGTCTTCTTTTTTTTTTGTTTTTCCACTTATATTCTATCTTCTAAATTCTGATCCGGTAAGTTTTTACATAGCTTCAATGAGCCTGTGTCAACGGTCCAAATTATATATCCCACAATCATTCTGTCTACAATGTAGCATAACTAAAATCCGTTGAAGTTATAAGCCAAGTCGGAAAATATATGTAACTTAAAAAAAAATGGATTGAATTATGGTGTCCGGCCCACATTTTGAGAAAAGTCGTCACGCGAATCGTAAAGCGCCAAAGCAAAAACGTGGACGCACAGAAGTCGACAATTAAGGGCAAAGTGTCAAATCACAAACCATTAAGTTCAGTCCTCGTGGATCCCGAGATAGGACCATGCCCCACTTTCTTACGCTTGCCCCCACAATCTTCACGTGAAATCGTTCTCTTCCTACCTCGATCTCCAAAGAAAGCACTCACGGCGAGTGAAATATGACAATATCGGGTAACGCAAAATTAATTTATCTAAAATTACTTCTATACGCAAATGCAAACGAACAAATTTCAAAGAACGTCATTTGGGGTTGAAATCTTGATTAATGTGATAAAATGGGGTGGAAACAAAATGTAACATGTGATGATGTGTCGTCGTGTTGTATGATTTTTTCTTTTTCTTTTTCTTTTGGTCGTAGAGGAATGATTGCATCGCACTACTGAGTCTAAAAGACAATGTAGCATGTTATTTATATCGTAAAGTCGATACTTTATGAAGATCCCTTTCTGTTGTTTTCAAGAACAGGTTTCTACAACGAAAATAAGAACGAAACAAGAAAGAGTATTGATAAATTATGCATTTTAATTTCTTTTAAGTATTTTTTGTTACCATATTACAATATTGAGGATGATGATGAGAAAATTCAGTGTAAAACGCCAATACTCATTATCGGAAGTTCAAGTTACAATGTACATACAAGAACAAAATTTCTTGCTGCTGAAAATTTATTAGCGTTGAAAAGTCAAACGGAGAACCCAAGTTACACATATTCATCCCTAAAAGAATAGAGAAAAGTGATTTAAAAAAAAAAAAAAACAGACCCCCTAGATTCTTTCTTTGACAATCAATTCCAACCCTTAAATCAAAATCCAATCATGGACACATTGAGCTCATATTTGGTCCCGTTTTAAAAGTTGTCTAAACCATAAAGCAGACATCTTGGGATATCTCTTCAAGTCGTTATAGTCAACGTACACAATTCCAAACCTAAACAAAAAAGATAACAAAAAGGGCATTAGAACATACTAACATGTTATTAGAAAAAATCACGTACACAATTAATGTAGTAGATTCATTAGTTACTTATGCACCTTGAAGTATATCCAGATAACCATTCGAAGTTATCAAGCAATGACCACGCGAAATATCCAGTTACATTGGCTCCATCGTTTACCGCCTTTTTAAGCTGCGTCAAGTAGTCTCTGTAATACTTGATTCTTGTTGTATCATTTAGTCCCTGAGCTAGAGTAATGTTGCCCGGATCATCCATACCTATGAAGATTATAGTCGAATATCAACACTTCATTTCTATAGATTTTGGAGGTATAACAAAGAAAGATATTGATCAGGATTTCATTGTTGATACCATTTTCAGAGAGAATCATGGTTGGATTGCCATAACGCTCCTTAATGTACATCAAGGCCTTGTACATTCCCCATGGTACGTTGTATAACCATTCCGAATGTGCCTGTATAAAATTAGAATGATTCATAATCAAACACTAAGTAATAAGGAGAGTTAAGAAATTAAAGTCAAATGAAATAATTTCTTTACTCACCCTTGGACCAATTGGTTTCCCATCCTTTGCAACTGCATGTGAGGAGACTGAGATTTCTCAGTATGCACTTGATTCATATAGTATGCATATTGTCACAATCCAATCCCATGTGGACGAACCAACCTTAATCTTGGTCCAATATTTCTTAACTTATCTAACTAGTATATATGTTCAAATCTATACAAGACGAGATCATTCATCAACGAATTAATATATGGACAAGAACTTACAGTTAAAAGCCACGTTCCAATCTTGTTGATAACCCAAATCCTTAGGTTTGGTGGTGAGATGTGGATCGGACATGAAATAAGTCGTGTATTGGTTTATTCCCACAAAATCTATGGAACCTTTCACCATCTTCACTTCTTCCTCCGCGAATATTGGAAGCCTCTCCTTCACGATCCCCTGCATCGTCTTCGGATACTCTCCATACACTATTGGGTGAATGAACCTTTGAAAATTACCCATAAAAGAAAAAAGAAGAAGACAGTTTTATAAGCTCACCAAATTTTAACGGTACAATGAGTGTTAAACACGTCCAAAAGTGTGAACCATTACCATCCGACATGGAAGTCTCTTGCTCTCTGAGCAGCGTCGTTGTCTGCTTCACCATCTGTAAGAGGCTCGAACCAAACAAAATCAAGAAGAATACCAATCCTTCCCTTTTGTTTCTCCTGAGAATTTAATCGGTCCAAAACTAAGTCATCATCATATCTATATATACAAACAAGGAGCCTATGGAGAGATATTATATATACCTGATAGTTTTGGCGGTATCTTTGGACGGCTGATGCGTGGGCCAAGATAAGGTGATGGGCAACAATGTAAGGTTCGGTCGCAGAGTTTCCTTCAGTGCAGTTTCCAAAGGCTTTGGAGCATCTAGCCGGCGCGAAAATACCGTTATCATAACCTAAAGCAGCTACTACGCGTGGCTCGTTGAATGTCATCCAGTTCTTCACTCTATCTCCGAATGTCTTGAAACAAAACTCTGCGTAATCCGCAAAATCTTCCCTGTATATTAAAAGATTGCAACTTTTGAGGATCTTGCAGAAGAGACGAAAAAGGAAGAAGATAATTACAGAATGGTGCTTACACTACTTGTTTACTAAGCAATCCTTGATACTTTTTTTCCAAGGCCAGAGGAAGATCATAGTGGTACAGATTCGCATACGGTGTAATCCCTATGCATTGATTTATAATCATAAGAGAGAAAAAAATCAATAAATCATAGCAAGTGTCTATGAATGTGTTATGAATTTATTATTTATACCCTTTTGAATCAAGTGATCTATCAATCTGTTGTAATAAGCAACTCCTTTCCAGTTGATTTTACCGGTTCCCTCTGTGTTCATAAGCTTGAAATTATATATTAATCCTAATTTTTAGTAATAAGCAATGTGATTGTTTTTATATATAGTCTAGAGTAATACCAGGGAATATTCTGGACCATGAAATAGAGAATCTGTAGGCATCGAAGTTCAGTGTTTGCATCAAATCTACATCTTCCTGATATGGGATTATCATGAAACAAATGTTTACACTTGTAAATGAAATGTATATAGTTAAGATTCGATGAAAATCTTTTAAGATTAATCATTAGTGGTACCTACCTTGTAACGGTGATATTGGTCCACTGTTAACTCAGCCGTGGCATTGTTGGCAATCTTGCCTGTTGTTTTTTTTTCAGTGGCCAACAAAAAAAAAAAATCGAAATGATTAATACTAATCAATTAAGTGATTTTGAAATTAAAATCTGATAATGAAATTAACCAGGAATCTTGACGAAGGCATCCCAGACGCTTGGGCCACGACCGTCTTGATGAGTCTCGCCTTCGACCTGGTATGCTGACGTGGCGGTTCCGAACAAGAACCCCTCCGGAAAACTTTTTCTGTTAAGATCACCGCCGGTGTCCAATGGGAGGCCGTCTCCGGACGGGGAAGAATCGCCGGAGCGGGAAGCTGAGAGGAGGAGGAGAAAAAGAAACATGAGAGGGGCCACACAAGATCAAGATGTGACCAAGATTTGGAGAGGATCAATGTCGGTCTTCACACTCTCCAGGCTTAGAATATAGTGTAGTGGAGAGTGAGATTATTGATATATATTATTTATATTATCAGACAATTAATGCCAAGAGAAACGGGCTGTTCAAAACAAAACAAAACAAAAAATAAAGAGAAACGGAAATGATCAAATATATCAGAGCCCAAAATCATTCAAAAATCCGACTCAAGATCTCATTTTCACAAAAATTGACCCAAAAAAAAAACAAAAAGTAATATTTTTGACAAAAAGATCCGCACACAACAACACAGCCACGGCACAACGGAGATCCAAAAAAGCCTTCAAAAGTAGAGTAGAAGCTTTCCAAAGAGACAAGAGGAGTTCCTACTTCCCAGAGATCTTTATAATTTACACCTCAGTCTTACTGAGGACTCAAACTCCAAACCCGGATACACGCATCTTCACCAGAACTCACAACATGGGAATCATCAGCAAAACCCAGACCATAAACTCCGCCCNAGATCAAGATGTGACCGAGATTTGGAGAGGATCAATGTCGGTCTTCACACTCTTCAGGCTTAGAATATAGTGTAGTGGAGAGTGAGATTATTGATATATTATTTATTAACTATTGATCAGACAATTAAATTAAAAATATACTTAACTTCGAGAATACCAATTTTAGTAAAGAGAAACGGAAATGATCAAATATCAAATATCAAATATCATAGAGCCCAAAATCATTCAAAAGTCCGACTCAAGATCTCATTTTCACAAAAATTGACAAAAAAAAATATTTGGCTGCAACGGGTTGTGTCGTAAAAGAACAAGAGGAAAAATAATGAGCGGAAAAAAATGGGTTGAATAATTTTATGTTCAACTAGCTTTTTTCAACTTTGTTCCTCACCTATTTTGTAGAGTACACTTTTTTGGAGGAATAAGACTTATTTTCCTCTAATTTAGTAGGACCCAGTTTAATTTAGATGAACATTTGTTCCCTTTCGATGGTAGAATTATGGAAGAATCCAAAAGAATAGGTAATTCCTCCCAATTTTATTCATCTAAAAACCAGTTGCAGCCAAAAAGTAATATTTTTGACAAAAAGAACCGCACACAACAACACAGCCACGGCACAACGGAGATCCAAAAAAAGCCTTCAAAAGTAGTAGAAGCTTTCCAAAGAGACAAGAGGAGTTCCCAGAGATCTTTATAATTTACAACCTCATGTCTTACTGAGGACTCAAACTCCAAACCCGGATACACGCATCTTCACCAGAACTCACAACATGGGAATCATCAGCAAAACCCAGACCATAAACTCCGCCCAAGTGAGCTCCTTTTATTGTCATGCGTGTGGATGCCGGTTTTTCCACGTCATACACAATCACGCATGTGTCTAAGGATCCTGTAGCAACCATAGTGCTGTTTGGCGACCAGGCTAAGCAGTTTACGCGGGCGCTATGGTACAACATGTTCTTGAGTTTCACCTGTTTTTTCAAAAAAAGGAGACTATTTAAGATCAGTGTTTGTGTTGGAGAATCATGGAGACGGTTCTTAATATTCCTTAAGCGATCAAGTTACCTCTCTGGAGACTCTGTCCCATACTACTGCTTCTCTGTTCAAATCAGCTGATGCAAACATAGATAAATCTGGGGAGTAACGTATGACGCTGATGGCGCCTCTGTGTTTCTCAAGGACTGCTTCCTCAGTGAGGGAGTAGCCGTTAATAGAATACAGATGGAGTTTACCGTCTTGACCACCGATTATGGCTTCGGTTCCATCAGGTGTTACTGCCAAAGCAGTCACAGTGAACCCAAGGTTGATGGTTGACACTACTTTCTCACCACGGAGAAACACAACTCCTGATTCAAAGGTCACCAGAAGTAGATCGGGTGAGAGTGGTGCAAGGCTTAGATCTTTTGGTTGATTTCCAATGTCAATAGACTCTTCGTTTGTGCATTGATCGTCTTTATAAGAAATCCTGGATATCTGGATAAGCATCACATAGCAAAAGAATGCGAGTTAGTTGCTTAATTCACCAATAACCCTGCTTATAACAGTTCTAAATATGCGATTAGATCAACTGTGAAATAAAAAGATCAATCATTGCTAGTCCTACACGGTAAAGACCATTTGGAATTCAGTTATGGGACCTTTAAACTCTCTTAGTCACAGGATTGGTATAATCTCCCAAAGTGCGAGTGAGCTCAAAAGACCATAAAAGCAATGTGGATATCCATATTAAGTGAAATAAGATCACTGAAAAAGTATATATGGAGTAGTTAAGTAAAATCACAGGTATATGGACCATGATCAGCATTGCCCATATTCCAGAGAAGAAATACCTCATTCACTTGTTTCATCCTTACATTCCCCCAAACACCCAAAGTAAAGTCGAACATTGCAGAAATCAAAGTGACAAGTCCTATGTGTGAAAACCAATTTACCTTATTGTCAAATCCAGAGGTCACGATCTCTTCTTCATGAGCAGCAAAGCACTTGATTTGAGAGTTTTGTGTCCGCTGCAATTTACCGCAAAAACCACGGCCTAGCATCCATTTACATATGAGACCATCATAGCTACTGGATAGTATGTAGTCAGCGTTTCCTTTAAGCACAGATAAGGAAGAGATGTTCTTCATATGTCCAGACAACTGAAAGGGGGATTTATCAAGATCGCTTGCTGAGAATATGCTGATTGTACCACCTAGAGAAACAGTGACAATATGATCGTTCTGCCACAGACACCCGACAAGCATATCGTCCACTCCGCCTGATGATCCAGGACAATGCAATGTGGTCTTCAATGTTCCGTTACCATTATCCGAGATTTCCCATATTTTAGCTGACTTGTCTGCAGATACAGTGAGGACCTGGTTGATGATTCAAACAGATACGACACATGAGTACAGACGCAGCATTAACCATATTGTAATCAAGAATAAAAATATGGAAAATTCTCTCATTTGAGTCTTTATATAAACAGCCAAACACAGTAATAGCTCATGTATCTACAGACTAATAGAACTTATTCAAGACGAATGTAGTTTGTGTCTAATATGAGGAAATCAGACAAAAATTGAGAACATAGTACAACAAACAGACATAAGCCTAGTACCTGATTACCATCAGGACTCCAGCTAACTGCGTAGATGCTACCTTTATGTCCATCGTCAGAGGAGAGTTCTCCCAGTTTCTCACAAGTCTTGCCATCATATATGATTCCCTTTTTATCTGAACTTACAGTGATGAACTTACTTCCATCTGGCGCAAACCTCACACAGTTGACAAAGTTGGAATGCTCTCTGTTGACCAACGATCAACAAACTCGTGAACAATTCGGAAACACACAAGCAGGAACAACAACAACAAAAAAAGTTATCTGCTTTCTTCAAAGAAAGGGAGCATAAGTTTTGAATATCTGAACCTGCTTGAGAGCTTGAACTTGAAAGGAGGACCTTCGTAGAAATTCACCAGAAAATCCTCCCCACAAGTTACGATGCGGAACGGTCTGGTTGGCTTGAAAGCGCAGCTAAGAACACGCCTAGAATGTCCATCAAACTCTCCCACATTTGATCCTGAATCCCACCTGAAAGATGTAATCGCTTCGTTATGCATTTTCAGTTTCGATCCGATTCAGCAAATTCAATGCAATACCAGCAGAAACAAAACAAAATCTTAGTCTGATCGATCAAAGTCAACGGAGAGGTTTGATTTAGTTCGATCATTTTCCTTTTTCGTTTTACCGAAATCACAGATTTTGAAGTCACTGCTAGAGAAGACTTGACTTTAATTTTCTTCATTGAGAATTTATCTCTCATTTCACAACTAGGAAGAGAGAATCTCAAGCACGAAACATCAAATTCATCTAAGAACCCAAAAATAAAAACTCACATGAAAGCACGAACAAGAGATTTTCCTTTCCCATCACCGGAGGCTACGATCCTCATCCCATCAGCCGACCACTGGAGATCATCGATCCGACCAGCCAAAACCTTAAACTCCTTCTTAAGCACGTGATCGTTGTGAGTCCCCCAGATTCTGACAGTCCCCGAGACATCACCCGACGCGATCCACTCGCCGTTCGGGGAGTATCGCGCCACCGTAGCTGGGTAAGCATGCTCGCCATAGATAGAGACCTTTAAGGGATTGTTGAGGTCGAGAATCACGACGGATCGACCATTAGTGTAGAGGATGGTGTCGGACTTGGGGTCACCGGAGATCAGGATTCCCCGACCTCTCTCCGTCGACGGAACGCAGGCATAGGTTTCGGAAAGCTCCATCGTCGAGGACTTTCACAGAGATCGTTTTGAGTGTTTTTTTGGGTTTACGGGATCGTGACGGAAGCTAAGAGAAGAAGGAGACCACACAGAGACGAGGAGAAAAGGGAAGGACGGTTTTGAGTTTTGACATTAGCTGTTATTTAAAATTCTTTTAATCAAAAATAAATAAGTTAATATGATCATCCCTTGTCGCAAACACATGTTTTTAACCTCTCATCATCCCTTGTCCCAAACACAGGTTTTTAATCCGTGCTATAACCGCAGATCTATATTAATAATATTTTTTAAATTATCAAAACTATTATAAATTTATAAAAAATTTCTTTTATATAAAAAAATATTTAAAATATAATATTATGTAGTTATATCCTATTTTTTGTTTATATTATTATAAATCTTATTAAGTAAAATAATAATAATCGAATGTTCTATATTATCATCTTCAACATTAAAGACGTTATCAATAAATTTTTTGATGCGACATCTCCTGAACAAATTTTGCATCGCTGAAAACAATTTGTTATTGTCTCTTGATAATCATTAAGAGTTCAAACCAAAAAATATATCTATAAATTAATAAATAAAAATTTATCGATTAATTAATAACTCTATAAAATAATAAAATTTTGAAGTCTTAACATTATTAGTTTATAGAAGTTTTAATGTACAATATTTTTGAAATCTTGTTCGTGATTTTCAGGTAAGGTAGTGATTTTTATGTAAAAAAATTGTTAAATCGTTCAATCTTCTGGGTACGATCTGCAATCGATTTCTTCTGGATTGGATCTGATGTTGTATTTTGTTCATTCGATGGGTTTCTATAGGATGAATCTGCAAAATCTCTAAATCCAGGAAAACTTGGCCCTCTTCGTGCAGACCATTACAAACTCTGATTTCTGCGTTTTTATTTGTCGGTCGAGATCGCAATCTCTTTCCTTAACTCAAAGAATTATCCGTAGTGTGACAAGTATAATCACGATTCATGAGTCTCAGGACATGAATAAACAAAACAAATATGAATTGAACCATAGATGAAATGTCTAAATAAAGGTCTAGACGTATCCGTTTGTAAACTGCCCGAATTTATACTTATAATGATCAAGTTATAAGTTTCTATAGAATGAAAATATCAAAGGAAACGTGATTTACCGCGGTTCAGAAGAACTGATCTGTCGTGACAAAGGTCGCTCCTGGCAAACACCGGTGAGCTTCTCCATAAACCCTTCCGGTAGACTGCTATGAACCGTTGTAGCATAACCGTAGTACCTAGCGAATCGGTCGACAACCTCTAGAGCTTCAGACAAACGGCTCGTCGGTGGGGGAATGCTCGCCGGTGGGAGAAGGCTCGCCGGTGGGGGAACGGTCGCCGGTGGGGGAAGGCTCGCCGGTGGGGGAACGGTCGACGGCTTCGGACCCCTGAGGACAACCTTCAGGGCCTTGACAATCTGCGACGCGGTTTTCTTCCTGCTCATGATCTCGATCTCCAGTTAGGTTTAGGTCGAATGAACCTAAACCCCGAATCGCATCACTCGATCGCGGGTCTAACGAACTTGTATCTTAACAATACTCTCGAAATAAAAAAAATTACATGATGCAGTAGTGGATTGAAGGAATGTGTGCTTAGCCTTTGCTTTTAGTAATATTCAACTGGCGATCTAAATACCTGATATAATGATCTGATTATCTGATTTGATAATGATGATTGAAAAAGAGAGGCTAACTCATCATATATATAATATGAAAGGGGACTTGAAAACATTCAAAGTTACCAATATGAGATATTTTAACTTCCACAAAGAGTTATAGCCAATGAAAACATTCCATTTGTTTGGCCCTCAACACATCTCTTATTCACATAAAACACAAAATAATAAAGTCCAATTGTCTTTATTAATTTTTGTTCCAACATAAGTAAAAAGAGTAAAAATACCCATTCGAGAGCATATGAAAGGAAAATCTCTTCTTGGGTCAATCTTTTCTAATAATATATATATATATATATATACAGAGCCGGCCCTGAAGTTTTTAGGGCCACAAGAAACCCAAAAAGTTGGGCCTATTAAATAATGGGTTTAAAGAAACTGTTTAGGCCTATTAAATAATGGGTTTAAAGGAAAAAACAAAAAATACAAGAGAAATCAATGCATGTGGGAGTCGAACTCGTGAGTTGAGAATCAATTGGAAAGGATTTACCACTAGACTACAGACACTTCGATGTAAAAGAGGGCCGAAATATTATATATCCATACGGGGGCCGCAAGTCCAAGCTTGCCTTGCTTGGGCTCAGGGCTGGCGCTGTATATATAGATCATTATGTCTGAGATTTGATTGCAAAATCTCGACTGATTATTGAATTGGTCGCACCATCTTATATATAACAACAAATATTTGATTTTACCAACACTCAAAACGTCTTTCATCATCTATCTATATATATAAAATAACATTTTCTCTCTTCTCCTTCCGCCACGTCACCCGCCAGCTCAGCATGCCCAAACAAACCTTCTAAAGCCCATTTATTTGTCAACATACTTCTATTTCCTCATCTTTTTAATTGGGCTGACATTAAATTCACAATTGATTTCCCACCTCAACAAACCCTTTAAAGCTCGTTTATTTGTCAATATGCTTTTATTTATTCATCTCTAATTAGGCCGACATTGAATTCACAATTGATTTTCCACCTCAACAAATCTTCTAAAGCCCATTAATTTGTCAATATGCTTTTAATTTCCTCATTCTCTTAATTGGCCCGAAAGTCAATTCCCAATTGAATACCCACCTCAAAGAGCCCGTTATGCTTTTATAATATTATATATAAAATAACATTTTCTCTCTTCTCCTTCCGCCACNCACAAAATAAAGGATAATCAAAACCGAATAAAAACTAGTTTAGGAAAATCGTAAATAATAACGGAGTCGAGATCGCAATCTCTTTCCTTAACTCAAAGAATTACCCGTAGTGTGACAAGTATAATCACGATTCATGAGTCTCAGGATATGAATAAACAAAACAAATATGAATTGAACCATAGATGAAATGTCTAAATAAAGGTCTAGACGGATCCGTTTGTAAACTGCCCGAATTTATACTTAAAATGATCAAGTTATGAGTTTCTATAGAATGAAAATATCAAAGGAAACGTGATTTACCGCGGTTCAGGAGAACTGATCCATCGTGGCAAAGGTCGCTCCTGGCAAAACACCGGCGAGCTTCTCCATAAACTCTTCCGGTAGACTGCTTTGAACCGTTGTAGCATAACCGTAGTACCTAGCGAATCGGTCGACCAACCTCTAGAGCTTCAGACATACGGCTCGCCGGTGGGGGAATGCTCGCCGGTGGGGGAAGGCTCGCCGGTGGGGGAACGGTCGACGACTTCCTTCGGACCCCTGAGGACAACCTTCAGGGCCTCGACAATCTGTGATGCAGTTTTCTTCCTGCTCATGATCTCGATCTCCAGTTAGGTTTAGGTCGAATGAACCTAAACCCCGAATCGCATTACTCGATTGCGGGTCTAACGAACTTGTATCTCAACAATACTCTCAAAATAAAAAAAATTACCTGATGCAGTAGTGGATTGAAGGAACGTGTGTTTAGCATTTGCTTTTAGTAATATTCAACTGGCGATCTAAATACCTGATATAATGATCTGATTATCTGGTTTGATAATGATGATTGAAAAAGAGAGGCTAACCCATCATATATATAATATGAGAGGGGACTTGAAAACATTCAAAGTTACCAATATGAGATATTTTAACTTCCACAAAGAGTTATAGCCAATGAAAACATTCCATTTGTTTGAGCCTCAACACATCTCTTATTCACACAAAACACAAAATAATAAAGTCCAATTGTCTTTATTAATTTTTGTTCCAACATAAGTAAAAAGAGTAATACCCATTCGAGAGCATATGAGAGGAAAATCTCTTCTTGGGTCAATTCTTGGCTTTGCTTCAACAGCGTGTAGCTACCAACCACGGAGAGTAATGTACATGATGTCATCAAGGACAAGGAAATAAGCTTGAAGCTGCAAATGCAAACATAAAAGGAGCATTGAGATGAAAAACACAGCATCAATCGCAACCTAAACTCTTCCATCTCTTTCATCTTTTCCTCCAACATTATCTCCCCTTCTACTATGCTCTCCTTCTTATCAGGAAGTATTCTCATGTCTTCCACAGCTCTCTTCTCCGCGGTTTTTGCTTTCGCCACTGCTTTTCCAACTATCTCCAGCTGCTACACCGCCTCACCTTTCGCCATATGCGTTGCTGCTGCTTCTCTCCTGAGTTCATCAACGTGCATTCTCATCTCTTCTGCTTCTTGTCTTGTTTTCTCTGCTTCACGCATGATTTTCTCGACCTTACGGCTCGCTTCAACCCATTCTCTATCTTCAACTTCTTGTCTTTCCTTCTCATTTACCGTCAAATCTCTGTTCTCTCTCTGCACTCCGTACCGTGAGTGATCCCACCAAGCTTTTGTATGATTTTTCTTCATCACAAATCTCTTGCATCGCACTCTTGGCCTCTTTGAGTTCACAAGCAACTTTGATCTCCTCCTGTGAACGCTCGTTCTCCGCAGATATCTCCGCTAGCTTATCGATGTCGTTCCTCAGTTCAGGGTCTGAGTCTCGCCTCAAGTCCTCTAGCCTCTCGTTTCATAGCCGCGTAAGTTTCTTGCGCTATGATGTTCTATTAAATAATGGGTTTAAAGGAAAAAAACAAAAAATACAAGAGAAATTAATGCATGTAGGAGTCAAACACTTCTATGTAAAAAAGGGCCGAAATATTATATATCCATACGGGGGCCGCAGTCCAAGCTTACCTTACTTGGGCTCAGGGCTGGCGCTGTATATATAGATCATTATGTCTGAGATTTGATTGCAAAATCTCGACTGATTATTGAATTGGTCGCACCATCTTATATATAACAACAAATTTTTGATTTTACCAACACTCAAAACGTCTTTCATCATTATAGTATAAAATCAACATACAAATTATTGATGTGGTTTATTGTCTTCATGGGCCAATAGGCCCAACTTCAACAAGTCAGCTGGGCCAAGTTAATGTGTTAGCAAGGTCAATTGCAAGTCACCGTCTTCACCTACGGCGTATAAAAGAAGAAGAACGTGAACCTGTTTCAGTGTTACAAAAAGCTAGGTTAAAGAGAAAGAGTAGAATAGAGAGAAGAGAGAAACCTAATTAGATTAGTCTTCTTCTTCGAGCAGCTCCTTCTAGATTCCTTTTCTCAGTTGTGTTCCTTTATTGGAACTTGCTTGTAACAGAATTCCACCATTGTTGTGGTCTTAAAGCTTTAGGTAGTGAAGTTGTGGGATACCGTTGCCCACCCCAGAGACGTAGCCTTCGTGGTGAATTCTGACTTCTGAGTGAACAATTGTCTTGTGTCTTGCTTACTTATTTCACTTAATCCTGCAAAACAAATCAAGCTATCAAGTTAATCTCAAATCGATCATTAAACTCAACAACTGACAATATATTTGACAGTCAAAATAATTATTTTAATTAGTAAGAGAGAAAAAAACATCCCACCAACCCAAGCTTCATGCAAACTGGAAAGTGCAAAGTGCAAACATGCTTATTAGTAGTAATTGCAAAAGAACACTTGGACTCCTCGCTGCCATGACCTGGTAATGTTGATTAACCTTCTAAAAGACCTCGAAAGGTACGAGAAGTGAAGAGTTGAGTGTTTGATTCTGTACGGTCACAGAAACAACAGATCGATGGAAAGGCCACAAAGGTTCTGTACTTTGAAACAGAAGGTCAAGGAAAAGAAAGAGCCTTTGCTTTCATCTGATCCTTCAAAATCTAATGAACCATGGTATGGAACTTGAGAATCAATCTTTGTGCTGCGCAAGTAGTTTGCCAACGAGTGGAAAAAACTAGTGGAGATAAAGTGTTGTTGTTCGGAAAAAAGGACAAAGAGAATGCTACTACTGCAGCAAATGTCGATAGAGAAGACACTTGTGTAATAGACAAGAGTGGTCAGGATAAAGCAAAGCAATATGAGATTTCGCAGAATGCATTAGCATTGGAGTGTGATGAGATAGTATAAATGCTACTAATGCAGCGAATGTGATAAACAAGAAGACAATAGTAGCATGATCCATTTCCGTTAGGAAAATGAACGCGACGTGTGATGGATACCACGAAGAGAAAATATTTTGATTGAACTTTTAGATACATAATATTTTTCGCTTAGGTAAAAAAGCTGATATGTCAACTTCTCTAAAGGCTCTAAGAGGGTGTTCTAGTTCTATATACACCAGAAGTTTTCTTATAATATCGGTTTAGGTGAACAATCCGAAAGAGCTTTCCGTGGTTAGAGAGAGAAGGGAACAATTCGATATTTGAATTGACATATTACAATAATGAACTGAATGACAGAATAAAATATATCAGTCGTGGGGTTTCACATCTCTTGGTCGCATTGTCAATTATATAAGTATATATAAGTTTTCTGTGGTTAGAGAGAAGAAGATAAGGAAACATAAGAACAAAGCTGTCACAAGTCTCCCCTGTCTCTCTCAAACCAGCCACACCCACACCACCTCGTCCCCATCACTCACATGCCTTTCTCTATTATTCTTCTCCTCCAAAAAAATGACATAACTTATTTATTTGAGATAGCCCTCGTATTATCTGATCTGGCCGAAAATATAGTTGAAATTTTTGTGAATTGACAATTTTAAAATTTGAATTGATAAAAACAATACGATTTTATAATAAAATGGCTACTACAACGACGACAACAAAAACAAAACTAATTTACAAAGACAGAAAGACAACCCCCCCCCCTCTTCTCTCTATCTGAATTTCACTCAACTGTTCTGTTCTCATCCAATAAAGTAATGCCACGTCACAACCAAATCCAACCCACGTCAGCGTGAATCACCACGACCTTTGTAAGACTAATGTGATGACGCTGTAAAGTAAAAAGTGGACCAAGTGGTGCGGATGCCGAAGAGAAGTTGACGAGCCGTTGGAGAATTCAGAAGAGTCGACGGCTAAAGGCATGCCGTCGCCGCCGAGAGAACATGACCGTGGCTCGCCGTCGTGGTTAAGCATGACGGCTCGGAGNACTTGTTTGAAAGAATCAAAGGCAGTGTTAAGAAACTGAAGAAGCTGAGATTGAGAGCTCTTAATTAAATGCAACCGTTGGATCTCCATCTCCTTACGCACCATCACCGTCTCTTTCGCAAACTCCATCTTCTTCTTCTCCATCGCCATTACTCTCTCAGCGAAAGCCATAATCTCAGCAGCAACAGCTCTCGCTCCTTTCCTCCTCCTCTCGCTTCCTCCTCCTTCATCACCTTTCCTCTTCCTCTTCGATCTCTCCTTTTGTCCCCATTGCAACAATCCTCCACCAACTCCGGCGAATCTATTAACCGTTCCGGGTCTTCTAAGTATGTAATTGATACTCCTCGATTTGTTCTGTCTCTCGTCTTCTTCGTAATTCTCTTCTTCTTCCTCTTCGTCTTCTTGATCTTCTTCTTCGTAGTTATTACTCGAATTCGGAGGAAGACGAGTGAGAGGACGAGTTGAGATCGTAATCTCTGGGATTTGTCTTTTTGCACCTTTTTGGGAATATTTTTGTTTTTGTTTTTTGTTTCTTAGATCCACATACACAAAGTTTAGGTCTTTTTTTAAGGTTTAATTCTTTTTGTGACCCCGTTTTCTTTGTTTAGTTGTTTTTTCCTTCTAGATCTAAGTTATTCACGGGTTATCAAACTTCATCCCATTTTCTATATTTTAAAACGACACTAAACTCGAAAATGTCATGTCGTTTATTTAAGTTAAAACGGGGTCGTTTTATCATTCCGTCTACTTTCTAACAGCTGCAGACGGTGTCGACGTCGACGATATACGCATGTCCAGTATTGCGGGTGACTTTGAAGTTCATGAGATTGACTCGCACAACAAACACGTGAGGGTTGAT
The DNA here is from genome assembly GCA_020283515.1 of Alliaria petiolata. Lineage (NCBI taxonomy): Eukaryota > Viridiplantae > Streptophyta > Magnoliopsida > Brassicales > Brassicaceae > Alliaria > Alliaria petiolata. Next base: position 197,802,690 of record JAHZTW010000001.1, on the reverse strand, counting down.
TTTGCAAAAATAATTAACCGCAATGGTTTATTTGCACAAAACCCATAATTTGTATGTTGATTTTCTATTATAACTAGTCGGTGATCCGCGCTTCGCGCGAAATTTTTAATGATAGAGTTAAAAATAATTTCACTAATATAAAATTTTGATATATTTAAAGTTTAACGATTTCTATTTCATCCAAACATATAATATATCATACAAAATTATATGTATAAAAAATTAAAATTTTAAATATTTTTAGACTCATATCCGAGTTTATTGTCTTCATGGGCCAATAGGCCCAACTTCAACAAGTCAGCTGGGCCAAGTTAATGTGTTAGCAAGGTGACAAGGTCAATTGCAAGTCACCGTCTTCACCTGCGGCGTATAAAAGAAGAAGAAGCGTGAACCTGTTTCAGTGTTACAAAAAGCTAGGTTAAAGAGAAAGAGTATAATAGAGAGAAGAGAGAAACCTAATTAGATTAGTCTTCTTCTTCGAGCAGCTCCTTCTAGATTCCTTTTCTCAGTTGTGTTCCTTTATTGAAACTTGCTTGTAACAGAATTCCACCATTGTTGTGGTCTTAAAGCTTTCGGTAGTGAAGTTGTGGGATACCGTTTCCCACCCCAGAGACAGTATCCTTCGTGGTGAATTATGGGTGAAGAATTGTCTTGTGTCTTGCTTAATTACTTCGCTTAATCCTGCAAAACAAATCAAGCTATCAAGTTAATCTCAAATCGATCATAAAACTCAACAATTGACAATATATTTGACAAGAGTCAAAATAATTATTTTAATTAGTAAGAGAGAAAAAAACATCCCACCAACCCAAGCTTCATGTGCAAAGTGCAAACATGCTTATTAGTAGTAATTGCAAAAGAACACTTGGACTCCTCGCTGCCATGACCTGGTAATGATGATTAACCTTCTAAAAGACCTCGAAAGGTACGAGAAGTGAAGAGTTGAGTGTTTTGATTCTGTACGGTCACAGAAACAACAGATCGATGGAAAGGCCAAAGGTTCTGCTACTTTGAAACAGAAGGTCAAGGAAAAGAAAGAGCCTTTGCTTTCATCTGATCCTTCAAAATCTAATGAACCTAATGGTATGGAACTTGAGAATCAACCTTTGTGCTGCGCAAGTAGTTTGCCAACGAGTGAAAAAAACTAGTGGAGATAAAGTGTTGTTGTTCGGAAACAAGGACAAAGAGAATGATAAAGTGTCGATAGAGAAGACACTTGTGTAATAGACAAGAGTGGTCAGGATAAAGCAAAGCAATATGAGATTTCGCAGAATGCATTAGCATTGGAGTGTGATGAGATAGTATAAATGCTACTAATGCAGCGAATGTGATAAACAAGAAGACAATAGTAGCATGATCCATTTCCGTTAGGAAAATGAACGCGACGTGTGATGGATACCACGAAGAGAAAATATTTTGATTGAACTTTTAGATACATAATTTTCGCTTAGGTAAAAAAGCTGATATGTCAACTTCTCTAAAGGCTCTAAGAGGGTGTTCTATATACACCACAAGTTTTCTTATAAATATCGGTTTAGGTGAACAATCCGAAAGAGCTTTCCGTGGTTAGAGAGAGAAGGGAACAATTCGATATTTGAATTGACATATTACAATAATGAACTGAATGACAGAATAAAATATATCAGTCGTGGGGTTTCACATCTCTTGGTCGCATTGTCAATTATATAAGTATATATAAGTTTTCTGTGGTTAGAGAGAAGAAGATAAGGAAACATAAGAACAAAGCTGTCACAAGTCTCCCCTGTCTCTCTCAAACCAGCCACACCCACACCACCTCGTCCCCATCACTCACATGCCTTTCTCTATTATTCTTCTCCTCCAAAAAAATGACATAACTTATTTATTTGAGATAGCCCTCGTATTATCTGATCTGGCCGAAAATATAGTTGAAATTTTTGTGAATTGACAATTTTAAAATTTGAATTGATAAAAACAATACGATTTTATAATAAAATGGCTACTACAACGACGACAACAAAAACAAAACTAATTTACAAAGACAGAAAGACAACCCCCCCCCCTCTTCTCTCTATCTGAATTTCACTCAACTGTTCTGTTCTCATCCAATAAAGTAATGCCACGTCACAACCAAATCCAACCCACGTCAGCGTGAATCACCACGACCTTTGTAAGACTAATGTGATGACGCTGTAAAGTAAAAAGTGGACCAAGTGGTGCGGATGCTGAAGAGAAGTTGACGAGCCGTTGGAGAATTCAGAAGAGTCGACGGCTAAAGGCATGCCGTCGCCGCCGAGAGAACATGACCGTGGCTCGCCGTCGTGGTTAAGCATGACGGCTCGGAGGACGGAAGTGACAGTTGGGAAGTAAGCCGTACGGTTCTTTGCGAGAAGCCAAGTGAGACCCATGAGAACACAATCTTTGTTGTGCATCTTTGCTGTTCTGTTTCTGTCTTCCTTCGATGGGTTTCTTGTCCCTGAAGTTTTCTTTGGGTTTAGCTGCAAAACAACAAAAACCACAAGCGTTTGTTTGTGTCGATTAGAGGGGGTTTGTTGCTATACTAATGATTTAGGAGTTTAGAAAAGTAAGAAAGTGGAAGTTAGTGGCTAAAGCTTTTAGTTATGGTGGGTTGGTGATTACGATGCAGAAGAATGAAATCATATATACTTGATGGAAGAAAGAAATGTCGCGTGGAGATCACGGATTCTGTAAGCGCGTAGATGTGTGTGTCAGACTTGTCAGATAGAAAAAGAACAAAAAGCTAAAGAACAAAACTTTTCCAAATTACCCATTCGCCAAGGATGATGATGCAAAGATCAAAAAGAATCCTAGAACATATAATTCCAAATCTTCTTCACTCAGTCACTGATCACTCACTCATTTAGCAAAACCCTAATGTTTAAACACCAAAGATCATTATATGGGTCAAGAAAAGTTATCAACTTTGGACTAGCCCTTAATTAGATAGTTTACTATATCTATTCATCATTAATCATCCAAAAACAGTTTTAATCAGTAAATCCAAACAGAATCTAGATGCTAAAACACCAAAAACACTCAAGGGTATCAGAAGATTATCTAAAGTTACTATCTTTGCAGCAAAGTTTGACTGGATATATATACACTCTGATTCTAGTGATTTACCAAACCTAATTCCATTTGAATATTTGATCTCCACAGTGACAGATTCTAACAATGAATCCAAGCACAACCCAACACCAAAATCAAGCGAATTTTTTAGATATTGCAGAAAAAAGTTGCTTGAATTTACCTTATAGAGGCTGTTCAAGCACTTGTTACAGCCACTGAGAGGAGAGAATCTATCCGCATTGTTGTGGCCTGCACTCAAACAATCAGTCTCTAAACGATCAACACTGTCGTCTCCAACGAGCCTCCCTTCTTCGTCCACTCTAAAAGCCTCGGAACAGCTCAAGTGATGTAGCCTGATTCCGCAGTAGCAGTAAACGACGTCGCAAGTCTCGTTCGGCCTCGCGAGCTCAATCCCTCTCCTCCTCAGCGATTTCCCCAATCCGTCGACGCAGGTCTCCGAGTCGTCGGGAAGCAAAGGCATATCTTCTTCTGGCTTCTTCACGGCGGAGGATGCGTTTCTCGCGGCGGCGGAAATCGAGCGGCTCAGGGCCGTCGTTGAGTAAGCGGAGTAGAGCCACGCGCCTAGTACGGGGCAGCATTTTCCTTTGTGGAGCTTTTTGCCGGAACAGGCTGATTTGATTCCGTGGAAGAGGTCTTCCGGTAAATCGAGTGGGCAGCCGGAGAAATCGGATTGCTCCGGGAAAGCGGGTATGGTGGCGGGTGGGGATGATTTGACCCGAAATGGCTGGACGGTGACCGGGTCTGGGTTCTGAGTCGGGTTTGGTGAAACGGGTAAGAGGATGGTGAAGAAGAAGAAGATGAGGGAAATGAAAGACGGCGCGTGTTGGAACATCGCCGGAAAATGGAGACAGAGAAATAAAGAGAGAGAGAGAGAGAGCTTAAGAGTGATGGAGTGGAAGTGATATGTAATAAAATATCACAAATGGGGGATCTCGATACCAATTTAATACTTGTAATTTTTTTATTGGTTTTAATCATTTAACTGATTTTTGTATATATTTGCATATATATATATATATATATATATATCCGTATATAGAATGCTGCATAATCATCAAACATTCTTGTGAATTTGTTGAAAGATGAAAAATACCCATTTATTTATGATGCTCTGTTATTATTGTTTGTGGATTTCTAATTATTTTTCAATGTATAGGACAATTAATGATATAAAAAAAATCTTTTAAATCTTAATCCATTCTAATCAATCCTGGTAGTCGACAAAAAAAAAAAAAATCAATCCTGGTAAATTATTAGTTTATATGAGTTCATAAGAAACATTATAGTATTAATAACTTATTAATTAGTGGAATCTTATATATATGTGAATCACGGGACGATTATTCTTCGCATTGAAACTTGAAAGACAGAGGTGACTGATCGACAGGTTCACTGATTTTGTTGTCGTAATTCCAGTACATAAAAGTTTGGAAGGACTCTTTTAGGTTTTACTTTTTAAATACTACTCCCTCTGTTTTTAATCAAGTGTCGTTTTACGATATTTCACACAGATTAAGAAAACATTAAATTTTTCTGTTTTACCTTTCATTAAAACATTATTTTGTTTGATAAGAATAATTAATAAGCTGAAAAAGTATGGATAAAACAGAAAAATTTATCATAAATCTGCATTGAAATCCGAGAACGACAATTATTTGTAAACAAAAAAACAAGTATAAAACGACACTTAAATCAAAACGGAGGGAGTAGTTTTTATATGTAAATCTGCGTAATCGACAAAATTAACAGAATATGGGTTTTATGAATTAATTATCAATTCGTAATGCAGAGAAATTTACCCTTGCATGTAATGTTTTTAACAAACTATACATCAAGATAAACAAAAATATGAAGTAAATTTCTATGATGCCTATAGTTAACTGTTTTGTCATTTTTGATTAATACATTGCTTTTGAGGTGTATCAAACTTTTCGCTTACTTCCATGACAAAACAAATTCTACCTCAAAAGAAAAAGAACTCTAAACCCTTTCTGGCTTTTTATTTTGTAGTTTCCTTCAAGAGTTTTTTTTTTGTTTTCTTTTCTTCCTTATTTTGTTGAAGCAATTAGCTAGGAACTAAAGAATAACTGTGTGTACTCGGTGACCCAATGAAAAACTAATTGTGAAACTCGATTTTTTTTTTAGATTTTCTGTTAAAATACTCAAATCTGTTTCTGCCAAACGTACATATACTACAAGGATTATATATATACACGCTTTAAAATCCATCAGAGCACAAAATATTCTTTTTGGATAGTAAAAACTAAAAAGGAAAAAGATTAAAAGAATGAATTATGTGGGAGCTCCATGTTGAAAAGGTAACGTCAGGCACGCGAATAGTTGTAGTGAAAGCTGCTTAAAATATTACAAACCCTTTTTCGGGAACGCCATAAGAAAAATGTAACATGGATTTTATTTTTAATTTCAGGCACAAAATTCTCAATCTACAACATCACAAGGATCAGAGACGATTACTACAGAATTGCAAATGGTAGAAGATTAATAAACTCACTGTGTTCAGATGTCATATCAATCACATATCATATGTGACATATGCCTTATTCAGTCAATTGGGAGAGACTCTAGAAATTCAAGATTCAAAAAAATTCATACAACATTTATTGAATTGTGCACTAGTTTAAATCTGATAATTTAAATTTTTATTTATGATCAGTAACAGTATTTTCAACAGCTCTAAAGCGATTAGTAAACCGAAAGAGAACAAAGAAAAAGCAAATGGGGAGACCAAAAAGAAGAAAATGAACAGTCAATTAAAATGATTCTATATCATTGGAGGATGAAGTGATCATCATACACATATATATACATTTAGCTAAGCATGCATATATATGGGTCAAGAAAATGTATTCAACACAAATTTTATATTCAACTCAAACTTCAACTATTTATTTTTGACACCTGATGATAAAGGTCAAAGACTTGTCAAACAGAAATCTAGGGGTAAACATGTAAAAAAGCCAAACTTCTGAGGCATTTCTGGAATTCTTCTTAAATCAGTGGCAGCTACTGTACTTACTTGGAGAACGAACAACCATAATTCCTTTCATTTAATACAAATCAAATCGCTAGGCCAATTGTAGGTTTAAGGTTGTTTGTTCATAACTCATGTGTCTCAGTATCTATCGAGATTAGTTTGTAAATGTCTCAAGTACACAACCAGAGACAAATTGAAGGTTTAAGGTTGTTTGTTCATAACTCATGTCTCTCAGTATCTATCGAGATTAGTTTGTACATGTCTCAAGTACAGAACCAGAGACACCTACTATCTCTTCTTCTTCTTCTTCTTCTTCTTCTTCTTCTTCTTCTTCTTCTTCTCTGCGAGAGATGTGTATTTGAATTGTAGAACCAGCCGTCTATTGTTAGTTTCACTCCCCAATATCTGAATCAAATGTGGAGAGCCGCGACATTTTGAGACAAAGCATCACCATTATCATTGTTCGATTCGCCGTGCTGCAAAAATCAATAATGTGAAGAACAAGTGTATACAAACATGTAAAATATCTTCAAATGGTTCTTGACATTTACCTCGGACTTGTTTCTTTGTTTCACGCCGATGCATTTAGATGCACTGATGCTGGCACTTTTCAGCAGGCTTCGGGCACTGTACCCCGTCTGGCTCATTCCATTCATGTAATCTGAGCCCTCGTGTTGAGAATTTGGAGGGTTTTCGAGTGTCGTGGCTAGAGAAGCTCCGGGTCTGTTCTCGGTATCGTGGTTGTGTAATCCATTCTCTTCCTTAGGAGCAGGGACTCTCTCTCTGAAACACAACAAGATGAACGTGATGATGCAAATTTTATAAGAATCCGGCGAAATCTGACAACTTTTCAAATCAATTTTACAAACAAACCAACAAAAGAAATTGTGTACCTAGGCAAGGAAGCGTGTCGTTGTTGAAGAGGAGCGCTTCTCTCACCCTTTCCGTAATGTTCCTCAAGATGTGCAAATTGTCTCTTAAACCGATCAACACCACTGCATTTTATTTAGATAACAAAAATCTTTTATCTTACGTTTCATAATTCGTAGTAAATTTTGAATACAAATTGTAAATATTATATAGTTATAGTATATACCTCGGGTACATGAAGCTAGTCTGTTCTCCACCTCGAAGATACTCTTGCAGCATCTGAGGATGATACTCTAATATCTGCATTGTTCCACATTCAAGTTTTGTAAGCATTACGATTAACCAATAAATAAGTGTGGGAAAAAAAAGATACATTTTGCCATTGTTCAGAGCATAACTAACCCAAACAAAGCAAAAAACAGTAAGAGATTAGTGTACCTCTCTATAGATCAACTCTCTCACGTCTTCTTTCATTATCTTCCTTCTTTCAAACTCAAACTCAAGTTTTGGAATCGGTTGAGTAGATGGTTCCCGATCAACGTTTGCCAGACCATGGAAGTAAGGATCTGCCAGTGCCTGTATACACACACACACACACACACATGTATTCAGAAACTTTTCCTTGCCTGAGAGTGATTGAAACTGGTATGCAACTTCGAAGAGCAAACGCTAGAAAAAAAATTAGTATTGAGGAGCTTTACCTCTTCAGCAGTGGGACGGTCTTTGGGATCAAATGCAAGAAGACGGTGCAGCAAGCGAAGGGCCAACGGGTCTACATGAGGAAATTTGTGAGTGAATGGAACTGCCGGTTTTCTCCTCATGTTGCCTAGATACCTCCTCGCTTTTTCATTACGAATCTGCAACAAAACAAAACATTAATCATCGTTACAGGAAATATAAAAGCTGATCCAACCCTGTTCTAGTAATGTTATAACACTAATATTCTCATGCCTCCTACTGGAAATCACAAGTACGCAAATAGTCATAGCTTATATAACTTTTTACTCATCATAATTCATAAGATATCAAAGAAACTCCATGCTTAGCCAAATTGTAGCAAACGAAAGAAAGACGAACTTTTAAACTGACTAATGCCAACTAACCCTTGAAATAGCTTCGGGTGGAGGAGTACCAAGCAAATCAGTCATAATATCTAATTGGTGCACCACGTTCTTCCCAGGAAACAATGGCTTCCCGGTGAGCATTTCTGCAAATATGCATCCTATGCTCCATATATCAATGGCAGGAGTATACTACAGAAGAGAAAGGACATAAGAAATACAATTTAATCCTCAGATTGTGATGTCATAATAAGCGAAACAGGAAACTTTTTAGTACACAAAGAAAATAAAGAATTGAATTTTACTCTGGAGAAGAAAGAGCCACAAAGTTCTGGAGCACGGTACCATCTTGTAGCGACATAGTCCTGCAAAGAAAGCCAAAACCATTTGTACACAACACTTGAACTAATTAACGAAAAATGAAAATCTTATGATTTCAGTCTCTTAACATACAGTCCAGAATATAGCCGAAGGCGCATCATTAAACGACACACGAGCAAGACCAAAGTCACAAATCTTCAGCTTGCAATCAGAGTTGGCTAGAATGTTTTTGGGCTTCAAATCACGGTGAAACACATTGGCTGCAACAAAGCAAAAAAAAGTTTTCTTCAGGTTTAGTAGAAAAGCAGTAAAGGGCCACAGGGACTTAGGTAACACAAGCCAATGCACTTGCCTGTGTGAATAAATTTGAGGCCACGAAGAAGCTGGTACAGGAAAAACTGGTAATGCTCAGGTGTAAGATCATCGTTCGCTTTGATAACTTGGTGAAGATCTGATTCCATCAGCTCGAAAACAACATAGATATCTCTGAACTCACGGCGCGAAGGAGGAAGCATCACGTGCTTTATCTCCACTATATCAGGATGCCGGAGCAACCTGAGGAGCTTGATCTCTCTTAGAATCCGCGTTGCATCAGAGACGTGCTCAAACACATCATTGATTTTCTTTATGGCAACCTTTTCTCCCGTATGTGTGTCGATTGCAGATGCCACAACCCCGTAACTTCCTTTCCCTATAACTTCTTGGATTTGGTATCGGCTGGCTTCTCCGTATTCTGTAAAGAACTCGGTCTCCAGTGCAACCTGTGTTTGTGCAAACATGACACCATAAAATGCATATTCAGACTTTAGATTATCTTAGTCAAGAAGATGGCCTAGCTCTCAAAGTTCTACAGATCACATGTACCTTCTCAACATATATGAGGTAACATAGATTCTGGATCAAACCAGAGGATATCAAAAACCAATTCAGAGCCGATGCAAAGGAAACATAGTCAAGAAGAATCCAAATAAACAATGCAGCATTTCGGCTAGTTCTCCAAATTCTAGAGATCACATATATCTTCTCAACATAGATTGAGATCAGACCAGAAGGCATCAAAATCCAATTCATAGCCGAGGCGAAGGAAACATAATCATGAGCAACCAAAAAGACAATGTAGCAGCATTTTCTAACAACATAGAAGTATTGACATCTGAGACTATTGAACAAATATTTTGAAAGTTCCATTAGTCAATTCGTAACAAAGCTCTAAATGATCACATTTTCCACCATTTTCTAAGCAGACAAACACATTGTGTAAGAATCCCCAAAATGGTCGCTCCATTCAATCTAACCCGGTAATTAAAACAATGACTTGCTACTGTTCCTTCCAATGTAGTTGGAGAAATTGACACAGACAATCAAAAAAGAGCAACAAAACCTATGAGGTCCAAAATCAATTTTGAATCTGTAGAAATCAAACAGATACAAAGAAACAACAGATCCATCCGAGAATACCCAGAAGGGTATTACGAAATGCTCTCCAAACGAACAAAAAAGAGAGAAATGAAAGGGAAAAAACGAACCTTCTTATGAGGATCCATTTGAATATAATTCCTTCTTGGAACCCTAATGCACTTCAAACCAGACGGATCAAAATCTCTAATAAGGGAGAATCTTCTCGCTTCTTCTTCTGCTGCTTTCGCTTTTCCTCCTCCTCCTTCTTCTTTCTCCTCCTCTTCTTCCTCTTCTTCTTCTTCTTCGTCGTTTCTGTAAATAGTTGTGAGCTGAGACCGCAAATTGCTCACAGATAATCGATCACACTGTCGAGAGCTATTGGTCAGATGATTCGAAGTATTCCGAGAATGAGGATGAGACGAATGATTATTAACGTTGGTGCTGTGACTAGCACCCATCCACCACCACTTTATTTTTCTATCTTCTTTCCTTAATTAAATTTTGATTAACAATAATTATTATTACCGATTGACAATAATAATTATTATTAGTAAAATGTTTTCGACGCACGAATCTCTCAGGTATGGCGTGCTTCTCTCTTTTCGACTCGCCGCTATTATTTATTTTCTTCTTCTTCTTCTTCTACTGTCTTTTGCTTGGCTCTCTTGTCCGAAGGATGCGGAAGGAAGAAGAAGAAGAAGAGCGTAAAAGGAGTAGGCGAAAGGGTTTGGCACGTGCGGGGTCGCACGTGAAGCGTGTGCTTCCTCTTCTGCTAAAGGGCATGTTTGACTTCTTACATTGCTTTTTTATTTCTTTAATACCTTCACACACATGGCTTTGTTTTTCACTCGTCGTTTTCGAAATTTTGCTTTATTATTAAAAATTCATAACTAACACACACATATTCAATTCATTTGTCCTCTCTCTTTTTTTTTTTTAACTTACGTTACGTCCGTCCATACTATATAAGTATACAGTAACTTTTTAGGCAAAATTAGGCTAACAAATCGTATAACTATTTTGATAATGACTAATATAAAAATATAAAAGAAAAAGTGGTGGATTAAAAATGTCAAAGAATAACATAATTTTTAGATTTTTGAGAAGAGGAATAAAAAAAAGTGGAGGTGATGTGGCCCAGAGTCCTAATAATGAAAGAAGGGTTTTTGTTTGAAAGCTTGCAAGATGCCAGCCAATATCTGCCCTGGAACTCTTCTGTTGCACGTCTCCGGTCGTGNAAAGGCGAAAGGGTTTGGCACGTGCGGGGTCGCACGTGAAGCGTGTGCTTCCTCTTCTGCTAAAGGGCATGTTTGACTTCTTACATTGCTTTTTTATTTCTTTAATACCTTCACACAGATGGCTTTGTTTATCAATCGTCGTTTTCGAAATTTTGCTTTATTATTAAATTCATAACTAACAGTAACACACATATTTCAATTCATTTGTCCTCTCTCTTTTTTTAACTCACGTTACGTCCGTCCGTCCATACTAATATAAGCATACAGTAACTTTTTAGGCAAAATTAGGCTAACAAATCGTATAACTATTTTGATAATGACTAATATAAAAATATAAAAGAAAAAAGTGAAAAAAAAAATAATAAAAAAAAAATAAAAATAAAAGAAAAAAGTGGTGGATTAAAAATGTCAAAAGAATAATAACATAATTTTGATTTTTGAGAAGAGGAATAAAAAAAAGTGGAGGTGATGTGGCCCAGAGTCCTAATAATGAAAGAAGGGTTTTTGTTTGAAAGCTTGCAAGATGCCAGCCAATATCTGCCCTGGAACTCTTCTGTTGCACGTCTCCGGTCGTGTGACTCGACGACCCAAATAAGACATAGGGGGTGATTGGTGATTAGACTTTTAGGACTGTAGAGACTTTAAAATGAGTTACAGTTTTAAAAGTTAATAATTTTACCAATCACACTTTTGCTTTCCTAAAATTTCTCAAAGTTCTTAAAAACAATAACAGTTCAACTTCTTGTTTTTTTTTCATGTCTGGGCACTTTTTCTAAAAGCAAGAAATTTTAGACTTTTATTTTTTTTAAAGTTACAGTCACAGTCCAAAAAATAAAGTCAAATCATTTTAAAAGTTTTAACAGTAAAAGTCCTAACCAAGCACTCCCATAGTAGTATACATTATTATTAATGACAAACAAAAAAAAAAATTCATAAAAACTGTTACACAAATATGCCCATCTCATGTTGTGGCCCATTATACATGTAAGTGTTGATTGCTGATAATTTGGCCCGTCAACATGTGGAAACATGTGATATATACAAGTTTTTTTTATAAAGCACACTGTGTACAACATATTTTATTATATAAAGTAGGATGCATCGTGACACGTGTCAAGTTAATCAATTAGATTTTGACACGTGTTAAAAAATTAAACCAATTAGATTTTAACATAATCTTATTATATAAAGTTGCATGCGTCAAAGTTGCTAATTAACATGATCGTGACAAGTGGCAAGTTAATCGATAAGATTTTGACACGTGTTTTAATTATAATATATTATAAAGAAAAAATATACTAATCCTAAAAGAAAAAGGAAATACTACTATTTTAAAAAGAAAAATAAATAAAATAAAAGGAAAGATATCTTATTATAAAGAAAAAAATATACTAATTCTAAAAGGAAAAGGAAATTACTATTATTTTAAAAATAAAAATAAATAAAATAAAAGGAAAGATATTTCGATATTACTAAAAAGAAAAAATAAACGTCAAAGTTAGTAATTAATATGATCGTTACACGTGACAAGTTAATCAATAAAAAGAAATTAACTAGGATATATTCAATTTAATAAAAAGAAATTAAAACAAAATGATCTATTTCATTTTAATAAAAGAAAAATAAAAACAAAAAGTAAATTAGATTAACTAAGATATATTTCAATTAAAAAAAGAAAATTCTAGATGCTAATGATATGACATTTGACGATGATGAGTTTAATGTGGAGGAGGATAGCAAGAATCATGTAGAGAAGCTTTTGATGCGATTCTTGAGAAGTATAACTTTTCTAGAGAGCTAAAATCTCATATAAGGAAGAAACAAAAAGTAAGTTAAAAAAAACTTGATTAACTAGGATATATTTCAATTAAAAAAAGAAAATTCTAGATGCTAATGATATGACATTAAACGATGATGAGCTCAATGAGGAGGAGAATATCAATAATCATATAGAGAGGCTTTTGATGCGAGTCTTGAGAAACATAACTTCTCTAGAGAGCAAAAATACCATATAAGGAAGAAACAAATAAGTAAATTAAAAAAAAAATTGATTAACTAGGATATATTTCAATTAATAAAAGAAAATTATAGATGCTAATGATATGATATTAAACGATTATGAGCTCAATGAGGAGGAGGATATCAAGAATTATGTAGAGAGGCTTTTGATGCGAATCTTGAGAAACATAACTTCTCTATAGAGCAGAGAGATCATATAAGGGAGATGAATGTGGAGAGAAAGAGAGACTTTATTTGCTTGAAAAAAAATTAATGAGGAAATTGTTAACATACTCGAATTGCATACCCAAGTTTTTAACGCAGCTGAACAGTAAAAGATAGTTGATAAAGTTTGTGAACTATATGATAAGTAGGATTAATGTTGTTTAGGACCCGCAACAGATTATGTGTTCTGAATATTTTAATTGAAAATAACTAAAAATTAAAATAAATAAATAACTCTTAGGTTTCGATTTTGTGTTTTTCATATATTTTTTTCCAGTAGTGATCAGATTTTGTTTTCTATTTTCTTTTTTGATGCGAGTCTTGGGAAACATAACTTTTCTAGAGAGCAAAAATATCATATAAGCAAGAAACAAAAAAAAGTAAATTAAAAAAAAATTGATTGACTAGGATATATTTCAATTAAAAAAAAGAAAATTTTAGCTACTAATGATATTACATTAAACGATGATGAGCTCAATGAGGAGGAGGATATCAAGAATTTTAGAGACTTTTGATTCGAGTCTTGAGAAACATAACTTCTCTAGAGAGCAGAGAGATCATATACGAGAGATGAATGTGAAGAGAAATATAGACTTTATTTGCTTGAAAAGAGTTAATGGGGAGATCGTTAACATACTCGAAGGACTCGAATTGCATACCTAATTTTTTAACGCAGCTTAACAGAAAACGATAGTTGAAAAAGTGTGTGAACTATATGAGAAGTAGAGTTAATGTTGCTTAGGACTTGCAACAAATTCCGTCTTTTGAATATTTTATTCCAAAATAAATTAAAATTAAAATAAATAAATAAATCTTAGGTTTCGATTTTGTGTTTTTCATATATATTTTTCAGTAGTGATCCGGTGTTGTTTTTTATATTCTTAAAAATATATTTTAACGGGTTTTAAATTTTATTATAATAAATTCGTGTATATGCGGATCCTAATCTCGATTTTAGTTATGATAAAAGTAGGATAATTAATTCGTCAAAATTATATATATATATATATATAAATAGATAAAACATTATAATTCAACCTAATTCATATAAGAGTATTAAAACATATATATTTGGAATATTAAAAGTAATTCTTTTTTACATATTATCCGATTTGTTTTCAATTTATTTTTACGAATTTGAAATATTTTATTAAAAGCCCGCATATATGCGGGTCCTATTCTAGTGTTTATATAAATCTAAAAAGTAATTTTAAAAGTAAAAGGGAAAATAAGGTTTTTTCGATTACTAATAAAAAAGGAAAATAAAAAATTTAAAAGGTAAATTAAGAAAAAGAAAAATAAGTTTTTTATCTTTTTAATTTAAATTGAAGAAATTGTATGATCAATTACTAATACGAAAAGGAAAATCAAGAAATTAGTTTTAAAAATAGGAAATGAAAATAAGTTCTTTTTTAATTACTAATACCAAAAAAATTGAAAAGATAAATAAGAAAATTAAGAAAAAGGAAAATAAGTTTCTTTTATGTTTTAAAAAGGAAAATAAGTTTATTTTATGTTTTTCATACATTTTTTTAAGTAGTGGTCAGATTTTGCTTTCTATTTTCTTAAAAATTTATTTTAATAATTTTTAAATATTATTATTATAAATCTGCGGATTTTGCTTTTAATTTATTTTTACGGATTCAAAATATTTTATTTAAAATCCGCATACCATGCGGGTCACTATTCTAGTTCTATAGGTTTTGGTAATAATTTTACTGTCTAGAGACAAGGGGCGGAAATGTATTTCATATTTCATATTGTAGTCATTTGTTTTTTTTATAACTTTTTTTTTGGTTCTATCCGGACTATTGGTTAAAATTTAAATAATTTACTTTTTTTCATGTCTATTATCCGGATTAATGGGATACTGATCTTTATAACTATTAAACCTGTCAATTGGAGTGCGCAGGGTGTAACTGGATTGCAACTTTCATGAATAAAATCACGTGGAATAGAGTATTCCATGAAATTACACAAAATTATTACCAGTTACAAGGAAAGAAAATGAAAAATCATTCTACTTATTTCATTCATTCCATTGAGAAAAAAACAAATCCTTTTGAAAAACTATTCCACATCAAAATTGATAAGGAATGAATGGAATTTAATTTTTATTCCATTCCATTTTTTCTAATTCCAAATAAATTTATTCCATTTATTTCTTATATTCCAATTTGTTTTATTCAATCTTCTTTAAAAAAAGAACTACACACCATCCTGGGTAAAAAAAACGACGTGTGTTTGACTTAATCACATATTCAAATCTATCGTAATAAGAAAAAACTTAAACATATTAAGAGGTTTCTACTTCACTAAAGATCGAACATTTTACTGTTTATTCCCATGACAGTTGCTCTTGGTCTCTCGCTGAATATATTAGAATTGTTTGAAAATAGACAAAACACTAATTTCAACGAATTTTGGTTCGTGTATTTTCTTTTCTTTTCTTTTTTTGGTTCATGTTATTGAATCCTAATCTCTTTTGGATCTCTTATCCAAGAATTCACTCAAACCACAGTTATATACGAGGTTCGTTTAAAAAATACAACTCAAAACCCCTGTCACCAAATATAATCACCTTTCACGATCTATTCAAGCGCACTCTTGTGTTCCTTGTATTTCTTCTTGTGTCATATTTTGGCGCTCACCAGAGCACGTAATTAAACCTTTTTGCCTGTGGCGAGAAAGGTTGGTTTTATTGTTCGACCTTCTCTGATCAAAAATCTTTGGAATGTCTAACCGCATGCTTTTATCTCCTATGAGATTATAAATATAATCGTACAAATCGTAATTTAAAAAACAATAGTTATGATATATATTATTTTTTACCAAAAAAAATCTCAAACAATTAATAAATATTAAAATAATAGTTTAAACTCTTCATTAAATACATAAATTAATTTCAAGTTTCAACTAATAACCCAAAAATGTATCAAATTAATTTTCAAATGGCTATAAAAATATATTTTTTAAATGAAATAAAAAAATCTCAAATGGAATGAAAACAAAATAATATATCGTTTGGTCATGTAAAATCTTTTTTAAAATGATAAACCTATCGTCATATAATTATTTTTAGGTTTTTTTATTAAGAGTAAAACTACATTTAAAAAAAAGTTATCGTATATATGGAAATACATACGCTAATAAATAATGTATAAACAACCATATTAACGTAGCGTATAGATACTAGAAATAGTTTAATTTCTTACTATCGTATTAATAATTGATATGTATATACCATATATATATATAACCGTGCAAATCAAATTTTTTTAAAAAGTGTTTACGATATATGTTAATTTTTATCAAAAAAATCTTAAATAATTAATAAACATTAAAAATAATAGTTTATTAATCTATTAAATGTCAAAATATATAAAATAAAATTTAAGTCAACTAATAGAACCAAAAAATGTATCAAATTAATTTTCAAATAGCTATGAAAAACTAATTTTTATATGAAAAAAATATATTCTCAAATGGAATGAAAACAAAATAATATATCGTTTGGTCATGTAAAATCTTTTTTAAAAAGATAAATCTATCGTCATATAATAATTTTTTAGGTTTTTTTATTAAGAGAAATTACAATTTTTAAAAAACGTTATCGTATATATGGAAATATATACGCTAATAAATAATGTATAAACAACCATATTAGCATAGCGTATAGATACTAAAAATAGTTTAATTTCTTACTATCGTATTAATAATTGATATGTATATACCATATATATACAACCGTGCAAATCCGAGTTTTTAAAAAAAGTGTTTACTAAACATTTAAAATAATAGTTTATTAATCTATTAAATGTCAAAATATATCAAATAAATTTTAAGTTTCAACTAATAGAACCAAAAATGTATCAAATTGATTTTCGAATGAAATGAAAAATCTTTAAACAGAATGAAAACAAATTGATATATCGTTTACTCATATAAAAACAATTTTAAAAAGATAAACGTATAGTCACATGATTAAATTTTTATTACGAGTAGAACTACGTAATTTAGTTTAGAACACTGATATTTACAATCATACACTCTATAATGGAGTTGTTACCTAGGTGACTTAATGGCTTAATGCAATAACGTTTACTAGAGTTGGTTCCTCCTTTATGTATAAGAGACGGGAGATTTTTTGTAATTAAAAAATAATATATCCTTGTTTACAAAATTGTTTACACTGAAAGCGAGGCGGTCTTTTGGAAATTTTTGGCGGTCCTATTTTTATTTGGGTAATTTTTTATTAGATTTTGACCAAAAATGTAGCCATTATGGTAAGAGGGAAATGAAAAAAAATAAAGAGGGTAAAGAAACACAAAACTCAAAATAAAATAAAACAAAATTCATACGACACGTCATCGATCCTCGTCAAAAACATCAATAAAAAAAAATCAACGGTCAGATTTAAAGTGATCGCAATTTCCACCCACTCGTCATTTCGCATCTATCTCTCTACTCCTCCGCCTCTCTCTCTCTCTCCAACCTATTTATATATTTCTTCACCAATTTTATTTTATATTTTATTTTTACATAGCAAAACAATAATCAAAAGAGAGAGAGAAAAAAAAAAAGAAAAAAGAAAACCCTAAAAATTAAATCTCACCACCCTCTTTTTTTTTTTTTTCACTGTATCTCTAAAGAAAAAAAAAATCCATGGATCCATCATCTCATCCTATCAACCACACTGATCCTACCAAACCTAACTACGTTCCTTTGAGTCCTTTCCATGCCTATACCCACCGCCTCCAAGTTGCTCGAAATCGCGCTGCTATTGCTGGACAATCGTCAAACCAGAATCCGTTCAACAACCACGGCTACCAATCGCAGCCGCATCCTCAACCGCAAACGCAAACGCCTCAGGGAGCTCCGCATCCTTCCGGCAACCACCCTCCTTACTCCCAAGTAAGCTCTCCTCTAAAGTCTTCATCTTTATCTTAGAAATTCGGTTGTTTTTTTTTTTTAAATTAAAAAACTTATTTTTCTCTGTGTGTAGGTGATTATTGCGGCGATTAGGGCTTTAAACGAACATGATGGTTCGAGCAAGATGGCAATTTCGAGGTACATCGAGAGATCCCAACCCGGTTTACCCGCTACTCACGGCGATTTGGTGACTCACCATCTCAAGTCCTTGAAGAACAATGGCCATATCTTTATGGTGAGGAAATCCTACAAACTGGCTTATCCTTTTCCACTGGAGAACGTAGGAGCTGCCTCTTCTGGTCTGGGAGTTGCCAGATCTGAGATTCCTACGGGCAACGCCGGCCTGCTTGATCCGGTGGCCGTCTCTGCTTCTCAGCCTCAGAAGCGAGGTCGTGGACGACCTCCAAAACCTAGACCCCAAGGTCAACAACAACCAATCGATGTTCAACCCATCACCGTCCAGTCTACCGAATTGCCTGTAACCAGACCGACCCAGGAGGTGACGGAGCCGGGAAAGAGACGGCCTGGTCGTCCAAGGAAGAACGGAGCTGCTCCGATCGTCCAAGCTGCGACCATGGCTGGGATCATGAAACGAAGAGGCAGGCCACCGGGTCGTAGAGCTGCTGGGAGGCAGAGGAAGCCCAAATCCGTGTCGGCTACTGCCTCCGTGTTTCCTTCTTACGCCGCAAATGGTGCTAGACGCAGAGGAAGGCCGAGGAGGGTTGAATCTGGCGGCACCGCGGCTGCTCCAGCTGGTGGAGAAGTGGCGGCGGCGGCGGCGGTTGCGGTTGCGCCAGGGATGAAGCGTGGACGAGGACGACCACCTAAGGTCGGCGGTGTTATGAATAGGCTTATCACGAAGCCAAAACGAGGGCGTCCCGCAGGCAGACCCAGAAAGGTAATTTCTTATCCCGTTCTCTATTAGATCTCGAGAGTCTGTGATGTTTGATTGAGATAAATTCGCAGTATCCTAGGTTAGTATAGTTGTTTACTGCTCCGCCGTCGATTTATGATGCGAAAAAAGGTTCATACTTGTTGTGGCAATCATTTGTGAATTAAATCAGTGTCACTTTCCGCTTTTGGGCATTGTCTGTTTTCGTGTGTGTAAGAGAGAATCTAAACCTGACTTGATTCCAGTGGTTTTATTATTATAGATTCGTGTCCCTCGCTTTTGGCTTATCCTTATCTGGTTTCCGTTTGTTTAATTCTCTTTTTTTAATTTCGTTTGGATAATTAAGACTAAGTGGTCGGTGGTGTTTTCGCTTTATCTGGTCCGTAAACCTATAATTGTCGAAACTAATCTGGTTTATTGATTATTTAGTCACAGTGTTGTTCCTTGTTTCTTCTTTTATGTAGAAACGTGTGTCGATTGGTATCAGTTTTAATAGTTATCTTTGTTTAACCATTATTGTCTGCCCTGAATTTGTTGAACTTATTATCTAACTCTGTTCTCCATTTATGAGCCTAGAACACAACTGAGGCACAAGAGCCTGCCTATGAAGAACTCAAGAGAAAGCTTGACCTCTTTGTAAGTCTCGTCGACTAATAAACGGTCTTGTCCTTTATTTAATTTAAATTCCTGATTCTGATTTTCTTATGTTTGGTTTTGCTCTCTAAATGATTCAGAAAGAAAAAGCAAAACAAATTTT
Organism: Alliaria petiolata; assembly: GCA_020283515.1. NCBI lineage: Eukaryota > Viridiplantae > Streptophyta > Magnoliopsida > Brassicales > Brassicaceae > Alliaria > Alliaria petiolata. The sequence continues at coordinate 197,782,913 of JAHZTW010000001.1, read as the reverse complement.
AAATGGCTTGAAAGTGGGCATTACAAGCTGTGATAACCAGGCGGTGGTGCAAGCTACCCAAGATTTGGAACTGCTGATACCCATGTTGAGCGTTGAACCACAAGTACAACCCATGGAGGAAGTGGAGCCAGCACCACAGCCACAAGGAGAGGAACAGGAGCAAGGACAGGCGGAGACTCAGACCCAGACAGAAGCAGAGGCAATGCAAGCTCTGTTCTGAAGAATAATGATCGGAAAAAACAGCCTAGATATAGCCTTGGTGTTAGGCTTTAGGAGGAGGGTTTTTTTTTTTTAGCATTTTGGATCGTATCTTGAACTATAATCTTTTAAGGAATTTTAGTTTTTTATTTATTTTTGGTCTGCAGAAGAAGAAACAAAAGACTCGTTAATGCTGTTGTCGGTGTGTCTTTCTCTAACCAAACCTTAAGGAATGGCTGTAAATTAGGGATGGATATATCAAGTGTTCGATGTTTACTCTCTTAATGTCTCTAGTTTCTTCTCCAATCTCTTCTTCTTTTTTTGCCTCCGATTTAGTTTTAGGATGTCGAATCTTAATATCATATTACTGTCGTCAGTATCTTCATGTCTTGTGCACAATTAACCGTTAACTCAAAGCTATTTGACTCGGAAACTTGTTACAGGTTATAGCTATAATCAATCTGTTGGCTTTGACATTGGAAGGAGAAGTAAGCTTGAGTTTTGATGTTAATGAATATTTCGAACAACGGTGAACATGTGACAGTCACCAAGAAAATAATATCGTTGATGCAATCTTAATAGAACCTTTCGGCATCAACAGTCATCAGTCATCAGCCATCACTCTCATCAGACATCCATTACTTGCTTACATGGTTAGATCTTGAAACTAAAACTTAAATCTGATATTAAATCATATGAACAATATAAGAAAAGAGAAGCAATCAACTAGAGTTTGGACTTTTGTGATTTTATTCACTTTTCCTCCAAAATATGAAAAGCACATCAGTAAATAACGACGCATTTGACTTAATTTCATATTTAACTCGTCGGTTATAAAAAAATCCTAACCATATGAACCATAACGTTTCATTTAAACTAAAGTACAAAGTTTAACAGAGACAAAATAATTTTGTNTGGACGTGGACGACCACCTAAGGTCGGCGGTGTTATGAATAGGCTTATCACGAAGCCAAAACGAGGGCGTCCCGCAGGCAGACCCAGAAAGGTAATTTCTTATCCCGTTCTCTATTATAGATCTCGAGAGCCTCTGTGATGTTTGATTGAGATAAATTCGCAGTATCCTAGGTTTGTATAGTTGTTTACTGCTCCGCCGTCGATTTAGGATGCGGAAAAAAAGGTTCATACTTGTTGTGGCAATCATTTGTGAATTAAATCAGCGTCACTTTCCGCTTTTGGGCATTGTCTGTTTTCGCGTGTGTGAGAGAGAATCTAAACCTGACTTGATTCCAGTGGCTCTATTACAGATTCGTGTCCCTCGCTTTTGGCTTATCCCTTATCTGGTTTCCGTTTGTTTAATTCTCTATTTTTAATTTCGTTTGGATAATTAAGGATTAAGTGGTGGTCGGTGGTGTTTTCGCTTTATCTGGTCCGTAAACCTATAATTGTCTCAAGTATGGTTTATTGATTGTTTAGTCACAGTGTTGTTCCTTGTTTTCTTCTTTTATGTAGAAACGTGTTTCAGTTGGTATCAGTTAATAGTGTTATCTTTATTTAACCATTATTGTCTGCCTTGAATTTGTTGAACTTAATGTCTTAACTTGTTCTCCATTTATGAGCCTAGAACACAACTGGGGCACAAGAGCCTGCCTATGGAGAACTCCAGAGAAAGCTTGACCTCTTTGTAAGTCTCGTCGAACTAATAAACGGTCTTGTCCTTTATTTAATTTAAATTCCTGATTCTGATTTTCTTATGTTTGGTTTTGCTCTCTAAATGATTCAGAAAGAAAAAGGAAGAGAGATCTTAAATGGTCTTAAAGTTGGCATTACTAGCGGCGATAATCAAGCTGTTATACAAGCCACTCAAGAGCTTGAGATGCTATTGCCATTGTTGACTGCTGAGCCACATTCCGTGGAAGAAGAAGAAGTGCAGCCAGATGGGGCAGCACCACAGCCACAAGGAGAGGAAGAGGGACGAGAAAGAGGAGAGCAAGGACAGGCGCAAACCCAGTCAGAAGCAGAGGCAATGCAAGAAGCTCTGTTCTGAAGAATAATGATCTAAAAAAGCAGCCTAGATATAGCCTTGGTGTTAGGCTTTAGGAGGAGGGTTTTTTTTTTAATAGTATTTTGGATCGTATCTTGAACTATAATCTTTTAAGGAATTTTAGTTTTTTTTTAATTTATTTTTGGTCTGCAGAAGAAGAAACAAAAGACTCGTTAATGCTGTTGTCGGTGTGTCTTTCTCTAACCAAACCTTAAGGAATGGCTGTAAATTAGGGATGGATATATCAAGTGTTCGATGTTTACTCTCTTAATGTCTCTAGTTTCTTCTCCAATCTTTTCTTCTATTCTGCTTACGTTTTAGTTTTAGGATGTCGAATCTTAATATCATATTATTGTCGTTAGTATCTTCATGTCTATTTCGTGTCTTGTGCACAATTAACCGTCAACTCAAAGCTATTTGACTCGGAAACTTGTTACAGGGTTATAGCTATAATCGATCTGTTGGCTTTGACATTGGTAGGAGAAGTAAGCTTGAGTTTTGATGTTAATGAATATTTCGAACAACGGTGAACATGTGACAGTCACCAAGAAAATAATATCGTTGATGCAATCTTAATAGAATCTTTCGGCATCAACAGTCATCAGTCATCAGCCATCACTCTCATCAGACATCCATTACTTGCTTAAATGGTTAGATCTTGAAACTAAAAACTTAAATCTGATATTAAATCATATGAGCAATATAAGAAAAGAGAAGCAATCAACTAGAGTTTGGACTTTTGTGATTTTATTCATTTTTCCTCCAAAATGAAAAGCACATCAGTAAATAACGACGCATTTGACTTAATTTCATAATTAACTCGTCGGTTATAAAAAAATCCTAACCATATGAACCATAACGTTTCATTTAAACTAAAGTACAAAGTTTAACAGAGACAAAATAATTTTGTCCTTCATAATTAAATAAAAACTCAACGTTAAATAAGTGAAACGGGGGAAAAGTGAACATTGTCTGTCAACTGTCATATATGATATATATATATATATATATATTTTATATAAAAAGGGCTAATCATATACTATGATATATCAAATCAGAGTTTTAACTTTTACGTTTACCACTACTAATTTACACTTGTTTTGTATCATAACGGTGTAAACAAAACTGGTGTTTTGTATTTATTAATTAGAACTAGGTAAAAATTCGCGCTTTATTGCAAAATGTCGTATTTCAAAATATTTTTATACGTAGTTTCATATTACCCTAAATGATTAATTAGTAAATTTTTATGAACTACTTAAAATAAAATTAAACCCTAAATGCTTAATACGTAAACAATAAATTATAAATCCAAATCGGCTATTAAAAAAAGAACGCTAGACTTTAATAAAAAAACATATATTTAGGAGATCTAAACGTTAGTATAGGATTAGTAAACCTAAACCGATCAATGTCGAATAATCTCATTGAATTACTTTAGTAAAAATTAAACCCTAAATGCTTAATATGTAAACAATAATATTCTAAATGCTATAGCACTAAACTAACCCTTAGTATAGGATTACTAAACCTAAATCGATCAATGTCGAATAAACTATATCCATAAAAGATATATAGCACGGGAAAACTAAATCATAAATTGGAAATCTTATCTCTAAAACCGGAATGAAAAATTAAACAAAATGTCCTAACTAAATAACGAAATGATAATATTCTGAACGATGGAGCACTAAAACCTACTAAAAATAGTGAACCCAAACTGATTAATATGCAATAGGCTATGCATTAAAAAAAAATATGACACAGAAAAACTAACCCTTAAATTGTATTGTCATAACTATCTATAGAAATGAGTTAACTATACAATGGATTAACTACCCAAGAGAATTACTTTACACATATTCGTGTTTATAGAAACTTTTACGAATTTTCCCTACAAATAATTACTGGTTAAATTTACCGTTTAATTAGAAATAGCAAAATACATTATAAATTTGATTAAAGTATATAGTTCATTATCGCTATTAGTAAAAATAAAATATATTAAATTATTACTTGAAAAAATTGTAAAGGAGAGAATGCCATTTATTTATGAAAAATAGCTCAACCGTAAAAATAATACAAAAAAAAGTTTTTAATAAACATAGGCTGTAACTACATTGTAATTTTTTAGGAATGAAATTATGTGAAATTGAAGATTTCATGAAATTTTACAAATTTATTACCAATTACAACTACAAAGAAAGGAAATGAAAATTCATTCCACTTATTCATTTCATCCCATAGAAAACAAATCTTTTTGAAAAATTATTCCATTTCAAAAATGCTAGGAAATGAATGGAATTCCATTTTTATTCCTTTCTATTTTTTTATTTTATATAAGGTTGTAAATGTATTGCAATTTTTAGGAATGAAATCATATAGAATTGAAGATTTCATGAAATTCCACAAAATTGCTATTAATTATAAGGAAAGAAAATAAAAAACATTCCACTTATTTCATTCATTCTATAGAGAAAATAAATAAATTATTTTGAAAAATTATTCAACTTCAAAAATGCTAAGTAATGAATGGAATTCTATTTTATTTCATTCTATTTTTATTATTCCATATAAATTTATTCTTTACATTGCAATTTATTATTAACAGTTAGAATAAAAAATCAAATTAAAGAGGTTGTATGACTCGAAAAAAAGTATCGTAGATGAGATAAAATAAAAAGTAAAATAAAATTACAGAGGTTGTATGACTCAAAAAAGTATCGTAGATGAGATAAAAGAAAAAGTATCGATATCCAGCCCATACAAATGACTAAGGCCTACAAGAGTAAGTCAACGGCCCATATGACCAGAGACAAATGAGTAAATGATTCTTTTCTCTACCTCCCTCTCTCTTCCCTCTAAAACATTTTGATATATCTCGACCAGATCAATTTTCGGTTAGGGTTCCTCGCCGAACCATCTTCTCCAACTTCCGCCAAATCCTAGATCTCGAGGGGTTTAAAGAGCCATGGAGAATGGGAAGAGAGACAGAGAAGACATGGAAGTCAAAACCGCACCGAGGAAGCCCCGCGTGCTGCTTGCTGCAAGCGGAAGCGTCGCCGCTATCAAATTCGGCAATCTCTGCCATTGTTTCACAGAATGGGCAGAAGTGAGGGCCGTCGTTTCGAAATCATCTCTCCATTTCCTCGACAGACACTCTCTCCCACAGGAAGTGACTCTTTACACTGATGAAGATGAATGGTCAAGCTGGAAGAAGATCGGCGATCCCGTGCTTCACATCGAGCTTAGACGTTGGGCTGATGTTTTGGTCATTGCTCCTTTGTCTGCTAACACATTAGGCAAGGTAAAAACATCTAAAATCCCACCTTTGGAAACCATTTCACTTGAGCCTCAAAATAGTTTGAATTCTTCATCATGTGATCTGAAACCACTTTAATTCCTCTATAGATTGCTGGTGGGCTCTGTGATAATCTTCTGACTTGCATTATACGAGCTTGGGATTATAGCAAACCGCTTTTCGTTGCACCGGCGATGAACACTTTGATGTGGAACAATCCTTTCACAGAAAGGCATCTTTTGTCGCTTGATGAACTTGGAATCACGCTCATCCCTCCTATCAAGAAGAGACTGGCCTGTGGAGACTACGGTAATGGCGCAATGGCTGAGCCTTCTCTCATCTATTCCACTGTCAGGCTCTTCTGGGAGTCACAGGCTCATCAGCATAGTGGTGGGACTTGTTAAACCATGGTTTCCCATCTGCTTCCGTCGGTTCTGTTCTCGCTTTCATAGTTAATAGATTGTCAGCTTGTATGCTCGTCTTTGTCTTTGTACATCTTAAAATAGCTGTCTTGGTGTCTCTGGAGGACCATTTGCGTTAGCTCCACTCATGTTGCTGTAAAAATATTTAAGTTTATTTCCTCGCTCTTTGATGCTTCTCTTCATTTCTGCGGGGTATTCAACTATCTGAGCTCTCTGAACTTTTGATTTGCCGGCAAATAACTCACAGATAAACAAACAAGGACCTTGTATTTTAGTCTCACACAGCGCGTTGGTATAACCAAATTCTCAGATCACCAGGCAGCTTTTTACTTTTACCAGTGATTAAGCCCAAAAACATGAAATTTATTGCTTTAGAAATAGTTGATCCTGACGTTGCAGAGTTTGAAGATTACTCTCTCCTTCCACAGCCAGAGGCCTGGAATCATGTAGTTTATCGAGTATCCGCCATGTCACAGCATCAGGAGCCTGACCGTTCTTCCTCATCTCCTCCAAAATCTGGTATGCTTCTCTTCTCAACCCACTTCTACTACATTCATCAATCACAATGTTGTAGCATACAACATTAGGAACCGCTCCAGAATCCGCCAATTCATATAGGAAATGACAAGCATCACTTAGATTACCAAACCGACAAAGCCCTTTCAGTAATGCTGAGTACACAAACGCATCATGTCTGCCTGATGGCCATATCACATCGTCCCAGAATCTCTTCGCCATATCCACCTGACCAGTCACACACAGCCCGTCAATGATAATAGCATAGGTAGTATTATCTGCACTCACAGCAGCCTTTACCATCTGATCAAACACGCACATAGCTTCATCTCCCTTATGCAGCTTGAACAACCCACGGATAACAGCGTTGTATGTAACAACACCTGGCTTAAACCCGTTCTCTGGCATAACCCGATTCAACACATCAAGAGCTTCTTCTGCTCTTCCTTGAGTAAGCAAGCCACACATAACAGTAGTTAAAGTCACAGCATCAGGCGCACAGAACTTCCCTGTCATCATATCGCCAAGAACTTTCATGGCATCATCCACCCTACCCATCTTGCAAAATCCATCAATAACTGTGTTAAGTGTATACTCATCGGGCCTACAGTCTCCCTGAAGCATACTGACCAGTACATTCAGGATTTCGGTCGGGTTATCTACTACGCAGAGAGCTCGTAGGTAGATATTATAGATTCTAGTTCTATCTGTTCCTTTTTTTCTCAACATCAGCTCTAGAACATTCCTAGCTTTACCGGTGTCATGTTCCTTGCATAGACTCTCCACTAGGAGCTTATAAGTATACTCAGACGGAAAAAACCCATATTCTGATCCCTCTTCTAGCAATTGATAAGCTCTCATACACCCACCATCCTTGCACAGACCATGAATTATAGCATTGTAAGATGTATCTCTCGGTTTTAACCCTTTACTCTTCATTATATAAACAATCCTCGCAGCTCCATGGTTTCTCCTGTATCGACACAAAGAATCCATCATATGCCCATAAGCAAATTCAGCATTCACGAACTCGCATTGTGGCATATCCTCTGCGATCTCGAAAATTTCATTGAAATACCCTTCCCTGCACATAGAATCAATGAGATTCGCAAAAGCTGCTGATTTCATTGACGTATCAGTCTCATCCTTCATGTATTCCCAGAGTTCCTCCAACAGCTTCCGTCCTGTTTCAACATCCCTATTCTTCAAAAACCCACCAACAAGAACACTCAGCGTGAGGGAATTAGGCCTTATGCCTAACGCACGCATTTCGTCTATCACTTTGTGTGCAACTTCAAGTTCTCGAGCCTCACAGTAACCACCGATCAGAGTGGTGTAAGTCACAACATTCGGGAGATGCCCTCTGTTCCTCATATCGAACAAAAGCTTATGTGCATCGATTACCCTATAAATCAAACACAGCTGATTGATCAAACGGTTGTAATTCGTCAAGGATGGCACGAACTCCCTCTTGACACCGATCAAACGGTGTATAACCCCCAACGTACTCACCGGAGATCCCGAATCTAGCAACCTCGCGACAATAACGTTGCAGGTTCGCTCGTCTGGGATAAAACCTGAAGCGACGAAGAGGAGACACCGACGATGAGCCTCGTCGAATCGTCCGGCGTCACAGAGAGCGTGGATCACACTGCTCAGGTTAAGCGAATCGGGACGATATCCACGGAGACAGAGGCCGTCGAGAATCCGGAGAGCTTCGTCGGGATTCCTCCGTACGGCGCAGATACTGTGTATCCGTCTTCTCCAGTAAGCTCTATCGGTTACACTGCGTCGACGATCTTCTGCTTCTACTGCATCGTCTTCTCTTTCGGAGTGTATTCGAGATTCAAGAACATCATCAGTTGTATGCAACTGGAATACGGAGGCAGATGAGAAAGAGAGTGATCTAGAGAAGGAGAAGCCATTTTTTCTGGCTCGCAGGCGAACGAAGAGCATAATTTCTCTAGCGTGTCTGATTTTGCCTCTCAAACCGGTTTTTATATGAAAAAAGTCAAAAACAATTACGGATGTTTTCTTTTCCTTTATCGCTCGATGGGTCTAGACCAATTTAATTGGGCCTTCAAAGTCTTGTTTGCGTAAGCCCAGTCTTTTTAATCTATGAGAGTGTAATTTTTTCCAGTACTAACAAGATTTATTCTTAAAATTTTCCTAAAGAATTTAGTTTATATTTTAAAGCTAATATTGTAGATAAATAAATAATTATAAAATCAAGTTATATTAGAAATGATTAATTTGTGTAACTCTGATGAAGAGTTTAAAATTTATGACTGAATTTTTAATTTAACATAAATTCTTAATCCAATAAATTTCCTTTACTTTGGTACATCATTGATCTTATCCTGTATTCCTATTACAACCGGGATATACCAGACAAATCGAGTCTAACTACATGCATACAATCACCAATTGATGGTTCTATTTCTATAGATTATATCATTTTCTGCAATACACGGATCTATACATAGGATCACCGATCACACCATACGGCTTTATCTACAACAAGTTAGAACTTCCCATAAGTTTAAAAAAAATTCATATCCAAGACACTGTAATTTTTTAATCAAACCCATATATATATATATATATATATATATATATACACATGATTGATGTAGAAATATATATTAAACGTTTGATCAACTAGTTCTAGACCACAAAAATTCCACCATACCTTAGTTATCATAGTAATTTGTTTTATTTTTTAATTCATAAATATTTTTTTTGGTCGGAACAAGGAGACATCTCCCGTATTTTATTTAAGAGAATAAAAGAATTACAAATGAATCGTATGTGGGAACTCTTCCCTTTAGCATCCTCTAACATAATCGAATGGACTACATCAGGGCAAGAATCCAAAGAATAAAAATCTAATTAACTCTAGCGTAAACGCATAGTTTGCTAATCCATCAGCTAGACGATTAACCTCCCTATACACATGAGTAACCCGGACTAACCAATCCCTTGAAAAAAAGCCTTGGCACAGACGTACCAGGAAAGCCAGCGGATGAGCATCGCTTATCCCTGTTTATAAAAACCCCACCACCAACGCCGAATCCAACTCTAACTCCACTCTTTGAAACTCTCGTTCCCACGCAATGACCAAGCCGTAATACATCCCCATAATTCTGCCAACGGAGCCGAACATATCCCTATGTTTAGCGCGAACCCTCCTAACCATATGCCATGCTCATCCCGGATTACACCTCATGCGGCTGCTAGGCCTGGATTTCCACGAGATGCCCCATCCGTCATGAGTTTGACCCATCCTACCCTTGGTTCTATCCACCTTATCAGCCGCATGACTCTCTCTCTAGCTCCTGTTCCACTCTTGACCGCAGCGTGAGACCTCGCAACCAAAAAAAAACTTCTAAATTGTTTTTAGGGTTGTTTTGGTAAATAAAAAAAAATATTTCATAAACTAAGCAATTTTTAGAGAGAAATAAAAAAAATGAAAAGAAAATTGGTTATATTATAGATTATACTAAGTTTTTTTTTTTTATTATTCACCAAATTCTCCCTTGTTTTTACTCCAAAAATAAATCTCGCACAAACTTTAATTTCATAATGTGAAAGCGCGTGCATTAGATTTGTGGCCCAGAGGTAATCCGCTCGTTAGATTTTTTATCTGTTCAGTTTTTTATATTTTTATATTCTTTACATCAATGATTTTTCTATAAACGAGAAAGAGATCCGATGGAGTAATATATATTGAGAATTCTAAAAGACCTTTATGCATAGGAGTTTTAAAGCTACAAACTGCGCTCATAAGTTATCTGAAAATATCTTTGCTATAAAAAAGGGAATGTAATGATTAATACGTGCGTGTGAATTCACGTATGATAGATAATTGATAACTAGCTTGCTTCGGAACAAATTGTAGAATTGTAGAAGTTAGAATGAAAGCCCGAATTGTTTTACAAATTTGATCATGTGATGAATGTTGTGGTGTGTACGTACGTGCTACTTTAATCATTCGCATGATCAAATTTGTTAAAAAAAAGAGGTCGGGCTTTCATTCTAACTTCTACAAAGTAGATCGATTACTATAATGTGCTATCTACAATAACCAGTACTGTAACATCTAGCTATAGATACGTCTCATCAAAAGAGGCACATATCGAAACATTGATCCATCACATGATCATTAAAACAAATAAAGAAGACATGGTAATTTGGTGTATACATCTTTTACAAACTCATCAGGACTAATATAATATTGAGGATTTCTAAAAATGGAGAAAAAACAAAAGGATTAGGGTTTGGGAAAAGACAGAAAAGGGGGATTTAAGATCCCAAAGAGAAGAAGGGAGGGGAAAAGGGATTTATGGAAAAGTGGGTTTTGAGAGAGACAAAGGAGATGAGGCGAAGAGTGTAAAGGAGACAAAGCTATGGGGCAGTTGAGAACAAGAATAATAGCGAAAGCCACCACACACATATACATTTATCTCTCTCATATTTGCGTAGAAACAAACAAACAAATAACAATTATACTATAATTGAAGAAGAAGAAAAAAAAAAAGGAAAAAAAGAATGAAAGAAAAGGAGTGATGGGGAGAGATGGGAGAATGTCACGTCGTTTTAAGCTCCTTCGCATCTCCCCATATCATTCATATCCCCAGAATTCCACGCTCTTCTCTCTCCTCTTACTAGTCAACCTCATCCTCCTCCTTTTCTTTCATATACTACTATAATACTAATAGTATGTATGTTATATGAAACTAAGAATGTAGTTACATCATTCCAAGTAAGAGCATATGTTTGATATATCACATATGAAACTAAGAATGTAGTTACATGATTCCAAGTAAGAGCATATGTTTGATATATCACATATGAAACTAAGAATGTAGTTACATCATTCCAAGTAAGAGCATATGTTTGATATATCACATATGAAACTAAGAATGTAGTTACATCATTCCAAAAATCGCTTAACGAAGTCTAATTTTTTTGACACATGACATAGGAAACTAAGAATGTAGTCACATGATTCCAAAAATCGCTTAATGAAGTCTAATTTTTTGACAATCAGAGAGCTATGTATCTTGGTTGGTGCATGCCATTCTTGTTCCCAAAGAAACTATAATCAATGCATTTATTGAATCTTTGATTAATTAGCAGTGTTTTCTTGGAATCCCGGTGTTATGTATATAGTGCTTAAGTGTACTCATCCCCAAACTAACCACGTTTTTAATAGTAGCATTTTTGTAGTACACATTGTACCATACACATAAGAACTCCTAACCTATAATAACTTTTAAGGTTTGTGAATAAAGTGGAGTCGTAAACTTTTTCATGTAAGTATAGATACAAATGAAGTATATAAATAGGTGACTTTGATCGCATTGTGCAAATATTCAAGTAAAACAGCCATAACGAATTAATACTTTTACAAATAATTGATATAATATAAAACCCAATGTTGATATAATAGAATACAGTAGAGCCTGCATAGAAAAGTATATAGGTCGTTTAGCTAAACAAATATTCTATGTTTTACTTCTTTTTATTCAAAAATATATTTGTTGTTTGAAGTTCGGTGGATATAATTTATAAAATAAATGTAATAAATCCGAGTACAAAAATATAGAATTCTATCCATATGTAGAATGTTAACGTGTAGAAAAATATAAAAGAATTTGTTAGACTGTCTATATCTCTCTCTCTCTCTATATATATATAGACACACATATGTGTGTGCTTACAAAACCCCAATTGCATGCTCCCATTCTCACATTCACATACAAAGATATCTCAAATTTATCACTCTCTACTTCAAACTCATAAGCCAAAAACAGCCAATAAGAGTTTCTACTATTTGTCTACTTCCTCAGTTCCTCCTCCAGCCAAATCATTCACATCTCCTTAATTTCGATAAACTTAACAAAGCTCTGATATTTACATGCAATCTCTCTCTCCCCTCGATTATATACATATATAAGAATAAATAATTGAAAATGTGGATGATGGGTTACAACGAAGGAGGTGCAGATTCCTTCAACGGAGGAAGAAAGCTTCGTCCTCTCATCCCACGCCTCTCTTCTTGTCCCACCGCCGCCGCCGCAAACACCACCTCCGACCACCGCTTTAATATGGGTAGAGCTCTCTCTCTCTCTCTCTCTCTCTCTCTCTTCATACTACAGAAAAAAAAGATTTCTCTTAATTTCTTTTGTTTCTAATACTCATTTTCTTGCTTATTAATTATGATTTTTGAAGCAGTGGTGACGATGACGGCGGAGCAGAACAAGAGGGAGCTGATGATGCTAAACTCAGAGCCTCAACATCCACCGGTAATGGTGAGCTCACGGTGGAATCCGACGCCGGATCAATTGAGGGTTCTTGAAGAGCTTTATCGACAAGGAACTAGAACTCCTTCGGCCGACCATATCCAACAAATCACCGCGCAGCTACGACGGTACGGGAAGATAGAAGGCAAAAACGTTTTCTATTGGTTCCAAAACCACAAAGCCCGCGAACGCCAGAAACGGCGACGACAGATGGAAAATGGCCACGACGAATCGGTCATTACAACAAATAGTCTTGTCACAAACCACGGATTCGACAAGAAAGATGCACTAGGTGAGTGAGAGACCAAAGAACTCGAAACAGAATACATATATATGGAGGTGGATTTATAACATTTCAAAAAGTTAAATCTTGACGATATAACTTTTCTCTATTTTTTATTTGAATTTTTACAGCTTACAAGGTTGAACAGACCAAAAACTGGATATGTTCGGTCGGATGCGAAACACAACCAGAGGTACATATGTTTGTTTTCTATTCATCATATTTTCTGATATTATGTTGCTCGTACTGTATATATATATATATATATATATATATATATATATATGTTTACTATTGTTCTTGCATGGTGGCCTCCTATTAGAGACATGAAGAGGAATATAATTAAGGGTCTATGGTTTGGTATAATTAGCATATGATTACATAGAGAATCTCTTACGAATAAGTGAATTCCTTTTTTTTGGAAGTTTGGGTAAACTTTGAAAGGAAAAAACAAAGGCAGAGAGGGTGATGTTAGAGAAGATGAGGCAGTGAAAAAGAACAAAATAGTTAGTTTATTGGGAAATGGAAAATAAGCTTTTTTAAGCAGAAAATTATTAGTTTAATTGTTTTGAATGTTTTTTTTTTAATAATGAATTGATCTAAAAAGCTGCAGAGATTTTCCTTTCTGTCGGGACAGCTGCTACGTACGATCGATTTTTGTTTTTCTTCTTGTTTTTCCTGAATTTCCATAAATTTGTGTGCTTTTTTTTACTCCCAAATCATGCTTGAAAAGACCGTTTTGACCCTTCTCTTTAACGGTCTCATTCTCCTTCACTCCTGTCCTTTCCTGGAATTTTTGTTCACATATTATTTTTGGGTGTGTGTGATGTTTTAAGCATAAAGTTTGTCGTTTTGCCATGATTTTTGACTTATTTGTTGCCAAGTTTTACATTTTCCAATGCTAATATAATTGACTAATTGACTAAATTTTAAATTTCAAAATTCTTGAATTTCTTTTTGCATATTAGAAACCTCGTGGCCATCGTCATCAGGAGGAGCCTCCTGTCTCAATAGCGATGGTAGCAACGAAGCGCAATGGTCGTCATGGAGGAGACGATAGAGAAAGCTTTCCTGGGAGAAATGCCATGTGGCAGATGATGCAGCTGCCACCTGGGCTCTACCCTTCTTCACAACAACATCATCATCATCATCAACTCATTCTCAATTCCACTACTGTTTCGTCCAACATGTCCACTAGCAACGGTACTGTTTCCACTGCCAAAGGCACCGTCACAATTTCACCTTTATTACTGAGGACAAGAGCAGCAACGAACACAGAGACTTGTAGTGATGATAATAAAGATCAAGAACAACATGAAGATTGCTCTAACGGTGAATCTGATCACCAAGAACAGACACTAGAGCTGTTTCCATTGAGAAAAGAAGGGTTTTGTAGCAATGGTGAGAAAGAGAAAGAGAGTGGCGGAGTTCACTGTTTCTATGAGTTTCTTCCTTTGAAGAATTAACCCTAATTGTTTTTTTTCTTTTTTCTCAAGAGCATCCTTTTTTGGTGTTATTAGATCAATTAATCAATCAAATTAGAGCGAGAGAAAAGGGTTTAGTTAACTAGGGGAGTGAGGGCAGGCGTGTCTTTATGGTGTCGATGTTAACACTTCATAAGGGTTTGCCTTAAAATGCACTTTGGACCATTTTCTTTTAATGTTAAAACGAGCCAAACAAATCTTAAGAAAAGAATAGACAGACATGTGATTTGCTCATCAGTTTTATCATTTGTGTGGATGTGGTGAATTAGCGTTAATTTGGATCGAAACTCGCTTGTAATTACTGCGTATCTAAATTTTTTACAATATCACAATTTTTTGCTCAGTATATATCTATATCTGTATACTGTATATGTGTCAATTCTGGCATGCGTATCTTTGAGTTATAAATGTGCGAGACAAAAAGAATTGGGTTGATGTTGAAGTGACTAAGAGAGTGGGATCAATTTGGTTTCGGACTTGTTTTCTTTTCTTTTCACTTGCATACCAACAAAACGCCTTTACGTTTGCCATTTATATACAAATTATATCCCTCATAATCAACGTCACCCATCATACTATACATGTTTGTTAC
This sequence comes from Alliaria petiolata, assembly GCA_020283515.1. NCBI lineage: Eukaryota > Viridiplantae > Streptophyta > Magnoliopsida > Brassicales > Brassicaceae > Alliaria > Alliaria petiolata. The sequence continues at coordinate 197,767,807 of JAHZTW010000001.1, read as the reverse complement.
TTACTTAAAGTTGCATATAGAACCATTACCAATATTCAAAATGATTACCAAGTTCTTGATATTTTTGAAACTAGTTCTTGATATTTCCAGCCAGTGTTAAAGTTTATTTTGTATTCGTGATTACATGTAAAATTATTTAAATAACATTATCTGTAATCGGATTAATCATAAAACAAATTTGTACTAATTCGTGTTAAAAAACCGATGTTCAAATTACTTAAAACTAAGCATTTTTTTATCTTTTATAAGTGTGTCGGCAAAAGTCAATCCCAAAAGAGTATCCGCTTATAAAATATCTTTTATAAAATATGTTTGCGTTTTTGTTTTAGTTTTGGCGTTCATAAATCACAAATATTTTTGATTAAAAACTAAATAATAATGATTCAATTGAAAAAGTGCATTGCGAAAACATATAATAAACGTAAAAACAGGAAAAACGTAAATAAATATCGAAGCATGATTAAATTCCAAATCATGAACCAAAAATTTGTTATTAGTATATTCTAATCAATTTGGATATCATATTATTGGAATGCCAAATTAATCTAAATTTTGATTAAAAACACCTTTTATACATATATAAACTAGGAAATCGTGGTGAAAAATGTAGAAAATTATGATTTTTGGATGATATGAAAGTTTATGATAGAACAAGGGCCGGACAAATTTCCATAAGAACCTAAATTTTGAATTAATATTTTATAAATTTAGACCACATGCTATATATAAGTGTATATAACTAACGAATTGTGAAAGGAAGCCTAGCCACCATTATTTTCAAATGGGGGAAAAGGACAAAATATGAGAGAGAGAACGTGAGAAAAGGAAAGAAGAGTGACTTTTAGAGGAGAGAAGAGACATGACAAAGGAGAAATTAGAGAAGAAAAGAAAAATATTGAATAGCTTATTCATAGAAGAAGCCCCGACACTTTCCTTTCTTTTCCCAAAGATTCATTCTTTCTTTCATGTCTCTTTGTACGATTCAATGACACTATTTTCTTTAATAATAATTTTAGAAGAAAGATAGAGAGTGGTTTTATTTGTTTGTATTGCTTATTTTGATATGCATTTTCATTCCCATCTTCCTCTCTTTGTATTTGCCTTTTTTTGTTTTTTTTTTTACTTTTTCATGATGATTGTGTGTTTGTGATTCTTGCGAGCATGGAAGTAAGCAAAAACATAACTTTAATCAATCAATACGAAAAAGTGAAAAGCAAGAAGTGAAATATTAATGGGTAGGCGTATAGTCAACAGATTACCACACGTACAATCCTATTAGTATAGTAAACAATAGATTTTGTTGTTAGGAAATAAAGAAACATGAATCTTCTCGTGAATTGTATCGAAGATTAATGGTATAAAGTGTAATCGTACGGTATAATCTTTTGGTTATTTTCATGGGTCATACAAATCTGTGTCTGCTCGTTAATTTGATTTTATCATAGTATTATCAATGACGAGTGCATGATACTACATAACAATAATAACATGCATAAAGATTTAATTACTACAAATAAGAATTCATAAATCACATAACGATCAGGGAAATTCAACCCAAAATATAAACATAAATAAAAAAACAATCAGGGAAAAAAATGTGATGTAAACGTACGTGGGATCTCACTTAACGTATAGTGTATATATATATATATAGTAGGGATTACAACAATACCGCATGAAGATAATGCATGGGTGATTTCAAGACGATGCCAACTCAAATGATACACGATACATATACATATGTATATACACGAATACACGATATATATATACTTTAGAAAACAACATATATGCGATACGAATCTATATGCGTCTTTGCGTATATGTTTTCTCAAAAGTATCTCCATGGTTTATAGATATATTTGTCTCTAGCTAGAGAATTCCCTAACTGTATAGCTGAAGTCAAAAACAAGAAACTCGAAGAAAAATCCATTAATAAAATTAATACTTATGAGTCTCAAATGTAAGTACATGGAGAGATATAATAAAAAAATATATAATTGATTTCAGCAGTACTGTTTGCACAAAGTAGATAATTAATCTACCCCAAAACACACGTCCATCGTAATTTATAGAAAAAAATGATCTCTTATAAGAAGATCTCGGAGCGGTCAATATATATTAATTCAATATAAAATGACGACTAAAATCTAAAAAACAAATTGTCTAATAGTGGAAACCCCCAACGATGGAAGAGACAAATTAAAAGAAGAGAGAGAGAGAGAGAGAGGAATTGACAAGACTGAAGGAGGGGGACTGTGAGGGACAAAATGGTGACAGACATTGAGGTGGACCATTGGTTGGCTTTGGCTGTGACTCACCGGCTCCTCTTATTCTCTGCAATTTTTCCTATTTTTTGCTTAAATGCTTCATGTGATTCGCTCTCTTCTTCATCTCTCCTTCTCCCTTGAGAGAGATAACCAATTTTATCAACATGAAACGATTAAAGCCTATTTTCAAGTCTTTTATTATACTATTGTCAGTGATCTCTCCTATCATGAGGTCATCATAATATATATATATACATGTCACATGTGTACGTACGTGTATATATATATACACACACACATGTAGACAAAACATACAACAAATACACAATAACTATATTCTGACAATGTAAGACTGCATCAAATTCTCTGTTATATATTATATTAATTAGCTATCCGGGGACGTAGCTATTATAGTCTACAGATATGTGTGTTTTTCCGTTTTTTTTTTCTTTTTCGAAAACGATGTAATAATATCCAATATGGGCTTTGTGCTGTTGTTAATTGACCATGGGGAAATATAATAAAGTTTATAGGAAAATTGATAGATATTGCAAATAAATTGACTGAAAGAAATTGAAATTGACACTGTTGAATGCAGAAATAGAACAGTAGGTGTGTAGTAGATGTAGGGTTGGGTCAAAACCTAAATAGGAGTCTGACGAATCTAGTCTTGTGTATGTGTGTGTGTGTGATTTCAAGTCCTTTAGAGCAGCTCCAACGGGAGTTCTGATCCTAAGGTTCTATCAAAAAAAATTAAAAAAATAAATCAAAACTAAAAGAAAGGTTCAGAACCGGCTCTGAACATAGAGTTTTTAGAATCGGTAAGAAACCCTTACGTGTTGATTCGTGATTGATCAACTAATTAAAAAAAAAAAAATTCATTCCTCATTCTCATAGGCAAAAAAACATCTTGTTTTCACTGTCAATCTCTCTCCCAACAAAAATCACACACCCAACAGATTTCTCGATTCCGCGGAGATGGATTTCCACAGCCTTCTGAGAAGAGATCTTCAATTTCTCTGCAAGAGGAACAAAATCCCAGCCAACATGACCAATCTCGCCATGGCCGATGCTCTCAAAGCTCTTGAGATTGTAAGTTTTCTTCATCTATTCGCTCCATTTCATTTGGAATCCGAAGAATCTCGTCACCGCTCATTTGCGTCCTTATTAATATACCTTGAATCCGTAGCTGCTTCAATTTAAGCATGGTGAATTTTGATCCTCATAATTTTTTTACCAGTGGCGTTCAAATCTGCTATTATAGATCACTTCTCTGTGAATTTCAATTTTTAAGTTGGCGTATATGTTTGATCTTAAGTTATCTTGCTCACAGTTTGTTTCTGTGATTCTTTTCCGATCGAATTAATAGGTTGAAGGTCTTAATGAATACATGAATCAATCCGACTCTAATGCTCTTCAGTCTCCAACTGAGTGTTCCGCTACTTATAGTTGCGGAAGATATATCGGCGGAAGTGCTTGAGATACTGGTTGTGAATAAGAAGCAAAGCTTGATCAATGTTGCTGTTGTAAAATCAGGAATGTTGGATGGGAAAAAGGCTTTGCTACAAGACATTGCACTCATGACAGGTTTTTGTTCAATCGGTTGTTATTTCCATATAGATTGATCATACCAGCAATTTTAATTTGCTAAACATGACAAATGATATAGCATGACTCTCATGGGCGCAACTTCAGATCAACTAGGTGTTGCTCGGAGAGTAGTTATTACAGCTAAGTCAACAACAATAGTGGCAGACCCTTCAACTAAACCTGAGATTCAGGCAAGAATTGCTGAGATGAAGAAGGATCTAGCTGAGACAGATAATTCATATCTTTCAAGAAAAATCTCAGAGAGGATTGCTAAGTTCACAGGAGGCGTGACTGTAATAAAGGTCCGATTTTACAATGCTCTAAATTGCTGCAACAACTTGGTTGAAAACCTGTGATTTCAACCGAATTTTAGTGTTTCGGTTATTGATATTTCTTTGAGCCCTTTTGAAAACATCAGCTTAACCCTGTGTCAGTTCAGGTGGGAGGTCACACTGAAACAGAGCTTGAGGACAGAAAACTTAGAATAGAAGACGCAAAATACGCAACGTTTGCATACATGAGAGAAGGTATAGTACCAGGTGGTGGTGCGGCGTATATCCATCTTTTAGATGAGATCCTGAGAATCAAGAAGAATCTAATGGAAGATTCATACGAGCAAATAGGTGCAGAGTGAGAATGATGCTGTGAAGTTAGGCCTTGTGGTTGCTACGGCAGTGAAGCAGTTCAATGCTTTGGACACCTCGGCCTTGTCCAAACTCACTCACTCCTCTTAAGATCAGTGTGGCTTATATTCTCTCTTGTAAAACTACAAAATGTTGGTGGTGCCCTTTGAAAGTAAGTAAAGTTTAAGTCTTTCTTGGTGTATACACAAATTCAAAAACAAGAACCCCTTAAGAGTCCACCATTGGAGAAGAAAATATATGCAAAACTAAAATAAGGTTCTTGCTTTAATTTAATATTAAATTTAATAATAAAAAATTGATTAGAACCCTTTAAGGGGTTCAACCATTGGAGATGGTCTTATTTATCTCCACACTCTATATTGCACAGTCCTATGGCTATACCCTATGGAATGTTTTTTTTTAATTTTTATTTGTTTTTTGTGCTACTCCCAGGCTTCGCCTACGAGTGAAAAATACATTTAGCAGTTTAATACTTTAATTAAATAAAGATGCCTATCTATAGACTATATCTAGTTGACCAAAAAAAGATGTTTATATATATCAATGGGATCTATATTTCTAGATACATAATAGGGATGTGATCATGCTTTCGTTTCTGCCGGGTGTTGATGTCTGTTTCAAACTCGGTGTTGGTTCTTTTTGAAACCTTTAGTTTTATGGTGCAGCTCCGGGGTTAACAGGTTCTATGGAAAGGGTCGGGAGATTTTTCTTTTTCAGTTGTTCAGTTTAAAGTACTTCGGAGATTATAGTTTCTTAATCTTCTGTACCGTTTTTCTTAGTCTTTGTAGTCGGTTTGTGTTCGTTTTGTGGGTTTTGTTTCCAGAGATTTAATTTTTTCTGCTGGGTTATTTATTTCATCATGACGTATTTCACTTTAACTTATCAATAAAATACCAGATGACAAATAAATAAAAAAACCTAATAGGGATGTCGGGACCTAAAATTAAAAAACATAATAAAAAACTGACCCGTAGTCATAATAACTTATATATAAGAGCAACCCCAATAGAGACCCTCACAAAGAGGGTCTTAACATTTAATATTAATATAAAAAAATGAATTTTTTTAAAAAAAAAATGAAAATGAAAATTTAAAAAAAAAATAAAAAAAAAAATAAATGTGACGAATCACGTCGTGACACGTGGCATAAGACACTCTAAAATTGGGTCTTAAATAAGACACTGGTCTTGCACTATTTACTGCCACATCATTATATATTTATTTTTTTTATTTTCTTTTTTTGGCTTAAGACCCAATGGGTCTCCATTGGGGATGGTCTAAGACAAAGCAAAATATTTTAGCTTTTCTTTGACAAGCCCCCCCCCTATAAACTGTTAACATAGAGTTTTGTATTTTTTTCTTTTCAGAAGTCAGTTTCAATTGTGATCAATATGTTGGGCCTTGGGCCTAAAAGCCCAACACTTTGATTTAACCCTTGATCAAACACAATCCATAGCAAGTAATGCCCAATTCAGATTAGATTAGGTTGAACCGAACCGAACCGAACGTCAGCTATTGAACCGAATCGAACGACAGCCAGAAACCAATCGTAGCCACATTTCAATTTGAAAAACCCGATTGCACCACAAGCTGTTCAAACAAATTGCTACCGAAATATAAAGAGTTTTTAGTAATAAAATCCCTCAACTAAAGATAAATCGTAATAAAACCCCTTAATTATTAATCTAATGAGAAAACTCCTCACGTTTAAGTCTGTTAATGTTGATTCCCCTCCGTCTATACTGTCGTTAAAACTGAACGGGAGACAGTTAAAATTAAACGTTGTGTTTTGTGTAAGTGAAAAACGACATGTTTTTTACACTGGAACAACACGATATCTAAACAAAACATCAGGGTGTTTGAAAACCCGATTCTCAAATTCATTGAGGCTCCAAAATTCCCAAACCAACACCCAAATCGAAGAACCCTAATTTTTCAAAGTGATATTCTCTGAAGTTTGTGTGGTTTCGAAGTCGAGTGATAGATATTGGGAGTGTCTTTCGACATTATACAACGCGGATGTTGGTCTTTATATGCTTGCTAATAAGGTATTCGGATAGAAATCAAAGTTGTTAGCCTTTGGGGTCTCTTTGGTTCCGTTTTCATTTTTTCTGTTAAATTCGATGGCTTAGTATGAAATTGATGTGATTTGGGACTCGCTTTAGTCGGTTTAACGTATACTTTTTTTTTTTAGCTGTTTCATATTTAGAATCTTAAGTTTTCTCATTATTTCTGCAGTGGATGATCGGTGACAGTAAGCTTCATGTTAATCACTACACTCTAGGCCCTCTAAAGCCTTGGGACTGGTGGACAGCGTGGCTTGTGAAACCTGTTGATGCCTGGCATGTAGGCATTCTTCTTCTCTTTGGTTTTTAAGTTTTTCTTCTACTGAATTTTGCACCAAGTCTGATTTCGCCGCAAACACTTTTAGAGCATTAGGGTAAATCTTGAGGAAACTCTTCCGGGAACTGGAGGTGGTAAAAACCAAAACGATGAGCTCGTTGTCAAATTCCTTTTCTTTTTACCTCTTTGTGCACTTTTGTTCCGCATTTACCGATTCATTCAGGTTAAGACTTCTTTGTTTCCTTCACCTCTGTTACATTCATCCTTTTTGGATTGTAATTTCATTTTTTTTTTCTTACTGTTTTTCTCGCAGGGTCATGAGTGTTCATTGTGCAGAACCTCATTATGCAATCAGATTAGACCCATATCTTTATTACAAAATTAGATCTAATGGAACACTTGGTTATAGCGGTGTTTCTACATTGTCGATCTAACAGCTCCACAGCAGCAACACACACTCCAAGGTTCCGCAGTACTTTGGAACGGTTTCAGTTGTAGTCTGTTTTATAGATGTTCTGATATCTGTCGGAATTTCCTTTGTCATTGTGCCGAGGCAAATCATGCCATGGACTGGCTTGGTCTTGGTATATGAATGGACTTTTACAATCTTCTTTCTTTTGTTTGGTTGCTTCTTGCTCTTGGTGCATCACCATGGCAAGAAAGTCGCATGTTAGGGATCACCGCTTTATTTGTGAGGTAATTTTCGTAACAAAACTTGCTGGGAATGGTTCTTGTTACTGATTCAACACATTTTTGCTTATCCTTATATTTTGACTTGTTTCATCCCTTAGGATTTGTCATGATTGAATTATTTGTTGGCTTATTTACAATATTGAGCAGGTTGGGTCTAATGGTCGGTGTAGCCATAATTCTAACTGCCTTCATTACCTATGTTTCAGAGCACCTCGCCATCAGATGGTTCTTGAAAGGTCTAGAAGACCGTCTCGAGACATCGAGATCAAAGTCCATTTGTTTCCTTTGATGACACGGTAATAAAGTAGACACCTGAGAAAATGTGTCACCATTGTAATTCGCAGAAACAAGAGAGCACATGATCTGAGTTTTTCTAGTCCCGTTCTTGAGATTGTAATAGCTTTGTTATTGTCTCGCTGTCTTTTCTCTTTTAAGACATTTTGTTTTCATTATTAATGCTCATTTGTTTTCTGAATCTTCTTTAGCTTAACCAATTTCACATCAGAATTCAGAAAGGGAAGTCTAATTTTCTGTCACTTTTGGGCAAAGTTAACCAGAAAAAATCACATTTGGTTCATACATAACAAGAACAAGAAGATACACATTTTAAACCGAACCGTACGTACCGTACCGAGATCTATAATTTTTTATTCAACCGAACCGGATTTCTACCATTGTCGTCACTGACTCGGTCTTCTCTCCTACTCTCTTCAAGCAGCTTTCTCTATTCTTCTTCGAAGTTGATAAGGTAACTTTGTTTTGTTGATTTTTTACTCATTCTGTTTCGATTTTAATAGATGTGCTGAGTTTGTGGTTTTATTTTGTAAACAAAAAATCGATTCAATAAATTTTTACTCCGGCGAATTCGATTTTTATGTAGGACGAGTTTCTTCCGATTAAAAGCACAGATATTCCACTTCAATGATAGTGATGGACGAAGAACCCTAATTTTCAATTTGGGGATTTTTCTATCTCTTTTCAATATGAAGTTCTTGATGGTGTACAAAAACATGTAGTTTTTTTAGTTGTTCAAAACGCAACGTTTAGATTTAACAGGTTTCCGTTTAGTTTTGACGATAATATAGACGGAGGGGGATTGGCATTAACAGATTTAAACGTGAGGGGTTTTATCATTACATTAATACCTGAGGGTTTTTTTTTACGATCTATTTTTAGTTGAGGGGTTTTATTACTAAAAATCCAAATATAAACTGAAAAAGAAAACCAAATATATAATATTTCGATAATTCTTCAAATTAAAAACAAAGATTGAACCAAACGAAAATTACTGAAGGGTAAAAAACTAGATAAAAACAACACTCAAGTCCACATAACATCATTGCCAAACGGAAATGATGTTTTTATTATTGAAGAGGAAAACGCATTTTTAAAATAGAAGAGGAAGACGATTTTGATTAATTCTTGTTGGCGATGAAAAGTCCCCATTTCTGTTCACCCGATGCACTTCTCTCCAGCTTCGCCTTCCATCCCCCAACAATGTCGTCGTAATCCTCCTGCGTTTTTATTTTAGATTTGTAAGATCACTCGAAATCTGAATACAGATGCAGCTTCGAATGTAACAATAAACGATTAGGATTTTTTTTTCAAGAATTGAAATATACTGACTTTGGAGAAGTCGGAGATGAATTCTTCCTTTTCTTTCTCCACCCTTTCTAGTTCACGCCTCAGGACTTGCATAAACTGAAAATACCAAACACACACACAAAAAAAAAAAAAAAACTCTGTTAAACTATGATTCTCGGTTTCCAAAATGTTTATACTTAAGAATCATTTACCTGATCAGTACGGTCTTCTGCGATCACATCGTTAAAGCCTGCGTCTTTTAGCATCTACATTGACGATTAGTGTTACAGGAATTACAAATTTAGAATCAGAGAAACGGTTTTGACCAACTTTTAAAATAAAACATATCTTCGACAAAGAAAACAAACCTGCCCATATGCTTGAACATCATGGAGATCATATCCTCTCTGTTTGATGTACTCAGAAAACTCAGGAGATGGAGTTTTTGGGCTCCTACAGTAGTCGCTGATGAGAACTTTACCTCCCGGTTTAAGCCACTTGAAGAAAGTCCTGAACAAAGCTGGTTTGTCCTGTAAAAAGGGAGAGTGAATGAGTAAGCATTCGTAAATGATAAACTTCCAAGAGAGAACAATGAGATAGAGTTGGATACTTGGATGTGCAGAATGGTGTCACGGCTGTAAATGACATCAAACGAATTATCTGGGTAATGTTTTGTGGTGCAATCCGCGACCTCAAACTCAACCGAGCAGTTGAGTCCGATAGCACGTTCCAATGCGAAAGAGATCATGTTGACAGAGAGGTCAATACCAACAACGTGAACATCGAACTTCTCAGCCATATAGAAGTCACCTCCACCAATGCCACAACCAACATCTAACACTTTCTGTCCTGCTTTCAGATCCATTTTCTCCACAAATTCTTTGGTTGTCTCTGTAACAAGAAACAGAACACAAACACACGTAAGTACTGATAGATTAAGGCACAGAACATCGCGTGCGCGCACAACACAAGCTAAAGCGAATTGGGATTTTACCGATTCCGCCAGTGCTCACAAACCCTTGTCCAAAGACACGCTCGTAGCGTAGGATCCCACTGGATTTGTATTGAACATTGTCCAAGAAACGTTGGAAGCCTCTGTCATTTTCTGAGCTGACTTTCTGCCAAATCCAACAAATCTGCATCCCACATAACAAAGAGTGTTATCCATGATTAAGATCTTGGAATATCAGGAAATTAGACAATCTTGGTAGACAGAGTTTTGGTTTGCCTGATTCTGATTCTTCTTGTTCTTCACATAAGCTCCAATGCACTTTTGCCCGATCATTGAGAGCTCAAATGAATTCCCAGCAGCATCGCGTGTCTGACATTCTTGAAAGACCTGCATTTTTTCACCATCGATTGTATTTACTAGATTTATAAATGCCACATAACTTCTACGTGAATGAACTTAGTTACTACATATCTGTTGACCAATACATTACTTCAAAGATTGATAAACCAAAACAAGCAAACACCAAGGCATAATAAAACATTTTAAATCTCAGTCCATACGAGGGAATTCAAGTGGTTATGTATCCTTTATTCTTCTATTTAAACCCACTGAGACTTGCATAAGTCTCAACATAATCTAAAGCAGAGGCCATCTAACTACTATTCATCCACTAAACAACTGAAATTTTCAGTTCCGAAAATGTAATTTTTTATGTAAACGGATTAAGAACCTTGGTATAGAAACGGGGTTCACGGTAGTGAGTTGGGTTGGATTTCCGCTTGCTGTCCCCAGATTGGTGGAAGCAAGATTCTCGGAAGAAAATGTATCCTCCAACTTTGATCCAACCAACCATCCTTTCTACCAAAAGCTCCACCTGCATCCAAGCAAAACCATTAAAACTTACTTGGTTTCTCATTACAAAAAGCTTTTATTGTCGTGTTTAATAAAAGATCATCTTATACCTCTTTGTCAGAAAGATACATCAATAGCCAGTTTGAGAATATCAAGTCAATGGATCCATCAGTGATCTTCAAGTCAGGGGATGTAACATCAGCACACATAAACTTAACGTTCTTGTAATGCCCATTTACACTTTCATTCTGCAAGAAGGAAGAAATTTAACATTCTAAGAAATTAAAGATTACAAGTCACGAGAAATGAAGCGAAAAGAACATAACCAGGAAGGTGATTAAAGTAGTAAACCTTCTTAATGACGCTATCAATGAAGTCAAGAGCAATGAGTTCACCGGCTTTCTGAGCCAATTCACCGGTGAATCGACCGATACCGGCTCCAAGTTCCAACACGGATTTGCCTTCATATGGTGGGAGCAAAGAGAGTACCTGCACAATCAAACCAACTCATAAGATTCAAAATTCAAATGCCATGTTCCAGAGACCAATGCATTGATTCTTTGAAGGAGACAAACATTGAAATCAAAACAGTGTGTATCATCAACCAAACCAGAGATAATGAATTTGATTCTTAAAATCATCAACTGATTCCACTTTCTCTAATCGAATTTTATTATAGATAATATCAAAATAATCGGGTACCTCAGGGCGTTCTTCCTTGTCGAGATCAGAAGCTCTAGAGTCAAGCATCATAGCTTCAACAGTCAAATCAGCGGAATGCTCTATCCAGTAACTCTTCTGGATATCACGCTCTTCCTCTACTCCAATTTTCACCAAAATAAAATCAAATTAGCCTTCTCGTTTTTCTTAATCTCCAATTATTTAATCAAAAACCGATAAATCGTTTCCAACAACGTGCCTTAATCTACAATACTAAATAATTTTATCGAGTGGCCTAACATAGAGAGTAAGATTCGACGCATATAATCGGAGATCTCACCGTACGATGCAGCCATTTTGGGAAAGGTGTTCGTCGGAGAAAAAAGCGAAGAAGACGATCTGTTGAGAAAGGGAGAGAGTGTATGTTCAATGGCCTTCAACGGCGAGCCTGGATCTAGAGAAGCTCCTTGATCTACGGTTGACGGATCGGCCTCTCTGCTGCATCAATTCACACCGTCGATTCGGGAAATGTTAGTCGGAGAGAGGGGTTTTGGTTTTTTAGGATCGGAGAGAGAAGATTGGGTTATCGTGGCTCAGAGAGTGGCTATTGCGCGCCTTTTTTATAGGGAAACGGTGGCGTCACCTTCGAGTTCGGCACTTACAGACTGTAAATAAATCAGTCGGTAATACTATAAATCTTTTTTTTTGTTTGGTCAAATCCGGTAATTAAATGTAAATATAGTAGCTGACCAAAAAAAATATAAATATAGTAAATTACTGTTGTCAATCTTTAAGTTATGGTTAATATTATTTACTACTATATATATTTTGATATGTTTTCATTTAAATACAATATCAGTAGTTATACTTTTTGATATTGTATTTAAATTATTTAAATGCTTTAAGTGTCACCTTTACGTAGGTTAAATAAAATGAAATAAAATAAAATAATCACATTATCAAAAATTTATAAAATATTATTTTAGTCATTTATTTGAAAGAAAAAACTAAGATTAAATTCCGTGTATTTGGGTGAAATAATAATTACTAATACAATTTTATTATAAAACGGTCAATTATAAAACTTTTTCAATGTTAATTTATGGTGTATATTTATATGATTTTATAATCGAATTTGCGATTATTTTTAATATGAATGTAACTGTATATTTTAATATGAATACAAATATAATTTAATAAAAATCTAAATCAAATACGATTATTTATTTTAAATTTAATTGATTAATAGTAATGATGATATAAATAATTGTATGTGTAAGAGTGTATGTTTTCTCGATGTTTTATTTGATTTTGACATGATGATATATCTAAAATATTCTTAATGAATCTTTTGAAAAAAAATTAAATGTTCAATGGTATATCCCATAATCTAACATAAGAATAATGGTTAAATTATAAAATGTTCATGTTCTAATAAAACAGATATACCTAAAAACAACAAAAAAAAGTTTATTATTGTTTTAAGTTTTAGCTATTTTTGCTATTATTTGTCGTATAGTTTTTTTACCTAAATTTTTTAACCTTTTTCTGTTAAACCAATTAAACTCTGCAAATGTAATAAGTTGTTAAGGAAAATTCTAAAACAGCAATAAAATTTAGTCGTTTTTGGTAAAAGTAATCGAGTAATATGGGGAGTTGGTGGAGGGAATCTCTAGATCGTTCATTGGGAGAAGCGAAATTTGGGTCCCTTGGGATCTATCCAGGTCTATCAAACTTAAATAATATGAGTAAAATTATACACAGTCGAATCTTCAAACTTAATAGTATAAAAGTAGACGCTTCACTATTGTCACGGTCACTTTATTGTTGTTATGTACTCGTGTGACCCGTTATATAATTTTACTCATTATAGTACGCCTGGATTCTCTTCACCCACTATCCCTTTTGGCTTTTTTTTTCTTCGACTTTTTTTATTGTTGTTGTTTCATAGTATTTCTTTATATATTTAGCGTTAATTTGTAGGTGAATCACATAACTTAATTAAGCTGTGCTTCAGTACCAAGTATTTTTGTCATTTAAAATATGCATAATAGCCCATTACAATTGAAATTGCAATGAAAAAAAAATCGAATTCTATTCCCCTAATATCAATATGAATCATTCAACTAATGTACCACGATGAATTGGTTATTTTTTCTATTCACTATTAGCATCGAGCTCTTGAAAATACATGAATATACAAGTATCAATGTGTCTGTTATAGTTATATAAGGGACAATACGTATATAAGAAAAATATGATATTTGTATTAATTATTTGTTCGTTTTAATTGAAGCCTTGTTTAAGGCACATATATAGCTAACCCAAACATACATCGACAATACGCCAACGTGTCCACCACCACCACGGCTCGACTCGGACTCGATCACCATATATATGGGAACAAAACTTCGCTCAACGTTCTTAATCCTTATATTCTCATGGATTAATACGCATTTTCTAATTCACTATATCCTGCAAGATTGAATTACAGCTTCTTCTTCTTTTTACCCTTCTGTTCTTGTTTTGATTTTGAGGTTTAAATCAACTTGAAAAAAACCCTCAAAGTAACGGTAAAATAAAATAAAATAAAAATTCAAAGACCCTTGGAGCCAGGGAGGTCAATCCACTGAAGCTGAGCCTCGACCTCTCCGCATTCCACGTGTCGCAATCTGATAACGAGATCTTGGACGAGCTTGCCATCGAGCCAAGTGATTCGAGACTCCTCGGCTAGACAGTTGTGACGACTGGGCTGAACTGTCGTCACAATGGTTCCACTAGGAAGTCCATCAAGTTGCATCCGTAAAGCCTCGATATATGGCTTTATCTCGAACTCAGCATCACCCATCTTATCGTCCTTGCTAAACATGTCGTGGTCATACACCGTCTACATACGAAACATATCAACATACTGTATGTTTTTGGTTTTAATTATCAAAATATCATATGATAAAATTTAATAAAATGGTTTGGTATGTAAATATACCAAGAGGACGGTAAGATTGGAATCTGTGACGGAGAGAGTCAGATCTTCATTCCATTCAGGATTAACGTCTTTGTTAATGACACGAGTCTTCAATTTCTGCAAACAAAAATAATTTGATGATTAAAGTGTACGTATGTGAATTATATAGTTGTGAAACTATAATTTTTGAGGATTGGTTTACTTACCTGTTTGCCCATTTTGACGACGACGTAAGGATCGCTGCTATTGATGTCACGGACGGCAAGATTGACGCCACGTTTGATGCGGATTCTAAGGAGTCCCAAGAGATCGTCCATTAACGAGCTTGTCCTCGCCGGACCCCCCGTCNTTTAAGTGTCACCTTTACGTAGGTTAAATAAAATGAAATAAAATAAAATAATCACATTATCAAAAATTTATAAAATATTATTTTAGTCATTTATTTGAAAGAAAAAACTAAGATTAAATTCCGTGTATTTGGGTGAAATAATAATTACTAATACAATTTTATTATAAAACGGTCAATTATAAAACTTTTTCAATGTTAATTTATGGTGTATATTTATATGATTTTATAATCGAATTTGCGATTATTTTTAATATGAATGTAACTGTATATTTTAATATGAATACAAATATAATTTAATAAAAATCTAAATCAAATACGATTATTTATTTTAAATTTAATTGATTAATAGTAATGATGATATAAATAATTGTATGTGTAAGAGTGTATGTTTTCTCGATGTTTTATTTGATTTTGACATGATGATATATCTAAAATATTCTTAATGAATCTTTTGAAAAAAAATTAAATGTTCAATGGTATATCCCATAATCTAACATAAGAATAATGGTTAAATTATAAAATGTTCATGTTCTAATAAAACAGATATACCTAAAAACAACAAAAAAAAGTTTATTATTGTTTTAAGTTTTAGCTATTTTTGCTATTATTTGTCGTATAGTTTTTTTACCTAAATTTTTTAACCTTTTTCTGTTAAACCAATTAAACTCTGCAAATGTAATAAGTTGTTAAGAAAAATTCTAAAACAGCAATAAAATTTAGTCGTTTTTGGTAAAAGTAATCGAGTAATATGGGGAGTTGGTGGAGGGAATCTCTAGATCGTTCATTGGGAGAGGCGAAATTTGGGTCCCTTGGGATCTTATCAAACTTAAATAATAGTATGAGGAAAATTATACAGAGACGAATCTTTTTATTTATGTTTTCATATAGTAGTATGTCACGGTCACTTATTGTTGTTATGTACTCGTGTGACCCGTTATAATATATATTAAAGGACAATAATGTTCACGTGCTTTGTCATTTTATAACCGATAGTGCATCACTCATTATAGTACGCCTGGATTCTCTTCACCCACTATCCATTTTGGCTTTTTTTTTCTTCGACTTTTTTTATTGTTGTTGTTTCATACAGTATTTCTTTATATATTTAGCGTTAATTTGAAGGTGAATCGCATAACTTAATTAAGCTGTGCTTCAGTACCCTTTCTGTCCATTATAATTGAAATTGCAATTAAAAAAAAATCGAATTCTATTCCCCTAATATCAATATGAATCATTCAACTAATGTACCACGATGAATTGGTTATTTTTCTAATTCACTATTAGCGTCGAGCTCTTGAAAATACATGAATATACAAGTATCAATGTGTCTTTATAGTATATAGTTATATAAGGGACAAAACGTATATAAAAAAAATATGATATTTGTATTAATTATTTGTTCGTTTTAATCGAAGCCTTGTATAAGGCACATATATAGCTAACCCAAATATACATCGACAATACGCCAACGTGTCCACCGCCACGGCTCGACTCGGACTCGATCACCATATATATGGGAACAAAACTTCGCTCAACGTTCTTAATCCTTATATTCTCATGGATTAATACGCATTTCTAATTCACTATATCCTTCAAGATTGAATTACAGCTTCTTCTTCTTTTTACCCTTTCTGTTCTTGTTTTGATTTTGAGGTTTAAATCAACTTGAAAAAAAAAACCTCAAAGTAACGGTAAAATAAAATAAAACAAAAATTCAAAGACCCTTGGAGCCAGGGAGGTCAATCCACTGAAGCTGAGCCTCGACCTCCCCGCATTCCACGTGTCGCAATCTGAGAACGAGGTCTTGGACGAGCTTGCCATCGACCCAAGTGATTCGAGACTCCTCGGCTAGACAGTTGTGACGACTGGGCTGAACTGTCGTCACAATGGTTCCACTAGGAAGTCCATCAAGTTGCATCCGTAAAGCCTCGATGTATGGCTTAATCTCGAACTCAGCATCACCCATCTTATCGTCCTTGCTAAACATGTCGTGGTCATACACCGTCTACATACGAAACATATCAACATACTGTATGTTTTTTGTTTTTAATTATCAAATTTCAATATAAAATGATCTTACGATAAAATTTAATAAAATGGTTTGGTATGTAAATATACCAAGAGGACGGTAAGATTGGAATCTGTGACGGAGAGAGTCAGATCTTCATTCCATTCAGGATTAACGTCTTTGTTAATGACACGAGTCTTCAATTTCTGCAAACAAAAATAATTTGATGATTAAAGTGTACGTATGAATTATATAGTTGAAACTATAATTTTGAGGATTGGTTTACTCACCTGTTTGCCCATTTTGACGACGACGTAAGGATCGCTGCTATTGATGTCACGGACGGCAAGATTGACGCCACGTTTGATGCGGATTCTAAGGAGCCCCAAGAGATCGTCCATTAACGAGCTTGTCCTCGCCGGACCCCCCGTCATCATTTATTTTTGCTGATTATATCTTCGATCTTGCTCACTCTCTCTCTCTCTACGATCTTTTTGTCGAGATTAATCCACTGCAAACACACGTTTAAGATCTCAGAATTTTTTGTCTGAGAAACAAACTCAAGATTCCCGAGAAAGTGACATTTACTCATCGGGAAAACAGACAAAACCAAAATATCACGAACAATTGTAAATACATACCAGGGAAAAAGGGTTTTTCAAAATGAAAAGACAAAAACAACATCAAATATGCCAAAATAACTAAAAAATGAATCAAACATTAAAAGTCTCTGTGAAACACACATTTTCTTTCTTTCTAAATTTACTCACCGTCAAGAATATTCAGTTGTTTCTTTTTATTTTCGTCCTCAGTTTCGCTATCGAAAAAGAAAACGGTTAGTCTCTTCGGCTTTTACTTTATTCTCTTGTTCTCTGTTTCTTTGGAGGGGAAGGCGTTGGCGGGGGGAAGATAACGTGCGACAAAAGAAATGGATAAAGACGATATTATTAAAGGCATGACCCAATTTGACATTCAGTAGAAGACGACCGGGAATTTCGGTATCCTGTATTTAGGGTTAACGCTAGTTTTTGAAACCCAATTTTAGTGAACGCTAAAAATGGGATACAACTTCAAATTTCGGCGTAGGCTTGCAAAAGGCATCTAAAGAAATTGCCTAAATATATCAGAGGAATGTTTAAAATTTTAGGAAAACAAGTGTAACAAAATTGGCCTATACTCTTGGATATATTCTAAGGAACAAAAGTTTTTTCAATGATCGATCGGTGAGGCACGGGACGAAGGAAGCTCACTGGAATAGTTTTCTCAGTCTCTCGGCTGATAGAGCCGCTCGTTTGTTGTTTGGTTCCAACACAAGTGCGTATTTGAAATCTGCATAATTTTAAGGAGAAAAAACAATCTTTGAGCGTTAATCTTTGTTTTTTGAAAGATTCTACAAGACGAAGCTCAATCAGACTGTTTATTTAAAGCTTACCATCTATGGCTTCCTTGTAAAAGCTTAACATTTCTCTTGCGGTTCCTCTTCGTAAATAGGCTTTGACATTCTGAAAAGAAAATAATTTTTTTTTTTTTTTTTGAGATTCAAAGGCAAAGAGTGTTTTTACAAGAGAAACCTCCTTCTGTGTTTAAAGAAAGTTACCTTCTTGTCGAGAGTGATGGCTTTGGTACAATCTTCTTCGGCTTGAAGAAAGCTGTATGTATAGGATTTATCAAGGCAATGTCACACAAAAAGATCTCTCACTTCAATAGGAGCAGAGAAATAATTACCTTCCAAGTTCAAGATATGCAGCAGCTCTGTTACTGTAATAAGTAGCATTGTTTTCACTAAGCTTTATAGCTTCCGAGTATAGACCAATAGCTTTCTGCCATTGTTTCTCTTTGAATGCTTGGTTACCCTGGTTTAAAAAATCACGGGACAAAGAGATAATAACAGAAAATGCATGAGAACCACAATACACTAAAAGGAGGACATGCCATTTGGAAAATGAGTCCTGCGATGGAAATTAATTGACCTTCTCTTTCGCAATTTCAGCTGACTCTTCTGGGCTGATAGTCTTTTTAGATGATTTGGGATCGGCAATTATGCTGGAGTTCTCTTGCAAGGTTGCATACATTGTCTGCACTGTATCTAGTAAAAAGCGGTCACCACCATGTCTTCCTATGAAAGAAACAGAAACAGGGCACTTCTCGTGGTGTCCTAGCGGCACAGTCACCTGAATTATCAGACCAATATATGTTAAGAGACATATACGTGGATTGTGTTTGCTAATGTTGTCTGGTAAGTGGTCGCTTTGTTGTTGATTTGTTTTGAGGGACCAAATGCCATTTACCATCATCTTTACAGGAATGGAACAATAAGAGAGTGAGATTTTAACCTGACAACAGCCCGATATGCTAGCAATGCTAAGCAGACTGGAAGCTCGGTTTTGATAGTCTTCAGAGATTATCTCTTTGCTACCAAGTTTTGGAGGAACAGTTGGCATTGTTGGAATAACCAGAATGCCATCATCCTTGACGCATGGGAACACATAAGCTTAGTCAAGACACATATAAACAAAGTCGCTCAAGTTGAGTACATCGCATGGAAGAGTAGGGATACCTTGAGAAGTGAACTAATAGCCATTCTTGTCTGGTTTCTGATTGCATTCAAGTTCTCAATCTCTTCATTGGTTAGTTCTGAGTTCTCACACACTTGTGAAGAAATCATAGGATCAATAGCTGGCTTCACTGTATTGATCCAATCCCCATGATTTTGAAGAAACTCGTGCCTACAATACAAGGCCAAGATCATTTTAGAGTTCAAAATCGAGAGTCTCTCACCCTCTGATGGTGAATAAAAAACAGGCACACCTTTGAAGAAGTTGCATCACATTTGCCAGCAGTCTCGATGTTGGGACCTTCGTGTTAGCAATGGCTTTTGTCCTAGTGAACTCTTTCAAGCTAGGAACTTTCGATTCAAAATAGTTCTCCAGGTTCTGATGCTTCAGCAATTGTCCTAAAAATGAAACAAAGGATAAGTCTATTATAATCAGGGTATATGACAGAGATGGAGGAGCTTCAGGAAGAGCAAAGGGCATACTTCCGAAAAGCTTTTCAGCTGATTTGATCACCACCTGTGTAATCCGGTCCACAGGGATCTTTAACAGCTGAAAATAGTCATCGGCTAGTATGATTTGCCTTGGATTCCTCTGTGTGGCAAATGGAAGGTGCAAGAGTACATGGCCAACGCGGCGTAGGGTGTTTGGATCGCGAGCAAACCATCCTGAAGGCAATATCTATTGATCAGAATCAACCTAATGCTCATATAATAGCGCTAAATGTAAATAGTCATATGAACGAGGTCATCTTGCAATATAAGTATATAACAATCACAACCTAGTATATATAAGATCCAAATCATTCTATGACGAAGGTTTAATTCACATATGTATGTATCCATACCAACAGAGTCAAGACTAGAAGATACTGGTATGATCCCTGTGTTTGAAATAGCCCCATGGGAAGATTTAAATCCAAGGACTCCACAGTATCCAGCAGGCACTCTTACCCCGCCAACTGTGTCGATGCCTGCAATGATGCAATCAGAGCCATATTCTTAAAACAATTGATCCAGAAACCAGTAAACGGTTGAGATTTTAGAGATGGATGGGAGGGGCCAATGAACAGACTACCATGTAAATTGGTACGGAACTATCTTACTATATAGCTCTAGGAGTCTAAATCAAGCAATTATATGAGAGGCCAAATAAGCTAAACACGAGCTGTTAGATAATAGTATATTATTATTATACAGAAACGTTGGGGTGTGGTTCTCTCTTGGGTTTTATCCCATCTCAACTGTAACTCGAAGTTTATGGAAGCGTGTGTTTTGGTTCAGTGATTCATACAGCCCCCTTCTAAGCCTTCACTATCAGGTTTGTGACGAAAGCAAATTGAATGCAGATGTGTTCTTATTTATGGTGATAGCCGTATCTTGCTTAGAACTGCAATATGGTGGCAGCTTTGGTGATAATGTCATGTACATACTAAACATATTTAGAACCGTTTCAGCATCTTCCCAAAGGAATATAACTGTCAACCATGTTTTGAAAGTTTATGCAATGTTTTGTTACCAAAACTTAGGGTTAACTTGTACTACATTTCCCTAACAAGGAAAAAAAGTATCAACTGAACTCACCTAACGCAAAATCCACAGCGTTAGTTGCTACGGCAACAGCAGCTCCACTGCAAGCGCCACCAGGAATACGAGCAGGAGCAGCAGGATTTGTGGGTGAATCGTAATGCTTGTTTTCTCCACTGATACTGAAGAAAACAAAAACCGCAAAACAAAGGAATCAAAATACTTCAGCATTGGAATCACAAACTACAGGTCGTTATCTGAATTCCGATAAGAGTTAACAAGTTTACATATGTAATCGAAACAGAGACAAACCTAAAGGCAAACTCATCAATCACAGTTTTTCCAACACAAGTGGCTCCACCTTCAACGAGAGTTGAAACCACAGGACTTGTTGAAGAAGCAGCTTCATGCGTCCTGGTCCAGTCTGGATGACCAAAGCCAGTCACGTAGCCTGTAATATCGAATCTGGGAAACAGATAGGAATGAAAGAAAGAGCTACTTTAGCTTTTTGAACCCTTAAAAGTCAAAAAAGTTCATACAAGAGAATGAGATAGGCACATTAATAAGATAAATATATCCATAGTGTTTCAAGTGGAAATCCATGGATCAGTAGAGGCCAACACACGCTCTACGACAGTAATTCATTCCAAAATTGGTGATGAATTCCAAAATACAACTTTTCTCAATGACATACGATCTCATCCTATCTCCGAATATCCAAACCGCAGGGTCTTCCAAATTCCAATGATAGGAACAGTTCAAAGATTCATTCATACAGCTAGTATCGATTTTAAAGGTGTTTGATAGAACTAGTAGAGACACACACACACACGCACATTTGAATCTACTGCAAACAAATTTTCAGATTAATTGCTCAAATTAACCAGCCATGCTCTCGTAAGTTCACGAACAGACATATAATGCGCCGGAGAAGAATAAGAAGGGAGTCAACGCAGATTTTAATATTTGGCAAACAAATTTTGACTACCCCAGCAAAAATGGAACACCTAAATCCCCAAAATTTCACCACGGAGATATGAAGCCGAAGAAGAAGGGGGCAACAAGTCTACGGCGACTTACACGTCGGATACGGCGAAAGAGAGACCCGTGAGAGGATGAGGAGCTTTGGGAGGAGCAGGCTGCGGCGGAGGAACCAGCAAAAGCTTGTCGATAAAGGCGCCGAAATCTTCACGGATGGTCTTCTTCAGCTTCTTGGTAACCAGAAGAATCCCAGCGATGCCTAAACCTAGAAGCACCCAGAGATTCGAAGCGTGAGACGCCATCGATGACGTTTTCTGCTGCTGCTGCTTAAGATAAGAGAGATATGGAAGAAGGAGACCCTAAACAGAAGGACGCAAAATGAGTTTTTGTTTTGTGTGTTGCGTTGCTTGAGGTTTATTCGCGTAGTACCCAAAAAATAAATTAAAAAAAAATCCAAAAACTAAATATTATTGTATTTTTAATTCAAAATTTTGCTAGAAAATATGAACACACATAAGAAACATTTTCCCACATATTTTCATTTTCTTATGCGTGTCCACTTGTTCGGGTATTTTTGCTCCTTGGTTATGGACACACTCACACACACACATAAACAAACATTTGTTTTCCATATTCTCTCTAATATTCTATGTGTGCTAAGTACTTGTTTTGTTCGGTAATTAACTCTACTTATAATGAGGATAATTGTGGTTAATCGCGTAATAGTTTCTACTCCTTGTTTCTAGTGGTATGTTAAAATGTGGCACAGTCTCAGCCAAATATATGTCGTGTTATTGCCTCTTAACTCCCAAAATTTGATCTGGTCGAATTAGGGGAGAATTAGATGTATGAATGAAAGAGTTAATTTGAATAAAAAAAACAGGATGATAGCTCAAAAGCTTACCATTTCAAATAATAGCTCTTATCAATTGAAAAATAATCACAGACGGTGTGTTCCAATCATAAGACCAAGTTTTCACCGGACCATAGTTCTACAAGTTTTCATCAATCGCACAATGACACAATCATACGAAATCATGATTTTTGTTTCAACCTTCCGATTTTTTTTTTTTTTAAGAAATCAAAAATATTTGTCCGTTCACAGTTTTGTATAGTCAAATCTGTTTTTTTTTTTTTTTTTTTTTTTTGCATAATGATTTCGCATGTCATTATAATTTCCACAATAAGGTTTCACAATCCCGTAATGTTTTATCCATCATAAGTCACAACCAATATACATTGAACGAGAGAGATTGTGTTTGTGTCTGTGTATAATGATACGAACAAACAAGTACTCTCTCTCCGCGGCTGTCACTTTCATGGCCTACAACTAGAGACTCAAGCCAAAGTCTGCCCGCAGATAAGCTTTCTCTGATTGTCTGCTCAAGTAATTAATAATTGCAGTGGATTTCGGGTTTCAGGTTAAAACTTTCGTCTAAGTAAAGAGGGACAGAATGAAACACTTAAGAACGGAGATCGATGCTCTTAAATCACACCTTCGTTTCAAATGAAGAAAAAATAAAAGCGTATAATATTTCTCAAGACTTGAACGAAAACTCTAAGAAAGTAGCCTTAGTTTTATAAAGGCACGAGTAAGAAGAATCATACCAAGAAAGAATAAAATAAAATAAAATAAAGACATATGACAAAGGAAGCAAAGGAAACTAGAATGCTAATTTTGGAAAATAACCAAACAATCTTGGAACATGACGGCATGGCAAACGCTCACGTGATCTGCCTCTACGCAAAAAAGTACTGGGAGTGGGAGATGCCATGGACTTTTCTTGTTCCTTAACAATCCATGTCGTCATGTAGAAGACCGGAAATTCTGTGTGTCCATCACCATTACAACACACGACAACTTTCTTCTCCTTGTCAATAATGAAGAAGCTCAAGCGATTGTCAAAAGAATAGCCAGAAGGTTTTAAATCTATTGTTAAGAACTTGCTCCACGACACAAACGTGGTCTCAATCTCATCGGTCATCCATATTTCCACATTTAGTGTCTCTCTACACTGATGTAAGAACGAGAGATGTTCTTCTCCAACAACGGAGAGAGCAGTAATGCCAAAACGGCATGGTTTACGATGAAAGGGAGCACACAAACGTTGAAACCTCTCTGTTGAAAAACCAAAACTGAGCAGTGAGTAGTCGTCGTTGCCTCCATTTTGATCAGAGGAAATCCAATAAGTATTTCCCTTTAAAGACACGCCGCTGCAAGGTTCTATGTAGGCGTCTACGGGAGTGATGGCATCAAGATTCCTCCATGAATCAGAGCTAAACTCATAGATTTCCAATTTTAACCCGCCTTCGGGATTGGCATCAAGTTTCCTCCATGCTTCAAAATTCCCCCGCGGAACCCTCAAGATTTTGTAGCTGCGGAACAATTCGCTGTTGTCGTATCCGAGAGCATATATATAGGCTCTGTTGTAATAATGCTTTTGCGGTTGGATCCATCTGGTTTGCCCCGAAAACGGGTTCCAAACCACAAGCATGTTGTTTGCCTTGTGGGTGCATAGCAATATGCCATCGCAGTGAAAGGCTTCACATACATCGACTAGTTCATCAGAATTGGGAACAGTTAGGCCAGTTCCACCAAAAGCCCCTGCCAATGTAGGGAAGTTTATAGCTCTATCGAGGACGGATCTCATTGAACATACCTTACAATCTATCAGCATGATAGCATCATACTCCCTTTCTGTTTTATCAATGTGCTTCTTGATGAATCTCGGATCTTTGAATAAAGCTTCATGGTACCATCGTTTGCAAGTAGATCGTAATCGCCTCAGAGATATCACCGGAACCCTAGACAGTATCTCTTCTATCAAATCCTCTGCCAGATCGGAGATCATCCTTGTGTTCTCTAGTGATATAAAGATATTAAGCAATTGACTTTAACGCTCTTAATTATATGAAGAAAATAGTATATATGTTATATAACCCCGTGCTTTTCATACGTTATACATTACATATGAACACGAGACATATTTTTTGGCAAGTAATAAATTCGGATAACTATAACAAGATTTTCGGTATTTGGTATTTTCCTTTTCCAAAATTTATAATCCAAAATTTCCCTTTTGATACTACCTAAATTTTACTTATTTACAGCAATGAAATAAAGTAGTGTTACTTTACAATCTTTATACCTTGAAAGTTCTCTATATATTATATATGTGATATATATATACTATGTTTATTTCATATTTATTTTACTATTCTATAATAAGTAGAAGAAATGAATGTGGCAAAAATAATAAAAGAAAAAGATATAAAAGGTGAAAAAAGAAAGGTGAGAGAAAATTAAATATTAATTATTTCTAGAGTATTTTAAAGCAAAAAATTAAGCTGTAGAAATTTTTTATTTTTACAATCAATATATTTCTCTCTTTTTTTGGTTGTACAGCTTTATTTTTTTTAAGTTGCCGATTGACTGGTTTACAATGTAGACAGAAAAATGCCTGCTTAAGGCTTCAGGCTTAAGGCTTAAGGCTTCTACAGCTCTTTCTAATTGATCCGGTTTTAGATAATCTTTCTTTAGTTGCAGCTATTGTATGGAAACCCCTTTCTAAAACTCTAATAAATAAACAACTGCATTTGACAAAATATAAGTATATATTATTCTATGATCAGAAATAATTTAATAATTCGAGCCACATTAACATGAGTAAAAATTATTCCAATTTATTTCTACTAAATTTACAACAAATTACTTTTATTTTCTATAAACCCCCTCCCACCACTTCATTTCTTCCTTATCAATCATTCTTTCTGAAAAATGAAACAGTAAGTTGACTGTTTATTTGTTGCTGCTATTGAACTGCATCCCATTTTTTCCACAAACTATATGATTACACAGACTCAAAAAATATTGAATACACAAACGTTTTGAATAAAATAAGTAAGCACGTGGACCGACGTCGTATCTATCCTCCGCCTCCGCTGCATATACCGGTTAAGTAAACCGGGAATCTACAAATCGCCGTAGCCACCGGCGTACTTTCCCCGGTAACACTCTCAGCCGAAACCGGAGGAAGAATCCTCCCGTCGGCGAACAACGCCCGTTCCGCCAACGCCGGCTGCTGATCCCGGTACCGCGCCACCGCACCCTCTAGCTCCGCCTCGGCGGAGCCATAGACGGCTTCATCTCCGAACCTCCGCTCCACCTCCAAATACTCCCCGAGCGATGACCGTCTACAGTCGCCGCCGGACCCACGGTGCATCATCGCGTCGTCGTCGTCGTCGTCTCGGCAAAAGCGCCACCACTTGCGACGGCGATGATGCCGCTCGGCCGAAATGGAAGGAGGACGCTTCCTCTGGTTGCGTCTTGCTGCGTTGGAGCTGGAAGCTCGCGAGATCGAGACGGAGGGTGACACGTGGCGGTGTGAAGAAGCTCTGAATGGCATCGGCATGGTTGCTGTGAAACTAAACCCCATAAGCGTCCCCAGTGTGATGCTTCTGTCATGGAAGAATGATCCTGTAGACTAACATCCTCATCACCAATAAAAACAAAACCCAATCAAGACTCCAAAATAATCAATTTTTCAATTTCCGTCTAGAAACAAAATCATCCTTCTTTCCCAATATAAAATCGGTCGGTCTCGGGTTAATTGAAATCACGGGAAAAGTAAATACTTTCACCTGAACATATCTGGGCAGCTCTAAAAACACAACCTTTGGAAGATTAAATCTAGTTTCTAATTAAAAGATTGATCTTTTTTAAGCAGAAACCTTACTGGGCAGAATACAAGAGTTTCTGGGAAAATGGAAGTTTATAGGAAACTGACCTCTGTGTCAAGATCGGAGGAAGAGACGGAGGAGATGGTGGGAGAAGGTGGCACCTGATTGCGTGGATCTTGCATTTCTGGTCGATGGTGTTTTTGGAGGAGATTTGTGTGTCACTGAGATATCAAAACGACGTCGGATGGGGCGAGTTCGTAATGAGAGGAAAAAGGAGAACTAGTGTTTCGCTTTGGTTGGGATGAGAGGTGAAGAAGAAAGAGAAGAAAGTGACAAATGATTTGCTTTTTGAAATGATTGTTCTTCTTTAAGCTAAAGACCTCTTTGCCATCTGTTACTCTATTTCTCTCTCAATGCCTGAGCTTTTGATATCTCTGATTTCTTTTTAGGTGGGAAAACCAATGTTGTTATATGGAGACTCTCTTCTCTTTTTGTGTGTTTGTGTGGGTAATCTCTGGATAAAAGCTGGTACTTGTTGGTTGAGAAAAAAATTGAAAAATTATAGAAAAAAATGAGCTTTTATAGTTATCGCCTAATTCATAGGATACCTGAAAAAGGTTACAGCTACACCTAATTTCACGCGAAGACTGATATAGTAGTAGTACATATATAGTATTGTTTTTTTTTTCAAAAAAAAAATTCACTGATAAATATCTTTTTCCTTTCCTTTCTCGTCAAAATATATAATCCAACTAATCAAAATTCCATACTTTTTTCTTTTTGCAACAAGGGTTTTTTTTTCTTTATCTTTCGATATTTACTAGTCGAAAGTATATAATGCGAGTAATTAAAACTTTCTCTTTGCAGTAAAAAAAACAAACAAATTCTCTCTAAATTTTTCTTTTTTTTGGATTATAGTCGGTAATTTTGGATTATAAATTGATTTTTTAAAAAAATGAAAAATCTATCGAGAAATGCTCTAGAGAAAATTTGGTGAATAACTAAAAAAAAACTATAATTTACAAACTAACCATTTTCTCTTTCTATCTCTCCCTATCTCTCTCTAGAAAATTGGTTAGTTTATGAATTATAGTTTTTTTTTTGGTTATTCAACGAAATCACCCAATGCTCTAAAGACTTTGAACAAAAGAAAAAAAAAACAAGAGATCGGAGTTTGGGATTGGGATGACGTCAGCACTGATACGTTAGGAGATTACGATTTTGGTTTTATTAAAACTCTTAACAGAAAGTGATCACTTCCCCCTTGTTTCTCTCCTCACATATCAAAATCTAATCACTCGGCTTCTTCCTAGCCCTAATCTGACCTTCTAGCTCCGTAATGGCAGATCAGAGCAAGAATAATCCTGAGATCTTCGAGCTCAACAATGGCACCATGCAGGTCAAGATCTCAAATTATGGCGCCACCATCACCTCCTTGTCTGTCCCCGACAAGAACGGTTTCTTCTCTTCTCCCTTCCTCCGCTATGTATTCCTTTTCTCCAAATCCTAATTAATCATCTGATGATCGAATCTGTATTTTTCAATTGAAGGGAAATCGGCTGATGTAGTTCTCGGATTCGACTCGGTGGATCCATATGTGGTAATCTCTCTCGAATCCCCCCTAATTCTGATACTGATCTCGACGCATAGGATTTCATTGGATCTGATTAGAAACTAGAATTCTGATCAATGGCTCCGTGCGCATCTGATTTCAAACTCTCACTCACCCATGTGATTTCTGTTGTCTGAATTGGTGAATAGAGTACTTTAGTAGCAACACCAACACATGTGCCTGAAATACTTCCTATGCTTAGTGTCTGAATCATATTGTTAAAGAAATATATATATATATATATGGCCAGGTCTCTCTTGTGGTGGTATGACTTGATTAAATATGATATGTTACAGAAAGGGCTTGCACCGTACTTTGGGTGCATAGTTGGTCGTGTGGCAAATCGGATCAAAGAGGGAAAATTTACTCTCAATGGAGTTGACTACACTCTGCCCATCAACAAGCCTCCCAATAGCCTCCACGGTATATAACGAACGATTCTCTCTTCTGTATGATTCTATAGCAGCATTTCACCAACTTAAATCGGATGTAAAACATATATATATGTTACTACTCTATATGCAGGTGGTAACAAGGGTTTCGATAAGAAGATATGGGAAGTTGCAGGGCACAAGAAAGACGGCGAAAGGCCTTTCATCATTTTCAAATATCACAGCGCCGATGGAGAAGAAGGTCCCTACAACATTTCCCTTTTGTCTTTTAATTTCTTATTCTATATATATATATGCTAATGTGTGCGGTCCCCTTCACAGGTTATCCCGGTGCGGTTTCTGTCACGGCGACATACACTCTCACGTCAGCCACGACCATGAGACTTGACATGGAGGCAGTTCCTGAAAACAGAGACACTCCTATTAGCTTAGCTCAGCACACATACTGGAACTTGGCGGGTCATGACTCAGGGAGCATTCTTGACCATAGGATCCAGATTTGGGGGTCTCACATCACCCCCGTGGATCAGTACACAGTCCCTACGGGGGAGATCTTGCCGGTAAAAGGAACTCCTTTCGATTTCACCGAGGAGAAACGGATAGGCGAGTCTATAGGAGAGGTGGGTCTCGGATACGATCACAACTACGTGTTGGACTGTCCTGATCAAGAGAAGGACGGGCTGAAACACGCGGCAAAGCTCACAGACGGTGCGAGCTCAAGGGTACTGAACTTGTGGACGAATGTCCCGGGAATGCAGTTTTACACCGGGAACTATGTGAATGGAGTGGTTGGGAAAGGGAGTGCGGTTTATGGGAAGCATGCGGGTGTGTGCCTTGAGACGCAGGGGTTCCCGAACGCGATTAACCAGTCGAATTTCCCGTCTGTTGTGGTTAAGGCTGGTGA